>CM076848.1:101585897-102785897 GCA_039519185.1 Astragalus membranaceus | reverse complement strand
TCTCAAAAAACGAACTGGGCTCTGCTATTCGCACCCCCCTTTTTTATAACACAGTATCTCCACTGCTGTTTACACCCTTCTTTTAAAGATATAACCCCTTGTCTTATTTTTATTTTTTCAGATTCATCCCCGCACTCCTAGTTTTAATAATACAGCCCCCTGCTCCTTTTCACACCCTTTTTAAATATGCACCCCTCTTTCTTCCTTTTTTAAATTTCTTTTCTACAAATAAACATTTTCTCTCACAAACCTATGTTTTCCCAAATAACAAGTGAACATTTTCCCGAACATAAAAGTAGGTCGTTATTAATGGTCACTCTGAGTTCAACTTGTTTGATCATCGATAACAACTATATTTTTCAAATAGGCTATTAGCAACGACCACCCTGAGTTTTACTTGTTTGGTCATTACAAATACCTATCCCAATTTCAAAATACCTAAAAAACACCAACACACAAACATTTTCTACCAAGAACTACGTGCGATTTGATTCTCTACCCGGAGATACGTAGGAGCAGATGGGGGCCCACATCTGTCAATGGCACTAATAAAAAACCTTTTTTTTTCTTCTTTTAATCCATTTCTCTTCTATTTCTCAAAAAGTACAAAAATAATTAACCGTTTAGCGAGTCTTTTATTATTATTATTATTATTATTATTATTATTATTATTATTATTATTATTATTATTATTATTATTATTATTATTATTATAAGGGTAAAAAACATTATTTTTGAATTAATAAACGCTTACACATTTAGTTAAAAGGTAACCTTCCTTAGGAAGGATGTCGTAGGGTGCTAATACCTTCCCTACGCATAAACGACTCCCGAGCCTAAATCTGGTCCGCAAGACCCCTTTATCCACTCAATAGGGATTTTCCAATGTTTGCCCTTAAACTAAAACTTTGGTGGCGGCTTCATTCAAGAACTTCGAAGAATCCCTCCTCCGGATTTTTCGGTCGCTACAGCTGGCGACTTCACTGGGGATAAATTAAGAGAGTCAAGCCTGGTTAACTAAATGTGTAAGTTTTTATTAGCTTTATATTTTGTTTTTGCCCTTATGCTTATTTTATTTACTAGCATTTCTTTATATTATTGAACCTTAGGGTAGACGACTTTTTTTTGTTATTATTGTTGTATATCATGTCCAGCTTGGTTAGTTTAGGTACTTTGCCCTCATCACACACTTCACCTACACTTTTGCACACACCTTTGAGTGGGGCCCTATACCCGGGTCTGCAAATAACCTAGGACGAGTGGGGATTATTAGTGACAGTCATTCTGGATTTTATCTGCCTGACTTTCATGAAAGTCTCAGCCAGAGTACGCTTTTTCATGGTATCCCACACCAGGTAGCTCGCTATCGTTGTGGATCATATCAGGAAGGAGATTTTAGCTCTAGAGTCCGTTGTGAGGAAGTGAATACAGCCACCTGATAGATTGATCACATAAGCGACCCTAGACCATGTTGAAAATCCCAATTTAGACATGACCCACCTAGGACACAGGGGCATTATATTTACTCTCCCTATTAATCTAGGTCAGCATCTCTCCAAAATAAAATCACTCAAAAAAAATATTTTCACGCTTCCTTCATTTGCGTGCACATGAGGCAATATCATCATACAAAAAAAAACCAAAAATCATCATTTTTTTTTAACAAAATAAGATCATTATTTTTATACGCATCTCATTATCATTTCACTAGCATGCATCTCATCATATGGAAACTAATATAGATATCATATTTCTTTTTGCATCATCTTGCATATTCAAACACCCAAAGAATATCACCTTGTATTATAAAAAAATTATATTCATGCACCCTCTTCATGCACCATAAAAAACAAAAATAAAAGTCATTTATTTCTATCCACCACAAATGCATTAGTCATCTAGCATGCATCATTTCCAAAATAAAATAAAAATAAAATAATGCCACTTTCTTGCATTATTCATCACCATATTGCATTGCCACCGAAAAAATCATTTTTGGAAAAAGTCATATTGCATTGCCACTTTCAAGCGATCATTCATTCACATTCCTCGCATCTGCATCAGGCAACATTATTCGTTCATACATTGCATTTTTCTTTCTTTTCGCGAAAAAGAAAAGAATAAAAAACATGATCACAATTAAAAAATTGTGATTAAATATCTCATTTAGCATGCATTTCCATCATCACATAATATAGGCATGTCATCATTTGCAACATCATGAAATGCATAGCATTCACGCACCTTTTCACTCATCCAAAAACTGTTGTTTCATTAAATTATCCATACGCCATTTCATCCACACATCGTCATCATTTTCGCATCATTCATAGATACGTATTTAGCATTTCATTCTGATACATGAAAGAGGCTCTGGGCGCCTAAGACACAACTTAGACATCCAGAAGCAACACAACGCACGCACACTGACACGCACACACAGCAAGCACAATTCAGTACAACAGCAAGCACAATTCGGCAACACAAACTTTGGCTCATGCGCCCAGCACAAGGGTGCCAATTCCTGCAATGGAAAATTCAACCAAAAACGCAACAACTTGGCACGGGGCGCCCAATCACGAGGACGCCTAATTCCGTGGCCAAAATTCCAGCAACAACAATGCTTGGCACAGGGCGCCCCACTCAGGGCGCCTAATTCTGCACCTAGACAACAAAATCCAGCAACATCATAAACACAAAAATGGCGCCCTATGCGCCTGTGACACCAACAACAACGAATTCGAGCAACACAAATTCCTCAAATCACATACAACATATTAAACACCAAATTCCATCATCAAGGCTCAATTCAACAATACGAACACCAAATTAACATAATCATCCCCAATCATCATAAATCACAATATCATCAATAATTACTCAAACACTCGGCACGCACAACATGATTTTATTAACAACAAGTCTTCATATGCCTAGGGTTCATCAATAATCACTAAGAATACATAAAAAGGCATACATAGAGCCAAGCCCCTACATAATCCCCATCATAAAAACCCTATTATAGAGAAGATAAGACCCACCCTTACCTTAGGTTATGACGAACACGACATCTCCTTATACGTAAGCTCCAAGGAACCCGCAACACGACCCCTCTCCTTTTCTCCTTGGGGTTTTTGCGCGCCTCTCCTCCTCCTCCTCTTCTCATGGGCGCCGCGCCCTCCTTCCCTTCCCTTTCTCTCCATTTCGCAAATTCCTTTCTTTTTCCCAAATGAGCCAAAACCTAACTTTTCACCTTAAATATGCGCCTAGGCCAGTGGGCTTGGATTGCGGGCTTTCCCCGCAGCTTAAGCCCAATTTAATTAAAACACCACCTCCAATTACAATACCACTCCTCATTTTATTTAAAACACCTTATAATTATCATAATAAATAATAAATAATTATATTATTATTTCTACCACCCAATTTCATTTAATTAAATAAATAAATTAATCTATTATTTTTGGGGTGTTACAGCAATTGCTTGAATATTTTTGCAACGGATTATCTTCTCAAAATATGGGAATTGTTAATATGGCTTGTGGAGGCTCTCTAATGAATGGAGAGCCTGCGACAGTATATTACTTAATTGCAGAGATAGCAGCCGATAATGCCCAATGGGAGACAAGAGACAGACACATCAAGAAATCAGCTGGGATGTACAAGGTTGAAGATGACACTAGTGTTAACATAAAGCTAGATGCTCTCTCTAAACAGGTACAATCTATGATTAAGGTACATGCTCAATCTACTCCAATAGTTACCTCCACTAGTGACATCACAAATAATCTCTGGGGAGGCCTAACTGAAGAAGTCAACTATCTTGGTCAGAAGAAAAGTGAGTTAAGGCCTGGTATGCAAGAGTCTTTAGTTAGATACATGGAAAAAGTTGGACACCCGTGCATGAGTGTTTTAGCCAATTACATGGACAGGACTGATGAGAGGTTGCAATCCATTGAAGAACTGATAAAAGCACAGGGCCAGTCATCAACTTCAACTGAAGAGGCCAATTATGTTCAGAATTCCAACCGGACCCAAAATGACCCTTATTCAAACACTTACAATCCGGGTTGGAGAAATCACCTTAATTTCTCTTGGGGAGGACAACAAAACGAGAAAAGCTCGAACTCCTATAAGCCTCCACATGTGCAAAGGCAAGAGGAGAAAAAGTTGGATACCAATGATGTGTTGACAAGGTTTATGCAGCAGACAAATGAAAAATTTGGAAGCTTGGACGGCCAAATTGGAGCCATGAACAACGAATTTGGAAGCCTGAAGGGTCAAATCTTAAATCTTATTACTGTGTCGTCTCAAAGGCCTCAAGGCTCACTACTACCCAAACTGAGCCTAATCCAAGAAATGAGCATTGCAGGGATGCCACTCTTAGGAGTGGCAAGGAGCTGGTTCAAGAAAACAATCAAGATGGGCGGGGGCCCGGGAAAGAAATACAAGCTCCTACTGAGGGGACACTAGTGGAAAAAATGCATTTTATAACTGTCATTCATATCAGTTAAAAATGACCTGATGTTAAAAGTGACGCGGTGGCAGTTTTGTAATTAAAATTACAATTTTTATATCGGTTGCCACAAGAACCGATATAGAAAGTGCAAAAACCATCTTTCATATCGGTTCCATTGCATAACCGTTATAGAAAGTGCAAAAATTTAGGCTTCCATAACGGGTCACAAAACCACCCGTTATAGAAACAAAAAAAAATTAGGCAATGAATGGCTTACTCCAAAACCCTCTCGCATTCATAGGTCGATCTCTTCCTCTCGCATTCTATCCTTTCATTCACTCTCGTTTTCACTCTTCTCTCCCTAACTCTCCTCTCTTCTCCCTTGAACCTCCTATCTCCGCCCCAACCATCTCCATGCGTTGTCGTAGCCCTCGCCTTCTCTCTCTCTGTGTTGTTGTTACCGTAGCCTATTGTCACCGTCGTCTTCCATCACTGTCGCTTGTCATCACCATCACACTCTCCCTACGTTGCCGTTGCCATCGCCGTCTAACAATGAGTTCTTTTGCTTTTCGATTATGGTATTAAATTCGTTCTTCGTTTCACGCGCGTGTGTGTGTTTCCTTGTTTTGATGGCTTGGTTTTGGATCTGAATAAATATGTGTGTGTTGTTTGTGATTGGATCTGGTAGATCACAGAGTTATGCTTGCGAGATTAAGGCCTCGCAAGATACGGTCAGCTTACAGGAGGAACAGTAAGTTTCTGGCCTTCAAGATCTTGCAGTTCTTACAGAAGGAACAATAAGTTTCATGTTCTCTGAGGTTACTGCTGCATTAAATCTATCTTATGATCATGTCAATGATACCTTTCTTGTGTCCTAATAGCTGATCACTGAAGAGCTTGGCATGAATCTTGAAAAGGTGGATCTGGATATGCTCGGCACCTACAAAAAAGTAAGATTTCAGCTCAATTTGTAAAGCATTACATTTGAATCCACCGTAGAAATTTAGTACACTTGCGGTCATTGTTCTTCAATAAATGACTGTTGTACCAGATGTTAGCTTTCCTAGAGCAACCTTTCAAGCTCGGAATAAGTTCTTTCACAACCTGATAGTCATAGTCTATTGGGTGTATGTAGATGACTAACTAGTGTTCTTAATGTTGCAGGTGACAATTTATAAGGATGACACTGTTGTTCTTGATGGGGCAGGTGACAAGAAAGGGATTGAGGAAAGATGTGAACAGATTAGGTCAGCAATTGAAAATAGCACTTCTGATTATGACAAGGAAAAGTTACAGGAAAGATTAGCCAAAATTTCTGGGGTATGATGCAGCCAAAGGTCAGTCAGTGGTCCTTGTCTTGTTTTTATTGATTGTATTTGTGTTTTTGCTGATTCTGCTGACATGTATGTATTATTTTCCTGCTTGATGATTAAGTGAATATGTTGATATGGTTAAAGCTGGAATCATAGACCCCTTGAAGGTTATTAGAACAGCCTTGGTTGATGCAGCCAGGTAGGAGGATGTTAAGAAACTAGCTATAAACATAAGATATAGGTGTGTGTTGTTTTTTAAGTAGCTTGCTTATATCAATGTTTTTTGTGCAGTGTTTCATCTTTGATGACCACAACTGAAGCTGTTGTAGCTCAACTTCCAAGTGATGATAAAGGTGCTCCATCTATGCCTGGCATGGGTGGAATGGATTATTAACCAGCTTCTATCTGATTGAGATGAATACATTGGAATATATTCTTGTACTTGTTCGTTCTGATAGGGTGAGTCAAATGATGATTGGTAGGAACAAAAATGGGTTAATATATTGTTGACTATTTGTTTTTATGCATATCATGCTTGATTTACTAACCTTAGTTTCAGGTACTGGTTGTATGCAGCTATAAAATTGAAGTGCTTACTTGTAACCAATGATGAGATGAGAGATCATCTATTTCAACTTCTTGGAAATGACTTCTTTCCCAAGTGGAAAGAGAGGCATCTGGTGAACAAAACTCTTTGCAAATAATTTTTTCTTATTTCGTACTGTTTGTATATATTTAATGAAATAAGATTAAAAATTTAATTATGATCTTTGGTTTTGGATTTTCTTTCACTGCAATTTACATATATGCTTGTCTTACTGTTGGAATTCGTATCTTTTTGAATTTTAGGTACGGTTCAGTTTTGCTGATTCTGGTCCAGAGTTTCACATGCCACCTCCTTGTTCTGTTGTTATTCAGGTAAGAAAGGTAAATCCTTATGTCTTTTGGTACTTACTAATTAACCTGTCATTATGTCTTTTGGTACTTTTTGTTTAGAAAGTAACCAATGATTAGGAAGTTCTTCCCATGAGTTATTAGAACATCGCTTAGGTAGTATATTTTCAAGTTGCATGACATTCATGTTTTCTTATGTAGTGATTGTTTTAATTATCTTTGAAAGGTGGTTGTTTTAATTTTCAAGTTGCATGACATTCATGTTTTTTGTGATGTTACTGAATATATTGAAATGTGGTTTTAAGTGTTGAAGTAGTAGCAGTTAAAGAAGTCTTATAAACTGAATTATTGTCTTTGTGATTTTCAGTGGCTCCATTTGTATTATTGAGTTTGGCTTTGCTACTAAATTTGTAATTGTGGTCTATTTAAATGTACATAAATATGATTGCATCATTGTCATTAGTTGTAATATAATTTGATACGTTGAAATTTTTCTTGGGAATATTAACACTGAATCTTCATGGATGCATCATGATGCATTAGCTCCTCCTTGGATTATATATCTCAAATAGTTGCGTGTATAGATTATGCGTTTTCCATTTCCCATAGATATCATTTGGGTGATGGTTTGTCTGCACTTATAATGCTTAATTATTGTTAGTTTATTTAATTTTCAGGCATATTGGCAACCACATAACAGAGCCGTTGCCAGAAGAATCCAGAAAATGGGATGGAGAGCTGATGGTGGTCTGTGGCTTTTTGTTCGTGGAATTTGAATGATCTGTGGTGGAGTTATGTAGGATAAAGTTGTGTTGGATTTTACTCAAAAAGAAAAGGTAGTCCCAGAAAAGAAAGGATATTCCTTAGCATCATTCGTGGATTTTGAATGATCTGTGGTGGAGTTATGTATATGAATTTGAATGTTATATTGTTTAGCATCATTTGTTTAATGAATTTGAGTGATCTGTGGTGGAGTATATGTAACAGGGTGTTTGTGTTGTGTTTCTATCATTTCGTTGCTTCTATGTACAGAGTATTGTTCCATGTATATTGCTGAACAGAAACCAGTTTTTTTTTTTAAAAAAAAACCTGACTTTTCATATCGGTTCTGATAGAAAACCAATGTAAAAAATCAGTATTTTATATCGGTTCTGATAGAAAAACGATGTTAAAAATCAGTATTCATATCGGTTCCCATATAAAACCGATGTCAAATATAAGCGAAAACTGACTTTTCATAACGGTTCTAGGGGAAACCGATATAAAAACATCTTTTCATAACGGTTCAGGAACCGATATGAAATGTCCCTATTTTTTATATCTCCTTTTTCGGCATCGGATCCGGAACCGATATGAAATGTCAATTTTAACAGATATGAAATTCCTTTTATCATTAGTGGGAGCACTTCTGAGGAAAGCAAAAAGGAAAGGGAGAAATATGAGCAAGTAAAGGTAAATGTTCCTTATCCTCAAAGACTTAAAAATGAGCAGCATGATAAGCAATTTGCCAAATTTCTTGAAATATTTAGAAAATTGCATATCAACATTCCTTTTGCTGAAGCTATTGCTCAAATGCCTAAATATGCCGAATTTTTAAAAGAAATTATTTCTAACAGAATTTGTGACAGTTAGGCTTAATGAGGAATGTTCTGCTATAGTTCTAAAAAAGTTACCACCTAAGCTTAAAGATCCAGGTAGTTTTACTATGCCTTGTACAGTTGGTAACTCTCATTTTGAAAAGGCTTTATGTGATTTAGGAGCAAGTATAAATTTGATGCCTTTTTCTGTTTTTAGAAAGCTTGGTTTGCAGGAACCACATCCTACTAACCTCACTTTGCAGCTAGCTGATAGATCCATTGCCCACCTCTGTGGAGTGGTGGAAGATGTTTTAGTTAAGGTTGATAAGTTTATTTTCCCTGCTGATTTTGTTGTATTGGATATGGAAAAAGATGAGGAAGTCCCAATTATTTTGGGGCGTCCTTTCTTAGCTACAGGAAAAAGCTTAATTAATGTTCAGCAGGGAAAATTGACTTTGAGATTTGGAGATGAGGAAGTTGTATTTCAAGTCTTGAACTCATTAAAAAATCCTTCCTCATTTGCTTCATGTAATTTCATTCAAGCTATGGATATTAATGATGTGGTTACCTCTGAAAGTTTTGATGATTTTAGAATTCAGGACCCTCTAGAAAAAGTACTTACTATGCAGGGACTTGGCATATTGCAGGGTGGTGAGGAAGAAGAGTTCTTAATGTTTTTGCAGGCTCACCACCCTCAGAAAAATTGGAGTAACCATAGATTTGAGGAATTGGAATGGGGTAATACTCCAAATCCCAAACCTTCAATTGAAGAGGCTCCTGAGCTTGAATTAAAGCCTCTTCCTTCAAATGTAAAATATGCTTTCTTGCACCCCCCTTCCTCTTTGCCTGTGATTATTTCTGCAGATTTGACAGATACCATGGAGGATAAGCTTTTGAGGGTATTAAGGGCCAACAAAGAGGCCTTTGGATGGTCTACTCATGATATAAAAGGCATTAGTCCCTCAATTTGCACCCACAAGATTTACCTGGAGGATGATTATCAACCTCGGGCACTACCTAAACGCCGCCTCAATCCTAACATGAAAGAGGTGGTCAAAAAGGAAGTGATTAAGCTTCTTGATGTAGGTATCATCTATCCTATCTCTGATAGTAAGTGGGTAAGTCCCGTTCAATGTGTTCCTAGAAAGGGAGGTAGGACTGTGATGGAGAATGATAAAAATGAATTAATTGTAGTTAGGAAAACTACCGGGTGGCGTATGTGCATTGATTATAGAAAATTAAATGATGCCACCCGGAAAGATCACTTCCCCCTTCCCTTTATTGATCAAATGCTTGGGAGAGTGGCAGGTCAAGATTATTATTGTTGTTTGGATGGATATTTCGGTTATTTGCAAATACCAGTGGCTTCTGAAGATCAAGAAAAAACTACTTTTACTTGCCCATATGGAACATTTGCATATAAAAGGATGCCATTCAGTTTATGTAATGCCCCTGCCACTTTCCAAAGATGCATGATGGCTATTTTCTCTAACTTGGTTGAAAAATGCATTGAGATATTTATGGATGATTTTATTGTCTTTGGATCCTCTTATGAGGATTGTTTACATAACTTGAATTCTGTAACACCCCGTTAATTTCTATCTTGTAGAAATTACCGAAGCGCACTATTGGCATACATCAGAGTGACTTCCTTTTTAGATACTGAACACATACTAATACTCGATGCTAAAAACCCATCAAGTTCGCTTACATAACTTAATATAAAATACATAAAGTCGGTCCTTACACCACTCAACTAGTGTTCAGTACCAAAACCGAAAGTCTGCGGAAGCGATTTACAACTTAAAAACATAAGTCGTACCATCGTACATCTTAAGAAACTGAATAACAATACCGAAATACAAATGAAACTGAATAACAAGACATAATGAAATAAAGATAGCGGCAGCTCCTCAAGCGTCTCCATAGCCATGCCTTACTGTCTTCAACTTTCCCTGCTTAACTGAAAAACAACAACAATGGATTGGGTGAGACAACTTGTCTCAGTGAGTTCTATCGCGACCCCTTACTAATCCTCTTGGTTCAATTATGCTTGATTCATTATTCTGATTCTAACTCATAGTCCTCTAAATTGACTATGTGGCTAACTAACTGAAGTTGTCCTTATAACCCTTAAGCCGGTTACAAGACGCAACTCATAAACTGAACTAAACGTTGTCCTCATAACCCTTAAGCCGGTTACAAGAAACAACACATAAACTGAACTGATATTTTAGCGTGTCACCGGTCACTTGGCATAATAAGCTTCCGGTGAACCCGTCCCCACTAATCGGCTGGGTCCCTGATGGGGCCTAGGTTCATAGGGCTCATGACTTCCCCTCCCCTAGCACACTAAACTGAAATAGGGTCGTCACCCTAACTGAACTGATGTATATATTTTAATATACCTGAACTGAACTGAACAATGAACTTAACATAACAATAACTTAACTTAACAATAAACTGAACATAATCATGAACTTAACTTAACATGAACTGATCCTAACATAAACTTATTACTAACGTGATCTAATTACTAACTTAGTCTAATTATTAAGTGATCTCTCATGGATTACTAAGGTTCGCTAACTTAACTTATCAATCTTACTAAACCAGTCAGTCCAGCACAATACATCAATCACACTTAGCATAATCATAACATAATAATCGGTCTCATAACATGAGCATAGCTTAGACATAACAATCTCATAATCAGGGTTATATCCTCAAGAGCGAGTTAGAATCAATCAAACAATGGTATTAATAGGGTCACATCATCACAGTTGGTTGAGAAGGAGATCGGAAGAGGTTTGGAACCGAAAGGAGCGACGAAACGGAATTTAGGAGTACGGTACCAGAAGGGGGCGCACGATCCGTGCCCAGGGGCGCACGATCCGTGCGTCCTATTACTTTTCTCAAATTGCCAACCCGAAGGGGCGCACGATCCGTGCCCAGGGGCGCACGGTCCGTGCGTCCTGTGAACTCAGAATAATGTCCTCTTTCGTTCCGTTTCGCTTTCCGATCGTTTCTAATCCGTAACCCGATCGACATCCAACCTTCAAACAGAGTTTATACACATAATTCCAGACATAATCCAATCATCACAATCCACATATCAATCATGCAATTTTAATCACAATTTCAGTCCAACGATCAAACGACTCCCTGACTTAGCACGATATTTTCGAAATCAATTCGACACCGGTTTTTCATAAAACGCGTGACTCGTTTCAAAATACATGACACATCAATTTTATTCCCTAGTAAGTATAGAACTCACCTTTTGGCGATGACAATCGCTCCCAACGCTGAAGCTTCACGAACTCGGACGAACGGCGATCCCACGAATCCGCTCCAGCTACTTCCAGCAACAAACCGCCAATTTTCAACGAGCGTAACTCACTCAAATCTCAACCAAACCTAGCAAAACGAGGGTCTCCGGTGAAGGGAATTTTCTCTACTCTCTGATGGAGAAAGATTCACTTACATGCAACCAGTGGTTTGGGAGATATTAACAAAACAAGAGGACTGCTACGGAACAGTGGCTGATTCTTAATCCGAAAGTTGTGAGTGTGATATCTCTCTCATTTCTCAATGAAATCATTCATTTCTTGTGCCCAAAATGAAGATCTTTGTGTCTAGTTTCCAGAGGGACAAGAATCACGATGATCCGAGTCGTGCTCAGGGAGATACGACGTAATTACTGAAGGTGGTATCAACAGTTTTCCTGCAGAACTTATTTCTTCATGAATGGAGGTGGGTGCGAAAATGGTAACTCAAAGGAGGTGATGATTTAGTGTTTCATATGAGCATGAATGGAAAGGTGAAGGAAAAAGGAATGATGTTCAGGTCTTGGATGAAACATGCATGAGGGTTTCCATGGTGCTCTCTCCCTCTTTTCTTCCTCCTCCCTTGTGAACTCTCTCCCCCTTCTCTCTATCCTATTCTGATTTCAGTTTCTGGTTTGTGACAAAATGAAGGGGTAGGGGGGTATTGGGGGTGGGGCTTCAGCTGTCCACTTAACTTAGGGTGCAAAGACTGAATTACCCTCCACTTATCATGCGTAAAGACCACAATGCCCCCCTCACTAATGTCCACCTAAATCTCTCCTAATTAACTCAACTTGATGCTAATTAATTTTAATTAAACACGTGATGCTCATAATAATTCAATCAAGCAATTCACTTTCAAATCAATGTATTTCCTACTGAGTCAATAAATCACTAAACAATAATTCACGCCAAATAATTTAAATAGCGAAAATTGGGGGTATTACAAATTCAGTGTTGCAGAGATGCGTGGATACTAATTTAGTGCTCAATTGGGAGAAGTGCCAATTTATGGTAGAAGATTGCATTATTCTAGGACATAAAGTATCCACTAGAGGCATTGAAGTTGATCCTGCAAAGGTTGAGGTAATTGCAAAGTTGCCCCCACCCAATTCTGTTAAGGAGGTTTGTTAATGACTTCTCAAATGTTGCAAAGCCTATGACTGACCTCTTGGTTAAGGAGACCACTTTTGGTTTTTCTGACACTTGTTTGAAGGCTTTTAATTGTTTAAAGGAAAAATTAATTAGTGCCCCTTATGTTGTTACCCCCGATTGGTCGCCCCTTTGAAATTATGTGTGATGCTAGCGATACTGCTGTGGGGGTTGTTTTGGGGCAAAGAAATAATCAGGTATTCTATACCATTTACTACGCTAGTCGCACTCTTGATGATGCTCAAAGAAATTATACTACCACATAGAAAGAGTTGCTAGCTGTAGTGTTTACTTTTGACAAGTTTCGTCATTACCTTGTTCTTTCTAAAGTTATTGTTTATACCGATCATGCTGCTATTAGATATTTGCTTGGAAAGCAGGATTCAAAACCTAGGTAAATCAGGTGGATTTTGTTGCTACAAGAGTTTGACTTGGAGATTAGAGACAAGAAAGGCTCAGAGAACTTTGTAGCTGACCACCTCTCAAGGCTTGACCATAGTGTGATGTAGGCCTGAAATGATGGGGAGATCAAGGAGGTTTTCCCTGATGACTTTTAACTATTTCTACTATTCCTTGGTTTGCAGACATTGTCAACTACTTGGTGGGTAAGGTTGTTTCCCCTGACTTTTCCTTTCAGCAAAGAAAGAAATTAATTTCTGATGCTAGACACTACTTGTGGGATGACCCTTACCTGTTTAAAGTATGTGAAGACAAGGTAATTAGGCGTTGTGTGCCTATAGATGAGGTAACTTCTATTCTTGAGCATTGTCATTCTAAAGAGGTAGGTGGCCACTTTGGCCCAAATAGAACTGCATATAAAGTTTTACAATGTGGTTTTTATTGGCCTACTATATTTAAAGATGCTCATGAATTTGTGAAAGCATGTGATAGTTGTCAAAGGAGTGGCAATATTTCTAGGCGTCAAGAGATGCCTTTAAACAACATTTTGGTTTGTGAGGTATTTGATGTATGGGGTATTGACTTTATGGGGCCCGTTCCCTAAATCTTTTTCTAATCAATATATTCTTGTTGCTGTAGATTATGTGTCTAAGTGGGTGGAAGCTGTAGCCTTACCCACTAATGATGCTCGGGTGGTAGTGAGATTTTTAAAGAAAAATATTTTCACAAGATTTGGCACTCCCCGAGCAATTATTAGTGATGGTGGCACCCATTTTTGCAATAAACAATTTGAAAATCTTTTGAGCAAATATGATGTCACTCATAAGGTAGCAACTCCTTACCACCCACAAACTAGTGGGCAAGTTGAAATTTCAATCAGAGAGCTGAAAAGGATTTTAGAGAAGACAGTTAGTGCATCAAGAAAAGATTGGTCTTTGAAACTTGATGATGCACTATGGGCCTATAGAACTGCTTTTAAAACCTCCATTGGGATGTCTCCTTACCGTCTTGTTTTTGGAAAATCATGTCATTTGCCTGTTGAATTAGAGCATAAAGCACTTTGGGCTTATAGGTGAAAATAGGTTGCTACAGCTCGATGAATTGGATGAGCTCTGTCTGGGAGCTTTTGAGAAAGCCAAGTTATATTAGGAGCGGACTAAAAAGTGGCATGACAAGCGCATTCAGCAGCGTGAATTCCATGTAGGTGAGAAAGTTTTAATTTATAACTCACGTTTGCGTCTTTTTCCAGGAAAGTTGCGTTCAAGGTGGTATGGCCCCTAGACTGTTACTCAAGTTTTTCCTTATGGAGTGCTTGAGGTATCTCATGAAGATGGCACCACTTTTAAGGTCAATGGGCAGCGTGTGAAGCATTTTGAGGAAGGGCTGAATCAAGTGAGCTATGTCACCGCCCTCAAGGATTGACTTTAGTACCTGATAACTCACAGACGATGGTGATATAAACATATTCTTTTAGATATCTTCATATAAGAATTATTTGCATTCATTCAAATAAGAATTATCTTGACCCTTAAGTAAATTATGCAAGAAAATGTAGTAGATATCTTCATATTAGACACTAATTGATTTTTTGGATGTTAACTATAATCTGGGTACGAAAGTGCAAGCTTTGTGGAATTTAATATGTGTGCTAGTGTGCAGGATACTTTCTAGTAACGGCAGTGCTACGACAGGTGCTACGGCAGCAGAGCAGCGAATTAATGGGCAGGGGCGTGATTAGGCGAGGCGCCTCATTTAGCACAACAGAAAAGGAAACATTACCATCTAGCGAGCAAGGCGCCTCCGTAACCAACAAGTCAGTGTAATCTCTAGGGTTTGTTGCAACAACCTGATGGTGAAGGCCCAAGAGGAGGCGCGCCGTGCTACCAAGGCCTATATATAGGCATCTACCCTAGTGCAGACGGACGCATCTCATACGGAATTTCGTAGGAGAACAAGAGAGCTGAGTCCAGTACACGAGAACCTTACCTCCACTAAACACCTTACTCATCCTTTTGCAGTCATCATCTTCCACACTCAAATACAAGATCACTGTTTACCAGTACTCCCATCCTTGCGATAGCACCACACGTCAGTAGTTGTGTAACACCTCCATGCTCGTCGGTGTAACTCATCCCTTAAGTGCTTTTTCTATGTTGATGAATCTGTTTACGGTAACTTTGTGTTGTTTTATCATGTCTAAGCTCATCATGAGCTAAATCCTTTGATAGTCAAGACGATGGTGATATAAACATATTCTTTTAGAGTGCTTTAATGTGATTGATTTGTGATGCCTTGTTGGCTTGTGTGTTTTCGATGTTATAAACCCTTTTCGAACTTGATCACTTTGACTAGGGTAACGTGTTTTAACATCTGAAAGGAGTTAACTCACCGATTTCATAAGTTAATATAGTTTGAAGGATAATAGGAATATTATTCTTTCCTAACGAAGGATAGGAATATGAAGTTAGGGCTATAGTGTGAACTGAAACAAGCCTTTCAACCTACGTAATGAACCTCAATGGGTGCTTAGGAATAAGGAAACCTCATGGGTGCTGGCTGCCTTGATTGGCGCCCTGCCCGGCGCCTTCCTGGGTGCTGGCTGCTCCTGACTGGCGCCCTGCCAGGCGCCCTCATGGGCGCTGGCTGCCTTGATTGGTGCCCTGCCAGGCGCCCTCATGGGAGCTTGCTACCTTATTGGCGCCTTGCCAGGCGCCCTCAGGGGCGCTGGCTGCCTTGATTGGCGCCCTGCCAGGCGCCCTCCTGGGCGCTGGGTGCTCCTATGGGCGCCCCTATGGGCGCTGGTTTTGTGTGGGCATGTGCTTAGCACTCTGTTTTATTTTTGCCGTTTTCTCCTGACTTTTAGCCCGCTAGACTTTGATGTTCCCGCTAGACTTTGCTCTTATCATCCTCCATTGATGTTCCCGCTAGACTTTGCGGCTTCTGACTTACTGAGGTAACTTTCGTGCAAACTGTCAGTTTATCTTTCTAGTTTCTTTGTTCTTTTGAGCATGTCTTGTCTTGCAAAGTCTCCAATCTCGGGGGAGGCGGGTCGTCTCTAAGTTTTCCTGTCTGTCTCGTGACTGCTTGTTTTGCCCCCTGTCCCATAGGTTGAGAGATGGCAAGGACAAAGAAGACGGCTCGGATGCACCCTACCGCTCACCTGGCTAAGAGTCAAGCTGACGACTTCGAAGAGGGGGCTGGTGTTACCGTGCCTTCGAAAGGGGCTGGCGCCCTTGGCTTTGTGGAGACTTCTTCTGACGATGATCTGCCGCTTGAGCATGAAGTGGTGGAGATTGGTGGTTGTAGTTATGACTGGGTTGCTCGTATGGTTTGTTCTGCCAGGAGCGTCTACCTTCCAGGAAAAGAGCCTCCCCACTGTCTGAAAGATGCGTTGGAAGGAGACTGGCGGGTTGAGGTGGTTGACCCCCAAGACAGGGTGTGTAGAGTCCCTGACGGTAGAAACTTCATGATGTTTCACAGTGTGGTTTACAAGGTGCGGGTTTCCCCATTCTTTACACCCTTCCAACTGGAGGGGAGGTTATGAATCACCTTAAGATAGCTCCCTCTCAGCTTCACCCAAATTCGTGGTGTTTTGTGAAGTGTTTCGAGCTGGTGATGAGAGTCCTTCGAAGAAGATGCAGCTTGAGGGTTTTTATGGTTATCTTCGAGGTGCAGCGTCGTCGAGATACTTCAGATGGCGTCATTCGTTATGAGTTTGTGCACTTGAAGTGTCGGACAAACTATGCTTTCTTTCAAGGGTACTCAGATAACCAGCATGATTGGAAGTTCAAGTATTTTTACCCCGTTCCTTCTAGTGAGAAGGCCGTCGACAGCATGGGCTTCTTTGATGAACAAGGGCGTCTGGTTAGTGATAAGTTTCGCCTTGGGTGGTGTAATGTCGATGCTGACCGCACCTCTCGAGCAGAGGACTTTGGGCATGCTGAGGAAGATCGTCGGTGCCTTGTCCACTGTGCCACAAAAGTTTTCCTGCAGTGAGCTGTCCAAGGCCTCTACGGTTCCTGAAGCTGCCTAGCTCTTAGGTTGCTTGTTAGGTCTTGATGTATCTTTATTTGTCTTTTGATGAATTATTTACTTATGTTGCTGATTCGCTACTTTGTTGCTCTGCAGATAAGATGGCCGCTCCACTTTCTTTCAATGAATTAGCCTCTTTGGCCGGACGGAGGAGACCTTTGGATGCCG
Source organism: Astragalus membranaceus (assembly GCA_039519185.1). Taxonomy (NCBI): domain Eukaryota; kingdom Viridiplantae; phylum Streptophyta; class Magnoliopsida; order Fabales; family Fabaceae; genus Astragalus; species Astragalus membranaceus. Next base: position 102,768,574 of record CM076848.1, on the reverse strand, counting down.
AAGCTACCGAGGTCAAGAGCCCAGCTCCTGCTATGTCTGTCCATGTGCGTCCCTCTATGGGACCTCGCCTCAGTTTAGGAGCGCCAAGCCGTGCTGGAAAGGATGTTTCCGGGGTGCCGAAGGTTCCAGTCGATTCCAGCATCCAAGGGACTCAGAGTCAGTCCAAGCGCCAGAAAAGTTGTTCTCAGGGACCTCCCTCTGCTGCTTGTCCCTCCCCGGTTGAGCTTCCTCCCCCTACTGACGAAGAGGGTGAAATTGTCTTCTCCCCCGAAGAGCGCGATCATTTCTGTGAGCATCCTTTCGCACTTGCCGCGCTCATGGTTAAAATTGGGGTAGGCCTGCATGCGAAGTGGGAAGCTGAGAAGAAGTGCGGATCTCATTCAGGTAATCCTCTTGAGTTATTTCTTACAGTATTCATCAAACCCGCATGGGCCACCACCCCTGTCTGGCGCCCTCAAGTGCGCCACCTGTTTCGACCTTGGTGCCCTGTCTGGCGCCCTCCTGGGCTCTGGCTGCTTTCCTAGAGGTGCTTTTCCAGATGCCCTCATGGGCGCTGGTGATGTTGGTTCTAAGCTTTTTCGTGTTTGTTTCTCTCTTTGTGTAGGGGTGATCGAGAAAAGGGATCGGCTTCTCTTGGATATAAGCCGGCTTCAGGTGGATTTACACGAAGCACTAGAATCTACTCGTCGGGCACGAGACACTGCTGGCCACTATCAGAAGCGGATGGAGGAGCTCCAATCTGAATTGGACAGTGTGAAGAAACAAAGAGATGTGGCTGAGGAAAGGGTGCGGGAGATGGCCGGGCAAGCCATGGAATTCTCCTATGCTGCCTACGATAAAGCGATAAGTCATGTTCAGTGCATGTACCCGGATGCAGTTCTTGAGTCGAGCATCTTCCGGTTTGACCATGAGGCTGTAGATGAGAGGATTGTTAGATATCGTTCCAACATGGTTGAATTTGACATCATTGCCCCTTGACTATTTCTTCTAAGAGTCCAGTTGTTTTTTGACTTGTAATTTCTTTTTATCCTGTTGGATTTCTTTGTATGTTTGCTTTATGGAGCTTGACTGATGATTAATTATATCTATGTTTCCTTTGCCTTGCTTATTTTTCACGCTTCCGAACGTGTCACCTCCTATCTTCTCGTGGCAACGTTGTCTCTGTCAGGAGTTTATCAGAATTAATCCGATTTAAATTCCTCACTAGAGGTTGCGACACTTGCGATGCCGCTTCGCCCATCTAGGGACTCTGACAGGAGTTTATCGGAATCTGTCCAAACTTAACTCACCCATCAGAGGTTGCGACCTTTTCGATATGCCGCTTCACGCCTTAGGTCTCTAACAGGAGTTTATCAGATTCTATCCGAATTTAACTCACCCATTAGAGGTTGCGACATTTGCGATGCCGCTTCGCCCATCTAGGGACTCTGACAAGAGTTTATCAGAATCTGTCCGAACTTAAATCACCCATCAGAGGTTGCGACCTTTTCGATATGCCGCTTCACGCCTTAGGTCTCTAATAGGAGTTTATCAGATTCTATCCGAATTTAACTCACTCATTAGAGGTTGCGACATTTGCGATGCCGCTTCGCCCATCTAAGGACTCTGACAGGAGTTTATCAGAATCTGTCCGAACTTAACTCACCCATCAGAGGTTGCGACCTTTTCGATATGCCGCTTCGTGAACCGAGTAGGTTGACTCGCGCTTGGTTCTGCCTGGTTGCCTGGTCCCCTGTTGTTTGAGTCGGGATTTGGCTTTTAGAGCGCCTCTTGCAAGGCGCCCTCATGGGCGCTGGCTGCTCCTTATAGGCGCCCTGCCAGGCGCCCTCCTGGGCGCTGGCTGCTTCTGTATTGGGCCCCAGTTTCTCTTGGTTTTTTTCTATGGTGCTGGAGCGAAAACTGTGATTTGCGAAATAATATCTTGAACCGTGAATAGTAAGGTTTAATTCCTTCGCGCGCGTGTTGTAAATTTCTTTGACGTGTTAAACCTAAACAACCAACTTCTTAAAGTAGATGTGTTAAACTTAAACAACCAACTGTTTTAAAGAAAATGTTCTACGTATTGGACCTATGGGCCAGATGCCGAATAGAGGAATAGGTCCCCGTTTTCCCTCGGGTGGATGGTGAGCTTCTTTTTAACCTCCTCAAGGAGGTGAGGACATTCTCCATCCGCTTCGAACTTCTTCACATCCTTTTCCGTCCCCTTGGTTTTGGGTTGGCTTTCCACTTCTTCTTCACTACTTGAGTTACTTCTGGCATCCCAGTCTGTCAGATTCACCTCAGCTTCTTCTCTGAACCCCTTACCGAAGCCTCTTGGCTTGGCGGTCTCCTTCTCATTTTTAACGCTCATATAGAAACATCTGCGTGCTACCCCCAGGTCCGCCTGGAGGGTCACCACCTCATTCTCCAGAGTGTAGAACTTCATTTTCAAATGGACCGTTGAGGTGACTGCCTCCAATTTCCCCAACGTGGGCCTCCCAATGATGCACTGGTAGACCGACTTGCATGGGAGAACCAGCAAGGGTGTTTTCACAGTTTTGAACAATGACGGTTTACTATCGGGGTTTCCGTAGCTGACCATGAGCTCTAGGTGGCCGAGTGGCTTAGTCTTCGATCCATTAAACCTGGTTAGGTCCCCTCCCTGGTATGGAGTCAGGTCATCGGGGGAGATACTCAGCACTTGCAGCAGGTCCTCGAAGATGATATCTACTGCACTTCCTTGGTCAACCAGGATCCTTCTTACCTCGACGTTGGCGATAATGGCAGTGATGATCAGTGGGACGCGTTTGTTCGGTTTCCCGTCAAGCAGATCATTGTCGTCGAAGGATAGGGGCGGTCTGGTTGGCCCCTTCCTGGCGACTGAGGTTGACGCAATGCTGAGGATCTCTTTCCACTTCCTCTTCATTGATTTGTTTGAACCCAAGTTATCATGGGGGTTTCTCTCGTGGATCACCATGGCCACTGGTCTTTCTTTGGGCCTCCGGGTTTCCTCTCCATCGGTCGATTCATCAGCGCTATTTTCGACCCTCTCGCCGAGTGGGGCCTTCCCCTTCCTTGGGGACCGGTATCTACCTTCGGGGGATCAGGCTCTTTTGCGCGAGCCGCATGGTTCCCCCTCCTTCTTCACGTACTGTGTCAACTTTCCTTTCTGGATCAGCTTCTCAATATCTTCCTTCAGTGCTGGGAAGCCATTGGTGTCGTGGCCTCCGCTTTGATGGTAGTGGCACCATTTCTTCGAGGGGTTTTGGCCCTCTTTCAACACCAAAGGCTCTGGCCTCTTAATGTCTTTGAATTCAGCGTTGGCACATTCAGCCAGGATCTGCGCCCTTGAGGCGATGAGGGGAGTAAGGCCTGAGGATCTTGGGGGGCGTCCCTCACGGTGTACGCCTCCTGTTACCTTTTGCCGGCGTACCTCCTGGGTGGGTTCCCTGTCGCCCCCCGCCTTGACTGCCTCGCGGTAAGCCATATCATCCTCCTCATAGTTCATGTATTTCTGGGATCTTCGAAGGAACGCGCCCAAGTTCCTAGGCTTGTTGATGCCTACATCGACCTGGAACAAACTTCCCTTTTTTAACCGGTCTTTCATCCAGAACAACCTTTGCCTGTCCTCCAAACTTCGAATGCCTTGAAGCTTCTTTATTGAAGCGCTCAATATATTCCCTCAGTGTCTCGTGGTTATGCTGCCTGACGGCTCTCAGTACTTCCTCAGATTTGGGCTTTAGCCGGGAGGCAGTGAAACGAGCCGTGAACATTCTCGCCAGTTGCCCCCATGAGGATATGGAGTTCGGCCTAAGCTCCTGGAACCACTCTAATGCGGAACCCTCGAGAGGGAGGGGGAATATTTTGCAGTGGTCGGGTTCCCTGGCCCCCCTGTAGCGCATCATTAGGGAGAAGTGTGCCAGATGACCGTCCGGATCTCCAGTCCCGTCGTACATCATTAGGGAGAAGGCCCTTGGGATTTGGCATTCGTCTACCCTTCTCGATGGAGAATACCGGTGGTGCCTTCTGCGGGTGGCAACCCGTCTCCTTGACCTCTCCTGAGTGTTAGGGGACGCATGTGAGGAGGCACTGGAGTGGGTGTCATAAGGCCGATAGGTCCCTGGGGGTGAGCCTAATTCCCAATGCCTACGTCGCCTGGGGGGAGAGCGATGGACATGATGTCTCCGAGGTGGGGACCGGTGGCGCCTTGAGGTCACTACCGTTGGAGGATTTGTCAACCTGCTGACTGGAGGCTGTTCTGGCAGGGCGGTCACACGCCTTTCAATCTCCCTCAGTCGTGCTTTCTGTTCCAACATAGCTTGAGTGCGACTGGCCGGGAGGTCCGAAAGCTGATTCACGTTAGAGGGCTGGACAGGTCGACTGGTGCCCTCGTCCTGTATAGTCAAGACGTTGCCCTCGGGGGTACCCTCCGGTCGGGGTGTGGGTATGGCAATGCTCTGAACCCGGGGTCTGCCTCTGGGAGCCATGGAGCAGCAAGAGAAAAATTCGAGGAGTAGTGATTGTGAAAGATAGATATCTCCCACTGTGGTCGCCAATGTTCTGTACCGAGCAGCTTTTTGGTCGTCTGCTGTTGGTAGGTCTCTTGCTGTCCTGACAGGAGGTCAATGAGCGCCCAGGGGGGTACCTGCAAGCCACTCCGATGCTCAAGTCAGTATATAGGATATAAGAGTGAAGGTACTAAGGATTAGAGATTCAACCTTTGTAAGGGCAAAGTTTGCCTGTATTTATAGGAAATCGTGCCCTCTTGTGGATCGTTGGATGGGTAGAGTCGATCTTGACCGTCCAAGCATATTGGGCTCGCATGAGGTGGATATGGGCTGAATTGGTTTGGCTGATCCATATGACTTGCTAAGTGCACCTCCTGGTTTTGCTAATGGAACCCTCTGGTTGACTCCAGAACACTTAGCAAGGACCCAAACTGTTTAGAACTTGAAAGAAACCGCGGGTAGCATAAAAGTCAAGTTTGGGGGTAGCATGCTAGTAGCAAGGCCAAGAAATGTAAAAGAGGGTGCACATGTATAAACAAGTTGCGCAAACGCAACAAGGTGAAGTTGGCCACTGCGTTAGGGAGGCTGTTTTGTGGAGACACCATTACAGGTTCAGTCGAAGCTTTGGCCAAGCTAACCTTCAATATATATATATATATATATATATATATATATATATATATATATATATATATATATATATATATATATGTGCACCAATCTCAGGATACGGCCCAAATAATCAAAGAAAATAGCTACCCCTGTGTGAATCAATGTAATAATCTACCCGTGGCAATTGATAAGGATAAGTAGCGTAGGAAATTCTAAGTTGGAACCAAAACCAAGCCTAGTAAGAACTGAAGCCTAGGAAAAAAAACAAAGAGAGCACACCCACACTCAAGCTAGGGGGCGAAAGCTATGAATTCACATGACAAGCAGTTTGAACAGTGTTCATTCTGAGGGCGATACCTTGAGAAAATAGAAAATGCTAGAATGCTATCACATGCTGTTCACTAAAGTGCTACCCTGGTGCTGTCATCACTTGAGGACAAGCAATGGTTCAAGTTTGGGGGTGTGATAACTCACAGAAATGTGAGTTATTTGCATTCATTCAAATAAGAATTATCTTGACCCTTAAGTAAATTATGCAAGAAAATGTAGTAGATATCTTCATGTTACACACTAATTGATTTTTTGGATGTTAACTATAATCTGGGCACGAAAGTGCCATCTTTGTGGAATTTAATATGTCTGCTAGTGTGCATGATACTTTCTAGTAACGACAGTGCTACGTCAGGTGCTACGGCAGCAGAGCAGCGAATTAATGGGCAGGGGCGTGATTAGGCGAGGCGCCTCATTTAGCACAACAGAAAATGAAACATTACCATCTAGCGAGCAAGGCGCCTCCGTAACCAACAAGTCAGTGTAATCTCTAGGGTTTGTTGCAACAACCCGATGGTGAAGGCCCAAGAGGAGGCGCGTCGTGCTACCAAGGCCTATATATAGGCATCTACCCTAGTGAAGATGGACGCAACTCATACGGAATTTCGTAGGAGAACAAGAGAGCCGAGTCCAGTACACGAGAACCCTACCTCCACTAAACACCTTACTCATCCTTTCGCAGTCATCATCTTCCACACTCAAATACAAGATCACTGTTAACCAGTACTCCCAGTCTTGCGATAGCACCACACGTCAGTAGTTGTGTAACACCTCCATGCTCAGGTTTCACTCAGCCCTTAAGTGCTTTTTCTATGTTGATGAATCTGTTTACGGTAACTTCGTGTTGTTTTATCATGTCTAAGCTCATCATGAGCTAAATCCTTTGATAGTCAAGATGATGGTGATATAAACATATTCTTTTAGAGTGCTTTAATGTGATTGATTTGTGATGCCTTGTTAGCTTGTGTGTTTTCGTTGTTATAAACCCTTTTCGAACTTGATCACTTTGACTAGGGTAACGTGTTTTAACATCTGAAAGGAGTTAACTCACCGATTTCATAAGTTAATATAGTTTGAAGGATAATAGGAATATTATTCTTTCCTAATGAAGGATAGGAATATGAAGTTAGGGCTATAATGTGAACTGAAACAAGCTTTTCAACCTACGTAATGAACCTCAATGGGTGCTTAGGAATAAGGAAACCTTGACGACATTACGTTTCATAGCGATAGGAATATCCACTTTCATTCTGCACACTGAGTGGTATCACAGCATCAATCACAGCACTGCACCAACAAGTTTTGTTTATTGATCCTAGTCTTGACTATTACCATCTCTCGTATCTATACCTGTTCATATCTTGTTGCTCTCGTCCCAGTTACGTTAATCATTGCACAACAAACTTCACTTAATTATTTGGTTACGTTTACTCACTAAATCAAACGCTGCCCCATAGGCTTAGCAATTGAACCTTAATCCTCGTGGGAACGATCTTTACTTACTACTTTATTACTTGTTAGGCTGTGTATACTTGCACACGTTTTTGCACAACAGTACCGTCAGGCTTGGGACGTTAAACAAGCACTTCACAGGAGGCAACCTGTGTTTTGTTTTCTCTAATTTTTGTTTTGTTTTGTTTTCTTTTTTAGGAATAAGCTCCAACTGCAAGCTCTCTCAAGGAAGTCACTCTCTCTCTCTCTCTCTTATTTCATTTTGCTTCTATTTAATCATTTTGCATTGAGGACCATGCTTCATGCTAGTGTGGGGGAGGAGAGTTTATTTTTTGTCACTTGATCTCTATTAATGCACATACCCACCGTATATGTTGATAGCATTTTTTCTGGCTTATTTTAGCGACTTATGCTTCAAGTTGAAAAAAAATAGAGATTTTGCCTTTAGGGGATCCCATAATCAAGTTACTTGACAGACTTGTGCTTAATTGTAACTGTGAGGATGCCCTAAGGAAGCTGATAATTAGCATTGAGATCCGAGCCTTCATAAGGGGATTGATACTAAATCATAAACGTTTACCCCTTTTCTTTCTATGAGTGTGTTTCCCAATTTGCTACATTCTAGAATTTGTCTTTTGACCATTTTGAAGGCGAAAATTGATTTGCATCATGTAAAAAGATTTGGGGAATTTAGGTATTTTTCTGGCCTCAGAGTTGTTTGTTGAAATTATCCATTAGTTTCCCCCTTTGAGCCTATTTGTTATATATTTTTTCCTTGGTACCTAGATATAATTTTTTCTTTTTTCTATGGTAACCATTTGAAATTAAATTTGGAGCAACTATTGAAAATTACAATTTTGTCCTGTATGTTAGTTGTCTATCTTGTCAGGACTGAAAAAAATAGGTGTGACTTATGTGCTTACCTTTTTCTCCTAAGAAAAGTGGAAAAAAAATTGAAAAAAATAATAAGAAAGAAGGAGGAAAAGGCAAATCAAAAAGTGTCTACTCAAAAGAAAATGCACATCAAAAGAATGAAAGAGCCAAAGGGCATATAAAAAAAAGAGTCTACTCAAGAGCAAAAAGCAAATAAAAAAGAGTCGACTCAATAGAAAAAGAAGAGTGAAGAAGGAAGTGAAATTAATTTGGAGTTTGGACAAAATTTGTAAAATAGATAGGAGCTTCATATTTGGTTTCAAAGGTTACTCTATGCTTGTTGTTTTTAACCCTTTGATTATCCCTTTCTTCTTATATCCTACCCTGCATGAATTCACCCTAGCCCCATTACAACCCATGAAACCCCTTCTTTTGCAAGCATGTGAACTATTTATTGGAGATTTGGTCAAATTACAAGCTTATGGTAATGTGCATTTTGTGGAAACTTTAGTGTATATTTCCCTAGTCCCTAAACACTTAGAGAGATTGTGAGCGAGTGCCATTGTTCACAGATATATATTCTTCAGGGACATGAGCCTCTAATTAGGCAACCTTGTGACACCTCATAGGTACAATATTGTCTATTGTCTGTTATTGTTCTTCTGATTTTGGGTCTCTTATTTGGCTGTCTCTATTTATTTGAAAAATTTCATGAGCCAGAAAATTTGCTTAAGGACAAAGCAAAGGTTAAGTGTGGGGGAGTTGATAAACTCTAATTTTGTACATTTTTAGAGATACTTTTGGATTATTTTTATAGTAATTAGTATTAACTATATGAATCATCAACTTAATTTTCTCTCTTTTTTCCAGATTGGTAGAAAAAGATGAAAAGAATGAAAGTCTAGTTTAATGCCACTCAAAGTTCAAAATAATATATATTTATATATGTATGGGCTGAGAAATGAAAGAAGATATAAAAGCCAACTTCAATTGGCTCTGCTTTAAGCCCAGTAGTCAAAAGGCCCGATGCCTATGTTAAAGGAATGGAGATACTTACTGTAACACCCCTTTTCTACCCGTTAATTTCATTGGAAAAATATCAGAGTTTTCAAAAATTTGTTTCGCACGAGGAATGTTACACATACTTCAATAAAATAATGCCTCTCAATAAAACAGCTCAAACACAATAATTCCTGCATCACGTAGCACGTCACTAAGAGGAGAGCCTCAAAAACACAGTTATCATCGCAAATAAACTTAACGTCAATAAAAACCAACTACGCAGCGGAATAACAAAATAAAACAGAATCGTCAACAACACATAACAGCTGAAATCATTCATAAACATCAAGTTCGTTCCCCCCCTGAGTGCTACGTATCAGAGCGTGACGACTCGACTCGAAGTAGTGAAGGTACCTAGTCCTTCACTCTTGATCACCTGCACGTTACCGCATAGGGGTAACATTCAAACAGAAGGGTGAGTCCAATTCAATCCATATAATAAATCACATGATAAGCAATAAGTCAAGTCACAGCTCTAAAATAACCACATCACAATCATCAATTACATCACTACAATAACTCATCACTATGTCATGTAGGCATATGAAATGCAACCCACTCGCGGGCATATGCATGAGGTACCTTTTCACAAACGTCGCTTAGCCATTATGGCCTCATCGTCACTTAGCCTTTTGGGCTTCAAAACGTCACTGGGTTTATGCATATGGGGGCATGAGACACTATGACATGCACCACGCACAAACACACAATCACAGTCAACTATGTGACCCGTCACTTACCAATTGGCCAAATAAGAGGCACAACACCTGTCAATTCACAATTTACACACAACAAAGTCACTTAGCCTTTTGGGCCTTATCATCACTTAGCCTTTTGGACCTCAACGTCACTTATTTTCCTCGTCACTTATTCATAAACATCATCAACACAAACATAGCCACTGAGGGCAAAAACGTCATTTACTAGCCACCAAGGGCATCATCGTCATTTACACTTCATTTATCAACAACATTGGCCACTAAGGGCAAAAAGGCCATTTAACTAGCCACTAAGGGCATCATCGTCATTTACACATCATTATCAACAACATTGGCCACTAAGGGCAAAAAGGTCATTTAACTAGCCACTAAGGGCATCATCGTCAAAATCATCACTTTTGATACTAAAACTTTAAAACCACTGGTTATACGAAAAAGAAGATTTCTAAAGACACCAAAACGATTTTTCAATGTCACAGCAACGACCACCGGGAACAGCCACTTGGGGCGCCCCAACAACCTTCAGAAATAATAAGTTTTTATTTTTTAAAAATGGGACACACAGATAGGCAATTGAAAAATCTTCCCAACACTTTTTGAAACGTTTAAAACGGATGTCCGAGTCAAAAGATATAGCGAAAATAGTTTTCGTAAAAATTTTGGGAACATCCTGAAAAATTGGCGCCGTGGGCGCCCAGCGCAACACACACACACACACACACACACACACACACAGGCGCCCAGCGCCCAGCGCCAGCGCCCAGCGCCAGCGCCCAGCGCGACACACACACAGCAACACGCGCACAGCGCCCATGGGCGCCCAGCGCCCAGCACAATTCCAGCAACACAGTTTCAGCACAACTTCAACATATATATTTTTTTCTTCGAATTTTCATATGACCATCCACAACCCAATTTACCACAACTCATGAACACATGTAAAATCATCTAAATCATCTATCAAACATCAAAATTCAACAACATCCTAAGCACAAACATGGGGCTCTAGGCGCCCATAACACCAAAAAAATGGATTTCGGCCACAACCATGAACATCACGCATACATCACAATCAAGAAGATGGATTTACAACATAATCATGATCATGGTTAAATCTAGGCTATCACTACCTAAAACCTATCATAGGACCTATTATATAAATTGATAGGACATCCCCTTACCTCGAATTGAAGAATAGAAGCCCTAGGGACGGTCACGAACGGAATCACGGCAACAAGATCACGCCCCTTCCTCCTCCTTGCTCGCGGCCTTCTCTTCTCTTCCTTTCTCTCTACGGCGCCCTTCTCTTCTCCTTTCTCTCTTCTCAATTTCGCAAATGCCAACACCCAAAACCCTAGCCTCACAAGACCTCACCACTTCGCATATCACATGGATCACGGGCTTGGGCTTTTCACTCAAGCCCAAGTCTAGCTAATTGGCGCCTCCCTCTCCTAATACCACCTATACCATTTAAATATAATTTTAATTAATTAAATTACACCCAATAAATTAAATAAGTTCCTAAATACAAATAAATTAATTAAATATTTAGGGTGTTACAACTCTCCCCCACTTAGAATATTTCGTCCTCGAAATTTACCTGATCAAACAACTCTGGGTAGGACTCCCGTATCTTGCTTTCTAGCTCCCAAGTCATACTCTCACCGGCAGCTCCTAGCCAAACCACTTTCACTAATGCAATCTCTTTGCCCCTGAGCACTTTCACTTCACGATCCTCCATCCGTACGGGCATCGTCTCCACAATGAGATTATCCCGCACCTCTACATCATCCATACGGATCACATGAGATGGATCCGAAACATATTTCCGAAGTTGCGACACATGAAACACGTCGTGCAAATTCAAAATATTCGGCGGTAAAGCCACCCTATAAGCCACATTTCCGATTCTCTCAGAAATCTGATAAGGACCAACAAAGCGAGGAGTGAGCTTCTTCGATTTCAACGCTCGACCAACACCGGTAACAGGAGAAACCCTCAAGAACACATGCTCACCCTCCTGAAACTCTAAATCTTTCCTCCGCTTGTCATGATAACTCTTCTGACGACTCTGCGAAGCCTTCATCTTTTCACGGATCATCTTGATTTTCTCTGTAGTCTCCCGGACAATCTCCGGTCCCAACACTACACTCTCTCCCGACTCATACCAACACAATGGCGTTCTACACTTTCGACCATACAATGCTTCAAACGGTGCCATCCCGATACTGGAATGGTAACTGTTGTTATAGGTAAACTCAATCAACGCAAGGTAGGAATCCCATGAACCCCGTTGTTCCAATACACAAACCCTCAACAAATCTTCTAACGACTGAATTGTTCTCTCTGACTGACCATCTGTCTGAGGATGATATGCTGAACTCATTTTCAATTTTGAGCCCAATTCCTTCTGCAAACCCGTCCAAAACTCAGAAGTGAACCTCGGATCCCTATCTGACACAATACTCTTCGGAACACCGTGCAACATCACAATTTCTTTGACATAGACCTCTTCCAACCTTGACACCGGATAAGTGATATTAATAGGAATAAAGTGGGCAGACTTCGTTAACCTATCAACGATCACCCAAATAGCGTCATGACCCCTAACTGTATTCGGCAATCCAGTCACAAAGTCCATCGCAATGCTATCCCACTTCCACTCTGGAACTTCCAACGGTTGCATCAACCCCGCAGGCCTCTGATGCTCAACCTTCGATTTCTGACAGGTCAAACAGGCATACACAAACTGTGCCACATCCCTCTTCATACCATACCACCAAAACATCTTTTTTCAGATCTTGATACATTTTCGTCGCTCCAGGATGGATACTCAACTTGCTACGGTGACCCTCCTCTAAAATTGCCTTTCTCATCTCCGCATCATCCGGAACACAGATCCTACCCCGGAACCTCAACACACCACGGGAATCTAATTTGAAATCTTCATTTTCAGATTGACCAACCTCATTAATTAAATCTACTAACTTGACATCTGACTTCTGAGCCTCTCTGATTCTTCCCAGAAAGTCATTATCGATCATTAACATTCCCAGCTTGACAATGCGAGGTGTCATTTTACAAACCAAACTCAAATCTCTGAATTCCTCAATCAACTCTAATTCTTTCACCATCATTGCCGACATATGCAAAGACTTTCTGCTTAAAGCATCAGCTACGACATTAGCTTTGTCGGGATGATAATTCAAACCAAAGTCATAATCCTTCAAGAGCTCCAACCACCGACGTTGTCTCATATTCAACTCTTTCTGGTCGAACAGATACTTTAGGCTCTTATGATCACTGAACACTTCAAACCTCGAACCATAAAGGTAGTGCCTCCAAATCTTAAGCACAAATACAACAGCAGCCAATTCCAAATCATGCGTAGGGTAATTTTTCTCATGAACCCGCAACCGTCTCGACGCATACGCAACGACTTTCCCATCTTGCATCAGCACACCACCAAGACCCATCTTCGAAGCGTCACAATATACAACAAATGGTTCCTTCGGATTAGGCAACGCCAAGACAGGCGACGTTGTCAATCTCTTTTTCAGTTCCATAAAACTTTCCTCACACCGAGCATCCCAAACGAAAACTTTACCCTTACAAGTCAACTGAGTCAACGGAAGGGCCAACTTGGAAAAACCCTCGATGAACCTCCTGTAGTACCCAGCCAAACCCAAAAAGCTTCTAATCTCTGTTGCGGACTTCGGAGCCTCCCACTCCAACACTGCTTCCACTTTTGCCGGATCAACCGCAATACCATTTCCCGAAATCACGTGCCCAAGGAAACTCACCTCTTTCAGCCAGAACTCACACTTTGATAACTTAGCATACAACTTTTTCTCTTTCAGAACTTCTAATACTGTCTTCAGGTGCTCAGCATGCTCTTCCTCTGACTTAGAATAAACTAGAATGTCATCTATGAAGATCACCACAAACCGATCTAGATAATTATGGAAAATACGATTCATATATTCCATAAATACACCAGGTGCATTGGTCACAACGAACGACATCACTGAATATTCATAATGCCCATACCTTGTCCTGAATGCTGTCTTCTGAACATCCTCATCCTTCACTTTAATCTGATGATATCCGGACCTCAAATCAATTTTGCTGAAAACACGGGCACCTACTAACTGATCCATCAGATCGTCGATCCTCGGAAGCGGATACCTGTTCTTGATAGTTACCTTATTCAACTGACGATAGTCCACACATAACCTCATGCTCCCATCTTTCTTCTTCACTAACAATACCGGAGCTCCCCACGGTGATACACTCGGTCTCACAAACTTTTTCTCAAGCAATTCTTCAAGTTGCGTCTTCAACTCAGACAATTCAGACGTCGACATCCTGTACGGTGCCAAAGACACAGGCCTCGTACCAGGTACAAGATCAATCGAAAACTCAACTTCCCTCTCCGGCGGCACACCCGGAATTTCGTCACGAAAAACCTCAGGAAACTCGCGTACCACTTGCAGTTCTTCAATAACAGCCTGACTCTCAGCAGACAACGATGCCATCAACGAAAATAGCTGAACTCCTTCTTTCCTCAACTTCTTCAACTGACCAGCAGATACCTAAACATAATCTTCTTCCCCGAAACTAACCGACTTGCTACGACAGTTGATATGAACGTGGTTATTCTCTAACCAGTCCATGCCCAAGATCACATCCAGACCTCTCAACGGCAAGCAAACAAAATTCACAACAAAGTCCCTGCCGAAGATCGACACGAGACACTGAGAACACACCTGGGAAGTAATCACCGACCCCTTCGCAGGAGTATCGACAACCATATCCCCACACATAGCAGATAAAACAAGACCCAATCTCTTACAACAATCAACAGATATAAAGCAATGGGTAGCACCAGTATCAATAAGAGATTTCAGAGAAGTACCATTAATAAAACACGTACCTCTAATCAGACCATCCTTCTCATCAGGCTCCTCTCCTACCAATGCGAACACTTTCCCACTAGACCTTTCCTTCTTCGGTTTTGTACATTTTGTACTGATATGCCCAGACTCACCACAGTTGAAGCACACCACATCCTTGACCTTACACTCGGCCGCCATATGACCCTTTTTACCACAACGATAGCAAACTCTCTCATCAGACCTGCATGTAGTGCTCTTGTGGCCAGGTTTGCCACACTTATAACAGACAATGCTAGCAAGAGCATCTCCCCCACTAGAATTCTTACCTCCAGCAGCCTTCTGATAACTCTTACCCGCAGGAACCTCATACGGCTTGCTTCGACTCTGAAATTCACCCTTTTTCTCAGACGTAGCTTTGTAATGAGCAGTACTGTCCTCCTCAAAGATTCTACAACTGTCAACCAGATCAGCGAACACACGGATCTTCTGGTAACCAATGGCCTTTTTGATATCAGGCCTCAATCCATTCTCGAACTTGATACATTTTGAGAACTCAGCCGTCGCCTCACTGTAGTGCGGATAGAATTTTGCCAGTTCTACAAACTTCGCCGCATATGCAGTCACAGACATACCACCCTGCTTCAGTTCTAGGAACTCTATCTCTTTCTTTCCCCGGACGTCTTCAGGAAAATATTTTCTCAGAAATTCCCTGCTGAATACCTCCCAAGTAATCTCTTCCTGCACAGCCTCCAACCTCTGCCTAGTAGCCAACCACCAGTCGTCGGCCTCCTCGGCTAACATGTGAGTACCAAAACGGACCTTCTGCTCAACAGTGCAGTCCATCACCCTGAATATCCTCTCGATCTCCTTCAACCAAGCCATAGCACCATCTGGATCATATTTGCCCTTAAAGGTGGGCAGATTCTCTCTCTGGAAAGTAGTCAGACTCCGAAAACCAGCATTCTGCTGACCCTGCACAGCCTGAGCCATACCCTGCAATGCAGCAGCAAGAGCAGCGTCGTTTCTCCCAGCCATTTCAACTATCACTGCTGCACAAACCAAGAATTTAGTACTAATCTATTGTCATAAGACACTATGACAGGACAACATTGGCCGGACAGACCGAACTGCTCTGATACCACTAATGTAACACCCCTTTTCTACCCGTTAATTTAATTGGAAAAATATCAGAGTTTTCAAAAATTTGTTTCGCACGAGGAATGTTACACATACTTCAATAAAATAATGCTTCTTAATAAAACAGCTCAAACACAATAATTCCTGCATCACGTAGCACGTCACTAAGAGGAGAGCCTCAAAAACACAGTTATCATCGCAAATAAACTTAACGTCAATAAAAACCAACTACGCAGCGGAATAACAAAATAAAACAGAATCGTCAACAACAGATAACAGCTGAAATCATTCATAAACATCAAGTTCTTTCCCCCCTGAGTGCTACGTATCAAAGCGTGACGACTCGACTCGAAGTAGTGAAGGTACCTAGTCCTTCACTCGTGATCACCTGCACGTTACCGCATAGGGGTAACATTCAAACAGAAGGGTGAGTCCAATTCAATCCATATAATAAATCACATGATAAGCAATAAGTCAAGTCACAGCTCTAAAATAACCACATCACAATCATCAATTACATCGCTACAATAACTCATCACTATGTCAAGTAGGCATATGAAATGCAACCCACTCGCGGGCATATGCATGAGGTATCTTTTCACAAACGTCGCTTAGCCATTATGGCCTCATCGTCACTTAGCCTTTTGGGCTTCAAAACGTCACTGGGTTTATGCATATGGGGGCATGAGACACTATGACATGCACCACGCACAAACACACAATCACGGTCAACTATGTGACCCGTCACTTACCAATTGGCCAAATAAGAGGCACAGCACCTGTCAATTCACAATTTACACACAACAACGTCACTTAGCCTTTTGGGCCTTATCATCACTTAGCCTTTTGGGCCTCAACGTCACTTACTTTCCTCGTCACTTATTCATAAACATCATCAACACAAACATAGCCACTGAGGGCAAAAACGTCATTTACTAGCCACCAAGGGCATCATCGTCATGTACACTTAGTTTATCAACAACATTGGCCACTAAGGGCAGAAGGTCATTTAACTAGCCACTAAGGGCATCATCGTCATTTACACATCATTATCAACAACATTGGCCACTAAGGGCAAAAAGGTCATTTATCTAGCCACTAAGGGCATCATCGTCAAAATCATCACTTTTGATACTAAAACGTTAAAACCACTGGTTATACGAAAAAGAATATTTCTAAAGACACCAAAACGATTTTTCAATGTCACAGCAACGACCACCGGGAACAGCCACTTATGGGCGCCCCAGCAACCTTCAGAAATAATAAGTTTTTATTTTATAAAAATGGGACACACAGATAGGCAACTGAAAAAGCTTCCCAACACTTTTTGAAACGTTTAAAACGGATGTCCGAGTCAAAAGATATAGCGAAAACAGTTTTCGTAAAAATTTTGGGAACATCATGAAAAACTGGCGCTCTGGGCGCCCAGCGCCCAGCGCAACACACACACACACACACACAAGCGCCCAGCGCGACACACACACAGCAACACGCGCACAGCGTCCATGGGCGCCCAGCGCCCAGCACAATTCCAGCAACACAGTTTCAGCACAACTTCAACATATATATTTTTTTCTTCGAATTTTCATATGACCATCCACAACCCAATTTACCACAACTCATGAACACATGTAAAATCATCTAAATCATCTATCAAACATCAAAATTCAACAACATCCTAAGCACAAACATGGCACTCTAGGCGCCCATAACACCAAAAAAATGGATTTCGGCCACAACCATGAACATCACGCATACATCACAATCAAGAACATGGATTTACAACATAATCATGATCATGGTTAAATCTAGGCTATCACTACCTAAAACCTATCATAGGACCTATTATATAAATTGATAGGACATCCCCTTACCTCGAACTGAAGAATAGAAGCCCTAGGGACGGTCACGAACGGAATCACGGCAACAAGATCACGCCCCTTCCTCCTCCTTGCTCGCGGCCTTCTCTTCTCTTCCTTTCTCTCTACGGCGCCCTTCTCTTCTCCTTTCTCTCTTCTCAGTTTCGCAAATGGCAACACCCAAAACCCTAGCCTCACAAGACCTCACCACTTCGCATATCACATGGATCACGGGCTTGGGCTTTTCACTCAAGCCCAAGTCTAGCTAATTGGCGCCTCCCTCTCCTAATACCACCTATACCATTTAAATATAATTTTAATTAATTAAATTACACCCAATAAATTAAATAAATTCCTAAATACTTAATTAAATAAATTAATTAAATATTTAGGGTGTTACACTTACAATCCAGGCTTGCATGATTGATTATTGAATAGAGGGTACTTGGAATTAAAAGAGGAAGGCTTTAATTTTGGAGAGAATCAGAAACCCGAGAATTGAGATAGAGGAGGAATTAAAATTGGCTTGCCCAAAAAGTTAAAAACCCTAGACCTGACACATATTATAAAGGAGTCGTACACCACTTTACGGAAGAAGGGAGAAAGGCCGCACAACTAGACAACAACAAAAACAACGCAGGAACAGAAGAATTAGAGAAAGAAGGAAGTGCCACGCACACACACACCGGCATAACAACAGTAGCACCGGCAAGGAGAAAGGAGAGTATTTGGTACCGTTTTTGACACTGTGAGAGAGTTTTGGAGCAGAGAAGGAGACTGAATACTCAAGATCAAAATTTCCTCCATCTTCCGCGTTATTTTTATCTTTGTAGTTCATGACTCCTAATTTTATTCCATTGTTCTTAGTCACTATGAAAAGCTAAATCTTCTTCTAGGATCTAGGTGGATCTTGTTTGATTAGAGACCTTTTTATGTTTTAATTTATACTTTGAATTCCTAATTTTTATTCCAATTAATATTATCCTATTGCTTTATCACATAAATAGGATTGACAACCCTTTGCATGTTCATAATTAATTAGTTGATCAGCGACCGTACTGCAATTAGTTGGTGGACCTATAAGATAATTGAGACAAAAATTAATGCATGACCAAACTTTAATTTAGTCTTCCAATCATTCAGCCTTTTGGCTCTTTATGCTTTTCTTAAATTTAAATTCTTGCATGACCAAACAAGGGTTAATTTAGGAAAAAGAATATTAATCGCGAATGATCAAACAGATTAATTGCTTTAGTAGATGGATTGGTAATTGAATAAAATAAGGGAATTCGGGTTGAATTAGACATAGAGGAATCGAAGCTTGCAAGTGAAACCGTGACCCTAGGCTTCTCTCCATTGAATTAAATCTTGCATTTTATTATTGTTCTTTATTTCTTTTTATTTGTTTTCGTACAACTCAATTATTCATTCGTCTAAATAATAATAAATCTTGATTAGTTTAGTAGTTGTTAATTAATCCCTGTGAAGACGATAATCTTTTATACTACTTCTGCGATAGAGTACATTTGCTCTAAGTGTGTCTTTGACGCAACAATCAGCGTAGAATCTTTCACAACAAAACAAATACATCTTTTGATCTGATTTTTAATGATGAAAGAAGCCTTGTTTTTCTCAAATGACCAATTTTGTTATAGCTTCTACACGTCAAAAGGGGGTCAGTGAGGAGGGCAATATAAGCTAAAAAGTCATGTATGTAGTCTCAATGCATGAGAACTCAATGCTCTAGCATTACAGATATACGATGCTCCTACACTCAATGCATCTGCATAATGAAAACAACCAAAAATAGGAAATAGTGCATTGACTCAACAATTCTGAAATATTCAAATCAAAGCCCCTTGTTGTGCTTAGAACCCCCCAATACTTGAGGAAGTTGTTAGTCTATTCCATCTTTTGAAAAATCTTTAGCTTGACCAAACGCGAACTAAATTTTTCAAAGGCTAAGAGAACCTTTTTACTTAGTTTTTGGAACTAATCTAGACTCACACAAATTAGCAGTAATAACTTTGAATGTTTTGAGAACAAAGGCTTAAAGAAAAATTCCTGAAAAATGAAGTTCATAGAGTGCATCATTGGAAAAATCATTTTTAGAAAGAAATTAGCTGATCTATTCTTCTTAATTATGCAAATCTTGTTTGTGATTTTCTTTGTCATTTCTTGAGGACAACCAATGGTTTAAGTTTGGGGGTGTGATAACTCTATTTTATATAAAGTTATTTACGCATCTGATGTCTTAGGATATTGTGTAAGCCGCTTCTGAGGGTCAGCTTGTAACACCCCTTTTCTACCCGTTAATTTAATTGGAAAAACATCAGAGTTTTCAAAAATTATTTCACAAGAGGAATGTTACACATACTTCAATAAAACAACACTTCTCAATAAAACAGCTCAAACACAATAAATCCTGCATCACGTGGCACGTCACTAAGAGGAGAGCCTCAAAACACAGTTAGCATCGCAAATAAACTTAACGTTAATAAAAACCAACTACGCAGCGGAATAACAAAATAAAACAGAATCGTCAACAAAAACATAACAGCTGAAATTATTCATAAACATCAAGTTCGTCCCCCCCCTGAGTGCTACGTATCAGAGCGTGACGACTCGACTCGAAGTAGTGAAGGTACCTAGTCCTTCACTCGTGATCACCTGCACGTTACCGCATAGGGGTAACATTCAAACAGAACGGTGAGTCCAATTCAATCCATATAATAAATCACATGATAAGCAATAAGTCAAGTCACAGCTCTAAAATAATCACATCACAATCATCATTTACGTCACTACAATAACTCATCACTATGTCATGTAAGCATATGAAATGCAACCGACTCGCGGGCATATGCATGAGGTACCTTTTCACAAACGTCGCTTAGCCTTTATGGCCTCATCGTCACTTAGCCTTTTGGGCCTCAAAACTTCACTGGGTTTATGCATATGGGAGGCATGAGACACTATGACATGCACCACGCACAAACACACAAATCACGGTCAACTATGTGACCCGTCACTTACCAATTTGCCAAATAAGAGGCACAGCACCTGTCAGTTCACAATTTACAAACAACAACGTCACTTAGCCTTTTAGACCTTATCGTCACTTAGCCTTTTGGGCCTCAAAACGTCACTGGGTTTTCATCGTCACTTATTCATAAACATCATCAACTCAAACAATAGCCACTGAGGGCAAAAACGTCATTTACTAGCCACCAAGGGCATTATCGTCATTTACACATCAATATCAACAACATTAGCCACTAAGGGCAAAAAGGTCATTTAACTAGCGACTAAGGGCATCATCGTCATTTACACATCAATATCAACAACATTGGCCACTAAGGGCAAAAAGGTCATTTAACTAGTCACTAAGGGCATCGTCGTCAAAATCATCAATTTTGACACTAAAACGTTAAAACCACTGGTTATACACAAAAGGGGATTTTTAAAGATACCCAAACGATTTTTCAAGGTCACAGCATCGACCACTGGGAACAGCCACTTGGGCGCCCAGCAACCTTCAGAAATTATAAGTTTTTATTTTTAAAAATGGCACACACAGATAGACAACTGAAAAAGCTTCCCAACACTTTTTGAAACGTTTAAAACGGATGTCCGAGTCAAAAGATATAAAGAAAATAGTTTTCGTAAAAATTTTGGGAACATCCTGAAAAACTGGCGCTCTGGGTGCCCAGCGCCCAGCGCAACACACACACACACACACACACACACACACACACACACACACACACACACACACACACACACAGGCGCCCAGCGCCCAGCGCGACACACACACAGCAACACGCGCACAGCTTCCATGGGCGCCCAGCGCCCAGCACAATTCCAGCAACACAGTTTCAGCACAACTTCAACATACATATTTTTTTCTTCGAATTTTCATATGACCATCCACAACCCAATTTACCACAACTCATGAACACATGTAAAATCATCTAAATCATCTATCAAACATCAAAATTCAACAACATCCTAAGCACAAACATGGCGCTCTAGGCGCCCATAACACCAAAAAAATGGATTTCGGCCACAACCATGAACATCACGCATACATCACAATCAAGAACATGGATTTACAACATAATCATGATCATGGTTAAATCTAGGCTATCACTACCTAAAACCTATTATAGGACCTATTATATAAATTGATAGGACATCCCCTTACCTCGAACTGAAGAATAGAAGCCCTAGGGACGGTCACGAACGGAATCACGGCAACAAGATCACGCCCCTTCCTCCTCCTTGCTCGCGGCCTTCTCTTCTCTTCCTTTCTCTCTACGGCGCCCTTCTCTTCTCCTTTCTCTCTTCTCAATTTCGCAAATGCCAACACCCAAAACCCTAGCCTCACAAGACTTCACCACTTCGCATATCACATGGATCACGGGCTTGGGCTTTTCACTCAAGCCCAAGTCTAGCTAATTGGCGCCTCCCTCTCCTAATACCACCTATACCATTTAAATATAATTTTAATTAATTAAATTACACCCAATAAATTAAATAAATTCCTAAATACTTAATTAAATAAATTAATTAAATATTTAGGGTGTTACACTTACAATCCAGGCTTGCATGATTGATTATTGAATAGAGGATACTTGGAATTAAAAGAGGAAGGCTTTAATTTTGGAGAGAATCAGAAACCCGAGAATTGAGATAGAGGAGGAATTAAAATTGGCTTGCCCAAAAAGTTAAAAACCCTAGACCTGACACATATTATAAAGGAGCCGTACACCACTTTACGGAAGAAGGGAGAAAGGCCGCACAACTAGACAACAACAAAAACAACGCAGGAACAGAAGAATTAGAGAAAGAAGGAAGCGCCACGCACACACACACCGGCATAACAACAGTAGCACCGGCAAGGAGAAAGGAGAGTATTTGGTACCGTTTTTGACACTATGAGAGAGCTTTGGAGCAGAGAAGGAGACTGAATACTCAAGATCAAAATTTCCTCCATCTTCCGCGTTATTTTTATCTTTGTAGTTCATGACTCCTAATTTTATTCCATTGTTCTTAGTCACTATGAAAAGCTAAATCTTCTTCTAGGGTCTAGGTGGATCTTGCTTGATTAGAGACCTTTTTATGTTTTAATTTATACTTTGAATTCCTAATTTTTATTCCAATTAATATTATCCTATTGCTTTATCACATAAATAGGATTGACAACCCTTTGCAAGTTCATAATCAATTAGTTGATCAGCGACCGTACTGCAATTAGTTGGTGGACCTATAAGATAATTGAGACTAAAATTAATGCATGACCAAACTTTAATTTAGTCTTCCAATCATTCAGCCTTTTGGCTCTTTATGCTTTTCTTAAATTTAAATTCTTGCATGACCAAACAAGGGTTAATTTAGGAAAAAGAATATTAATCGCGAATGATCAAACAGATTAATTGCTTTAGTAAATGGATTGGTAATTGAATAAAATAAGGGAATTCGGGTTGAATTAGACATAGAGGAATCGAAGCTTGCAAGTGAAACCGTGACCCTAGGCTTCTCTCCATTGAATTAAATCTTGCATTTTATTATTGTTCTTTATTTCTTTTTATTTGTTTTCGTACAACTCAATTATTCATTCGTCTAAATAATAATAAATCTTGATTAGTTTAGTAGTTGTTAATTAATCCCTGTGAAGACGATAATCTTTTATACTACTTCTGCGATAGAGTACATTTGCTCTAAGTGTGTCTTTGACGCAACAATCAGCGTAGAATCTTTCACAACAAAACAAATACATCTTTTGATCTGATTTTTAATGATGAAAGAAGCCTTGTTTTTCTCAAATGACCAATTTTGTTATAGCTTCTACACGTCAAAAGGGGGCAAGTGAGGAGGGCAATATAAGCTAAAAAGTCATGTATGTAGTCTCAATGCATGAGAACTCAATGCTCTAGCATTACAGATATACGATGCTCCTACACTCAATGCATCTGCATAATGAAAACAACCAAAAATAGGAAATAGTGCATTGACTCAACAGTTCTGAAATATTCAAATCAAAGCCCCTTGTTGTGCTTAGAACCCCCCAATACTTGAGGAAGTTGTTAGTCTATTCCATCTTTTGAAAAATCTTTAGCTTGACCAAACGCGAACTAAATTTTTCAAAGGCTAAGAGAACCTTTTTACTTAGTTTTTGGAACTAATCTAGACTCACACAAATTAGCAGTAATAACTTTGAATGTTTTGAGAACAAAGGCTTAAAGAAAAATTCCTGAAAAATGAAGTTCATAGAGTGCATCATTGGAAAAATCATTTTTAGAAAGAAATTAGCTGATCTATTCTTCTTAATTATGCAAATCTTGTTTGTGATTTTCTTTGTCATTTCTTGAGGACAACCAATGGTTTAAGTTTGGGGGTGTGATAACTCTATTTTATATAGAGTTATTTACGCATCTAATGTCTTAGGATATTGTGTAAGCCGCTTCTGAGGGCCAGCTTGTAACACCCCTTTTCTACCCGTTAATTTAATTGGAAAAACATCAGAGTTTTCAAAAATTATTTCACAAGAGGAATGTTACACATACTTCAATAAAACAACACTTCTCAATAAAACAGCTCAAACACAATAAAACCTGCATCACGTGGCACGTCACTAAGAGGAGAGCCTCAAAACACAGTTAGCATCGCGAATAAACTTAACGTTAATAAAAACCAACTACGCAGCGGAATAACAAAATAAAACAGAATCGTCAACAAAAACATAACAGCTGAAATTATTCATAAACATCAAGTTCGTCCCCCCCTGAGTGCTACGTATCAGAGCGTGACGACTCGACTCGAAGTAGTGAAGGTACCTAGTCCTTCACTCGTGATCACCTGCACGTTACCGCATAGGGGTAACATTCAAACAGAACGGTGAGTCCAATTCAATCCATATAATAAATCACATGATAAGCAATAAGTCAAGTCACAGCTCTAAAATAATCACATCACAATCATCATTTACGTCACTACAATAACTCATCACTATGTCATGTAAGCATATGAAATGCAACCGACTCGCGGGCATATGCATGAGGTACCTTTTCACAAACGTCGCTTAGCCTTTATGGCCTCATCGTCACTTAGCCTTTTGGGCCTCAAAACTTCACTGGGTTTATGCATATGGGAGGCATGAGACACTATGACATGCACCACGCACAAACACACAAATCACGGTCAACTATGTGACCCGTCACTTACCAATTTGCCAAATAAGAGGCACAGCACCTGTCAATTCACAATTTACACACAACAACGTCACTTAGCCTTTTAGGCCTTATCGTCACTTAGCCTTTTGGGCCTCAAAACGTCACTGGGTTTTCATCGTCACTTATTCATAAACATCATCAACTCAAACAATAGCCACTGAGAGCAAAAACGTCATTTACTAGCCACCAAGGGCATCATCGTCATTTACACATCAATATCAATAACATTAGCCACTAAGGGCAAAAAGGTCATTTAACTAGCGACTAAGGGCATCATCGTCATTTACACATCAATATCAACAACATTGGCCACTAAGGGCAAAAAGGTCATTTAACTAGCCACTAAGGGCATCATCGTCAAAATCATCACTTTTGACACTAAAACGTTAAAAGCACTGGTTATACACAAAAGGGGATTTTTAAAGATACCCAAACGATTTTTCAAGGTCACAGCATCGACCACTGGGAACAGCCACTTGGGCGCCCAGCAACCTTCAGAAATTATAAGTTTTTATTTTTAAAAATGGCACACACAGATAGACAACTGAAAAAGCTTCCCAACACTTTTTGAAACGTTTAAAACGGATGTCCGAGTCAAAAGTTATAGCGAAAACAGTTTTCATAAAAATTTTGGGAACATCCTGAAAAACTGGCGCCCTGGGCGCCCAGCGCTTGGCACCTGGCGCCCAGCGCCCAGCAACACGCAACACACACCCACACGGGCGCCCAGCGCCCAGCGCCTTGGCGCAACACGCAACACACGCACACGGGCGCCCAGCGCCCAGCGCCTTGGCGCAACAAGCAACACGGCGCCCAGCGCCCAAACACTTTCAACAACACAATTCATCACAATTTCAGCACATATATCTTGTTTCTCCAATTGTTACATGATCAATTACAACACCCATTACAACCATCATGGACACATATTGAAATCATCAAAAATTATACACCAACCATCAAAATCAACAACATCCCAAGCTCAAACATGAAATCACGCATACATCAACAACAAGAACATGAATTCGCAACATAATCATGATCATGGTTAATTTGGGCCATCACTACCTAAAACCTATCATAGGACCTATTATATAAATTGACAGGACATCCCCTTACCTCGAATTTGAAGAATAGGAGCCCTAGAGACGGTCACGAACGGAACCACGGCAACAACTCACGTCCTTCTCCTCCTTGGACCTTGCGATCTTCTTCTCCTCTTCCTTCCCTTTCTACGGCGCTATTCTCCTCCCTTTTCTCTATTTTCAAGTTTCGCAAATGCCAACACCACAACCCTAGCCTCACAAGACCTCACCACTTCGCATGTCACTTGGATCATGGGCTTGGGCTTTTTCACTTAAGCCCAGCTCATCCAAGTGGCGCCTCCTTTTCCTAATACCACCACAAAATTAATATAATTTTAATTAATTAAATCATACCCAATAAATTAATTTAAATTCCTAAATACTTAATTAAATAAATTAATTAAATATTTAGGGTGTTACACAGCTCATCTCACAACACTCACATATCTAAACAAATCTCATGCATGCATAATTAAATAGGACAGGCACGTAACATAAGAAAATGATTTTAGAAACAATACAATCGATTATGACAAAAGTACAATTGATTGTGGACTTGATTTTAAAGTACATCTACCTTTTTGAAAAAAGATAATCGATTTCATGCTTCCTTCTTTGAAACAAAAAAACAATCGATTATTTACTTCCTTATTAAAACTCATAATCGATTTCCAACTCTTCTCAAAAGATCGTAATCGATTTCCTTCCTTTTTAAAGAAGCATAATCTATTTCCTTTCTCTTTTAAAGAAGCACATAATCGATTCTTCTATTCATATATATAAGCATATAACCGATTTTACACCTTATATAAAGAGGTACATAATCGATTTCAAAGCACATAATCGATTTACATTTCTAAACTCTTTTAAGCACATAATCGATTATTTTCATTTAGTGTTAGATCTCATTCAACGGTCATATTTTCCTAAGCCTATAAATAGAGGCTTAGCATTTCACATTTTAGACAACCCACTCTTACGATAAATCTCAAACGAAAAATAACCTCTGCACTTACACTGTTGCTCTTCACGCATTCTTCATTTGTCAGAGCTGGTCTTTCTTAAGGGTTAGTGGGTTGGAAAACTTCAAGTTGTTGGATCTGCCTATATAGAGGTATTTTTGTATTTACATTGTAATTTGTTTTATCATTCTAACTTGTACTAGGGAGTGGGGTATCTCTCTAGGGTAGCTGTTTGTATTAGGAAGTGGGGTATCTTAATGGGGCAGCTGGTTGTAACAGGGGTGGGGTATCTCTTGTTATTATTGTAATAGATCTGAGGGCTCTTCATAGGTGGGGTATCCTAGGAGAAGAGCGCTTGAGTCTGTAAAGGTTTCCAAGGCACCCGTAAGCCTTGTTGTGTTAGTGGAAAATCTCGCAAGGGTGTGAGGACTGGACGTAGGTCACTAGGAGGTGACCGAACCAAGTATAAATCTGCTGTGTGCTTTGCTGCTTTCATATTCTTTATCGTTCATTCCATAAACCTGCGTTAAAAAGGGGAAAAAGTTTTTAAATCTCAATTCACCCCCCCTCTTGAGACTGAAGCCACTTGGTAATAAGTGGTATCAGAGCTAGACTCTTGTATAAAGGGCCTAGCAGCTTCAAGAGAAATGGCTTCAGGTTGGTCTACGCAAGAGGGTGCATCTCTTACCCGTCCTCCGGGATTCAACGGGGAAGACTATGCATATTGGAAAGAAAGAATGAGAATATTCATAGAAGGGGTAGATATAGATATATGGAATGCTGTGGAAAATGGACCTTTTGTTCCCACGCACATGGTAAACGGCGCACTTGTTGTCTTTCTGTCATATGTATAAAGTTGTGCAATTTTAGAACCAAAACTGTAGGGATTTGATTGTAATTCGGTTGATTGCTGGGGAATTAGCTTAGTTTTAGAATGATGTATTAGGATTCACTTTGTAAGCTATTTCTCTCAATCCTGGTGCCAAATGCAAAGGAAGATCGTCAAGTTGTTGTGGCATCAACTAGCGAACCAGACAATTGCCTAGTGATGCAACAGGAATTGGAAGAATTGGTTTCTGACTCTTTTCACGTCGTGACCAGGAGGCTTCGCGTCGCGACGCAGCTGAAGTATTTTGGAGGAATTGACTCTGAGAGTTTTCGCGTCGCGACGGGCTCGTGTCGTGTCGCGATGGATCACTGAAATCAGGGTTTTTATGTTCAGTTTTGCGTTTTTGCCAGGGGACTTCGTCTGGGATGCGATCTTAGGTTTTGGGGCAGCAGCTGGGGGCGAATTTGGGCGCTTTTCTACACCTTGGGAACAAGGGTTGAAGGTTCGAATGGATTCCTCTATGTGTAACCTTCTTCTAATCTTATCTTTTACTCCATTGATGATGTGTAACTAATCTTCTAGGGTTAGGGAGAGATGAATCTCCCCGATACTATCATGTGAACTTTTGTTATAATTGATTCAATTGTTATTCAATTTATCAATTGCCTTTACATTCGTTCCTAATGCTTTACGATCGCGCATGTTAATTGTATTGATTTAGGGTTTGTGTTAGCCATTGGGAAATGGGTACATTGCCGGACATTAGGGTTTTAGGTCACAAACTTGATGATCATAGGAATATGGAATTGGATTTGTGAACTCGTTAATTCGTGCGTTTAATTGCTTTGTCTAGTGGTGATTCGCTTAAGGAATTAGGGATTCCCATTGGAGAAAAGGGGTTATGAGACAAGGAATTGTCCTTAGTCTATAATTGAATTGAGTCTGTTAAATTGAATGATTAATTAGAATTGATTGAAGGTTCGTTACATGATAGTACGGGGGGAGGATTCGATCCCTAATCGCTTTATCCTCCTACTCTATTACCAAACTTTTGTTTTCGGTTACGATAAATCTCAAATACTATTTCAATTGTTCTAAGCCTAAGAATTAATATATTTGCTTATTGATAATAACTCTCAATCCCTGTGGACACGATTATAGGTTCTTACCAATTTACTATTACTTGCAACGATTCGGTACACTTGCCGAAATCTTAACAAGTTTTTGGCGCCGTTGCCAGGGATTGTTGATTTCATTGTCAACAAGACAAAGGACTTAATTCTTAGCGATATTTGTTTTTATATATTTTTTTTTTGTTCTATTATTTTAATTCTGTTACCCAGTGACTTTATAGGACTTGTTGACGGTTTGTTTAGTGTTTCAGAGATTTGTTTATGCGGGGCAAGAATTCACAAGATTTGTTGTTTGACCCAGAGATTGAAAAGTCGGCAAGGGAAAATTGGAAGCAAACTAAGCTAGCAAAGCAACAAGCTCAGAGAGAGTCGCAGGGACACTCAGTTTCAACTTCTATTCCAGAAGATTCCCCAACACAAGAGGTAGTAATGGCTGCAAATCCACCACCACCAATTCCTCCAAAGCGCACTCTAGCGGATTTTGGGAGAAGAAATCAGGGCGCTCAAGCCTACACCTTCCAACCTATGGGAGCTGTTTCATTTGACATCAAGTCCTCTGTTCTCACTGCCTTGAAATCAGAGTAATTTTCAGGGTCAGATGCGGAGGACCCCAACCAACACTTGTTCCAGTTCTATGAGATTTGTGGAGCCACACACCCTGAGGGGGTTGATGAAAACTCCAAGAAACTGCGACTGTTCCATTTCACCTTAACGGGTCAGGCAAAGGATTGGTTAAATACTATCCTAGCAGGAGTTGTCAATACTTGGAGTGATCTGGAAAATAAGTTCTTGGAAAGGTTCTTCCCAATCTCAAAGTTCATCAAGAAAAGGGCAGAAATCTCAAATTTTGAACAAGGGGATTCGGAATCCCTATATGACTCCTGAGAGAGAATTAAACTGTTGTTAAAATAAAGTCCAGGGCATGGTATTGATGATTTTCTGCAGTTGCAAACTTTTTGTCATGGGTTGCGACCTCAGACCAGGATGATGTTAGATGCCTCAGCAGAAGGATCTTTAGGTACTAAAACCTGGGAGGAAGCAAAACAGCTGGTAGAAGACATGGCTTCGAATGAGTACAGGATTCAAAATGATCGTGGAGCCGTAGGCAAAAAAAGATGTGTTGGAGTTGGACTCTAACAGTGTTGTGTTGGCCCAACAAAAGCTAATGTCTATGAAGATTGAAGCTCTTACTAAGCAATTAACTACAGCTTGTGAAGTTAGTGCAAAAACGCAAGCAACCGCTCAAGCAGTGCAAGCGGGTGGGTGCAACTATTGTGGTAGAGAACCCCACGAAGGTGATTGTGCAACTCATGGAGAAACTATTGAGCAGGCCAGCTATATGGGAAACTTTAAAAAACAAGGTGGGAACCCGTTTTCTAACACCTACAATCCTGGGTGGAAGAATCATCCCAACTTCTCTTGGAAAAACAATAATGAGGCCTCAGGTTCAAACCAACAGCAGTCTCAAGCACCTGCTCAACAACAAAAGAATCCTTCCCATTTGGAAGATGCTTTGACAAAGTTCATGCAAATGACCAAGAACACTTTCCAATCCCAAGAACAAGCTATGAAGAATATGGAGAAAAATCATGAGGCTTCAATGAAGAACTTGGAGATTCAAATTGGTCAATTGTAAAAGCAGCTTGCTGAAACTTCTAATAGTGGCTTTCCTACTAGCACTATTGATAACCCTAAGAATGAGAGTTGCAAAGCTATTTCATTGAGGAGTGGTAAGGAGTTGAACCAAGCCTAGAGAGGAAAGCAGTGAAATTGAGAGGTTGAGGGAGGAGTTGAAAAAGAAACATGAAGAGGTTGAAAATGAGTTGAGTGAAAAATAAAAAGAAAAAAAGAGTGAAAAACCCAAAAGTGAGATGAGAGAGAAGACCCAAGTGATCCCACCGTACGTGAAGTTGCCCTATCCAACTTTGAATAAAAAGAAAGAGAAGGAATAGCAATTCACTAAGTTCATGGAGACCTTTTCCCGACTCCAAATCAACATTCCTTTTGCAGAAGCTTTAGAGCAAATGCCCATTTATGCAAAGTTTATGAAGGAATTGTTAACCAAGAAGAGGAGATTCACGGAAGATGAAACGGTGGCTCTAACCGAAGAGTGTAGTGCCATCATCCAAAGGAAGCTTCCACCAAAGTTGAAAGATCCCGAAAGTTTCACCATACCTTGCACAATTGGTAACTTGACAATAGGCAAAGCTCTTTGTGATCTGGGAGCAAGCATTAATCTAATGCCATTGTCTATGTTGAAGAATCTTGGAGGAGGTGAGTTGAAACCAACGAGAATGTCTTTGCAACTAGCTGATAGATCTATAAAGCACCCTTATGGAGTCTTGGAAGATGTTCTGGTAAGAGTTGATAAATTTTTATTCCGTGTTGATTTTGTGATTCTTGACATGGAGGAAGATGCAGAGGTACCACTTCTCCTTGGTAGACCATTTTTATCCACTGGGAGAGCTTTGATAGATGTACAACAGGGTAAGCTAATTCTAAGGTTCCAAGATGAGAAGGTGACCTTTAATGTTTTTGAAGCTATGCGCCACCCAGATGACCAAGGGAAATGTTTGAGGGTGGATGTGATTGAAGACTCAGTGCAAGAAACTTTTAGACATGATTCACCCTCTCCTCCATTAAAGAAAGTAATTGAAAACTCTATTGAGGTGTTTGATGAGAACTAGGACAGTGAAATAGAAGACTGCATTCGACAGTTTGAAGCTTCCCAAGTAGAAAGGGTCTTCAAGAAAAAAGAAGAGTTGAGTAGGGGGGAGTGATAAGCTCCAATTTAGTGCAGTTTTTAGAGACACTTTTGAGTCATTTTTAGAGCAGTTATTATTAATAATATAAATTACTAACTTAATTTGCTCTTATTTTGCAGAAAGATAGAAAAAGACAAAAAGAATAAAAGTCCAATTCTATGTCACTCAATGTTCAATATATATATGGGCTCAAAAATAAAAGAAGAAATCAAAGCCAAGTTCTTAGTTGGCTTTGTTATCAGCCCAATAAAAAAGGAGGCCCACGGCCTATGTGAATGGAAGTGAGATACGGCATACAGAGGAATTGGAGAATTAACAATAAAAAAGGATAGAACCCTATGTTGCACCCGAAAAGGTCCCTGAGGGGATTTTTCTTCGTTTACAACTTTTTAAAACAATGAAGTCGCCACCAATATTTTTTATAAGGAAAATATTGAAGAAAAACCTTTTTGTAAAGTGGATGGCCTTTTGGAAAACCGGAGGATTTGGGTTCGGGGGTCGGTTAGGCATGGGGAAGGTATTAGCACCCCACACCTCCTTTCTACCGAAAGGGAACCTTTAAGTAAACGTGTGGTTTTAAGTGTTGATTTGAAAAATACTTAACTTTGCCTCAAAGGGAATGAGAAGACTTAATGAAAATTTTTATTTTTGGCGCTTGACGAGAGTTAGCCGCTCGCTCCTACGTATCTCCCGGTGCGATGGAGAATTCAAAGCTACGTAGTTCTTGTTTGTCCTGAAAAAAGGTTTTTGTCTTTTATCTTGTTTAGGTGAGTTTTCGCAATAGGAATGAGGATTCGCGATGACCAAGCAACAACGGTTTAAAGTGGTCACACTACTAACTCTTTTGAAAATGAAATCATCATTAACAACCAAACGGAAACGGCGCGAGTGATCATTAATGATAATCGGTTTTGCTTTTGATTCGAGTGTTCGCGATGACCAAACAACAACGGTTTAGAGTGGCCGCGCTACTAAGCCTTTTGAGAATGCAATCGTCATTAACAACAAAGGGCAACGGCGCGAATGATCATTGATGACAATTGGTTTTATTTACACAAACCTATCCTTTACAGAACCTACACGAACCCTAAATTATATTTACACAAACCTTTCAAGGTGAATGCCATCATAGGCCAAATTGGCCTTCAAGCTTTCACGCATTATTTAACTATCATAAAAGGAAACCTAAATTTGCATCTTCCTACTCATTAAGAATTATAAAAGAGAGATTGAATCATTTCTAGGTAATCCTCCTCACTTAGATCGAGGTGCACTAGGCGCAAGTGAGAGTCACTTTACCAATCATCAACCTAAGACAAATTATAAAGTAATTCATAAGAATAAGCAATCTCATACACTAAAAGGAGGGTTGAATCGCCTAGAGCAATCTTCATCACTTTAAGCAAGGTGCACTAGGCACAAGTGAGAGTCATATTGCCTATCATCAACTTAAAATGATAAGCAAACATATAAAAACCCTATTTATTCACGATATGCGACCCAAATACATAACCAAGAACCCATTTATTTTTGAAAGCAAGTGAGATAATATGAGAAAACAAGCTAGATTACAATTTTTGGTAAAGGTTCATGTGATTAGGCAAAGAAATGCACAAAACTAACATAAACCCTATTTTTCTACAAGTATGCGAAACATAATATGCTATAAAACAACATTTTATTTCATGAAATGCAAGGGTCAAGATCCAAATCAACACAAATCATCAATCATTCAAGGGTGAGAAGCACCATAAGCACCCAAGCCTCCCCAAGTGCTTGTCAAAGTGCTTATGACACTTCTCACCAACAACAATCAACAATATGAGGATATGAAGATGATAGGATGAATGATTTCACATTTTTGAGGCAAGAACTCAAATATGATGCAAGGTTTTAAGGATTTTACCTTAACTCCAAGTTAGAAAGTGAGATGAGAAGATGAAACTAGACACAAATCAACAAAACTCCAAGGTTCTTCAAAGAAATACCCACGCAAATATGATGATCAAACCCACTTGGTGATGATGCTTGAACTTTGAATGAGAAATGGAGGGAGTATGTGAAATAGGGATGCACAATGAGGTGGGGTGGTGGTGTTTGGGTGGAAGGAAATGAAAAATATGGATGGAGGAGAGGGAGAGGAGGCTACGGCCTTGAGAGGAAAAATGGAGAGATTTTTGTGTGCTGGGGTTTTAGTGTAGGAAAAATGAGAAGCCAAAGATGCTCATGTGTGGAAATGAGAGGGTATTTATAGAGTTGTTTTAGGTCTAGGGGTAATTAGGTCATTGTTCTTTACTAGGTGCTTTAGGATTGGGTTTTAAATTTGAATGTAGGGCTAGGATTAGAGATCACTTGGATTGTGGGTAGTGAGAAAACACAAAAATGAGAGTGAGGGAGTAATGGAGTGTGCGACACCAAGGAGAGAGGGAGGGAGAGCTTGTGTGAAAAAAAACTTGTCCTATTTTAGGAATGGAGGCTCATATGTGATGTGAGGTAAAAATAGGGTTAAGGGTATAATTCAGATGGAATGTTACCAAAGAAGTAATTTTGTGTTTTCTTGTGAAGAGGTGAGTATAAATGGGTGGGGTAATTTACAAAAGAGGGCATGAATCTATGTGGGAGTGAGTGATGGTCACCAAAAAGGGAAAAGTTAAGGATAGTACAAAACATATTCTTAAGGAATAAGGAATAGAAGAGTGTGAAGAAATTTTGGGATGGGAGAGAGAGAGAGAGAGCGGCTGAAGCAAGGGAGGGGAGGGAAAAAAACTTGTTTTTCGTCTTTTGTCTTATTGAGGACACTTCCTTCTTTTTGAGTTTTGAATTTTGGGCATGGAAGTGAAGGTGCACCTATTAAACAGTGTCATATATATTTGAGCAACATAAAATATTCCCTCTAATTATTCTAGGCAATAAAAATTGTCAGTTAGTAATTGGGGAATATTTAATGGTTTTTTTGGGTTTTTTATGAACTAAAAATGGGGAAAATGCATTTTTAATTATTTTGGACTAGGACTTTCTTTCCAAAAATTATACAAAAATTACCCTTGGTAGAGTAATATGTATGCCACTTCCTTGACCTGGTCTTGGTCCAAAAATAATTAATTCGCTTTTATTTAAATGCCCAAAAATGCAAAAATATGCACTATTTTATTTCCTAAAATTCCTAAAAATTAAGAAAAATGTTTTTGGGTGCCAAAAATTAATAATGATCAATAAATGGCCTTTTTTTTATGAAAATACAGACACGTGCCAAATGACGGGGGCACAGGGCAGCTCACGCAGTTACTACTGGCGCGCGCGCGTAATTCAAATAAAAAAGCGAAATAGGGGACGAACACACATAAATGCACCATTCCACTGTTTTCCACACATTATGAATTACCTTATTGTTTCCATTTTTCTGAAAAATGTTTTTTTGACTTGGGCGGACAAAATTGGGGTATTACAGCTGCCCCTCTTTATTTCACATTTCGCCAAGAAATATGAATTGGCCTTTTCATATTTGTTGGTGAAATGGAAATAAAGATATAGAAATAATACTAATTTTGTCAACTTCAGAAAAGTTCAAATTTCCTTTTTGTTATTTTCCTTTTGAGAAAGGGGGTTAACACTTGTCGCATTAACGGGAAAGCAGTAAATTGGGAAAAGCGGTAAATTGGGAATTCGGAGGTTGCCTAAAACCTTCTAACGGACTCTTGCCGAGTCCGAGCTTTGGGGGTGGCCTTTTCGAGCGGCCGATCAACATCAGGTCCGGAACTGATTCGATCAATGGATTTACGCTATGCCTTAGGCTGACACAACTAATCCGAAGGACTTAACGAAGTCGGATGGATCCATCGCGCGCTCGTACACGATGTTGTGATCTATGGAAGGAGTTCACCAACTCGGTGGGAGTTCACTAACTCTGTGCTGATGGAGTTTACTAACTCGGGGTTGATGGAGTTTACTAACTCAGTGTCATGGTTATTTTCTATAAATGAGATTTTTGGGACTCTCTGGTCCAAAGTAACTTTTCTCTTGGATGGTGTATGAAATGCATGCACTTGGGTATTTGGGTGCACATGAATGCAATGATTGATTTTGGTGGGATGCTTTTTCTGTTTGATTCTTCATTCTCTTCTCTTTCTTTTGTTATTCTTTCGCTCTTCTGAGATGCGAACTTGAAAGTGTAATGCACTTCTGTTTGATGCCATGGAGTGACGAATGGCATGGACGATATGAGAATGATGAATGATATGAAGATGTTGTGTTCTTTTATGTTCCGTCTTCTGTGGTTTTCTTCTCTTTTGTTTTTGTTTATTCTGTTTGTTTTCTTTAAGCAGCTTTTTTTTTCTGCTTATTTGTTTTTTTTTCTTCGGCACTCTTTTTTGCTGGTTAAATCGATCTGCCGGACGGAGGCTGTTCCAGGACGATGATCACGCGAGGATTGCGCACTAGTTCGTCACGATTGTTTTTTTCGCAATTTTATTCACTTGGGAAATCATTTCTTTCTGTATTTTTCAAAGATTTCGCAATGATCCTGTAATGCTCTGAATGTGCACATTTTGCAATTCAATTTCATCAATCATAAAAGTTATTATTTTGAAAGAAACTGAATAGACGAAAGCAGAGACACGAAAAGCACACATATGAAAGAAAAGTTGGACTTTTATTGATATAGAAATTGGACGTGCAAAAAGTCATGCCAATTGAAAGTGCATTGCAATCTTTCTTTTAAACTAAGATATACAAGAAAAAGGAACAGATCTCGTGATTTCATCTCTGAAGTAACGGTGCCCACCGTCCATACACATAACCCTGATCACCCCCTTATCCGAACCTTTGGGAGTGCTGATTGCCTTTTCTTTTCTCAAGTCCAAGTTTTCTGACCCTAAATTTTGCCTGGATCGCCCTTTGCGGGTTTTCAATCCACCGGGTCGCTCTGATTTTTCCTAGGCCGCCCTTTGCGGGTTTTCAACCTAGCGAGCTGATTTTTCCTTGGCTTATCTTTCTCGTTTTTTGTTTATTTTTCTAGGCGTAATACTTCTTGACCACATCTGAGTTCACTGTATTTGGAATCTCCGTCCATGTTCGCCAGAATTAAACTCCTCTTGAGAACGCCTTCTTCACCACATAAGGTCCTTCATATTTGGGAGCCCATTTGCCCCTGGGGTCCGTCTGGATCGGCAAGATCTGCTTGAGCACAAGATCTCCCTCTTGGAATTCACGAGGACGGACTCTCTTGTCAAAAGCCCTTATCATCCTCTGTTGGTACAACTGTCCACGACACATTGCGGCTACCCGTTTTTCGTCAACGAGGTTCAACTGGTCAAGACGGGACCGAACCCATTCTGCTTCATCAAGTTTTGTCTCCATTAACACCCGCAGGGATGGTATTTCAACTTCAATGGGGAGGAGTGCCTCTGACCCATAAACCAGTGAGTAGGGGGTTGCCCTTGTTGAGGTGCGCACTGAGGTTCTGTAACCATGCAGGGCAAAGGGGAGCATCTCATGCTAGTTATTATAGGTCACGACCATCTTTTGTATTATCCGCTTGACATTCTTGTTAGCTGCCTCAACTGCCCCATTCATCTTTGGGAGGTAGGGAGAAGAGTTGTGATGCTGTATCTTGAAGTCTTTACACAAGTCCTTCATCATTCTGCTGTTCAAATTACTGCCGTTGTCTGTGATAATCTTGTTTGGAAGGCCGTAGCGGCAAACCAAATCTTTCTTGATGAACTTAGCAATCACTGAGCTCGTTACATTGGGATAAGAAGCAGCCTCCACCCACTTAGTGAAGTAGTCAATAGCAACCAGAATGAAATGGTGGCCATTTGAAGCTTTGGGTTCAATGGGACCAATGATGTCCATGCCCCACATTGAGAATGGCCATGGTGCACTCAAGACATTCAGATAAGTTGGAGGTACATGAGTGTGATCTGCATAGATTTGACATTTATGGCATCTTCTCACAAAATTGCAATAGTCTGATTCCATCTGCAACCAGTAGTAACCAGCTCTTAGGATTTTTCCAGCCATTGCGTGCCCGCTGGAATGAACCCCAAATGAGCCCTCATGAACATCTCGCATAATCTTTACTGAATCTTCTCTTCTTACACAGCTGATGAGTACCAAGTCATGGTTTCTCTTGTAAAGGACGTCTCCACTCAAGAAGAAACCTGCTGATAGCCTCCTGAGTGTTCTCTTGTCATTCTCTGTAGCTCCGGGAGGATACTCTCTGTTTGTGATGTACTGCTTGATGTCATGGTACCAAGGCTTACTATCTGATTCCTCTTCGACTGCCATGCAGTAGTGATAACCAGGTTGACCTCTGTGCTGGATTCTGACAGTCGTCAAACTTTTGTCACAGTTGACGTTGAACATAGAAGACAAGGTTGCCAAGGCATCTGCCAACTGATTCTCGCTGCGGGGTATGTGCTGGAAAGTGATTTCCTCAAAGGGCTTGATTAATTCTTGAATATAGTCACGGTAAGGAATCAAATCAGGATTTCTTGTTTCCCAATCTCCTTTTACCTGGTGGACAACTAGAGCTGAATCTCCGTACACGTCGAGCCTCTTGACTTTCCAATCGAGAGATGCCTGGATACCCAGGATACACGCTTCATACTCTGCAATATTGTTTGTGACATAGAAACTTAATCTGGCAATGAATGGTATGAAGCGGTTGTCTGGAGAGATCAGTACCGCTCCGACCCCGTGCCCCCACATGTTAGAGGCACCGTCAAACAACACTCTCCACCTTTCATCATCTTGAGATTTCCCTTCGTCAAATAATGCCATAATGTCTTCATCAGGGAATTCACATTGCATTGATTGGTAATCCTCAACCGGTTGATGTGCCAGGTAGTCTGCCAGTGTGCTACCTTTAATCTCCTTCTGGGTTACGTACACGAGGTCATACTCTGACCAAAGCATTTGCCAACGAGTAATTCTACCTGTGAGCGTAGGTTTTTCAAATATGTACTTGATTGGATCCATTTTGGACACCAACCAGGTGGTGTGACTCAGCATATACTGTCTCAATCGATGCGCAGCCCAGGCTAGAGCCACAACAAGTCTTCTCCAATGGTGAATACCTTGCCTCACAGTCTGTGAACTTGTTGCTCAGGTAGTAGATCGCGTGTTCTTTCTTTCCTGACTCATCGTGTTGCCCCAGCACGCAGCCCATAGAATTGTCTAGCACAGTGAGGTATAGGATGAGAGGCATACCAGACACAGGTGGCATTAGGACTGGTGGATTTTGGAGGTACATCTTGATTTTCTCAAATGCTTCTTGACATTTATCATTCCACTTCATCTCTTGGTCTTTGCACAGCAGTTTGAAAATTGGTTCGCAAGTTGCAGTCAACTGGAAGATGAATCGAGAGATGTAATTCAGTCTTCCCAGGAAACCACGAACTTCTTTCTCTATTTTAGGCACTGGCATCTCAAGAATTGCTCGTACTTTGTCCGGGTCTACCTCAATTCCCTTCTGGCTAACGCTGAAACCCAACAACTTCCCTGACCAAACCCCAAAGGTGCACTTAGCAGGGTTCAACCTGAGTTTGTACTTTCTGAGACGCTCGAACAGCTTTTGCAGGTTAACCACGTGCTCTTCATCAGTCTTTGATTTGGCGATCATGTCACCCACATAGACTTCAATCTCCATATGCATCATGTCATGGAATAGGGTTACCATCGCTCTTTGATAGGTTGCCCCGGCATTCTTCAACCCGAAAGGCATGACCTTGTAACAGAAAGTTCCCCAAAGGGTTATGAATGTGGTTTTCTCCATATCCTCCGGAGCCATTTTGATTTGGTTATAGCCTGAATATCCATCCATGAAGGAGAACATCGAATGCTGAGCAGTACTGTCCACCAAGACACCAATATGGGGTAGAGGGAAATCATCTTTAGGGCTTGCTCTGTTCAAGTCACGGTAGTCGACACACATTCGGACCTTTCCATCTTTCTTAGGGACCGGAACGATGTTTGCTACCCACTCAGGATATTTTGCCACAGCTAAGAACCCTGCATCAAACTGTTTCTTGACCTCATCCCTGATTTTCAAGGACATTTCAGGCTTCATTCGCCTTAACTTCTGTTTTACCGGGGGACATTCTGATTTCACCGGCAATCTGTGCTCAACAATATCTGTGCTCAACCCTGGCATGTCCTGATAAGTCCATGCGAATACGTCAGCGTAGTCAAGCAGGAGCTGAATCAACTTTTTGCGCTCTCTATCCCCCATTGCAGTACCAACCTTGACCTCTTTTCTGTCTTCCTTAGTACCCTAATTGACCATTTCTGTAGACTCCCCATGGGGCTCAATGACCTTTTCTTCTTGTTCTACCATTCTCATGATTTTCGGAGGAGTATCCCAATCATCCTCAACATCTTCCTCGGCTTGATTAACCGGGTAATCAAAGTCACAGTATGAGTTATGGGCATTATTACTTTCAGAGACTATTTTTGATTTGCATTAAAATGGAGCGGCGAATAAAAACAAAGAAAAGGCACACAAATAAGAGATGAAGACAGAAATTTTATTGAAAATTCAAAATAACACTTTATTGATTGATGAGTTTTGACGAAAACATGCGTGCCCGAATGAAATATTCCAAGGCCTTGGGCAGAGCCGAGGGAGCTATATTACAACGATAATTACTTTAAATTGAAAAATACGGAGAAATCCATGATCTCCCAGTTTCGCGGCTTCTCTCCAGCAGCACAGCAGCGCACCATGCTGACAGCACAGCCACTCGAGCTGGATCCTTCTTCAACCACATTAACCTGGTCAGGGTTCAGCATGCCGGCACTCCGGAAGTTGTTCTTAAGGTTAGCGATGACCATCCTTCCCTGATTGGGTGCCCTTCCTCTGAGTTTGGCCAGCCATTTCTCCCTCCTGTCAGATGCCAGGCTCTCCCGATCAGCAAGACTTGGGATGTACCCAATACCGAACCTTTCAATGTTTCCTCTCAACTGGACAAGTGTTACAATTCCTTGAGCAGCTTTTCCTAGGCCCTTACCGTCCTGATACCCATGTCCTAGCATCACCTTTGCAATCATCATGTCAGTCTTGGACCACTTAGGCTTCCACAGAGGTTCACTTTCAACGAAGACAGCGTTTGAGATCTCCAATCCTTGGAAGGAAGTCTCAAAGGACTCTTCCGCTGCTTCCACATAATATTCAGGTGGTGATCGGTTTATCAATGTTTCTTCCTCTCCGTAGATCACTATCAGCTTTCCCTCAGCCACAAACTTGAGTTTTCGATGAAGCGAGGATGGCACTGCCCCAGCAGCATGTATCCAAGGACGTCCTAGCAGGCAGCTGTAGGAGGAACTGATGTCCATCACTTGGAAGATGACATAAAACACTTCGGGGCCTACCTGCAGCGGCACTTCTACTTCTCCAAAAACTTCCTTCACTGACCCATCAAATGCTCTGACGAAGGTAGAGCTCGGCTTCAGATATGAGCAGTCTACATTCAGCTTATTCATTGTAGACTTAGGCAGCACATTCAAGGATGAGCCATTATCAATGAGCACCCTGGAA
Source organism: Astragalus membranaceus (assembly GCA_039519185.1). NCBI lineage: Eukaryota > Viridiplantae > Streptophyta > Magnoliopsida > Fabales > Fabaceae > Astragalus > Astragalus membranaceus. Next base: position 102,727,601 of record CM076848.1, on the reverse strand, counting down.
AGTATATAGTCCCCACACTTGACTGAGATGTGAAGAGCTTGATTATGATCCTTTCCCGCCGGAGGAAGCTCAGTGTCTGAGAAAGTCAAGTAATTGGATGCTACAATGTTGCCAACAATACCATCAAGCTGGTTTACTGTAATGTCATGGGAGATGTGGGCTTCATTCAAGATCTTCAACAGAGCAGCACGATGTGCCTCTGAACTAAGCAACAAAGAGAGCATTGAGATCTTGGATGGAGTTTGACTCAGCTGATCTACCACCCGATATTCACTCTGTTTCATTACTTTCAGGAATTCTTGAGCTTCTTTGTCTGATACCCTTCTGCCTTCTACAGTTTCTTTGTCTTTTCCCTTACGGGCCCTTTCTTCATCTGTTTTTGATTGCTCTCCCCTGAGGTTTTGAGGAGCATACAACCTTCCACTCCTTGTAATGCCGCTACTCCCAGCGATGTTAGTTATATCCAAAGTGCCCTTAGGGACCTTGATAAGTCTATTTTTAGAGTCTTTTTAATAGTTATTTTATTAAGTCTTTTTAGTATTTTAATTATATTTTTGATCTATTTTACTGCAAATGTTTACTTTTTATCTTCAGGTTTTATTTTGAAGCAAATTCGACTGCATCTGTTAGAATTCGACAGCATCTGTCTCCCAGAATTCGACTGCATCTGTTAGAATTCGACAGCACCTGTCTCCCAGAATTCGACTGCATCTTCCAGAATTCGACTGCATCTGTCAGAATTCGACTGCATCTGTCTTCCAGAATTCGACTGCATCTGTCAGAATTCGACTGCATCTTCCAGAATTCGACTGCTTCTGTCTCAGCAGGTTAAGATTCGACTGCATCTGTCTCAGCAGGTTAGAATTCGACTGCATCTGTCTCCCAGAATTCGACAGCATCTATCCTTCAGAATTCGACAGCAACACAAGCTGGCGCAGGACAGGGCACCATGGGCGCCAAAACGCAGTCAAAATTGGATATTTTTGCCCACTTGTTGATGGATATTTTTGCCCACTTGTTGATGGATATTTTTGCCCACTTGAGGATGGCTTTTTGATGACTACCTTGGCCAACCTGATTTGCCACTTTTTCCTCTTTTGGACCATTTTGCCCCTCATAGTTTCCTATAAATAGAGGTTTGATCCTCACTTGTAACGAAGCTTGAATTTTGTTAGAAAATCAATGACAAAGGCTCTCTAAAGATTCATGACTTCAATTTACTCTTCATGTTTTTATGATTCTTGTTTATTTACTTTATTGCCCCTTTAAATTCTCGCCCTTTAAATTCTCGCTCTTTACTTTCTCGCTCTTTACTTTTTCGCTCCTTTACTTTCCACTTCTTTTATTTTCCTTGCTATTTACTTTTTGCCCTTTTACTTTCCAAGTCATTTACAATTCCTTGCTATTTACTTTCTTGCACTTTTATTTTCTTGTCACTTACAATTCTGCTATTTATAATTTTTGCAATTTACCGCTTTCTTTTATTATCTCGCTATTTAACTTTATGTTTTCTTCTCTTGTTTTCTTTTCTCCTCTTTTGTCTACAATGATCATGAGTGAGTAGACTTTACTAAAACATTCCTTCTTTCTAAAAACATTTTCTTTTCAGTTAATCAACTTTGAAAAATTGAATTGGTATTCACCTAGGCTCTCCCTGTGGATCGATAACTCTTTTATTACGCGATACGACTCGTGCACTTGTGAGGCTATCAAGTTTTGGGCGCCGTTGCCGGGGAGGCAGTGATATTAATTAAGTTTTTCGAAACCGGTTAGACTGAAATTTTATTTTCTTTATTTTTACTTTTTCTTCTCTTGTCCCTCGAATGCGAAGAACCAGAAGTTTCGGTGAAACTGTTCAACAAATTCCCGAAATCGAAAGGTTTTTACATAGAAGGAGGAGAGAAATTCCCGATAACCAAATGGCGGCTAATGAAAATCGTGCTCTCAAAGAGTACGCAACACCTTCAGCAGAACCATCGGCTGCCATTGTACATCCGAATGTGGAAGCAAATAATTTTGAAATCAAAACATCTCTGCTTTCAATGGTTCAACAAAACCAATTTTCTGGTTCTCCCACGGAGGACCCAAATCTTCATATTTCAATTTTTCTAGAATACTGTGGAACTCTCAAATTAAATGGGGTACCTCCGGATGCCATAAGACTAAAACTCTTCCCTTTTCATTAAGGGATAGAGCAAGAGCATGGCTACATTCTTTGCCTTCGGAATCCATTACCAGCTGGGACCAGTTATAACAAGCTTTTCTTGCTAAATTCTTTCCCCCGAGTAAGACAGCTCAAATGAGAAATCAAATTACTCGATTTTCTCAAAACGACGGGGAATCTCTTTATGATGCTTGGGAACGTTTCAAAGAAATGTTAAGGCTATGCCCCCATCATGGACTAGAGAAATGGCTCGTTGTTCACACTTTTTATAATGGATTACAATATGCAACAAGAATGACTATTGATGCAGCTGCAGGTGGAGCTTTAATGAACAAAAATTTTACCGAAGCTTATGCACTCGTTGAAGATATGGCTCAAAACCATTGTCAGTGGACAAGTGAGCGAGCCATAACGAATAAACCAGCCACATCAAAAGAGCCAGGTAAGTATGAAATATCTGTTGTTGATCATCTTACCTCAAAAGTGGACGCACTTTTTCAAAAATATGAAAAATTCAATGTAAGTGCCGTCTCACAAACTTCTTCTCCTATTACTCCACCATGTGAATTATGTGGGGTTGTTGGCCATATTGGAGCTGAATGCCAGCTTGAGGCATCTAGTGCTGGAAACGAGCATATTAACTATGCTCAAAAGGAAGATCCGTTTTCAAATACTTATAATCCTGGGTGGAGGAATCATCCAAATTTTTCTTATAAAAATCTTCCACCCAATCCAGCACCTAGACCACCTCCTGTCTTTCAAAATCAAAGGGTTTTTAACAACCCACAAAACAACCCGCAAAAGTCGAACTTGGAATTTTTGATGGAAAAATTTGTGTCATCTCAAACAAAACAAAATGAAGAATTCAAAAATCAAACTGGTTATTTGAATGACACACTTATCAAATTAGTATCAAAAGTCGACTCTATTACCACTCATAATAAAATGCTTGAAAATCAAATAACTCAAGTGGCAACACAGGTAGCTTCATCCTCTAAGACTTCAGGGGTATTTCCTGGGCAACCAGAGCAAAATCCAAAAGGCCAAATAAATGCCGTCACCCTTAGAAGCGGAAAACAATTAGAGAAACCAAGAGCAAACCAAGAAAAAATTGTGAGTGAAAAACATAATTTACCAGGTGAGCTAGAAGAGAAAGAAAAAGGGAAAGAACCAGAAAAAGAAAGAGAAGAACCACACATCCCCCCTCCACCATACAAACCACCCATTCCTTTCCCCCAAAGATTTGCAAAAAACAAAATTGACGAACAATTCAAAAGGTTTGTCGACTTGCTTAAAAAGCTTTACATCAACGTTCCTTTCACTGATGCATTGTCTCAAATGCCGTCTTATTCTAAATTTTTGAAAGAAATTTTATCCAAGAAAAGAAAAATAGACGACTATGTGACGATTGCATTAACAGAGGAATGTAGTGCAATTATCCAGAACAAGCTGCCACAAAAACTCAAAGATCCAGGTAGTTTTTCCATACCTTGTGTGATTGGAAGTGAAACTATAAACAGAGCGATGTGCGATCTAGGAGCCAGTGTAAGTTTGATGCCTCTTTCTCTTTGCAATAGACTAGGGATAGGCGAACTTAAACCCACAAAAATGACAATACAGTTGGCAGATCGTTCCGTTAAATACCCCACTGGAATCTTAGAGGATATCCCTATCAAAGTAGGGCAAAACTTTTATACCGGTGGACTTTGTTGTAATGGAAATTGAAGAAGACTCCCAAATTCCTATTTTTCTAGGGAGGCCTTTTTTAGCTACCGCAGGAGCAATATTTGACGTAAAAAACGGTAAGTTGGTTTTTAATGTGGGGGATGAAAAAGTTGAGTTTGAAGTTTCAAACTTCATGAAGAGTCCATCTGTAAAAGACTCGTGCTGCAGGATTGATATTGTAGACTATTGCGTGCGAGACTGCTCTTTAGCATCATCTTCACAAGATAGTCTGGAAGATTGCCTTTTAGGCAACACAAATACAAATGCGGCAGGGGAAACCCAATTCTACATAAAACTTTTGGATGAAAATCCACCATCACAAGAATTGGGTACTGAAACTTTGGGTGAGGAAACACCTCGACCTCTCCCAAAAGAAACACCAAAAATAGAACTGAAGCCCTTACCATCATCTCTCAGGTATGAGTTCCTTGGCCCTAATTCTACTTTTCCAGTAATTGTAAATGCAAATTTGAAACAAAACGAGACTGAAAAATTGCTTAATGTTCTTAAAAAGTATCCCAAAGCCATAGGGTATACTATTGAGGACATTAAAGGAATAAATCCATCAATCTGCATACACAGAATACTACTGGAAGAGGACTATAAACCTTCTATCGAGCATCAAAGAAGATTAAACCCAAACATGAAAGAGGTTGTTAAAAAGGAAGTTTTAAAACTCCTTGATGCTGGGATAATATATCCTATTTCCGATAGTAAGTGGGTTAGTCCCGTTCAAGTAGTACCTAAGAAAGGAGCCTTAACAGTTATTAAAAATGAGAAGGATGAAAGCATTTCCACAAGGACAATTACGGGATGGAGAATGTGTATCGATTACAGAAAGCTTAACAAAGCTACCCGGAAAGATCACTTCCCTCTCCCGTTCATTGATCAAATGCTAGAAAGGTTAGCACAGCACTCACATTTCTGCTATTTGGATGGTTATTCGGGATTTTTCCAAATTCCCATCCACCCTAGCGACCAAGAAAAAACAACTTTCACATGTCCTTTTGGCACGTATGCCTATAGAAGGATGCCCTTTGGTCTATGTAATGCTCCTGCTACCTTTCAAAGGTGTATGATGTCCATATTCTCAGACTTTGTTGAAAACATAATGGAAGTGTTTATGGATGATTTTTCCGTCCATGGCTCAAATTTTGAAAACTGTTTAGCCAATCTGGAAAAAGTCTTAGAGAGATGTGAGAAGGTAAACCTGGTTCTAAACTGGGAAAAGTGTCATTTCATGGTTAATGAAGGAATTGTCCTAGGGCACTTAATTTCTCATAGAGGTATTGAGGTAGACCGTGCAAAAATTGAGGTGATTGAGAAAATGCTACCTCCCACCACAGTAAAAGAGGTGAGAAGCTTTTTAGGCCATGCGGGTTTCTACCGCCGGTTCATAAAAGACTTCTCAAAAATTTCAAAACCTATGACAAGTCTGCTCCTTAAGGATGCAGCATTTATTTTTAACGATCTTTGTCTTGAAGCTTTTAACAGGTTGAAAAAGGCTTTAGTTACTGCCCCGATCATGCAGCCGCCAGACTGGAATCTTCCGTTCGAGATAATGTACGATGCAAGCGACTATGCAGTTGGGGCAGTCCTGGGACAAAGAAAAGAGAAAAAATTGCATGCCATATACTATGCAAGCAGGACCTTAGACGAGGCACAAATGAATTATGCCACAACTGAAAAAGAATTATTGGCGGTAGTTTTTGCCGTTGATAAGTTTCGATCATATTTGGTAGGTTCAAAAATCATCATTTTTACTGATCACTCGGCCATAAAATATTTGTTAAACAAAAAAGATGCAAAGCCGAGATTGATCCGATGTGTTTTACTCCTACAAGAATTTGATCTTGAAATAAGGGATAAAAAAGGCGTTGAAAATGTTGTGGCTGATCATTTGTCCCGTCTACAAGGAACAAAAGAAGAAGAGTTTCCACTTAATGATACATTTTTGGATGATCAACTCTTCTCATTGGGCAAAACTGAAGCACCATGGTATGCAGATTTTGTAAACTACCTTGCAGCAGGAGTACTCCCCCCAGATTTAAATTATCAGCAGAAGAAGAAATTCTTCCATGATCTTAAACAGTATTACTGGGACGAGCCACTGCTCTTTAAAAGGGGAGCAGATGGGGTGTTCAGAAGATGCATTCCGGAAGAAGAGGTAAGTAACATTCTATACCATTGTCATTCTTCTTCCTATGGCGGCCAGGCCAGTTCTTCAAAAACTGCTACGAAAATTCTACAATCTGGTTTTTATTGGCCGTCCCTTTTTAAAGACACGCATCAATTCATTTCTAAATGCGACCAGTGTCAACGCACCGGAAATATTTCAAAAAGAAATGAAATGCCCTTAAATAATATCTTAGAGGTTGAAATTTTCGACGTCTGGGGTGTCGATTTCATGGGACCGTTTCCTTCTTCTTTTGGAAACCAATATATTCTGGTAGCCGTTGACTATGTGTCAAAATGGATCGAAGCCATTGCTTCTCCTACAAACGATGCAAAGGTAGTCATAAAACTTTTCAAAAAAATAATTTTTCCAAGATTCGGGGTCCCTCGTGTTGTCATAAGCGACGGAGGATCCCATTTCATCTCAAAACATTTTGAAATGTTACTGCAAAAGTTTGGAGTAAGGCACAAAATTGCAACGCCTTATCACCCCCAAACAAGCGGTCAGGTTGAGGTATCGAACAGAGAAATTAAAAGTATTTTAGAAAAAACTGTTTCGACCTCAAGAAAGGACTGGTCGGTAAAGCTCGATGATGCTCTTTGGGCTTATCGGACTGCGTACAAGACTCCCATAGGAATGACTCCTTTCAAATTAATTTATGGAAAGTCTTGCCACCTCCCGGTAGAACTAGAGCACAAAGCTTACTGGGCAATTAAACCCCTTAACCTGAACATGGAATTAGCCGGAGAAAAAAGAAAACTCCAACTAAACGAATTGGAAGAACTGCGAATGGATGCTTATGAGAATGCCAAACTTTACAAAGAAAGAACAAAAAATTGGCATGATAAGCGTATCATTCATAGAGAATTCAAGGAGGGTGACCTGGTGTTATTGTTTAATTCCAGGCTAAAAAATTTTCCGGGAAAATTAAAGTCAAGATGGTCCGGTCCTTTTGAAATCCGTAAGGTTTACCCCTTCAGATCTGTAGAGATCTGGAGCGAGAAAACCGGATCGTTTAAAGTCAATGGTCAAAGGTTGAAAAATTATTTAATTGGTGACCCAATTGAGAAAGGAACTAGTTTAGTTCTACATGATCCCAATTGAAAAATTCTTTTTGACCGTCAAGCTAGTGACGTTAAAAGAGCGCTGCGTGGGAGGCAACCCACGGCTTAATGTATTTTTCGATTTGTTGAAAAATAAAATACCCCAGGGCCGAGTATCCTGAACCAGACAGCCAGGTGAGCTCTCCTAACCCCTTTTGTCTTATTTGAAAAATCATTGAGGACAATGCCTAGTCCAAGCATGGGGGGGTATCTTATTACTTTTATTAGGAATGTCTTTATTGCTTTGCCGAGTTTTTATCTTTTTGTACTTTGAGTTGTATCTGCTCCCTCCATCACGAAACTTTGTGAACCCTAAGTATGTTTTAGATAAGCCTTTTCTGGACAAAAATAATTTTTCAATTAGCAATTAGGTGGACTGGTTGGGAACAACAAAATTGTATCATGGTTCGATTTCTACTTCTAGGGCTTTTTCACACACACACTATTGAGACTGTTTTCAGTTATTAATACAATTAGAGGGACTGAAAAGAAACTAGTAACCTGGTTCTCTTGGTGACATTAACTAGATGCGCGGTTACTGGAGAAAAACGTCTGAGTTGGGGTATTCAAAAAAAAAAGAGAAGATATATATATATATATATATATATATATGCAAAACCAATTCAAAAATGCAAAAGTTAGTGCATTTTAAATATCAAAATAAATGGTTAGCATATAAAATCAAAAAGAAAAGAAAAATGCTTGAATACCCAACGTATAAAGACCCTCCTTTGAGACCCGGTCTTAGTAAATGGAGGACCAAGGCTTAAGAATGTTGGGGAACCGGTTCTATGATGACATTGATATCCTCTCTAGAGTACTGATACTTTAAAGTTGTCTCTCAATTCCACAAGAAGCCCAAAATAGTAGCTCTCAAACCAAAGTGTTAGAATTGCCCCACAGTTTACTTAAGTCTTCAATATGAAAACAATTTTCCTTCAGAACTGGCCTAAAGATTTACATTGTTTTTTGCTTGAGGACAAGCAAAGGTTCAAGCATAGGGGAGTTTGATAAGTCTATTTTTAGAGTCTTTTTAATAGTTATTTTATTAAGTCTTTTTAGTATTTTAATTATTTTTTTGATCTATTTTACTGCAAATGTTTACTTTTTATCTTCAGGTTTTATTTTGAAGCAAATTCGACTGCATCTGTTAGAATTCGACAGCATCTGTCTCCCCGAATTCGACTGCATCTGTTAGAATTCGATAGCACCTGTCTCCCAGAATTCGACTGCATCTTCCAGAATTCGACTGCATTTGTCAGAATTCGACTGCATCTGTCTTCCAGAATTCGACTGCATCTGTCAGAATTCGACTGCATCTTCCAGAATTCGACTGCTTCTGTCTCAGCAGGTTAAGATTCGACTGCATCTGTCTCAGCAGGTTAGAATTCGACTGCATCTGTCTCCCAGAACTCGATAGCATCTATCCTTCAGAATTCGACAGCAACACAAGCTGGCGCAGGACAGGGCACCATGGGCGCCAAGGGTGTAACACCCCGAAATTAACTAAATAGTTATTTAGTATTTATTTAATTAATTAAATAGGAGTTGGTGATAGTAATAATAATAATAATAATATTGGGTGGTTTTAGTTATTAATATATTATTTTTATTTACCTGAATGGGGTGGTGTTGGTACTTCGGAGGTGTTATGATTGGCCCAGTGCGCCAAGCCCAAGCCCGTAGACTTGAGCTGTTAGGCGCTAGGTTAGTGAAGTGGCGCCTCATTTGTGAAAAAAGAAAAGAAAGCGTGAGTTGAGAGAAGAGAAAGGAGAGAGCGTGAGAAAGAAAGAAAGAAAACGCAAAGGAGAGAAAGAAAGAGAAGAAAAATAGCGCAAGGGAGAGAAGAAAGAAGAAGAGAGGGGTGCGACTTCCATAGGAGAGGAGAGGAGCTCGGTTGCTGTGGTTACTCGGTGTGCTCGTGGAGGGATCTCTATCTTCGGTGAAACTAAGGTAAGGGTGGGTCTTGCCTTATAATAGGGAACATAATGGGATGTATGTAGGGGTTAGGATCTATGTCGTTTTTGTATTGATTTTGATATTGATGAGTTGTATGTATGTATTGATCACCATATGACTTGTTGATGTTTTGCGAATTGTTCATATAAGTGATGAATTTAGGATTGTGTGCCAAGTGCTCGAATGAATGTATAATTGATGTTGTTCTTGTGCATAATATGTAAATTGACGTTTTTGGTGTGATTGGTGTGCGAGTTGATTGGACTATGTTGCTCAAAAATTTAATTGTTGTGTTATAGGCGCATAAGGCACCATTGTAGTATTTTTAGTGTTGCTGGAAATTGTTGTCTAGGTGCGGAATTAGGCGCTCTTGAGTGGGGTGCCCCGCGCCAAGTATTGACGTTGTCGGACTTTTGGTCATGGAAGTAGGCGCCCTTGTGCTAGGCGCCCCGTGCCACATTATTGTGTATTGGCTAAGTGTATTTTGTGTTGTGTTGGTGTGCCATATGCTAAGTGCATCTTATGATATGTTTGTGTGCCAAGTGCCAAGTTAGTGTGTGTGTTGGTGATGCTTGGTGTGGGTGTGTGTATAGGCGCAATGGTGATGGTGATGATGGTTGTCAATATGGTTTTGGTGATTTCAAATAAAATTGATTTTTGGGGTGAGTGAGGATTTTAGATGGTGAAAAAGAAATATAAATTTTGATGTTTTAAAATTGAGAAAAATTGATGTTTGGGCTGTTTTTGTGTAAAAATCTGGTTCTGGCAGTGTGCTGGGCGCCAGGTGCCTGTGTGTGTGTGCTGGGCAAGTGTGGCGCGCGCCTGGGCGCTGGGCGCCTGCTGTGCGTGCGCTGTGTTGCGCGCTGGGCGCCTGCTTGCTGTGCGTGTGTGTGTGTGGCGCGCGCCTGGGCGCTGGGCGCCTGTGTTGCGCGCTGGGCGCTGCGTGTGTTGCCTGGGCGCTGGGCGCCTAAGGCGCCAGTTCCCAGCAGTGTTGCCTAATTGTTCCTAAATTTGTTTTTAACGTAACTTTTGACTCGGGTGTCCGTTTTAGGCGTTTCAAAGTGCGTTACGACGCTTATTTAATTGTCTATCTGTTTGTCCAGGCCAAAACCAAAAATTAATATTTTTCCCCAGTCGTTTCTGAAAGTCCCAAGTGACTGTGTCCTAGTTGTTGTTTGGTTTGGAAATCGCTACTGTTCCTCTTTAATAAAATATTGGTGTTCTTCATGAGACTAAGGTGCTGTTTCTTGTAATTTTAAATGGTGTTATCACGGTGAAAATAATGTGCTGTGTAATAGTGTGGTATGCAAATATATATATATATATATATATATATGGTGTATATTATTATTGGTGAATGGGGTCTGTAATCCTCTATTGATGCGTTGGTGAATATGCTATGGCATTATTTATTTGGTGATTCTGGTGTGTGATGCATGGTCATGGTGTCGCATAATCATATGCATGATTCTGGTGAATAGGCTTCGGCCTCGGGCTTCGGCCTTATTACAAATTTTGGTGAATGCCCTCAAGGCTCATTTTTGGTGAATGGATCCACATGCATATGCCCAGTGGAGTTTTGGGTTGCATCTCATACATTAAACATACAGTTGGTGAATGTTTTAGTGAATATTTATTTGGTGATTACTTGGTGATTATTTATTTGGTGATACTTGGTGAATATTTATTTGGTGATTACTTGGTGATTATTTATTTGGTGATTGTTTGGTGAATATTAAGTTGGTGCTGAACTGGTGATTAAAGTGAATATTGCTGTGATTGATGTAGTCCTGTATCTGTATATACTACTCCTTATGTACTTTATTATAGGGTTTGAGACTCACCCCTTTTGTTGATTTTACCTTACAGGTAACCGTACTTGAAGGCTTTGACCTTCATTTCCTTGAGTTCGAGTCGCTCTGATACGTAGCACCTGGGGGGCGTCTTATTAGATAGTAATTTTGTCTTGTACGACTTGTTGGATTTTGTTTTAACGTTGTAACTGTATTTTTGAGTAATGGCCGCCCATGATGCCACGTAATGTTTTTAATTTAAGTTAAGCAAATGACGTGTTTTTGAAGTAATTGTAGCATTCCGTTTCAAGAAAAATAATTTGTGCACTCTGATAATTGTTATAAATGAAAGGGGTAGAAACGGGTGTTACAAGTTGGTATCAGAGCAGTTCGGTCTGTCCGGCCGGTAGTCGAGTCGTCGTGTTGGTGATAGTAATAATAATAATAATAATATTGGGTGGTTTTAGTTATTAATATATTATTTTTATTTACCTGAATGGGGTGGTGTTGGTACTTCGGAGGTGTTATGATTGGCCCAGTGCGCCAAGCCCAAGCCCGTAGACTTGAGCTGTTAGGCGCTAGGTTAGTGAAGTGGCGCCTCATTTGTGAAAAAAGAAAAGAAAGCGTGAGTTGAGAGAAGAGAAAGGAGAGAGCGTGAGAAAGAAAGAAAGAAAACGCAAAGGAGAGAAAGAAAGAGAAGAAAAATAGCGCAAGGGAGAGAAGAAAGAAGAAGAGAGGGGTGCGACTTCCATAGGAGAGGAGAGGAGCTCGGTTGCTGTGGTTACTCGGTGTGCTCGTGGAGGGATCTCTATCTTCGGTGAAACTAAGGTAAGGGTGGGTCTTGCCTTATAATAGGGAACATAATGGGATGTATGTAGGGGTTAGGATCTATGTCGTTTTTGTATTGATTTTGATATTGATGAGTTGTATGTATGTATTGATCACCATATGACTTGTTGATGTTTTGCGAATTGTTCATATAAGTGATGAATTTAGGATTGCGTGCCAAGTGCTCGAATGAATGTATAATTGATGTTGTTCTTGTGCATAATATGTAAATTGACGTTTTTGGTGTGATTGGTGTGCGAGTTGATTGGACTATGTTGCTCAAAAATTTAATTGTTGTGTTATAGGCGCATAAGGCACCATTGTAGTATTTTTAGTGTTGCTGGAAATTGTTGTCTAGGTGCGGAATTAGGCGCTCTTGAGTGGGGTGCCCCGCGCCAAGTATTGACGTTGTCGGACTTTTGGTCATGGAAGTAGGCGCCCTTGTGCTAGGCGCCCCGTGCCACATTATTGTGTATTGGCTAAGTGTATTTTGTGTTGTGTTGGTGTGCCATATGCTAAGTGCATCTTATGATATGTTTGTGTGCCAAGTGCCAAGTTAGTGTGTGTGTTGGTGATGCTTGGTGTGGGTGTGTGTATAGGCGCAATGGTGATGGTGATGATGGTTGTCAATATGGTTTTGGTGATTTCAAATAAAATTGATTTTTGGGGTGAGTGAGGATTTTAGATGGTGAAAAAGAAATATAAATTTTGATGTTTTAAAATTGAGAAAAATTGATGTTTGGGCTGTTTTTGTGTAAAAATCTGGTTCTGGCAGTGTGCTGGGCGCCAGGTGCCTGTGCTGGGCGCCAGGTGCCTGTGTGTGTGTGCTGGGCAAGTGTGGCGCGCGCCTGGGCGCTGGGCGCCTGCTGTGCGTGCGCTGTGTTGCGCGCTGGGCGCTGGGCGCCTGCTTGCTGTGCGTGTGTGTGTGTGGCGCGCGCCTGGGCGCTGGGCGCCTGTGTTGCGCGCTGGGCGCTGCGTGTGTTGCCTGGGCGCTGGGCGCCTAAGGCGCCAGTTCCCAGCAGTGTTGCCTAATTGTTCCTAAATTTGTTTTTAACGTAACTTTTGACTCGGGTGTCCGTTTTAGGCGTTTCAAAGTGCGTTACGACGCTTATTTAATTGTCTATCTGTTTGTCCAGGCCAAAACTAAAAATTAATATTTTTCCCCAGTCGTTTCTGAAAGTCCCAAGTGACTGTGTCCTAGTTGTTGTTTGGTTTGGAAATCGCTACTGTTCCTCTTTAATAAAATATTGGTGTTCTTCATGAGACTAAGGTGCTGTTTCTTGTAATTTTAAATGGTGTTATCACGGTGAAAATAATGTGCTGTGTAATAGTGTGGTATGCAAATATATATATATATATATATATATATATATATATGGTGTATATTATTATTGGTGAATGGGGTCTGTAATCCTCTATTGATGCGTTGGTGAATATGCTATGGCATTATTTATTTGGTGATTCTGGTGTGTGATGCATGGTCATGGTGTCGCATAATCATATGCATGATTCTGGTGAATAGGCTTCGGCCTCGGGCTTCGGCCTTATTACAAATTTTGGTGAATGCCCTCAAGGCTCATTTTTGGTGAATGGATCCACATGCATATGCCCAGTGGAGTTTTGGGTTGCATCTCATACATTAAACATACAGTTGGTGAATGTTTTAGTGAATATTTATTTGGTGATTACTTGGTGATTATTTATTTGGTGATACTTGGTGAATATTTATTTGGTGATTACTTGGTGATTATTTATTTGGTGATTGTTTGGTGAATATTAAGTTGGTGCTGAACTGGTGATTAAAGTGAATATTGCTGTGATTGATGTAGTCCTGTATCTGTATATACTACTCCTTATGTACTTTATTATAGGGTTTGAGACTCACCCCTTTTGTTGATTTTACCTTACAGGTAACCGTACTTGAAGGCTTTGACCTTCATTTCCTTGAGTTCGAGTCGCTCTGATACGTAGCACCTGGGGGGCGTCTTATTAGATAGTGATTTTGTCTTGTACGACTTGTTGGATTTTGTTTTAACGTTGTAACTGTATTTTTGAGTAATGGCCGCCCATGATGCCACGTAATGTTTTTAATTTAAGTTAAGCAAATGACGTGTTTTTGAAGTAATTGTAGCATTCCGTTTCAAGAAAAATAATTTGTGCACTCTGATAATTGTTATAAATGAAAGGGGTAGAAACGGGTGTTACAAAGGGCGCCAAAACGCAGTCAAAATTGGATATTTTTGCCCACTTGTTGATGGATATTTTTGCCCACTTGTTGATGGATATTTTTTCCCACTTGAGGATGGCTTTTTGATGACTACCTTGGCCAACTTGATTTGCCACTTTTTCCTCTTTAGGACCATTTTGCCCCTCATATTTTCCTATAAATAGAGGTTTGATCCTCACTTGTAACGAAGCTTGAATTTTGTTAGAAAATCAATGACAAAGGCTCTCTAAAGATTCATGACTTCAATTTACTCTTCATGTTTTTATGATTCTTGTTTATTTACTTTATTGCCCCTTTAAATTCTCGCCCTTTAAATTCTCGCTCTTTACTTTTTCGTTCTTTACTTTTTCACTCCTTTACTTTCCACTTCTTTTATTTTCCTTGCTATTTACTTTTTGCCCTTTTATTTTCCAAGTCATTTAATTTCCTTTCTATTTACTTTCTTGCACTTTTATTTTCTTGTCATTTACAATCCCGCTATTTATGATTTTGCAATTTACCGCTTTCTTTTATTTCTCGCTATTTAATTTCATGTCTTTTCTTCTTCTTCTTCTTCTCTCATATTTAATATGAGTGAGTAGATACAAAGTCTTGGGTTATTGGGAGTAATCCAATGATAGGTCCCTAATAATTCCCAAGACTATTCTCCACTCCAAATTGTTATATATTTCAATCTAATTTTATTGTCCTTCAAATCTTATTTTAAACATCAAACGAAGAACCGAAAGGTGAAGTATTGATGTTGGATCTATGAAATTAGACAAGGGAATCAACACATGAGAATAGTTTTGAAACTCTTGAGACATTATAAAGGTGTTATGCTTAATGGGTTTTGGTGACAATCAACCATGAGAATAGGCTTGATTGTTAGTTCAAAACACGCTCTTGTACTCCGAAAGGAGACATTAGTTATATTCGCTGCCTTGTCTTTGAAATATATTACTCTTATAATTTGTTGAATAGTCTGAAGAAATTATTTTGGTTTCTCATTGTTGTGATAAAACTATAAACCTGAGATTGTTTGTTTTTATTTCTAAATTTTAAAACTCCTAAAAACCATTCCTTCTAGCTAATCAACTTTGGAAAATTAAATTGGTAATCACCTAGGCTCTCCCTGTGGATCGATAACTCTTTTATTACGCGATACGACTCGTGCACTTGCGAGGCTATCAGACCTATTTAATTTCATGTCTTTTCTTCTTCTTCTTCTTCTCTCATATTTAATATGAGTGAGTAGATACAAAGTCTTGGGTTATTGGGAGTAATCCAATGATAGGTCCCTAATAATTCCCAAGACTATTCTCCACTCCAAATTGTTATATATTTCAATCTAATTTTATTGTCCTTCAAATCTTATTTTAAACATCAAACGAAGAACCGAAAGGTGAAGTATTGATGTTGGATCTATGAAATTAGACAAGGGAATCAACACATGAGAATAGTTTTGAAACTCTTGAGACATTATAAAGGTGTTATGCTTGATGGGTTTTGGTGACAATCAACCATGAGAATAGGCTTGATTGTTAGTTCAAAACACGCTCTTGTACTCCGAAAGGAGACATTAGTTATATTCGCTGCCTTGTCTTTGAAATATATTACTCTTATAATTTGTTGAATAGTCTGAAGAAATTATTTTGGTTACTCATTGTTGTGATAAAACTATAAACCTGAGATTGTTTGTTTTTATTTCTAAATTTTAAAACTCCTAAAAACCATTCCTTCTAGCTAATCAACTTTGGAAAATTAAATTGGTAATCACCTAGGCTCTCCCTGTGGATCGATAACTCTTTTATTACGCGATACGACTCGTGCACTTGCGAGGCTATCAGACCTCCGCTTGCATCTGCACATTGCAGCTCCATGGAATCATCCTAGTCTCTCTACTAGGGGTAACAGCGGGTACTGGAATAACAACAGTCGGAGGTCTCGTCACAGCTGGGCTGGAATTCAGACTACGGGGGATTTCAATCGGTCTCCTGAAGCCTCCGTTGCCTGATTGCAAGGTAGATATACTTTCTTCCTTTTCCTGAATTTCCACTTGGACCAGGTGTCTATCTAAGAGATCTTGGAGAATTGGTTTAAAGCCTTCACATGTCCCAATACAGCGAGGATTATCACAGGTGTCTTTCCTAGCACACCCCTCTTTGATAACACCAAGACAGCATAATTCAGCATGGATGACATCCAGAGGCATCTGAATTCAATCAACCTCTCTAATCAAACACTGACCACCCTGATCGTCAATGGCATTGGCAGAAGATCCTCCGTGCCCTGGCAGCGGATTGGTGGTTACATTGGGTTGCTGAAATGATATGCTCTTCGCATCAATTAAGTCTTGCACCACGTACTTGAATGCTTTACAATCCTCCACCACATGACCTACTGCTCCGGAATGAAAGGCGCAGGTAGCATTTGCATTATATCCTCTGGGATAGGGAGGCTGGTATGGCTTCATTTGACGAGTATTGATTACTTTATTGGCGATGAGATAATTGAACAAGTCCGTGTAGGACATGGGAATAGGATCGAAGACAACAGGCTTCCTTTCACTGTAGTTCCGGTACTGGTGGTTTGACTGAAATGGCTGTGCCGGTGGTGCCTGAGAAGGAACCGGAATAGCTTGCAGAGGATTGCTGTGTGATGGACCACTGACTTCGATAATTGCATTGGTTTCACCCTCTTTCTTCTTGTGGGATCCAGAAAAAGGCTTTTTCTGACTGGAAGAAGGTGTTGGGCCATGAGCTATTCTTCCGCTGCGCATGCCGTTCGCTAGTCTTTCTTCGGTGACGACCATCTCAGAGAAATTCGAGGCTACGCTGCCAACCAACCTATCATAATACACCGCGGGAAGGGTTTCCATAAACATCTGGACCATTTCTTTGTCCAGTAGAGGGGGTTTTACTTGAGCAACGAGGTTCCTCCACCTCTGAGCGTACTCCTTGAATGACTCATTATCCTTCTTAGACATGCATTGTAGCTGAGTCCTATCCAGAGCCAAATCATTGTTGTACTGGTATTGACGAATAAAAGCATCCGCCATGTCTTTCCAGTAGAGGATATTGGTTGGCTCCAACTGCATGTACCAGTCAAGGGGAGCTCCAGCTAAACTTTCCTGAAAGCAATGCATCATCAGGTTATCATCACGGGCATGGGCAGTCATTTTCCGGCAGTACATTGTCACATGACTGACTGGGAAAGTCGTCCCTCTGTATTTGTCAAAAGTTGGTGCTTTGAACTTGGGAGGCAGGACTAGATTAGGGACCAAGCACAGCTCATGGGCATTTCTGGCCCGGGAACCTGCTCCTTCAACAGCTCTTAATCATTCTTCTAGCATCTGATACTGACTTCTACCTTCAGCAGGGTAATTCTGTGGGAAACCACCGGCACCATAGTGAGGGTTATTCATTGATACCACGCCCGGAGTCATGTGTGGGTGAGCAACATTCTGAGGAATTGGGCCCGTACTTGTGGATGAACCGTTATTGGCGAATTGAAACCCGTCGGAGTTTCCGGAGCAGTAGCAGGGATTGGGATCTGAATCTGGGCTTGAGGCGTCCCCGTTCCAACTTCATTCACAACTTTGTCAGGCTGAGCTTGCCCCGTGGTTCCTGAAGGATCTCTTTCAGGGTTTGCATCAGCAGCAGGAGGCGTATAGCCTAGTGGGGGACCATAGGGAGGCCATTGCACAGCTTGAAGGGCTTGAGAGATCCCAGAACCAGGAGGGGGAGGAGGATTGTTTACCCCAGCAGCAGTAGCTTCAGCCGTGCCAGCATCTCTTAAGGCACCCAGCACTCTTATGACCTCCGCCATTTGAGCCTTTATGACTTCCATCTCAGCTTGAATGACTTGATTCCCTTGATTCTGACCATGCTGACCCTGACCATTAGGATTCGGACCTCCTGGAATTTCGTCAGTCTGATGTGGCTGTGGATTACAAAAAGGAAGCTCAAATACAAAGAGATTTGAAATTTCCACTCCTTTTCCTTTTGTTGTTGGTAGAGGTACTTCTGGTTTTCTCTTTGGCTTCCTCAACTAGGGCTCTGCAGTACTCCACAAGTTTGTACACCTCAAGCGAGGTGTTGAGGGGATGCATCTCAATTTCAGCTTTTCTTAATTTCTTGGGCACATCCCCAAGAGCCTGGTTGGCCAACTCTGATAGCTTGGAGAACCTATCCTTCCAGTGTTGAACTTCATCCCTCAGCTCAATGATGACTGCCTGCTCTTCAATCCTACCGAGCAGCTCAACATAGCGATGTTCCCAATACTGAATTTCATCCCTCACTTGCCGGTTTGCATCGCTGATGTAACGAAGATTCCTCTTCAACTCATCAGAATCCTCTTGTTCTGCTCTCAGGGCCCGCCGACATTCTCTAAGGATGTTCTCAAATGAGAAATGCATGAGCTTACCTTGAAGAAAGGGAGCAAAGAAGAAGGGAACATGATTGGGATTGGGGAAATGCATGAGGGTACTAAGCACATAAGCAAGGAGGAGGAAGGAAAAACGAACATGGAAGAAAAGAAAACAAATGCACATGCATACAACATGATAAGGAAGAAAAGGAAACTGAAAGGGATAGAAGCAAACAAGGTATACAAATCAAATCAATAACACAAACCACACATTTAATTAATTAGGCTTGACCCACTTAAAAAGGAAACGTCCCCAGTGAAGTCGCCAGCTGTTGCACCCGAAAAGGTCCCTGAGGGGATTTTTCTTCGTTTACAACTTTTTAAAACAATGAAGTCGCCACCAATATTTTTTATAAGGAAAATATTGAAGAAAAACCTTTTTGGAAAGCGGATGGCCTTTTGGAAAACCGGAGGATTTGGGTTCGGGGGTCGGTTAGGCATGGGGAAGGTATTAGCACCCCACACCTCCTTTCTACTGAAAGGGAACCTTTAATTAAACGTGTGGTTTTAAGTGTTGATTTGGAAAATACTTAAATTTGCCTCAAAGGGAATGAGAAGACTTAATGAAAATTTTTATTTTTTGCGCTTGACGAGAGTTAGCCGCTCGCTCCTACGTATCTCCTGGTGCGATGGAGAATTCAAAGCTACGTAGTTCTTGTTTGTCCTGAAAAAAGGTTTTTGTCTTTTATCTTGTTTAGGTGAGTTTTCGCAATAGGAATGAGGATTCGCGATGACCAAGCAACAACGGTTTAGAGTGGTCACACTACTAACTCTTTTGAAAATGAAATCATCATTAACAACCAAACGGCAACGATGCGAGTGATCATTAATGATAATCGGTTTTGCTTTTGATTCGAGTGTTCGCGATGACCAAACAACAACGGTTTAGAGTGGCCGCGCTACTAACCCTTTTGAGAATGCAATCGTCATTAACAACAAACGGCAACGGCGCGAATGATCATCGATGACAATTGGTTTTATTTACGTTGGAGTGTTCATGAAGACCAAACAACAGCGGTTTAGAGTGGTCACACTACTAATTCCTTTGAAAATGAAATTATCGTTAACAACCAAACGGCAACGGTGCGAGTGATCATTAATGATAATTGGTTCTTACTTTAGGTAATCAAAAGGGTTTTCGCAATTGAATTGATTTTTGGTTTGTGAGATGGCTTTTTGGTGTTTGAAAGTGTTCTTGGTTATGAAAAAGATTTGAAATTTGTAAATGTTACTAACGAGTAACAAATTGTAGTATAATTTGAATGCGACATGGTTTTGAGGTGTTACTAACGAGTAACAAAGGTTTTGAACTTTGAAGTCAGATTACAAAGTCAATGCAATCATCAAAACAAGCAAGCAAATTGTGAACACCAATTCAATACTTAATCACATAACAAGCACAAAAACAAGTATAAATGAATAAGAACACATGTGCATCAAGACTAGGGTTAGTCCATCCCTTGCCAAAACCTACACAAACTCCAAGAACCAACACCACAATTGCAAGTGAGGATGCATCAAAATTAGGACAACCTATCCTTTACAAAACCTACACGAACCCTAAATTATATTTACACAAACCTTTCAAGGTGAATGCCATCATAGGCCAAATTGGCCTTCAAGCTTTCACGCATTATTTAACTATCATAAAAGGAAACCTAAATTTGCATCTTCCTACTCATTAAGAATTATAAAAGAGAGATTGAATCATTTCTAGGTAATCCTCCTCACTTATATCGAGGTGCACTAGGCGCAAGTGAGAGTCACTTTACCAATCATCAACCTAAGACAAATTATAAAGTAATTCATAAGAATAAGCAATCTCATACACTAAAAGGAGGGTTGAATCGCCTAGAGCAATCTTCATCACTTTAAGCAAGGTGCACTAGACACAAGTGAGAGTCATATTGCCTATCATCAACTTAAAATGATAAGCAAACATATAAAAACCCTATTTATTCACGATATGCGACCCAAATACATAACCAAGAACCCATTTATTTTTGAAAGCAAGTGAGATAATATGAGAAAACAAGCTAGATTACAGTTTTTGGTAAAGGTTCATGTGATTAGGCAAAGAAATGCACAAAACTAACATAAACCCTATTTTTCTACAAGTATGCGAAACATAATATGCCATAAAACAACATGTTATTTCATGAAATGCAAGGGTCAAGATCCAAATCAACACAAATCATCAATCATTCAAGGGTGAGAAGCACCATAAGCACCCAAGCCTCCCTAAGTGCTTGTCAAAGTGCTTATGACACTTCTCACCAACAACAATCAACAATATGAGGATATGAAGATGATAGGATGAATGATTTCACATTTTTGAGGCAGGAACTCAAATATGATGCAAGGTTTTAAGGATTTTACCTTAACTCCAAGTTAGAAAGTGAGATGAGAAGATGAAACTAGACACAAATCAACAAAACTCCAAGGTTCTTCAAAGAAATACCCACGCAAATATGATGATCAAACCCACTTGGTGATGATGCTTGAACTTTGAATGAGAAATGGAGGGAGTATGTGAAAGAGGGACGCAAAATGAGGTGGGGTGGTGGTGTTTGGGTGGAAGGAAATGAAAAAGATGGATGGAGGAGTGGGAGAGGAGGCTACGGCCTTGAGAGGAAAGAGGGAGAGATTTTTGTGTGCTGGGGTTTTAGTGTAGGAAAAATGAGAAGCCAAAGATGCTCATGTGTTGAAATGAGAGGGTATTTATAGAGTTGTTTTAGGTCTAGGGGTAATTAGTTCATTGTTCTTTACTAGGTGCTCTAGGATTGGGTTTTAAATTTGATTGAAAGGCTAGGATTAGAGATCACTTGGATTGTGGGTAGTGAGAAAACACAAAAATGAGAGTGAGGGAGTAATGGAGTGTGCGACACCAAGGAGAGAGGGAGGGAGAGCTTGTGTGAAAAAAAACTTGTCCTATTTTGGGAATGGAGGCTCATATGTGATGTGAGGTAAAAATAGGGTTAAGGGTATAATTGAGATGGAATGTTACCAAAGAAGTAATTTTGTATTTTCTTGTGAAGAGGTGAGTATAAATGGGTGGGGTAATTTACAAAAGAGGGCATGAATCTATGTGGGAGTGAGTGATGGTCACCAAAAAGGGAAAAGTTAAGGATAGTACAAAACATATTTTTAAGGAATAAGGAATAGAAGAGTGTGAAGAAATTTTGGGAAGGGAGAGAGAGAGAGAGAGAGAGTGCGGCAGAAGCAAGGGAGAGGAGGGAAAAAAAACTTGTTTTTGGTCTTTTGTCTTATTGAGGACACTTCCTTCTTTTTGAGTTTTGAATTTTGGGCATGGAAGTGAAGGTGCACCTATTAAAAAGTGTCATATATATTTGAGCACCATAAAATATTCCCTCTAATTATTCTAGGCAATAAAAATTGTCATTTAGTAATTGGAGAATATTTAATGGTCTTTTTTGAGTTTTTTATGCACTAAAAATGGGGAAAATGCATTTTTAATTATTTTGGACTAGGACTTTCTTTCCAAAAATTATACAAAAATTACCCTTGGTAGAGTAACATGGTTGCCACGTTCTTGACCTGGTCTTGGTCTAAAAATAATTAATTCGCTTTTATTTAAATGCCCAAAAATGCAAAAATATGCACTATTTTATTTCCTAAAATTCCTAAAAATTAAGAAAAATGTTTTTGGGTGCCAAAAATTAATAATGATCAATAAATGGCCATTTTTTTTTGATGAAAATACAGACACGTGCCAAATGACGGGGGCACAGGGCAGCTGACGCAGTTACTACTGGCGCGCGCACGTAATTCAAATAAAAATGCGAAATAGGGGACGAACACACATAAATGCACCAATCCACTGTTTTCCACACATTATGAATTACCTTATTGCTTCCATTTTTCTGAAAAATGTTTTTTTGATATGGGCGGACAATTTTGGGGTATTACACCCTAGGCGTGAAGAATGATACAGATAGCCGCACAACAACAACAAAGAGATTTTTTGATAATAAAAAGAAGAGAAGGAGAACGACGAGAGCTGCACAACGCACAACAACAGTAGCGCCGTCTTGGAGAGAGGGAGTTTCTGGTACCCGTTCTTGACACCGTGAGAGAGCTCTGGAGCAGACAAAGGAGACTAAATTTTCAGGATCAGAAATTTCTCTATTCCGGGTTATTTTTATCTCTGTAATTTATGACTCCTAATTTTATTTTACTGTTCTCGAACACTATGGATAGCCAAATCCTCTTCTTGGGTCTTAGGTGGATCTTGCATGTTTAGAGACCTTTTTATGTTCTAATTTCTGGTTTGAATTCCTACTTTTATTTCAATTGATATTATCTTATTGCTTTTATCACATAATTAGGATTGACAACCCTTTGCATGTCCATAATCAATTAGTTGATCAGCAACCGTACTGCAATTAGTTGGTGGACCTATAGGATAATTGAGACTAAAATTAATGCATGACCAAACTTTAATTTAGTCTTCCAATCATTCAACTTTTTTGTTCTCTATGCTTTTCTTAAATTTAAATTCTTGCATGACCAAACAAGGGTTAATTTAGGAAAAAGAATATTAATCCCTGAATGACCAAACGGGTTAATAGCTTTAGTAAAGAGATTGGTAATTGAATAAAATAAGGGAATTCAGGTAGAATTAGACATGGAGGAATCAAAACTTGCAAGTGAAACCATGACCCTAGGCTTCTCTCCATTGGTTAAACTTCACATTTTCATTCTTGCTATTTATTTCCTTTTATTTTAGTTTCTATAACAACCAAAGATTCGTTCGTCTAAATAATAATTAATCTTAAGTAGTTTGGTACTTGTTAATTAATCCTTGTGAAGACGATATCTTTTATACTACTTCTGCGAGAGAGTACACTTGCTCTAAGTGTGTTTTCAACGCAACAAGTTTTTGGCGCCGTTGCCGGGGATTAATTTAATAATATTAAACGAAAAAGATTTTTTATTGCTTTAGACATTTATTTTATTTCTTGTTTTAAGTTTATTTTATTAGTTAGTTTAATTTTTATTACTATTACTCGTGCATGCTCACCCGCTCCCAGGAGCCTATTTTGGTTTTTGATCCAGAAATTGAAAGAACTGCTCGAAGGATAAGAAAAGAGACAAGAGCGATGGCTGCCAATCCGAGAAGAACTCTTCGGGACTACTTTACTCCCACAGCGGTTATCACTACAAGCATAGTCAATCCACCTGTGCAAGCTACTAATTTTGAGCTCAAACCAAGCTTAATTCAAATGGTTCAGAATTCGACTATGTTCAGAGGTACACCAACAGAAGACCCACACACCCATCTTAGAAACTTCTTGAGGGTGGCAGACTCAGTAATTTGTAATGGTGTCACCCCTGATGCCATTAGAGTGAGATTGTTTCCATGGTCATTGGCTGACAAGGCATCTGCTTGGCTAGACTCTCAACTTGCTGAGTCCATTACCACGTGGGACCAACTGAAACAAAAATTATTGACCAAATATTTCCCTCCAGGTAAGACTACTAAGATCCGAGGTGCAATAATCAGCTTTGCACAACTTTAGCAAGAATTTTCACATGAAGCTTGGGAAAGATATCAAGACTTACTCCGAAGTTGTCCACATCATGGATTTGAGAAGTGGCAATTGCTTGAATATTTTTGCAACGGATTATCTTCTCAAAATAGGGGAATTGTTAATATGGCTTGTGGTGGCTCTCTAATGAATGGAGAACCTCCGACAGTATATGATTTAATTGCAGAGATAGCAACTGATAATGCCCAATGGGAGACAAGTGATAGACACATCAAGAAATCAGCTCGAGTGTACAAGGTTGAAGATGACACTAGTGTTAACATAAAGCTGGATGCTCTCTCTAAACAGATGCAATCTTTGATGAAGGTACAAGCTCAATCTACTCCAATAATTACCTCCACTAGTGACATAACGAATAACCTCTAGGGAGGCCTAACTGAAGAAGTCATCTATCTTAGTCAGAAGAAAGGTGAGTTAAGGCCTGGTATGCAAGATTCTTTAGTTAGATACATGGAAAAAGTTGGACACCCGTGCATGGGTGTTTTAGCCAATTACATGGACAGGACTGATGAGAGGTTGACATCCATTGAAGAACTGATAAAAAACACAGGGCCGGCCCACAACTTCAACTGAAGAGGCCAATTATGTTCAGAATTCCAACCGGACCCAAAATGACCCTTATTCAAACACTTCCAATCCGGGTTGGAGAAATCACCCTAATTTCTCTTGGGGAGGGCAACAAAAGGAGCAAAGCTCGAACTCCTATAAGCCTCCACATGTGCAAAGACAAGAGGAGAAAAAGTTGGATACCAATGATGTGTTGACAAAGTTTATGCAGCAGACAAATGAAAAATTTGGAAGCTTGGAGGGTCAAATTGGAGGCTTGAAGGGTCAAATCTCAAATTCTCATTACTGTGTTGTCTCAAAGGCCTCAAGGCTCACTGCCTACCCAAACTGAGCCTAATCCAAGAAATGAGCATTGAAAGGCTGTCACTCTTAGGAGTGGCAAGGAGCTGGTTCAAGAAAACAATCAAGACGGGCGGGAGCCCCAGAAAGAAATACAAGCTCCTGCTGAAGGGAGCACTTCTGAGGAAAGCAAAAAGGAAAGGGAAAAATATGAGCAAGCAAAGGTAAATGTTCCTTATCCTAAAATACTTAAAAATGAGCAGCATGATAAGCAACTTGCCAAATTTCTTGAAATATTTAGAAAATTGCATATCAACATTCCTTTTGCTGAAGCTATTGCTCAAATGCCTAAATATGCCAAATTTTTAAAAGAAATTATTTCTAACAAAAGGAAGTTAGAAGGCTTTGAGACAGTTAGACTTAATGAGGAATGTTCTGCTATAGTTCTATAAAAGTTACCACCTAAGCTTAAGGATCCAGGTAGTTTTACTATCCCTTGTACAATTGGTAACTCTCATTTTGAAAAGGCTTTATGTGATTTAGGAGCAAGCATAAATTTGATGCCTTTTTCTGTTTTTAGAAAGCTTGGTTTGCAGGAACCACATCCTACTAACATCACTTTGCAGCTAGCCGATAGATCCATTGCCCACCCCCGTGGAGTGGTGGAAGATGTTTTAGTTAAGGTTGATAAGTTTATTTTCCCTGCTGATTTTGTTGTATTGGATATGGAAGAAGACGAGGAAGTCCCAATTATTTGGGGCTTCCTTTCTTAGCTACAGGAAAAAGCTTAATTGATGTTCAGCAGGGAAAATTGACTTTGAGATTTGGAGATGAGGAAGTTGTATTTCAAGTCTTGAACTCATTAAAAAATCCTTCCTCATTTGCTTCTTGTAATTTCATTCAAGCTATGGATATTAATGATGTGGTTACCTCTGAAAGTTTTGATGATTTTAGAATTCAAGACCCTCTAGAAAAAGTACTTACTATGCAGGGATTTGGCATATTGCAGGGTGGTGAGGAAGAAGAGTTCTTAATGTTTTTGAAGGGTCACCACCCTCAGAAAAATTGGAGTAACCATAGATTTGAGGAATTGGAATGGGGTAATACTCCAAATCCCAAACCTTCAGTTGAAGAGGCTCCTGAGTTTGAATTAAAGCCTCTTCCTTCAAAAGTAAAATATGCTTTCTTGCACCCCCTTCCTCTTTGCCTGTGATTATTTCTGCAGATTTGACAGATACCATGGAGGATAAGCTTTTGAGGGTATTAAGGGCCAACAAAGAGGCCTTTGGATGGTCTATTCATGATATAAAAGGCATTAGTCCCTCAATTTGCACCCACAAGATCTACATGGAGGATGATTACCAACCCCGGGCACTACCTCAACGCCGCCTCAATCCTAACATGAAAGTGGTGGTCAAAAAAGAAGTGATTAAGCTTCTTGATGCAGGTATCATCTATCCTATCTCTGATAGTAAGTGGGTAAGTCCTGTTCAATGTGTTCCTAAAAAGGGAAGTACTACTGTGATGGAGAATGATAAAAATGAATTAATAGCAGTTAGGAAAACTACCGGGTGGCGTATGTGCATTGATTATAGAAAATTAAATGATGCCACCCGAAAAGATCACTTCCCCCTTCCCTTTATTGATCAAATGCTTGAGAGAGTGGCAGGTCATGATTATTATTGTTGTTTGGATGGATATTCCGGTTATTTGCAAATACCAGTGGCTTCTGAAGATCAAGAAAAAACTACTTTTACTTGCCCATATGGAACATTTGCATATAAAAGGATGCCATTCGGTTTATGTAATGCCCCTGCCACTTTCCAAAGATGCATGATGGCTATCTTCTCTGACTTGGTTGAAAAATGCATTGAGATATTTATGGATGATTTTACTGTCTTTGGATCCTCTTATGAGGATTGTTTACATAACTTGAATTCAGTGTTGCAGAGATGCAGGGATACCAATTTGGTGCTCAATTGGGAGAAATGCCAATTTATGGTACAAGATTGCATTATTCTAGGACATAAGGTGTCCAATAGAGGCATTGAAGTTGATCCTGCAAAGGTTGAGGTAATTGCAAAGTTACCCCCACCCAATTCTGTTAAGGGGGTCCGTAGTTTTCTAGGCCATGCTGGATTCTATAGAAGGTTTGTTAAAGACTTCTCAAAAATTGCAAAGCCTATGACTGACCTCTTTGTTAAGGAGGCCACTTTTGATTTTTCTGACACTTGTTTGAAGGCTTTTAATTGTTTAAAGGAAAAATTAATTAGTGCCCCTGTTGTTGTTGCTCCCGATTGGTCGCTTCCCTTTGAAATTATGTGTGATGCTAGCGATACTGCTGTGGGGGCTGTTTTGGGGCAAAGAAAGAATAAAGTATTCTACACCATTTACTACGCTAGTCGCACTCTTGATGATGCTCAAAGAAATTATACTACCACAGAGAAAGAGTTGCTAGCTGTAGTGTTTGCTTTTGACAAGTTTCTTCATTACCTTGTTCTTTCTAAAGTTATTGTTTATACTGATCATGCTGTTTGTAACGCCCAAATAATTTAATTATTTATTTAATTAAATTATTTAGGTATTTTATTAGTATAGTCATATTTAATAATTACTAAATTGATGTTTTATTTAAATTAGGGAGCGGTGTTTAGTAATTAGCTGAGTAGTAGACGGGGGGCCGTGATCCGAGAGCCCAAGGCATAGGCGCATGAGTGAGAGCCTAGCTAGGGTTTTGGGATCATTTGCGCATTGTTGGAGAAAAAGAAAAGAAAAGAGAGAATTGCGAAGAGAGGAGAAGAGAGGGACGGCGCACCAAGGAGAAAGAAGGGAGGAGCTTTGTTGCTGTGGTTCTTTGGAGTCTTCGTGCAAGAGGATCACGTATTCGGCAAACCTAAGGTAAGGGTGGGGTCTACTTTATAATAGGGTGTATGATGGGGATTTATGTGGGGGTTAGGCGCTAGGTTTCCCTTTGATTTTGCTTAGTGTTTACTTGGCGATGTTAGAATGTAAGCATAATGATTGCTATTGGTTGATCATGGTGAAATTTGGTGTTTGGTGTTTGGTTGCTGGAAACGGCGCCCTGCTCCTGGGCGCCGTGTCTGTGTTGCGTTTGGTCCCTGCTGGATGCGCCCTGTTGTTGGGCGCTGAGCCAGTGTTGCTTCTGTTGCTGATTTTGGCGCCCTGGGCGCCCAGTCATGATGTCCTGTTGTTGTTGTTGCTGGAAGTGGCGCTCAGTGATGCTGTCTTGGTTGCTGGAGTTGGCGCCCTAGGCGCCCAGTGTGGTCTGGTGCGGTTCTGTGTTGCTGTGAAGGGCGCCCTAGGCGCCCAGTGATGTCCCATGTTCTTCCGTTGCTGTTTGCCTGCCTGCGTTGCTGATGTCCTAGGCGCCCTGTTGCTGGGAGCCAAGTCTGGTGTTGCCTCTGTTGTGCCAGGCGCCCTGCTCCTAGGCGCCAAGTCTGGTGTTGCCTCTGTTGTGCCAGGCGCCCTGCTCCTGGGCGCCAAGTCTGGTGTTCCCTCTGTTGTGCTAGGCGCCCTGCTCCTGGGCGCCAAGTCTGCTGTTGCCATTGTTGCGCTAGGCGCCCTGTCCCTGGGCACAATGTCTGATTTTTTTGCTGTTGTGCTAGGCGCCCTGCCCCTGGGCGCCATGTCTGGTTGTGTCACTGTTGCACTAGGGGCCCTGTTGCTGGGCGCCAGTTTCTGTTCTATTGCTGATGCTCTTGGCGCCCTGTTGCTGGGCGCCAGTTTCTGTTGTTGTTGTTGCCTGCTAGGCGCCCTGCTGCTGGGCGCCAGTTTCTTGTTGTGCTGCTGTCTCACTTGGCGCCCAGTTGCTGGGCGCCAGTTTCTGTCTTGTTGCTGTTGCTGTTTTTCTAAAAATTGATGTTGCTGTCACAGTGAACAACTGTTGCTATTTTTCCAAAATTGATGTTGCTGTCACAGTAAACAAATGTTGCTGTTTTTCTAAAAATCACTATTGCTGTCACTTTTTTTTCATGTTGCTGTTTTTCTGGAAAATCACTGTTGCTGTCACCTTTTTTATGTTGCTGTTTTGCCGAAAAAATCACTATTGTTGTTTCCATTTTTAGGTTGCTGTTTTTGAAAGCTATTGTCGCTGTTGCTGTAAATTGGTATTGTTCCTGGTGTTGTCAATTGTCGATGTCTCCGTGTTGTAAAATTGTTGTTGTCATTGATGTTGTAAATTTATTGGCGTCCTTGGTGTCGGTGGTCGTTGGTCAAGTTGCTAGACTGTCCTATAGGTGTAGGTGTATTGGTGATGATTGGTGCTATTGGTGATGGTATAACAGGTGATGTGCCTATTTTATGGGCTAAGGTGAACAGGTGATGGGTCTATGACCATTTATTGATGTTGGTGCTGATTGTGTCACATAGATGACTGTTGTTGTTGATTGACTTTGGTGTGTTGTTCATGGTGTCGCATACATTTCATATGCATTATATTTTGGTGATGAAGGCTTCGGCCGTGGAGCTATAGGTGATGATGGTGATGCTCATATAGGTGATGTTGCGCTTATTGGCTACTTTATTGGTGATGATTGGTACCACATGCATATACTCGTTGGTGTGGGTTGCACCTCATAGACTTACTCATGATGTTGGTGATAATTTTGGTGATTTGTAATTTGATATAGTTGCTGTAACTCTAGCATATTGCCTATCATAAATGCTATTATAATGTTAGATATCTCACCCCTTCTGTTTGAATGTTACCCCTATGTTGGTAACGTGCAGGTGATTGCGAGTGAAGGCATGTCTATCTTCGCTAGTTGAGTCAGTGTCGTCGCTCTGATACGTAGCACTCGGGGGGATGAACGCTAGTTTTGTCAATTGTTTTTATTATTTAATTCCTGTAGTTTTACGGTGATGTTATGGATTAATTGTTGAACCTTTATTTTTATTCCGCTGCATGGTGATGGAGTTACTGTTATGTATCTTACTATTTAATGGTGAATTTTATATTATTGGTGTGATGTTTAACGGTGAAAATGTAGCATCCCTTATGGGTGTAGTGAATAATGTTTTGAAACTCTGATTTTTGTCGAAAACTTTTCCGGGTAGAAAATGGGTGTTACACTGCTATTAGATATTTGCTTGGAAAACAGGATGCAAAACCCAGGTTAATCAGGTGGATTTTGTTGCTACAAGAGTTTGACTTGGAGATTAGAGACAAGAAAGGCTCAGAGAACTTTGTAGCTGACCACCTCTCAAGGCTTGACCATAGTGTGATGCAGGCCTCAAATGATGGGGAGATCAGGGAGGTTTTCCCTGATGAGAGACTTTTAGCTATTTCTACTATCCCTTGGTTTGCAGACATTGTCAACTATTTGGTGGGTAAGGTTGTTCCCCCTGATTTTTCTTTTCAGCAAAAGAAGAAATTACTTTATGATGCTAGACACTACTTGTGGGATGACCCTTACATATTTAAAGTATGTGGAGACAAGGTTATTAGGCGTTGTGTGCCTATGGATAAGGTAACTTCTATCCTTGAGCATTGTCACTCTAGAGAGGTAGGTGGCCACTTTGGCCTAAATAGAACTGCATATAAAGTTTTACAATGTGGTTTTTATTGGCCTACTATATTTAAAGATGCTCATGAATTTGTGAAAACTTGTGATAGTTGTCAAAGGAATGGCATTTTTTCTAGGCGTCAAGAGATGCCTTTAAACAACATTTTGGTTTGTGAGATATTTGATGTATGGGGTATTAACTTTATGGGGACCTTCCCTAAATATTTTTCAAATCAATATATTCTTGTTGCTGTAGATTATGTGTCTAAGTGGGTGGAAGCTGTAGCCTTACCCACTAATGATGCTCGGGTGGTGGTGAAATTTTTAAAGAAAAACATTTTCTCCAGATTTGGCACTCCCCGAGCCATTATTAGTGATGGTGGCACTCATTTTTGCAATAAACAATTTGAAAATCTTTTGAGCAAATATGGTGTCACTCATAAGGTAGCAACTCCTTACCACCCACAAACTAGTGGGCAAGTTGAAATTTCAAACAGAGAGCTGAAAATGATTTTAGAGAAGACACTTAGTGCATCAAGAAAAGATTGGACTTTGAAACTTGATGATGCATTATGGGCCTATAGAACTGCTTTTAAAACCCCCATTGGGATGTCTCCTTACCGTCTTGTTTTTGGAAAATCGTGTCATTTGCCTGTTGAATTAGAGCATAAAGCACTTTGGGCTTTAAAATTTCTAAACTTTGATGCTCAGCTTACAAGTGAAAATAGGTTGCTGCAGCTCGATGAATTGGATGAGCTCCGTCTGGGAGCTTATGAGAATCCCAAGTTATATAAGGAGCGGACTAAAAAGTGGCATGACAAGCGCATCCAGCAGCGTGAATTATGCTCATAGTTAAAAAAATAGAGATTTTGCCTTTAGGGGATCCCATAATTAATTTACTTGACAGACTTGTGCTTAATTGTAACTGTGAGGATGCCCTTAGGAAGCTGATAATTAGCATTTGTCCCTCTTGAGTACTTTTTGTGAACTAGCTTCTAAAGGTGAGATTTGAGCCTTCATAAGGGGATTGATACTAAATCATAAATTTTTACCCCTTTTCTTTCTATGAGTGTGTTTCCCAATTTGCTACATTCTAGAATTTGTCTTTTGACCATTTCAAGGCGAAAATTGATTTGCATCATGTAAAAAGATTTGGGGAATTTAGGTATTTTTCTGGCCTCAGAGTTGTTTGTTGAATTTATCCCTTAGTTGCCCCCTTTGAGCTCATCTGTTATATTTTTTTCTTTGGTACCCAGATATAATTTTTCCTTTTTTTGTTTGTGGTAACCATTTGGAATTAAATGTGGAGCAACTATTGGAAATTACAATTTTGTCCTATACTTTAGTTGTCTATCTTGTCAGGATAAAAAAAAGGAGTGAATCATGTGCTTACAAGAATATTCTCCTACAATGGAAACAAAACATGAGTTTTCATGTACTTACCTTTTCCTCCAAAAAAAAAAATAGGAAGAAAATTTGAAAAAAAAAAGAAGGAAAGCAAGAAAGAGGAAAAGGCACATCAAAAGAATGAAAGAGCCAAATGGCAAATCCAAAAAAAAAAAAGAGTCTACTCAAGAGCAAAAAAAAACAAATCAAAAAGAGTCGACTCAATAGAAAAAGATTGAAGAATGGAAGTGGCATTAATGTGGAGTTTGGACCAAAATTGTAAAATAGATAGGAGCTTCATATTTGGTTTCAAATGTTACTATTTATTTCTTTATTTTTAGCCCTTTGATTATCCCTTTCTTCTTATTTCCTACCCTGCATGAATTCACCCTGGTCCCATTACAACCCATGAAACCCCATCTTTTGCATGCATGTGAACTATTTAGTGGAGATTTGGTCAAATTACAAGATTATGGTAATGTGCATTTTGTTGAAACTTGAGTGAATATTTTCACTAGTCCCTAAACACTTAGAGAGATTGTGAGCGAGTGCCTTTGTTCACAGAAATGTGTTCTTCAGGGACATGAGCCTCTAATTGGGCAACCTTTTGACACCTCATTTGTGCTATACTGTCTATTGTCTGTCATTGTGCTTTTAATTTTGGATCCCTTATTTGGCTGTCTCTGTTACTTTTTTGAAAAATTTATTGAGCCAGGAAATTTGCTTGAGGACAAGCAAAAGTTAAGTGTGGGGGAGTTGATAAGCAATTTTTAGAGACACTTTTGAGTCATTTTTAGAGCAGTTATTATTAATAACATAAATTACTAACTTAATTTGTTCTTATTTTGCAGAAAGATAGAAAAAGATAAAAAGAATAAAAGTCAAATTTTATGTCACTCAAAGTTCAATATATATATGGGCTCAAAAATAAAAGAAGAAATCAAAGCCAAATTCTTAGTTGGCTTTGTTATCAGCCCAATAAAAAAGGAGGCCCACGACCTATGTGAATGGAAGTGAGATACGACACAAAGAGGAATTGGAGAATTAACAATAAAAAAGGATAGAACCCTAGGCGTGAAGGATGATACAGATAGCCGCACAACAACAAAGAGATTTTTTGATAATAAAAAGAAGAGAAGGAGAACAACGAGAGCCGTACATCGCACAACAAGTAGCGCCGACTTGGAGAGAGGGGGTTTTGGGTACCCGTTCTTGACACCGTGAGAGAGCTCTGGAGCAGAAAAAGGAGACTAAATTTTCAGGATCAGAAATTTCTCTATTCCGGGTTATTTTTATCTCTGTAATTTATGACTCCTGATTTTATTTTACTGTTCTCGAACACTATGGATAGCTAAATCCTCTTATAGGGTCTTAGGTGGATCTTGCATGTTTAGAGACCTTTTTATGTTCTAATTTCTGGTTTGAATTCCTACTTTTATTTCAATTGATATTATCTTATTGCTTTTATCACATAATTAGGATTGACAACCCTTTGCATGTCCATAATCAATTAGTTGATCAGCGACCGTACTGCAATTATTCAGAAGGGTTAATTTAGGAAAAAGAATATTAATCGCGAATGACCAAACGGGTTAATAGCTTTAGTAAAGGGATTGGTAATTGAATAAAATAAGGGAATTCAGGTACAATTAGACATAGATGAATCAAAACTTGCAAGTGAAACCAGGACCCTAGGCTTCTCTCCATTGGTTAAACTTCACATTTTCATTCTTGCTATTCATTTCCTTTTATTTTAGTTTCTATAACAACCAAACATTCGTTCGTCTAAATAATAATTAATCTTAAGTAGTTTGGTACTTGTTAATTAATCTCAGTGGAGACGATATCTTTTATACTACTTCTGCGAGAGAGTACACTTGCTCTAAGAATTGATGCAGAATTGAAGCAACTCCCCTCCCATCTGAAGTACGTCTTCCTTGGGAGTGATGATCGATATCCAGCCATCATCAGTAGTTCTTTGACCAAATTGGAAGAGGACAAACTGATGAGAGTGTTGAGAAGTAACAAAACTGCTTTAGGTTGGACTATCTCCGACCTTAAGGGGATTAGCCCGGCTTTTTGCATGCATAAGATCAAGCTCGAGGAAGAATTCAAACCAGTGATTCAACCACAACGAAGATTAAATCCTACCAGGATAGATGTGGTGAGGAAAGAAGTCTTGAAGCTCTTAGATGCCGGGATGATTTATCCCATTTCAAACAGTTCGTGGGTGAGTCCGGTTCATGTGGTTCCCAAGAAAGGAGGAATGACAGTGGTTAAAAATGAGAAGAATGAGCTAATTTCCACTCGCACAGTCACAGGTTGGAGGATGTGCATTGACTACTGGAGGCTAAACCAAGCGACTCGGAAGGACCACTTCCCATTACCATTCATGGATCAGATGCTGGAAAGATTAGCTAGACAAGCTTTTTATTGCTTCCTGGATGGATACTCTAGGTACAACCAAATAGCAGTTGATCCTGAAGATCAAGGGAAAACTGCTTTTACATGCCTGTTTGGCGTGTTTGCATATCGGAGGATGCCCTTCCGTTTATGCAATGCTCCTGCTACTTTTCAAAGGTGCATGCTTTCTATATTCTCTGATATGATGACTTTTCTATTTTTGGACCTTGCTATGATTCTTGTTTGTCTAATCTTGATGCAGTTTTGAAGAGATGCACCGAAACCAATCTAGTTTTGAATTGGGAAAAGTGTCACTTTATGGTTCAAGAAGGAATTGTTCTTGGCCATAAAATCTCGGCAAAAGGCATTGACACCAAGCAAAAATTGAAGTGATAGAAAAGTTACCTCCTCCTCTGAATGTAAAAGGAGTGAGAAGTTTTTTAGGACACGCCGGATTCTATCGACGTTTCATAAAAGACTTCTCCAAGATTGCAAAACCTTTAAGCAATCTACTTGTTAAGGAGAATGAATTTGTCTTTGACAATGACTGTCTTTGTGCTTTTAATGTTTTAAAGGAAAAACTAATTTCTGCTCCAGTCATTGTAGCCCCTAACTGGGATATTCCCTTTGAGCTCATGTGTAATGCCATTGATTCCGCAGTGGGTGTTGTGCTGGGGCGGAGATCAGAGAAATTTTTTCATGCCATATATTCTGCTAGCAAGGTTTTAAATTAAAATCAGGTGAATTATGCAACAACTGAGAAAGAACTACTAGCCATAGTATTTGCATTGGAAAAATTTCATTCCTATTTGGTTGGATCTAAAGTGATCGTTTTTACTGACCATGCTGCAATAAAATATTTGCTAACCAAGGGAGAGTCTAAGCCTCGACTCCTTAGATGGATTTTGCTTTTGCAGGAATTCGACTTGGAGATCAAGGACAAAAAGGGGAGCGAGAATGTGGTCGCAGATCATTTGTCTAGGCTCGAAAACAAAGTGGTGACTGCTCGGGAGAAAGAAATCCTTGAAGAGTTCCCCGATGAGAAGTTGTTTGCAACTGAAGAAAGACCGTGGTTTGCCGACATAGCAAATTACAAGGCAGGCGGCACGGTCCCTGAAGACTTCACATGGCAACAAAAGAAGAAGTTCCTCCATGATGTCCAACGTTATCTTTGGGATGATCCCTTTCTCTTCCAGGTTTGAACGGACGGACTTCTTAGAAGATGCGTTTCTGGTAGTGAATGTCAAAAGATTCTATGGCACTGTCATGATTCTTCATGTGGAGGTCACTACAATGGGGAACGCACAGCTGCAAAAGTACTCCAGTCTGGTTTTTATTGGCCATCCCTTTTTAAGGATGCACAAAATCATGTAAAAAGTTGTGATAAGTGCCAGAGGACTAGCAATATTTCACGTAATGGGGAGATGCCATTCAACCCTATCCTTGAAGTAGAAGTGTTTGACTGTTGGGGCATTGACTTCATGGGATCCTTTCCACCATCTCATTCTTGTCAATATATCTTGGTGGCGGTGGACTATGTTTCTAAATGGGTGGAAGCCATTGCCACTTCGAAAAATGATTCTCAAACTGTGGTCAAATTTGTGAAGAAAAACATTTTCTCAAGATTTGGTGTGCCAAGAGTCTTGATCAGTGATGGGGGTAGTCATTTCTGTAACACTCAGCTTAGCACTGTCCTATCCAGGTATAGTGTAAAGCACAAAGTGTCAACCCCTTATCATCCTCAGTGCAATGGTCAAGTAGAAGTGTCAAACAGAGAAATCAAGAGAATATTAGAGAAGACGGTGCGGAACTCAAGGAAGGATTGGGCACTGAAGGTAGATGATACACTGTGGGCATACAGGACAGCTTATAAGACACCCTTAGGTATGTCTCCTTACCAATTGGTTTATGGAAAATCTTGTCATTTGCCGGTGGAACTGGAACACAAAGCATATTGGGCGTTGAAATTTTTGAATTTTGACCCCACATCAAGTGGAGATAAGAGTATCCTGCAACTTCATGGGTTAGATGAGATGCGACTGCACGCATATGAGAACAATAGGACCTACAAAGAGAAGATGAAGGTGTACCATGACAAGCATATTTCAAGAAAAGAATTTCATCCTGGACAACAAGTGTTGTTGTTCAATTCGAGACTCAAGTTGTTTCCAGGAAAGCTGAAGTCCAAGTGGTCAGGACCTTTTGTCGTTAAAGAAGTGACACTGTACGGAGCAATAGAAGTGGAAGAGCCAGAGTCCAAAAGATCTTTTAAGGTCAATGGACAAAGACTCAAGCCATACCTTGGTGATGCAGTAGAAAAAGTTCAAATGGTTCTCATGCTGAGAGACCCATAAGGGCCTAAAAGACGTCAAGCTAGTGACGTTAAAGAAGCGCTGAGTGGGAGACAACTCACTGTGAGGTAACAAGTCTTTATTTAAGTAATTTGAAGCATTTAGTTTAATTTTCTTTTAGTCTTGATGCAAAAAAACTGTGTTCTGCTAATTTCGCTTCGCGAAAGAGAAGAATTTCAAAGGAAAACGTCACTGTTTCTCTTCGCGCCGCAAAACCCTTGTTTCACGTCGCGACACACCAAAATTTTTCAAAAGGAAATGGTACTGTCTGTTTTCGCGTCGCGATGAGGTCGCGTCGCGTTGCGACATGATGCAATTTAGCCTAATTATTCAGGCGGTTGACAAACACAGCAACACAATATTTTTTTCCCTCTCCTTGTGCGTGAAAGGCACCTCTTCCTCTCCCCCTCCCCTTACGGTTTTTGTTGAACCAAGGACAAACACTCTTTGTTTTGTATGATAACAAATTACATTTAGTCTACTAATGGTTGCAGTGTATAAAAGTGCAGGGACAAAATAAAGTACAGGACATGAATCAAAGAGCAGGAAGATTAAAATGGAGCAGCTTGGAGAAGAAGCCACCTTTGAAGACGAAGACCTAATTGTTTATCCGCTTTCTTTAGGACACAATGTAAGGTCCTATCACTTAAGGTATATGACATTTTAGTAGCTGAGAGATGAGTTTTGAAAACATGCATGATGCATCAAAATTAGGGTTTTGAAAATATGTTATGCATGCATGGCAAGCTTTGGAAAATATCTTATGCATGCATGGCAAAGCCCTAAAACCTAAAAATAATTTTGTGGAAAGCTAGAAATCGATTTCTATCATTTTCTAAATCATGAAATCGATTTCCTAATCCTATTTTAAAGGTTGAAATCGATTTCCTTATCCTTGTTTGAAACAAAGAATCGATTCACACCTATACATAAGCCAAAGCCATGAATCGATTCTTACTATTTTGCATAGGCCTTGAAATCGATTGTCAAGCCATCCCATAGGCCATGAATCGATTCCTCATTGTTTTAACTAAGTGAAGAATCGATTTTCACCTATAAAGGATGTCCTGAAAATCGATTGTTACATATTTCCTAAAAGGCAAGAATCGATTCCTCCTTGTTTTAACTAAACTTGAAATCGATTACACACTTCTTTAAACTAAGCACATAATCGATTCATTTGATTTCTAAGGAACTAAGAATCGATTTTTCACTATTTTAACTAAACACATAATCGATTCTTGTTATTTCTAAAAGGTTAAGAATCGATTATACACTTGTTACACTTCATCAAACAATCGATTCATCTTTGCAATAAATGTTTTTTTCAAATTTCTACGTTTTCCTAAACCTATAAATAGGGAGGTGCTTCACACTCTTCAGTCACTCAACCACACGAAAAATTACAACAAATCTCTCTTCTTCTCACATACATTTTCTAGATCTGAGAAAGAGAAAAATAGAGCTATCACTTTCATATCATTTTTTATAAATCTAGTCACTCATCTCTCGCAGCTATTATATTGTCATATTATCTGAGGTGATTAGATCATAGCTTCTATATTGTAATCTCTATTGTGGGGGTCGCTCTGAAATCCTGGGAATTGTTCTTGGGTCTCTCAATCAGGAGATTGAGTTGGTTTGAAATCCTGGGAAGTTTTCTTGGGTCTCTCAATCAGGAGATTGAGTTGGTTTGAAATCCTGGGAAGTTTTCTTGGGTCTCTCAATCAGGAGATTGAGTTGGTTTGAAATCCTGGGAGGTGATCTTGGGTCGTTCAATCAGGAGATTGAAGCGGTGTTGAAATCCTTAGCTATGTGCTCGGGGGAATTGGGATTTGCTATCTGAAGTTGCCTGTTTGTAAAACATTCTTCATATAGTGGTTATCAGCAAAGTCCAAAGGTTGTAAAGCCGGAGGCCGAGGACGTAGGGCTTTTATCCCGAACCTCGTAAAATTCCTGGTGTATCTCTATCCCTCTCTCTTTACTTTATTTACTGTTTATATCTGTTTATGATATCACTACTCTGATCTGAATCTGTTAATCTGGTTGTATAACTATATCCCTACTCTGATCTAAATCTGTTAATCTGGTTATAGTTATACTCGTTGTACTACAGATCTGTTTATCTATCATCTTCTCTATCACTACTGTAGATCTGCTATATTCAATATCATTACATTACTTATAAAAAACCTTATTGTAAATATTGAATATAGAATAATATCTCATTGTGCCTAATCTGCCTACTTGCATATATCTGATAAGTTCAAATCTCTTTTTCCGCATTTGATTTAAACAAACTTATCATTTATTTTGAAAAGAATCCAAGAATTACACATAACCTTATTCACCCCTCCTCTAAGGTTATACTATAGTCTAACAGTGTTTGCACCAAAATTGTGGTAGAGCACAAGTTTGCACACACTTCTCATTGTCAAACATCTCCAGGTATTGTAATCCTCCCTCTTGTACTTAAATTTAAAGCCCTAAATTGTTTGAAGGTTGTTTTGGGGGGTGCAAAAAATGGTGAAAAAGAACAAGAAAAATTTGGGTGGAATGTAAAATTGGGATTAGTTGATGCACCCCACCCCCTATTTTGCATGAGTTCTGATTGTTCCTCTGAATTGGTCAAGTATAAATTGGTTTAGAATAGGAAAAATTTGATTTTTTAGAGGTACGATAGGTGTTTGATAAAATGCCTCAATGAAAAATCTGTGTAGGCCAAGTGTTTGATAAAATGTCTCAATGAATTTTTGCTATGAAAACCAACTGTTGTTGAAAATGCCTGAGCGAACTTTTTGGTTGCTGGATTGTGCTTAAATTGTGTCAATGATCATGGAACCTTAGGGTAGATGACTTAGTGCCCAAAAATTATAGTTTGGCTGTTTTTGTTAAATTCTCTGCTGTGAGTGGGGCCTACACCAAGGAACCCCCGAGAACTAACAATTTGTTGCTGGAATCTGGTTTTTATTTTGTGCAGGACATTTTCTAACAAGTAAAAAAAATGGTAAAACCAAGCAAGGCCGGCACCTCCAAGCGAAGGCGGGGGGAACCATCATTTGACGCTGGCAGGTTTAGGTTCCCAGAACATGAGGAGCGGTACCAGCAAGTAGTCAAGGGGAAGAAAATCAACCCGGAGCGGGCATTCAACCTCAGCACGGGTGAATTCCCGGTCATCAGCTCTACGCTCCGGGAAATGGGGTAGCTTTCTCTCAACGCAATGATTAAGCAGGCTAACCAGAGCTTGTTGAGAGAGTTCTACTCTAATGCCTACTGGGAAGAAGAGAAGGACAAGTCCACATCCGTCTTTGTCAAAGGGAAAGAGGTATCTTACTCTCCGGAAAGCATTAACACACTTCTTGGACTATCTGAGTCCTCTCCCTGTGCCATGAGGCTGGCCCTAGCCCACTTCAGGGAAATTGATTATGAAGGGACACTGAGAGAACTGTGTCGTCAGGGAGCACAATGGGACAAGTACGCTCCCGGAGGACAGAACTTCCCCAAGCGTTTCAACAACATGGCACTGAAGCCGATTCCTAAGGCTTGGAATTAATTCTTCAACCAAACCATAGTGTCATGTTCTAACTCCTCCGATGTGAAAGTAAAAGCGGCCATGGGGATATTGGCTATCATGAGAGGAAACAGGTTGAACCTGGGGCGCATCATCTCCAATAGCATTGCAGAAATAGTTAAGTGTCCCAGAGCGAGATTGGGGCACGCTTCAGTGATCCATGCTCTATGCAAGCAGCAAGGCTTCCCTGAGTTCCCCGATGACCTGCTTATTGACCCCAGGGAACCCATTACAGCATCGTGGATTCTGAAGCAACCTGAGGGGCCGATGGACGGGGCAGTACCACCACAGGCATCATCTCCACCTCCACAGCAGCCAGCGGGCCCATCTTACCGGCAGCAGTTTCAGAGCGACCCCTCATTCCAGTATGACCTCCTGATGGCCAACAGGTGTGGGTCGTCGATGTTACTACAGCAGCAGGGCGTGGATATCTCCCACCTTGCATCAGGCCGAGTGCACAATGCTGCCCAGGAGTACATGGCTGAGAACAGAGCTGTTGGCACTGTAGGACCATCATCTTCAGCCCCAGCAGAGGAGGAGCCAGATGCACAGGACCCATTATTGTCAGGGGATGAGTTCATTGAGCGCCACATTTCTTTTTAGGGAGCAGGAGGGCTCACCTTATCATTTACTGCTATTTCAGACATTATTATATTTTTCAGCTTTTATCTTTCTGCATTTTTGACTTTATTTTGCATTCTGGTATGTACTATATTGCTACAACTTTTACAGTGATTGTGAGGCACAAGGACCTTAATCGTTGAACAGCATCTTCAATGATGATGATTTGTGGTGTTTGGCTTTCCATGTTTTACAGCTTACCTTGTTCACTAGCACGTCAATTTTTATCATCAGGTAGTGTCGGTGGTGGAGACAAAAGTTGAAGAAGATCTAGATCATCTGTGGGCAGGGCTTCGAGAGTTTCATCTCTCCCATCCCAGCCGTGAGGTTTGAGCAAAACACTTTATCATCGCTTGTGTGTATATTCCTTGCTTGCATTATTCTGCAGAACTTGAATTTGTGCTTAACTATCTTACATGTGATTTACATACACATTGAGGCAAAAAAAAAATTGGAACCCCTGAGCCTTTCAAGCCACCTAATAAGTACCTACCATTTGTTAGCCCCTCTGAGCCTAATTGTTATTTTATATGTTTTCTGCAAATCAAATGCCTAGTTGTTCTTAACCTGGAGTTAGGTAGACAAAAGTGTGAAAGTGGGAAAAATTCTAAGTTTGGGGTTGCTCGTGGAATAACAACAGATTAAGTTTGGGGTGGTATACAAGAGAAAGGAACATAATAAAGAAAAAGAAAAAGAATATATATATATATATATATATATATATATATATATATATATATATATACATATGCAAAAAAGAAATTTATAACTACAAGTGGGAGTGTTTTAATTTGACAAAAAGAGAAGTAGTCCTAACTCCAAGTTGTAACCTACTTATCCACATGATATGCACACACACTATTTGAGCCCCGTTACAACCCTTAAAGTCCTCAAATAGTGTGTGTGCATATCATGTGTATTGACTGTCTAGAACTTGTTCAAGCCAATTAAACGATGGTGCAGGTATTTCGAATTGAGTGAATACCTTAGAAACTTCAAAGATAGAAATTCAATGAGATGTGTGAAAAAGAGAGGACTTGAGACTGCTTGCCTGCCTATGATCTTGTATCTTACCAATTCAATTGTCTTGCTACTACACTGTGTTGGATGATTATTTTTGACATGCTGAGTGTCTAATGGTTTGTGTGAAATGTGTGACAGCTGAATAAAAAAAAGTAGCCACAGCCTGAATTGAATGATTGCTTGAGGACAAGCAAAAATCTAAGTTTGGGGTTGTGTTGACTCTCTGTCATATGTATAAAGTTGTGCAATTTTAGAACCAAAACTGCAGGGATTTGATTGTAATTCGGTTGATTGCTGGGAAATTAGCTTAGTTTTAGAATGATGTATTAGGATTCATTTTGTAAGCTATTTCTCTCAATCCTGGTGCCAAATGCAAAGGAAGATCTTCAAGTTGTTATGGCATCAACTAGCAAACCAGACAATTGCCTAGTGATGCAACAAGAATTGGAAGAATTGGTTTCTGACCCTTTTCGCGTCGCGGCCAGGAGGCGTCGCATCACGACGCAGCTGAAGTATTCTGGAGGAATTGACTCAGAGTTTTCGCGTTGCGACGGGTGTAACACCCCCTTCTAATAACCTTACTATTTAATAAAATCAGAGTTTCTTTTTTTTTTTTTGAAAACAATATAAGAGAGTGCTACACTTACTCCATTAAATTAACAACTTCAAATTTCATGCTTCGGCTAAAAACCACAAGATACATAGCACCATAAAATACTGGTTCAGTTCGCATCAACTAAATACAGTCACTACCACAGCGGAAAAATATCAAGTTCGAAAACGAATCCAATACATCACCAATAACAGTCTAACAGTATAATTAAAATAACACATAAACATAAGACGCCCCCCCCCCCCCCCGGTGCTACGTATCAGAGCATGACACACTCTACCAGACGAAGGCCTAAGGGTAATCCTTCACTCGCTAGTACCTGCACGTTGCCGACATAAGAAGCAACATAAAAGCAGTAGGGTGAGTCTCTTTTCATAATTAATAACATACGGAATAAGCACTGCATGGGAAAAGTAACTAGGCACACCGATTCACAACAATGGCAGCAACCACATCAAAATTTCATTTCCAAACAGCACTACAAAATATATGGTTATGCATGCAATGCAACCCAAACTCCACGGGCACGTGCATGTCGGATCCGTCACCAAACACAATTAGGCCGAAGCCTCTGCTCACCAATTTAAAATTAGGCCGAAGCCTCTGCTCACCAATTATGCACATGGTTCATGAGATGCTATGGAAATGCACCACAACACACCACACAATTCATCAATTCACCATTTAATCAACTCACCATTTTATTCATATTCTCACCATTGTATTAATCAGCTCACAAATTAAAATTAGGCCGAAGCCTCTGCTCACCAATTACACCATAATACACTCACCAACTCAACCCACCACTCACACCAACACCAATTTCAATTAGGCCAATTTAGGATTGACACAGCATAGGGAAAGTGAGTAAAAATTGCAATTAGACACCTTGAACAACTTCAGTCCAGAACCACCAGTAAAATAATCCAATTTTGCATAAAACCAGAACATTTGGATAGACACCGAAATTATCTTCGAAACGCATTTTGAACCGTTAAATTTGGATAACCGAGTCAAAAGTTATATTAAAAACAAGTTTGGGAAAATTTGGGCAACATCCTGATTTTTGGCGCCCAGCAAAACCTGGCGCAGGAACACGGCGCCCATGCATAAGGCGCCTTGGCAAAACACGCAAGAAAACTCTTTTGACTTCGAAATTAATTTTGCACGAGCCAAATACTCAGAATATGGGAACCCAGCAAAAATTTTGGCAAAATGTGACACGCATCATTGGCGCCCATGGACTAGGCGCCTAAGGCTAGGACAGACCACAACTCCTATGACTCCAAAAATTATTTTACACGAGCCATTTAACTTGGATATGAAAACCCAGTATCAATTTTCACAAAATGAACAACAGAAAGTTGGGACCCTTGGCGCCCATGGCACAAGGCGCCTAGCGCCAAAACTGGCAACACAGTGGCACAGGCGCCCAGGAGGGCACCCAGCGCCTGGAACAGCAACAGAAACACAACATGGCGCAGCACAGCTCTTGGCGCCAGCAGCAGGGCGCCTGGGAGCAGAATTTCCAGCAACACACACACACCTAGGGCGCCTAAGGCTCCATCAATTTTTGAGTTCCTCTCAACAAAAAATCACCAAATTAAATCACTAACACCATCTATCAATACAAACACTAAACAACACATTTATCACCAAAAATCCTTCAGTCATAACATCAAACCCCTAGCATGCATATTGCGCACCATATTCATTTCAACACCAATTAAACACATTTTTGCACAATTAAATTTCAGCATAGCAACAACATCATAATACACAATTCATTCAAGAAAATCATTCTAAAACCTAACCCTAGACAATACTCATCACATAAGCTATTAAAGATAAAAAGAGGACCCCATAACCTCTTAGAATTGCGCTCCATCAATTTTTTTATTCGCAAGTTTCTTTTCTCTTTTCTCCTCTCCTCTCTTCGAACCCTTTTCTCTCTTTTTTTTTTTTTTACGTTTTCTTTTCTTTCTCTTAGATGGAATGAATGAATGAAGGCTAACCCCCAAGACCCCTAAGTGAGTCGACTCCTATGACTAGTGTAACACCCCGATAAATTCTAACATATAGAATCACCGAAATGCACTAAATGGCATACATCAGAGTAACTTCCTGTTATTGAAATATTGAACACAACTAAAACTTTTGACAATACATAATAACTGGTTCTCTGAACCTCATAAACTTTCTGAAAATGCTTAAGTTCCAAAACTTAAGACTTGTACATATCCTGGTGTTCAATACTCAAAACATAAAGTAGCGGAAACGATTTTACAACTTGACAATGAAAGTTATACAATCGGAACATAGAAACAATAAACGGAACAAAGGTCTAAAACATTAAACTAGGTCTTCAATGACTCCAAGAGTCACACCAGCTAACCATGCTTTACCGCCTTTCCTTTCCCCTGTTTCTCTGTAAAAACCACAAATATGAAGGGTGAGATAAACATTATCTCAGTGAGTCCTATCGAGACCCCTTACTACTCTAGCAGTTCATTATGCCTTGTTTTGAACTCGTGGTCCTAAAAAGCAACCACGTGGAAATACATTTAGTTCC
The DNA here is from genome assembly GCA_039519185.1 of Astragalus membranaceus. Classification (NCBI taxonomy): domain Eukaryota; kingdom Viridiplantae; phylum Streptophyta; class Magnoliopsida; order Fabales; family Fabaceae; genus Astragalus; species Astragalus membranaceus. The sequence goes on along the minus strand of CM076848.1, from coordinate 102,682,732 downwards.
TGTAACCTTCATGCTCATGGCCCTCCTAAGCGACACATGAAGCATGCAATCTTTGTTCCATGTTTTTAGCATAACACCTCAGTCTACCTATTTTATAGGCAATCTCTTGACTTTGGTGAACCCATCCCGCTATTTCTAGCAGGGGAAACATTCTTGAGTCTTGGTTTTGGGGCTCATGACTTCCCCTCCCCTAGTATGCTAACCTCTTAGGGTCGTCACCCTTTTTCCTCTTGTATTTATTATACATTTTCAGTCTGTGTACCCGCAATGGGCTGTTAGTCATTCCAGTCAAGTACCATGTACCATATCAGTCAATTACAGTGTATAATATCAGTCAAGTACCGTGTGTTATTATCATTCTTTGACATTTGCACTCTCGCGTTCTCTAAGAGCGGTTTTCCATTTTATTCATAACACACAATCTTTCTATCGAACATGTTCAATCTCATACCATTGTTACCTTTACATTGTTGTGGAACCTTGGGGAATGGATTGGAAGAGGATTGGAATCATTTGGAATGGATAAAAAAGGTACTTTGAAATTGAAGGTCAGAAGGTCTCACACGACCCGTGCGTATAGGCGCACGACCCGTGTGGGGTTGAACAGTTTGCAGAAGATTTCCAGAAAGATACGCACGACCCGTGCGACTTGGCGCACGATCCGTGCGTGATCCACTAAAATTTTATAAAGTTCCAGAGACATACGCACGACCCGTGGGACTAGGCGCACGATCCGTGCGTGTTTTAAAAATCCAGTTCCTGTCGTATCAGAGGGAGGCGCACGACCCGTGCTCAGAGGCACACGATCCGTGCGTCTCTATCAGTTTTCCAGAAAATAGTATTTTCATGAGTAATCCATTCCGTTCCGATTCCAAAATCCCTTCCGATCGAGACCCAAACTCAAACACACATAGAAACATTATATTATAGCAATGTATATCAGTTCAATCCAGCACATCCAACAATCCATCAAGAAATTCATAGTTCAATCACGATTTTTGGGAAAACGGTTTTCAATAAAATTCCTTTCGATACCGGAAACGTGTGACAATAATTTTCAAAAGTAAAGACTCGGAAGCACACACATATTCCCTAAGCGAGTTATAGAACTCACCCGAAGTGATGAAAATCACAAACAATCACGGCAACAACTTGACTTTAATTAGAATCGAAATCACCCGGACCGGCTCCGTACTCGTCTACTACTTCCAAAATCGAACCCAGCAACCCCTACTTCGAATCTAGTCTCCTTCGCTAGTGAGGTTGCTTCCACTATGGCCCAACTATCACAATCTACAATGCATGTTCAGAAATGGAGTGATCTTACTCTAATAGTAACATGCAAGGCTCAAAACTCCATTTTTATCAAGTGGAGCTTGGAGTGTTCAGTCATGGTATTTTGTGATGGAGAGGGTTGTTGGTTAAGAAAAGGGTATCAAAAGGAATAGGAAGGTGAGATGATCACAATGGTACATAAAAACTGGACATGCATCTATGTTTGAGAGTTGTCTCTTCCCTTCTCCTCCTCCTCTCTCTCTCGAGTTCCCCTCTTTCTCAACTCTCTTTCTCTCAATTTTCTGGTTTCAGTCCAAAGTGAGGGAATGTTTGGGGTGTGTTCAGCTGGTTTTCAAGAAAAAGGGTTGCAAGGACCAATATACCCCTACTCTCTAATATTCTCTTAACACCACATTAATTCCCATGACTCACTAACTCAACATAATATTGCAATTATGCATAACTATTATTTTTTAATTAAACAATTCATGATAATCCTCTTGCTAATTTAATTAATCTAATTAGCTAATTAGGGGATGTTACAATCACCCCAACTTCTAAAATTTTGTCCTCAAAATTGACAAAACATACCTTACTCGAATAAATACGGATATTTCTCCCGCATGCTCTCCTCTACTTCCCATGTCGCTTCGTCATGTGACGCACCGTCCCAAAGCACCTTGACAATAGGAATTGACCTCGTCCGGAGCGTTTTCTAGCCACGTTCGATGATCCTGATTGGAGTAGGCTGATAAGATAAATCCGGTCTGATGTCAATCGCTTCATAACTTAATGGTTGATTCGGATCATGAATATATTTCCTTAGCTGCGATACATGAAACACATCATGTAATCTGGACAATTCTGGAGGTAAGGCAATGCGATACGCTACCGGCCCAACTCGCTCGATAATCTGGAAGGGTCCGACATACCGAGGACTGAGCTTCTTCGCTCGCAAAGCAATACCGGTCCCGATGGTTGGAGAAAGTCTCAGAAAGACATGGTCTCCTTCTTCGAATTCTAACGGCCTTCTTCTCTTATCCGCGTAACTCTTTTGTCGACTCTGCGCGGCTTTCATCCTTTCTCTTATCTGACGGATCTTCTCCGTAGTCTCCCGGACTAAATCCGGTCCCAACAATCTCTGCTCACCTACATCCCACCAACACAATGGTGTTCTACACTTTCTCCCATACAATGCTTCATATGGAGCCATTCCGATACTAGAATGGTAACTGTTGTTGTATGAGAATTCCACCAATGGAAGATGATCCTCCCATCTGCCTCCACTATCAAGTACACAAGCTCTCAACATATCCTTCAATGTCTGAATCGTCCTCTCAGTCTGCCCGTCTGTCTGAGGATGGTATGCGGTGCTAACACACACCTTTGTTCCCAACGCCATGTTCAATGCTCTCCAAAATCGAGATGTAAACTTGGGATCTCGATCACAGATGATACTCGTAGGGATTCCATGCAACTTAACAATATTCTTAAGATACTCATCTGCTAACCTAGCAACCTTGTGAGTCGAACGCACTGGAATAAAATGAGCGGACTTGGTCAGGCGATCCACCACTACCCAAATAGAATCATTTCCGGTTTGGGACCGTGGTAATCCCATGACAAAATCCATTGATATGCTCTCCCATTTCCATTCAGGTACATTCAACGGTTGTAACTGGCCACCTGGCTTCAAGTGCTCTATCTTAACCTTTTGACAAGTCAAGCATCGAGACACAAACTCTGCAATATCCACTTTCATGCCCGGCCACCAGTATAATTGCTTCAAATCTCGATACATCTTGGTAGACCCAGGATGTATTGAGAACTGACTCTTATGAGCTTCCTCTAAAACTTGCCTCTTCACATCCTCATCATTCGGCACACTGATTCTGCCATCAAAACAAATTACTCCATCACCGTCTTCGGTGTAACTCGGCAATCTCTTCTGCGATTGCAGCTCTACATCACCTTTTTGGGCTGAGCGAATCAGATTCCTCAATGAACTTGAAATCTGAATGTGACTCAACACCAACCTGTTCCTTCTTGACTTAACTCTCAAATTGAGGTCTCTGAATGATTCCAACAATGACATCTTGGGCATCATCAGCTTTGCAGTATGGATAGACTTTCTGCTTAAAGCATCGGCAACAACATTAGCCTTACCAGGATGGTACTTCAATTCAAAATCATAATCTTTCAGGAATTCTACCCATCTTCTCTGCCTGTTGTTCAGCTCCTTTTGGTCAAACAAATACTTGAGGCTCTTGTGGTCACTAAAGACTTCGAAACGAGACCCATACAGGTAATGTCTCCAAATCTTTAGGGCAAACACAATCGCCGCCAACTCTAAATCATGAGTGGGGTAATTCTCCTCATCCGGTTTCATCTGCCTGGAGGCATAGGCAACTACTTGTTGATTCTGCATCAAGACACATCCTGTAACATCCTGGGCCCTTTTCTTACTTAGTAGGCTACCCAGCGATGCACTCATGATCTTCTTTACCCCCCATGTAGAGTTTTTGCCTTCCGTGGGAATCGAACCTTGTACCCTGAGGCTTAGGTACAAGCTCAATGCATTCCCACTACCAATTGAGCTAGTAGTTCAATTGGTAGTCGGAATGCATTGAGCTTGTACCTAAGCCTCAGGGTACAAGGTTCGATTCCCACGGAAGGCAAAAACTCTACATGGGGGGTAGAGAAGATCATGAGTGCATCGCTGGGTAGCCTACTAAGTAAGAAAAGGGCCCAGGATGTTACAAAAAAAAAGGCGCCTTTTTTTGTAACAGCCCAACCCTTTTACCTACTCTGAGGCTTATGGCATTGGCACTGTACATCATGACCTTCTCCACCCCCCATGTGGAGTTTTTGCCTTCCGTGGGAATCGAACCTTGTACCCTGAGGCTTAGGTACAAGCTCAATGCATTCCCACTACCAATTGATCTAGATGGCATACATCAGAGTAACTTCCTGTTATTGAAATATTGAACACAACTAAAACTTTCGATAGTACATATCAAATGGTTCTCTGAACCTCATAAACTTCATGAAAATGCTTAAGTTTCAAAACTTAAGACTTGTGCATAATCCTGGTGTTCAATACTCAAAACATAAAGTAGCGGAAACGATTTATAATTTATACATGATAGTTATTCAACCGATAACAAAAGTAATACAGAAGGGCAAGGGCCTAAAACATGAAACATAGACTTCCGGACTCCTCGAGTCACACCAGCTAACCGTGCTTTGTCGCCTTTGCCTTCCCCTGTTTCTCTGTAAAAACCACAAATATGAAGGGTGCGATAAACATTATCGGTTGCCCTTGCCCTTGCCCTTCTCGAGTCACACCAGCTAACCGTGTCACACCAGACTTCCGGACTCCTCGAGTCACACCAGCTAACCGTGTTTTAGGCCCTTGCCCTTCTGGGAATGTAATGCATGACTTTATTTGTTTATTGCTCTTTTGCTTTTTCAATCCCTCCTCTTTTTTTTTTTATATATTTTTCTTTTTGTGCTCTTTTGCTCTTTTGGCTCTTCTTTTGCTGGTCCGATCCACTCGCGGGACTTGCGTCATGAGATACCATGATCATTTATGATAATTATTCGGGAGCCGAGCTTCGTCCTCTTGTTTCAATGCAATCAGCGCTTCTTACTTGATTTTTGTGGGCTTACTTGACTAAAAGATCGCCTCTTTTTGTTGTCATTTTCAAAAATTTCGCAATGATCTTAATGACTTATGCACATTTCCGTGATTTATTTATCATCTATCATAAAACGTAGTTTAAAAAATCAGAAATGAAAAGAAAGCAATGGTAAGACAGCAAACTGATGGAGTGAAAAATTTGGACTTTTATTCATACGGGAGTCAGACGCGCAGAATGTCACGCTGACTGAAAAGGGTACATTGGAAATTTTCCTGAAACTAAGAAAAAAAAGGAGAATGGACGCAGCAGATCTTATGAATATTCTTTGTCTCTGGAGCGTTTGATGCCAACCGCTCATACTTGCAGCCTTGATCACCCTTTTATCCAAGCTTTTGGAAGCACTGCTTGCCCCTTTTCTTTTATGTCCAACTTTTCTGACCTTAATTTTTGCCTGGATCGCCCTTTCGGGTTTTCAATCCACCGGGTCGCTCAATTTTGTCTAGGCCGCCCTTTCGGGTTTTCGACCTAGCGAGCTAATTCTTGCTTGGCTCATCTTTCTCTCTCTTTTTTTTCTTTTATTTTTCTCAGGCGTAATATTTCTTGACTGAATCTGAATTAACTGGGTTTCTGAGTTCTTCACCATCCATGTTGGTGAGTATCAATGCTCCTCCAGAAAAGGCTTTCTTTACCACATATGGTCCATCATAGCTAGGAGTCCATTTCCCACGGGGGTCACTCTGGATAGGCAGGATTTTCTTGAGCACAAGGTCTCCTTCGCTGAATTCTCGAGGGCGAACCTTCTTGTCGAAGGCCGTCTTCATCCTTTGTTGATACAAATGACCATGACATAGGGCAGCAATTCTTTTCTCCTCAATGAGATTCAGCTGATCCCGACGAGCCTGGACCCATTCTGCTTCTTCCAACTCGGTTTCCAACAGCACCCGTAGAGAGGGTATCTCAACTTCAACGGGAAGAACTGCTTCTGACCCATACACTAGAGAGAAGGGGGTTGCCCCGGTCGAAGTGCGTACTGAGGTGCGATACCCGTGTAAAGCAAAAGGAAGCATTTCGTGCCAGTCTTTATAGGTTACTACCATCTTCTGCATGATTCTCTTGATATTCTTATTGGCTGCTTCGACTGCCCCATTCATCTTTGGACGGTAGGGAGAGGAATTGTGATGTTTGATCTTAAACTCTGCGCACAATTCTTTCATCATCTTACTGTTTAGATTGCTACCATTGTCCGTGATGATTTTATCCGGGAGACCATATCGACACACCAGGTCCTTTTTTACAAACTTGGCAACCACAGAACTGGTTATGCTGGAATATGAGGCAGCTTCAACCCATTTGGTGAAGTAATCAATTGCAACTAGAATGAAGCGGTGCCCGTTTGACGCCTTGGGCTCTATGGGACCAATGACGTCCATGCCCCACATTGAAAGTGGCCAAGGTGCAGTCAAGACATTTAATGAAGCCGGTGGTACATGTATATGATCAGCATAAATCTGGCATTTGTGGCACTTTCTTACAAAACTGTAGCAATCTGACTCCATCTGCAGCCAATAATAGCCAGCCCTTAATATCTTCCTTGCCATAGTATGCCCGTTGGAATGTGTCCCGAACGAGCCTTCATGCACCTCACTCATGATCCTTTCTGCCTCCTTCTTCGCCACACGCCTAAGGAGTACTTTATCATGATTCCTCTTGTAAAGCACCTCGCCACTCAAGAAGAAGTTCATTGACAGCCTTCTAAGTGTTCTTTTATCCTTTTCCGATGCCCCTGGAGGATACTCTCTGTTCAGGATATACTGCTTGATGTCATGATACCAAGGCTTATCATCTTTATTATCCTCAATTGCTGCGCAGGAGTAGGAATGGGCTGGCAAATCTCGATGCTGAATCCCGATGTGAGTCAAGCTTTTGTCGCAGCTGATATTAAACATTGAAGACAACGTGGCTAGTGCATCAGCCAACTGATTCTCATTGCGAGGAAGGTGCTGGAATGTGATTTCCTCAAAAAGCTCAACCAGCTTTAGAATGTAATCTCGGTAAGGGATCAACTTGGAGTCCCTTGTCTCCCAATCACCGTTCACTTGGTGAATTACTAGAGCTGAATCTCCATACACATCAAGTCTCTTAACTTTCCAATCACTGGCTGCCTGGATACCAAGAATACATGCCTCATACTCTGCGATATTATTAGTGACGTAGAAGCTTAGTCTGGCAGTGAATGGGATGAAGCGATTATCAGGGGAAATCAGCACCGCCCCGGCCCCGTGCCCGTATATATTGAAGGCACCATCGAACACCATTCTCCATCTTTCATCTTCTGGGGATTTCCCTTCTTCAAACAAAGCCATGATATCTTCATCGGGGAAGTCATACTGCATAGGCTGATAATCTTCAACAGGCTGGTGTGCCAGGTACTCGGCCAGCGCACTACCTTTAATTGCTTTCTGAGTGACATATAGGAGATCATATTCTGATAGCTGCATTTTCCAGCGGGCAAGTCTCCCTGTAAGTGCGGGCTTCTCGAAGATATACTTGATAGGATCCATTTTAGATACCAACCAAGTAGTGTGACTTAGCATGTATTGCCTCAGACGATGAGCAGCCCAAGCTAGAGCACAACAAGTCTTTTCTAGCAGTGAGTACCTTGTCTCACAGTCAGTGAATTTCTTGCTCAAATAGTAAATGGCATGCTCTTTCTTCCCAGATTCATCATGTTGCCCTAACATGCAACCCATTGAGCTGTCTAGCACAGTTAGGTACAGGATCAGAGGTCTGCCGGGTACAGGAGGCATTAAAATAGGCGGATTCTGCAGGTACTTCTTAATCTTCTCGAAAGCCTCTTGGCAATCATCATTCCACTTAGTCTCTTGATTCTTGCACAGCAATTTGAAAATCGGCTCACATGTGGCAGTTAACTGGAAGATAAACCTGGAAATGTAGTTCAGTCTTCTAAGAAAACCCCGAATTTCTTTTTCCGTCTTAGGAGTAGGCATCTCGAGAATTGCACGCACTTTATCTGGGTCAACCTCTATCCCCTTTTGACTGACAATAAACCCCAATAGTTTTCCTGATCTCACCCCAAAGGTGCATTTAGCCGGATTTAACCTGAGCTTGAACTTTCTCAACCGTTCAAAGAGCTTCCGCAAATTAACGACGTGCTCTTCATCTGTTCTGGACTTTGCGATCATATCGTCCACGTACACCTCAATCTCTTTGTGCATCATATCGTGGAACAACGTGACCATAGCTCTTTGGTAAGTAGTGCCGGCATTCTTCAACCCAAACGGCATGACCTGGTAGCAGAACGTTCCCCAGAGAGTTATGAAAGTAGTCTTCTCCATATCTTCAGGAGCCATTTTAATCTGATTATACCCCGAATACCCGTCCATGAAGGAGAAAAGGGAATGCTGTGCTGTGCTGTCTACTAGGACATCAATATGAGGCAAGGGAAAATCGTCTTTGGGACTGGCACGATTCAGATCTCTGTAATCAACACACATTCTAACTTTTCCATCTTTTTTGGGCACGGGCACAATGTTAGCAACCCACTGCGGATATTTAGCTACGGCTAGGAAACCAGCGTCGAACTGTTTCTTCACTTCATCTCTGATCTTTAAAGACATCTCGGGCTTCATCCTCCTTAACTTCTGTTTAACCGGAGGGCACTCAGGCTTGACTGGCAGCTTGTGCACCACTATATCAGTATCTAACCCGGGCATATCCTCATACGACCATGCAAAGACATCAACGTAGTCACGCAGGAGTTGAACCAACTTCTCATGTTCACTCTTTTTCATTGAAGTGCCCACCTTGACTTCTTTCGTTTCGCCCTCTGTTCCTAAATTGATGACCTCAATAGTTTCCCCATGTGGCTGAATAACCTTTTCTTCTTGCTCAACCATTCTCATCAATTCTGGAGGCGTTTCCCAGTCATCCTCAGCATCCTCCTCGGCTTGATTAACGGGGTAATCAAAATTAACATATGAACTGCTGGCATCATTATTTTCAGAGGTATTCATTTTAGATCTGCATTTGCGGGAATAGAAAAGCAATGAACAAGCAAAAATAGAGACACAAAATGAAGACGCGAAAAAAAGCTATTTTTATTCATTCGAGAAATTCAAAACTACATTTCATTGATAGATGATAATAAATAAGAAAAACATGCATGCCCTTATGAAAAGGTCCTAAGGTCTTGGGCAGAGCCAAAGGATTGCATTACAAAGATCATTACTTTGAAATGAAAACGACAGGGAAATTAACGATCTTCCAGTTGCCAATTTCTTCTCCTGCAGCACTGCGACGAACCAGGCCCCGATTCTCTCCTTCTTCAACTAGCTCTTCCTCGATGACAGCTATCTGATTAGGGATCAGCATGCCAGCACTTCTGAAATTCTGCTTGAGGTCATCTACGGGGACCATCATCAACCGGGGTTCTCTCCCCTGAAGCTTAGCCAATCTCTTCTCACGCTTTTCCTCGACCATTCTTCTCTTATCAGTTGGAGTGGGCCAATAACCTAACCCACGCCTGTCCTTGTATTCTTGCAGATGCACAGGTGACAGAATTCCTTGCTCAAATCTTCCTAGCCCCTTCCCAATCTGATAGCCACTCTTCAGCATAACTTTTGCTACCATAACATCAGCATTGGACCACTTGGGTACAGGTAGTGGGGATTCTCTACTTACGAACACAGCGTTCGCAATTTCTAAGGATTGAAAGGCGGATTCGAGGGATTCCTCTGCAGCTTCAATATAATGAGAGGGGACAGGTTTGGTGACTGTGAACTCTTCCTCCCCACAGACAACTACAAGCTTATCGTCGACTATAAACTTGAGTTTTTGGTGAAGTGTTGAAGGGACAGCGCCTGCTGCATGGATCCAAGGTCTCCCCAAGAGACAGCTGTATGAGGATTCAACATCCATAATTTGAAAAGTCACATAGAACACCTCAGGCCCTATTTGCATTGGGAACTCCATTTCCCCTATGACTTCTTTCTTAGACCCATCAAAGGCTCTGACCAGGGTTGAGCTAGGTCTCATGTAGGAACAATCCACCTCTAACTTGTTCATCGTTGATCTGGGCATAACATTCAATGATGATCCATTGTCAATGAGAACTCTGGAGAGTGTATACCCACCGCACGCCACTGAGATATGCAACGCCTTATTGTGCCCCTTCCCCTCTGGGGTGAGCTCATCATCAGTGAAAGTAATGTAATTAGATGCAATGATGTTCCCAACTATACCATCCAACTGATTGACTGTAATATCTTGGGCGACATGGGCCTCATTCAGTATTTTAACCAAGGCGTCACGGTGGGCTTCTGAGTTTAATAGTAGGGACATGATGGAAATTTTGGCTGGGGTGTGGTGTAGCTGATCCACCACTTTGTAGTCACTCTGCCGCATTATCCTCAAGAATTCAGCAACCTCTGGGTCTGACACCCTCCTATTTATCATAGGCCCCGGCTCTACATTCTTTCCTTTTCGGACCCTCTCTTCTGCTGCCTTAGAGGTATTCTCTTCCTGAGCATGGGGAACATACACACGCCCACTTCTAGTTACCCCGCTACTTCCTGCAATATTGGTGATGTCAAGAGCAGCTCGAGATCTCGGAGCTGGAATTGGTGCACTGTAGTTCCATGGGACATTATTGTTCTTCTGGCTAGGAGCCGGAATTGGGATCACAATAGTCTTTGGTCTTGCCACAGCCGAATTCTGACTGTATGGCACCTCGATAGGTCTCCTCACATCTCTACCCTCATCCGATTGGAAGGTCAGAACATCCTCTTCTCTTTCCTGTATACCCACCTGGATGATGTGGCGGTCCATCAGATCCTGTAACACCACCTTGAATGCTTCGCATGCTCCCACACAGCGGACATTAGTACAAACTCCTTTCTGAACACAACCCATTCCAATAATCCCGCATTTGTACAATTCTGCATGAATGACTTCTAGGGGAGTCTGAATATCTTCTGCTGATTTGATTATGGACCGCTCTTTCATATCCATGATTGCATTAATGGCATGCTTCCCATGGCCAGGCAACGGGTTAGTCGCGATATTTGGATCCTCCTGCTTGAAAGTTATGCCCTTTTTATCTACCAAGTCTTGCACCACTATCTTGAAGGCTTTGCAATCTTCCACAACATGCCCCACTGCTCCTTCGTGGAAAGCACAGGTACTATTGGGGTTGTATCCTCTGAAGTAAGGTGGTTGGACAGGTTTCATGGGTCTTGTGTTGATGAGCTTATTGGTGATGAGGTAGTTAAATAGGTCTGTGTAAGACATGGGAATTGGGTCAAAAGTTGTTCTGTTTTGGTAGGTTCTTTGGTGGTTGTTTTGGTTGTTGTTTTGGAATGGATGAGCTGTTTGTGTGGGAGTGGGGACTGGGATGTTAGGTGGCTGGTATGGTGGGTTGATAGTGATGGTATTGGTTTCCCCCTCTTTCTTTTTGGGAAAGCTGGAGAATGGCTTCTTTTGGGAGCTCATGTTATTTGTGGACCCCTGTGCAATCTTTCCACTTCTCAATCCGTTCTCCAATCTCTCTCCCACAATCACCATATCTGAGAAATTGGATGATGCACTGCTGATCAGACGATCATAATATAGCGGTGGCAAGGTTTCCATGAACATAGAAACCAACTCCTTGTCTAAAAGAGGAGGTGTGACTTGTGCGGCCAAAGCCCTCCATCGCTGGGCGTACTCCTTGAATGATTCATTGTCCTTCTTGCTCATATTCTGCAGCTGTGTCCGGTCTGGTGCCATGTCAGTATTGTATTGATATTGCTTGAGGAATGCCTCAGCTAAATCCTTCCAGCAGCGGACTTGGGATGGCTCTAACTTCATATACCAATTAAGAGATGCCCCAGCAAGGCTATCTTGGAAGCAATGGATTAGTAATTTGTCGTCACGGGAGTAGGTAGACATCTTCCTACAATACATCGTCAAGTGGCTCTTTGGGCAGGTCGCGCCTCTGTACTTGTCAAAATCGGGGACCTTGAATTTTGGCGGCAACACCACATCAGGAATGAGGCACAAGTCCCTGGCCTCCCTAGCCCTGGAGCCAAAGCCTTCAATCATTCTTAGTCTTTCTTCTAACATCTGGAACTGCTCTTTGGTCTGTTGGTGCTCAGCGGAATAGACTTGAGGGGAATGACTTATACCATAAGGAGGTGGAGGCATTGAGTGCTCAACCTGAGGGTAAATGGAGTTTCCGGACACAATGCCTTGAGTCTGCGGAAAGGCAGCTGGCTGTGGAGTGAGATTCTGAGGAGTAGGCTGAGGTATAACAATTGAATGCGGGATCTGAACCTGGGGTTCACCAGTCATTCCTTCTGATCCGACAGGCGTTGGCTGTACATTCTCGGCCATCGTTCCGGGACTAGCCCCTAGGTTAGTCCCTTGGTTTGGAGGACTATAACCCAGAGGAAGGCCATAAGGAGGCCACTGAGCAGCTTGGAAGTCATTTCCATTCTTCAAGGACAACAGGAGTCTCATCATCTCATTCATCTGTGCTTTCATGGCATTCATTTCATTTCTCAACTCAGGATCACCTTGACTGGAGCTACCAGGAGCTGAAAGGTTCTGATTCTGCACCTCGGGGCCTTGGCCTGTTTCGTTTCCATTCTCTGAGCCTGAAACTGGAGGATTCTGATTCTCTGGTGGAGGTTGATCGGGGTCACTTAAGATTGCCATTCTTCTGGCCTGTGAACGTGTCCAATATGAATGTGGTCGCACCAGCTTGCCTTATCTCTGTTTGAATTGAAATATTTTTATAAGCAAAGGAGCAAATTAATGAATGCAATGTAATGCACATGATTTTTATATTATTTGTTGTTTATTTTCGGGAATCATAGTGCAACTTGCTCTTGTCATAGGTGTATATTCAAATATTTTCCAGAACATAACGCGGCTGGGATCAATAAGCGAGATAAGCATACTTCATTCAAGCATCATTTCTTTAACCATCCCAAGAGAAGAACAAGGTACAATATCCTTAAATGCAATACAACGCTTTGAAAAGAAAAACACAACATTCTTTTAAGAAAAGAAAAATTACAATTTCCTAGTGAACATTCTAAAAAAGGGAAAATTTAAATCTAAAAACCTATTGCTTTCATCTTCTCTTGGTTCCTCTCCTTTTTGCTAGCTGCAACAGCTTCTCTTGCCCTTTTCATGAGTTCCTCAGTCAGAGACCTGCAGTACTCCACGAATTCATATACTCGCACCGGAGTGTTGTAAGGCAGCATCTCAGCTTCTGCCTTTCTCAACCTCTTGGGAATATCCCTCACCGCCTGGTTAGCCAACCATGCCAATTTGGAGAACTTGTTCTTCCACTGTCGAATTTCGGCCCTCATCTCAACTATGATCTCTTGCTTTTCGATCTTACCCATGAGCTCGAGAAGACGATGTTCCCAGTACTGACTCTCCTCTCTCACCTGTCGGTAAGCATCACTGATGTGCCTCAGATTCCTTTTTAGCTCATCTGAATTCTCTTGCTCCATCCTTAAGGCCTGCTGATACTCTCTAAGGATGTTCACGATGGCATCTCTATCTTGTCTGATGTACCCTATTTGACTTTCAAGCTCACACGTCACAGACTGAGACTTTTTCTTGAATTCCTCTAGTGATTCCTTTGTAGTTCTCTCACTTTGCGTAGACTTCTTGAACAACTTCCTCCATTCGTTTGTTCTAACCATGGCCTCATCCACCTTGGCATTCGATCTTTTCAACTCATCTTTGGCACCTTTCAGATATTTCTTCAATTCCTGATTACTTTCCTCTTCTTTCTTAAGTTTCTTGCTGCTTTCTTCGAGAGCTTCGGCCTTGCGCTCATTCTCGTTCTCTAACTTTCTCTTCTCAGAAATTACTTTCCCCAACTTATCTTGTAAGGCTTTCTTTTCTTCTTCTACCTTGAACAAAGCAGACTTGACCTCACTTAGTTCTTTGAGACTTGGAACATGAGGCTCTAGGACTTCTTTCGCATCTGACGATGAATTCTGACGAGGCGGGCCAATATTTTGGATTCTTTGGTGAAGCCATTGGTAGAAAGTAACATCACCTGTTTTCTTTGTGATCTCCACTTTATCCTTGTAAACTACACCCTCCCAAGCCTTTGAAATTTTCTGAAGCAAGCCCTGGTTCTTTGAATCTTCCTTATCGAGAAAAATTGGGGCCAGCATGTCTTCGGTGGGTGCGTTCTTCATAGGATACCCAAGCTGTCTGATGGTGAGAGGAGGATTGTAATTGATGTAGCCTTGGGTTCCCATTAAGGGCACATTCTGGAAATTGCCACACCGGAACAGTATTGAAGGCCTATCTTTCCAACACGGATGATTGAACCAACAGACTTTGAGAGCATTGAGATTCTCTAAAGTGTGCACCCATTCTTGTGCACATCTGGCTTCTACATCACAACACAGGGCATATTCTACTAAGTCCGCAGCTTTCGTCTTATGAGTGACAACATGGTTGAGGAACCAGGTGTAGAGAACATGGAAAGAGCAAGCAACCTTCTTTTTTCCTAACACACGGTGATGAGTGAAGGAATAGTAGGTATCTGCAAGGATTGCCGGTACAGGGTTAATCGGATTTTCTTTACTTATGAATGCTAGAAAAAGCCCAATAGCGGTCTCATCAATGAACTTCTCGACCTGAGAGAAAAGGACGATCCCGAAAATAGTTAGGGCTAACAGCTGTTTGAAAGGGCCCCACTTATGATTCTGGGCATAAAACTTCAACAAACCTTCGAAATAACTTAGCGGGAAACCCTTGATACGGTTCTTCTTTTCCTTATGAAGCTCTAATTCCTTCACACTGACTTGCAACGACAAAGAGAGTCTCTGGTCTGAATACCGATGTTTCTGATATTGGTAAGGTGCTAACTCTAATTTCGAGAACCCCAGGATCTGTTCATACTCCTCGAGAGTTGGTGATAACTGAAAGTCTTTGAAGAGGAAGCATCGAATGTCTGGATCATAGAATCGGCTGAGGGCCATAATAGCACTTTCTTGAACATCTAATTGTAACAATCTGATGAGGTTACCATAAGCCTTCCCGAATAGATCCTTCTCTTCTGACTCCATCAAGGAAACAAACTCTTTCAAACCCTCTACATCTATTCTCTTGACAACCGGAAACCTCGAATTAAGTACAATCTCGCTTCTTGATCCCATGTTGCTTTATTTTTCCCGCCTAAAACAAGATTCCAAGTTACTTTAAAATCCCGACAAACAACTTAGATGCGTGACGAATGAGTTTTATTTAATGTAGATGATGCAAATGACGTAATGATGCAATGATGTCACGATGCATGATGTGATGATGCTTCTTTAGAGAAAGGGGATATTTACAGGTGGTGTTTTGAAAATCTTCACACTATATGCCACCTCATATAGGCGTTTATTGAAAAGGAAAAGCACATCTTTTTTTTTTATTTTCGAAAATTTTGAGGGAAAATTGATTGAACTGAATGCACGATGCAACACACAATTTGGAAAGCCCTTGTGACCTAAAATGGGGTAGAACCTATGATCTAAGACACTTTAGGGGTAATCTTCTCATGTAGCTTTATTCACACCCTCACAAAGGTCATCAGAGCCACGGTCTCTTTCACGAAATTCCTTGTAAATGCAGCAAACTGCTAGGTACAAGGTATCGTGGAAGAGCACAACTCTGATTGAAACTTTCGCGAGTAGCCAAACGGACAAAGGTCCTGATGGGCTCCCACTACTCAAATCCACTCATCCTATGGTATCCTAACAGACCTGGGTTATGGTCTTTTTCTCTAATCATACAATCTCGGGGTACAAGTGTAGTGTGTGTGAAGGGCATTTTCCTTAGCACTACCCCCACCTGAAATGAAAACCAGAGCAGTCCAAATAATAGCATGTTGTCTACCCTATGGTTCAATATTATTCAAATACAACTAGCCTAGGATACCAACAACAAACACATTACTTACTTCAGAAAGGGAATTGAGAAGAAGGGAACAACAAAAAAGACAAATGTGTATGCCTCTAATCAATAATAAGAAAGAAAGGCAAACAAGGTACTAATCAAATCAACAATACATTAAACCACACATTTTAATTAGTTAGGCTTGACCCTCGTTTTTTTTTTTAAAAAAAAAAAAAAATCTCCCCAGTGGAGTCGCCAGCTGTTGCACCCCGAAAAATCCCCGACTTGGGTTTCTCAATGTACAACGTGGAAAATTTTTGGAGCCGCCACCAATATTTTAATTTTAAGACCAAAACATTGAAAAAAGGTCTTTTGGACAAGGCAGATGGTCTTTTGAAAACTAGAGATATAGGTTCGGGGGTCGATTACGTGCGAGGAAGGTGTTAGCACCGCGCACGTCCTTTCTACCGAAAGGGAACCTCTAATTAAATGTGTGGTTTTAGCGTTTGATTTGAAAAATACCTAGATTTGCCTATTTATTTCTTATTTGGAGATGAATGGGAAATCTTTAATGAAAATTTTATTTTAGGTGAGAAGGGGGAAAAAAGGGTTTTTAGAAAAAGTGCTTGACGGGACATGGCCCGCTCCTACGTATCTCCCGGTGCGATGGAGAATTCAAAGCTACGTAGTTCTTGGTTCTTTTTTTTAAAGTTTTTGTTTTTTATCTTTTTTAGTGAGTTTTTTTTGAAATAGGACGAGCATTAGCAAATGATTAAACTAGCAGAGGCTATGATGAATCACTGCTAAATGCTCAAAAAGAGTTGTACCGCCAGTCAAACGAACAAAGGTTCTGATGGACTATTGATAACAACTTGTTTTTATTGTAACATCCCCTAATTAGCTAATTTAATTTATTTAAATTAGCGACAAGGTTAAGGTGAATTATTAGCTAAATGAAAAATTTAACACAAGAGGTTATCCTATTATGTGAGGTAGAAATAAATTCTATAGTAATGCTTAGCTAAATTAATTGTGTTAAGTTAATAGAGTTTGACTAAAATCCTTAGATCAAGCCATGTCTTGGTAAGATTAGAGGAATGAGTGGCTGAAGGGTACTTTGGTCCTTGTACCCTCTTTAAGTGATGGCCAGCTGAACCCACACACACACAAAACCATCTCATTTTCCAGTTTTTCAGAAAAAGAAAGATATTGAGAGGTGGAGAGAAAGAGCTGTCGAGAGGGAGAGAAGAGAAGAGGGGAAGAGAAATTCTGGATGCATGTTTGAGATGATTTCACCATCTTGATCCCTACACCCTCCTCTTCCAACTGATATAACTTTCATAATCATCATCCTCCTCCTCACTCATTCACCATTTTCGACCCACAAAGCTCCATAGAGCAAAAATGGAGTTGTAGTGCTTCTAGTGGCTTGCATGTCATCTTAGAGCTAGAATAGAACCTTGGGAGACATCACTTTGCTGTTTGAAGTAATGAGGGAAGAGGGTCAGTAGCTCCTATTGCTGGGATTCGAATTGGAGAGGGCGTGGAGTTTGTGAGAACGAGAAGGACAATTACGGAGCGAGTTTGTGTAAATTCGGTGTCGTTGAACTCCAAGTGTTTCAGAATTTGAGTGATTTTCATCACTTCGGGTGAGTTCTATAACTCGCTTAGGGAATGTGTGTGTTTTTCTGAGTATCCATCTTTTCGAAAACCGTTTTTATAAAACAGTGATTTTAAACGATAAGTGATGTGCTAAATTGTTGAAATGTGCTGGATTGGATTGAATATGCCTGCTGTATTATACCGCTATAATGTGTGTTTATGTTTGGGTATCGATCGGAAGGGATATTGGAATCGGAACGGAATGGGAAAAACTCATGAAAAACCTGTTTTCTAGAAACTGATAGAGACGCACGGATCGTGTGCCTCTGAGCACGGGTCGTGCGCCCCTATCTGAGGCTACAAGGATTGGATTTTTAAAACTCGCACGGATCGTGCGCCTAGTCGCACGGGTCGTGCGTATGTTTCTGGAACTTCCTACAATTTTGAACGATAACGCCCGGATCGTGCGCATAGCCGCACGGGTCGTGCGTATCCTTCTGGAAAACTTTCTGCAAATTGCTCAACCTCGCACGGGTCGTGCGCCTAGCCGCACGGGTCGTGTGGAACCTTCTGATTCCCAAAATTCAAAGTACCTTTTTATCCATTCCAAATGATTTCAATCCTCTTCTAATCCATTCCTCATGGTTCCCCAACAGTGTGAAGATATTGATATCATGGTATTGAACATGTTTTATAGAGAACTTGTGCGTTATGAACGTAACGGAAAACCGTACTTAGAGAACGCGAGAGAACATAAGTCAAGAAATGTTAACGGACCTTGAGTCCAATCATGTTAAGATAACGAACTGCAAGTTCATCATGTCATGTAAGCTAATTGATTGTAAGTCTATAAAGACATAAAAACTCTCAATTCATGTAAACACAAATCAAGTTACTTTCCCTCGGGGAAAGGTAGATGGTATACCTTGTGTATATCGAGGATGACGATCCTCCAGTTATTAGCATACCTAGCTGAGGGGAGTCATGAATCCAAAGCTAGGACCCTAGCATTATTCGGATAGAATTTCGGATTGGGGTTTCCGTAGATATTGGGCAATCAAGATTGTCTAGCATTATATCTCGGGTTGTGCTAAGTTCATGTTAAAATATGATCCGTAGTCTAGGGCTACATCAGGAAAAATCAGAAATGTAACGAGTAGTCGCTTATTAGGGCTACAAGTTACGAGAAAACATCATGTATTCACGTGGTCGCTTATTAGGGCCACGAGTTCAGATTCAAGTATAACAAACCGTTAGAGTTGGTCAGGGGTCTCGATAGGACTCACTGAGATAATGTTTATCTCACCCTTCATATTTGTGGTTTTTATACAGAGAAACAGGGGAAGGCCAAGGCAACCAAGCATGGTTAGCAGGTGTGACTCGAGGAGTCCGGAAGTTTATGTTTCTTGTTTAGGCCCTTGTCCTTTTGTAGTACTTTTGATATCGGTTGTATAACAATCTTGTATAAGTTATAAATCGTTTCCGCTACTTTATGTTTTGAGTATTGAACACCAGGATTATGTACAAGTCTTAAGCTTTGAAACTTAAGCATTTTCAGGAAGTTTATGAGGTTCTGAGAACCATTTGATATGTATTATCTTCAGTTTTAGTTGTGTTCAATATTTCAATAACAGGAAGTACTCTGATGTATGCCATTTAGTGCATTTCGGTAGTTCTATATGTTAGAAATTATCGGGGTGTTACATTATGGTATCAGAGCAGTTCGACCTAGTCGGGCTTAGATTAGCTAGGGTGGTTTTGTCCCTTGAGTAACTCTGCCATTATGCTTCTTATGATGCTAAGAGACATTGAGACTGATCAACTTAATACTTGGTGTATCATTTGCAGAATTATGGCAGGAGGATCAAGGAACGCCCCACCAATCGATCCACATGCTGCTTGGATGCAGGGCATGATGGAAAGACAACAAAAGATGCTGGAAGATATGGTAGCATTGCAGCAGAATGCTCAAGTTCAACCTCACCAGGCACCAGAGCCGCAAGTTAACCCCAGGCAAGTTTATTCAGAATTCCTGAAGATGAAGCCATCAGAGTTCAAAGGAGGACCGGTTGTCATGGAAGCCCAGCATTGGCTGGATGATATAGAGAAGATTTTTCTGACTATGCAAGTTACAGACGAGGACAAGTTAAGGTTGGCATCCCATATGCTGAAAGGAGAGGCTCACAACTGGTGGACTAATGTTAAGGCTATGATGGTGACTATGGGTACTCCCCAGACTTGGGAGCATTTCAGGCAAGTGTTTTTGGAGCAGTTCTTTCCAACGGCAATGAGGTTCGAAAAGGAGAATGAGTTTTTAACTCTCACTCAAGGAAGTCTAACGGTGGGTCAGTACTCCGCCAAGTTTGAAGAGTTATATCAATTCTTCGGTTTGGCTGGCTATGCCCCCAATGACAAGTGGAAGACCGATAGGTACAAGTATGGGTTAAGGGAAGACATTGCTCAGAGTCTAAGTTCCTTTGCATATACCAATTATGCGGCCATGGTTCAGCAAGCCCATATAGCCGAAAGTGATTTGAAGAGGTTGTATGCCAGTAGAAAAGTATTCAATCAGAGTAAGAAGAATGTTGGATCATCCAACAATCAAATGGGTCCTAGGTACAACTCCAACAAAGGGAAACAAATTCAGTCGTCAAATTCGCCAAAGTTCAGTGCATGCTCCAACTGTGGAAGGTACCATCAGGGTAAGTGTCAAGTGGGATCGACTCAGTGCTACTACTGCAAGAAGGAGGGACATTATGCTGCTAATTGCCCGAAGAAGAGAGGTCAGGAAGAAGGTGCCACTGCAACGCACGGCAGAGTTTACACCTTGGACGCCCAGAAGGTCACACCGTCAGATAATCTACTAAGGGGTATGGGTTCTCTTTTTAATAACTCCGTTAGTATTTTATATGATTCAGGTGCGACCCATTGTTTTATATCTCAAGTTTGTGTTGAACGGTTGGGACTAGCTTTAACTCCTTTGCCTCAACCAATCTCCATTAAGACTGCTGCTGAAGGTAGTATTCAGACCCAAGCGATATGTGGAAATTGCCTTCTATCCATAGGAGACAGGAATTTTGTGGTGGACTTCATTTGCTTACCAATGAGGGGCATGGACGTCGTCCTAGGAATGAGTTGGATGACGGCCAACCATGTGACTATTGATTGTTTCCGTCGAACTATCGGTTTCGCCTCCGAGTCAGTGGAGCTACAACCGCCCAATTGTGAAGCTGTTATTTCTTTCACTTCGGCCAGTGACTATCTGTTCCAAGGCGCAGAAGCTTATGTCATGATGCTGTCTGCATCCACTGAGACAGGTCAGGATTTATCTTCTGTGCAAGTTGTTAATGAATTTCTTGATGTGTTTCCCAATGAAGTTCCTTCATTTCCTCCGGATCGTGAGGTAGAATTTTCTATAGAGTTGGTTCCAGGCAGCGGACCTATTTCTATAGCCCCGTATAGAATGTCGCCGTTAGAGTTGAGGGAATTGAAAGTTCAACTGGAGGAACTAATTTCCAAACGGTTCATCCGACCGAGTGCCTCACCATGGGGTGCTCCGGTGTTGCTTGTCAAGAAGAAGGACGGAAGTATGAGATTGTGTATCGATTATCGTCAGTTGAATAAGGTGACCGTCAAGAACAAGTACCCTCTACCGAGAATTGATGATCTGCTAGACCAATTGAGGGGAGCTTCTGTATTTTCAAAGATTGATTTGAGGTCCGGCTATCACCAAATCAGAGTTCGAGCCTTGGACGTCCCGAAGACCGCTTTCCGTACGAGGTATGGACACTATGAATTCGTAGTGATGCCCTTCGGTTTGACCAATGCTCCAGCGGTATTCATGGATTATATGAATCGAATTTTTAATCCCTATCTAGATCAGTTTGTGGTAGTGTTCATTGATGATATCTTGGTGTTCTCCAAGACAACCGAGGAGCATGTGCAACATCTCAGAATTGTTCTGAACGTACTGCGAGAGAAGAAGTTATATGCTAAGCCGTCCAAATGTGAC
Organism: Astragalus membranaceus; assembly: GCA_039519185.1. Lineage (NCBI taxonomy): Eukaryota > Viridiplantae > Streptophyta > Magnoliopsida > Fabales > Fabaceae > Astragalus > Astragalus membranaceus. The sequence goes on along the minus strand of CM076848.1, from coordinate 102,661,279 downwards.
TTTTGGATGCCCGAAGTTAAGTTTCTGGGCCATGTGATATCTAGGACTGGTGTTGCAGTGGATCCCAGTAAGATTGAAGCTGTAGTAGACTGGGAGCAACCGTCTACGGTTACTGAGGTAAGAAGTTTCTTGGGATTAGCTGGGTATTATCGAAGATTCATTCAAGGATTTTCTCAGCTGGTTCTTCCACTCACGCGGTTAACTCGCAAGGGTCAGCCGTTTGTTTGGGACTCAGATTGTGAAAATTGTTTCACGGAATTGAAGGATCGTTTGACTTCTGCACCTATCCTAATTCTTCCAGACCCGTCCGTAGAATTCCAAATCTATTGCGACGCCTCTGGTAAGGGTTTGGGATGTGTTCTGATGCAGAATCAACAAGTAGTTGCTTATGCCTCCAGACAACTGAAGCCACATGAAGAGAATTACCCAACTCTTGATTTAGAATTGGCGGCAATTGTGTTTGCCCTAAAGATTTGGAGACATTACTTGTATGGGTCTCGTTTCGAAGTCTTTAGTGACCACAAAAGTCTTAAGTATTTGTTTGACCAAAAGGAGCTGAACAACAGACAAAGGAGGTGGGTAGAATTCTTGAAGGATTACGATTTTGAATTGAAATACCATCCCGGTAAGGCTAATGTGGTGGCCGATGCTTTAAGTAGAAAGTCTATCCATACTGCAGAGTTAATGATGCACGAGATGTCCTTGTTGGAATCGTTCAGAGACCTTAATTTGAGAGTTAAGTCAAGAAGGAACAGGCTAGTGTTGAACCATATTCAGGTTTCGAGTACCTTGAGGAATCGGATTCACTCAGCCCAAGAGGGTGATGTAGAGCTGCAAGCACAGAGGAGGTTGCCAAACTACACCGAAGACGGTGATGGCGTAATTTGTTTCGATGGTAGAATCTGTGTGCCGAATGATGAGAATGTAAAGAGGCAAGTTTTAGAAGAGGCTCATAAGAGTCAATTCTCAATACATCCTGGGTCTACCAAGATGTATCGAGATTTGAAGCAATTGTACTGGTGGCCGGGTATGAAAGTGGATATTGCAGAGTTTGTGTCTCGATGCTTAACTTGTCAAAAGGTTAAGATAGAGCACCAGAAGCCTGGTGGCCAGTTGCAACCGTTGAATATACCTGAATGGAAATGGGAAAGCATTTCTATGGATTTTGTTATGGGATTGCCACGGTCCCAAGCCGGAAATGATTCTATTTGGGTAGTGGTGGATCGCCTGACCAAGTCCGCTCATTTTATTCCAGTGCGTTCGACTCACAAGGTTGCTAGGTTAGCAGATGAGTATCTCAAGAATATTGTGAGGTTGCATGGAATCCCTACAAGTATCATCTGTGATCGAGATCCCAAGTTCACATCTCGATTTTGGAGAGCATTGAATATGGCGTTGGGAACAAAGGTGTGTGTTAGCACCGCTTACCATCCACAGACAGACGGGCAGACTGAGAGGACAATTCAGACATTGGAGGATATGTTGAGATCTTGTGTACTCGATAGTGGAGGCAGATGGGAGGATCATCTTCCATTGGTAGAATTTTCATACAACAACAGTTACCATTCTAGTATCGGAATGGCTCCATATGAAGCATTGTATGGAAGGAAGTGCAGAACACCATTGTGTTGGTGGGACGTAGGTGAGCAGAGATTGTTGGGACCGGATTTGGTCCGTGAGACAACGGAGAAGATCCGTCAGATAAGAGAAAGGATGAAAGCCGCTCAGAGTCGACAAAAGAGTTACGCGGATAAGAGAAGAAGGCCGTTAGAATTCGAAGAAGGAGATCATGTCTTTTTGAGACTTTCTCCAACCATCGGGACCGGTATTGCTTTGCGAACGAAAAAGCTCAGTCCTCGGTATGTCGGACCCTTCCAGATTATCGAGCGAGTTGGGCCGGTAGCATATCGCATTGCTTTACCTCCCGAATTGTCCAGATTACATGATGTGTTTCATGTATCTCAGCTACGGAAATATATTCATGATCCGAGTCAACCATTAAGCTATGAAGCAATTGACATCAGACCAGATTTATCTTATCAGCCTACTCCCATCAGGATCATCGAACGTGGCGAGAAGACGCTTCGAACAAGAACAATTCCTATTGTCAAGGTGCTTTGGGACGGTGTATCACCTGACGAAGCGACGTGGGAAGTAGAGGAGAACGTGCGGGTGAAATATCCCTATCTGTTCGATTGAGGTACGTTTTGTCAATTTTGAGGACAAAATTTTAAAAGTTGGGGTGATTGTAACATCCCCTAATTAGCTAATTTAATTTATTTAAATTAGCGACAAGGTTAAGGTGAATTATTAGCTAAATGAAAAATTTAACACAAGAGGTTATCCTATTATGTGAGGTAGAAATAAATTCTATAGTAATGCTTAGCTAAATTAATTGTGTTAAGTTAATAGAGTTTGACTAAAATCCTTAGATCAAGCCATGTCTTGGTAAGATTAGAGGAATGAGTGGCTGAAGGGTACTTTGGTCCTTGTACCCTCTTTAAGTGATGGCCAGCTGAACCCACACACACACAAAACCATCTCATTTTCCAGTTTTTCAGAAAAAGAAAGATATTGAGAGGTGGAGAGAAAGAGCTGTCGAGAGGGAGAGAAGAGAAGAGGGAAAGAGAAATTCTGGATGCATGTTTGAGATGATTTCACCATCTTGATCCCTACACCCTCCTCTTCCAACTGATATAACTTTCATAATCATCATCCTCCTCCTCACTCATTCACCATTTTCGACCCACAAAGCTCCATAGAGCAAAAATGGAGTTGTAGTGCTTCTAGTGGCTTGCATGTCATCTTAGAGCTAGAATAGAACCTTGGGAGACATCACTTTGTTGTTTGAAGTAATGAGGGAAGAGGGTCAGTAGCTCCTATTGCTGGGATTCGAATTGGAGAGGGCGTGGAGTTTGTGAGAACGAGAAGGACAATTACGGAGCGAGTTTGTGTAAATTCGGTGTCGTTGAACTCCAAGTGTTTCAGAATTTGAGTGATTTTCATCACTTCGGGTGAGTTCTATAACTCGCTTAGGGAATGTGTGTGTTTTTCTGAGTATCCATCTTTTCGAAATCCGTTTTTATAAAACAGTGATTTTAAACGATAAGTGATGTGCTAAATTGTTGCAATGTGCTGGATTGGATTGAATATACCTGCTGTATTATACCGCTATAATGTGTGTTTATGTTTGGGTATCGATCGGAAGGGATATTGGAATCGGAACGGAATGGGAAAAACTCATGAAAAACCTGTTTTCTAGAAACTGATAGAGACGCACGGATCGTGTGCCTCTGAGCACGGGTCGTGCGCCCCTATCTGAGGCTACAAGGATTGGATTTTTAAAACTCGCACGGATCGTGCGCCTAGTCGCACGGGTCGTGCGTATGTTTCTGGAACTTCCTACAATTTTGAACGATAACGCCCGGATCGTGCGCATAGCCGCACGGGTCGTGCGTATCCTTCTGGAAAACTTTCTGCAAATTGCTCAACCTCGCACGGGTCGTGCGCCTAGCCGCACGGGTCGTGTGGAACCTTCTGATTCCCAAAATTCAAAGTACCTTTTTATCCATTCCAAATGATTTCAATCCTCTTCTAATCCATTCCTCATGGTTCCCCAACAGTGTGAAGATATTGATATCATGGTATTGAACATGTTTTATAGAGAACTTGTGCGTTATGAACGTAACGGAAAACCGTACTTAGAGAACGCGAGAGAACATAAGTCAAGAAATGTTAACGGACCTTGAGTCCAATCATGTTAAGATAACGAACTGCAAGTTCATCATGTCATGTAAGCTAATTGATTGTAAGTCTATAAAGACATAAAAACTCTCAATTCATGTAAACACAAATCAAGTTACTTTCCCTCGGGGAAAGGTAGATGGTATACCTTGTGTATATCGAGGATGACGATCCTCCAGTTATTAGCATACCTAGCTGAGGGGAGTCATGAATCCAAAGCTAGGACCCTAGCATTATTCGGATAGAATTTCGGATTGGGGTTTCCGTAGATATTGGGCAATCAAGATTGTCTAGCATTATATCTCGGGTTGTGCTAAGTTCATGTTAAAATATGATCCGTAGTCTAGGGCTACATCAGGAAAAATCAGAAATGTAACGAGTAGTCGCTTATTAGGGCTACAAGTTACGAGAAAACATCATGTATTCACGTGGTCGCTTATTAGGGCCACGAGTTCAGATTCAAGTATAACAAACCGTTAGAGTTGGTCAGGGGTCTCGATAGGACTCACTGAGATAATGTTTATCTCACCCTTCATATTTGTGGTTTTTATACAGAGAAACAGGGGAAGGCCAAGGCAACCAAGCATGGTTAGCAGGTGTGACTCGAGGAGTCCGGAAGTTTATGTTTCTTGTTTAGGCCCTTGTCCTTTTGTAGTACTTTTGATATCGGTTGTATAACAATCTTGTATAAGTTATAAATCGTTTCCGCTACTTTATGTTTTGAGTATTGAACACCAGGATTATGTACAAGTCTTAAGCTTTGAAACTTAAGCATTTTCAGGAAGTTTATGAGGTTCTGAGAACCATTTGATATGTATTATCTTCAGTTTTAGTTGTGTTCAATATTTCAATAACAGGAAGTACTCTGATGTATGCCAGTTAGTGCATTTCGGTAGTTCTATATGTTAGAAATTATCGGGGTGTTACATTTATTATCTTTTTGAAAGTGATTTTCGAAAAAGATTGATTTGCACAATGATCAAACTAACAAAGGTTATGATGGACCATCGTTTATTATTCTTATGAGAAAAAGACATTGCCACTAATAGCTAAACGAACAGAGGCTCTGATGAGCTATTAGCAACAATGGGTTTGAAAATGATTCTTTTTGTTTGTTTTTATGAAAATAATTTGTTTATGGGGATGAAAAGAATTTTTATTTGTTGCGCTTGACGAGAACGTGGCTCGCTCCTACGTATCCCAAACGGGAATCAAAGCGACGTAGTTCTAAAAAATGTTTTTAAAAGGGTTTAAAAGGGGCAAGCTGAATCACCCGAGACCATCTTCACCACTTAGAACATGATGCACTAGGCATAAGTGGGAATCATATGGTTCGTCCTCAACACTGGACGATAATATACAAGAACGAGTAGATAAATGCTATAGCTAAGTTTAAATCATATGGATCTCAATAACTAAATATTAACAAATGAAAAGACTGAAATACCTCTGATGAAGACAGATATTACAAATCTGAAGAACGCAAATCCCGACTAACTCTTGCAGTAGATCGACTCCGACGGACCAACGGAACGAATAGAGCGAAAAAATAAAGCGTAGAAGAGCTTTTCTAAAATGTGAGAGATTTCGAAAAATGAGTTTTTTTCTCTGATCTCGTGAAAATGCGTTTTTTTTTAAATGAAAAGTGAGCTTCCTATTTATAGGAAATCAGATTTGATCTATTTTAGGAAACTAGGTAATCGATTATGTTGGAAATAACTTGGGAGATGTAATCGATTATGTGCCTTGGATCTCAGATTCAATAATCGATTATGTGCTTCAAAAGGGGAAGGGGATAATCGATTATTTGCTTGTTTTCATAGAGCAAATAATCGATTATTTGCTTGAATGAAATAAGAAGGTAATCGATTATTTGCTTTCCTGAAAATATGGACATCTTAATAATCGATTATGTGCTTCAAAAGGGGAAGGGGATAATCGATTATTTGCTTGTTTTCTTAGAGCAAATAATCGATTATTGGCTTGAATGAAACAAGTAGATAATCGATTATTTGCTTGATTTTCAGAGTAGATAATCGATTATTTGCTTGAAGGAAGGATATGACGTAATCGATTATTTCCTTATTCATCAAGAAGACATTATATGCATGATAAAATCAATTTTATACTTTCTAAAAAATTATTTTCATGCATGAGGCTTATTGAAAAATATTTTCATGCAAAAATTTATGTTTATAGACCCTTTTGTGAGAAATGACCAAAATGCCCTTTTTGACCCAAAAAACCCTAATTTCCCAAAAAGTGCATTCTAACCCTAAAAATGATTTCAAAAACTTTGGAATGATTTCTAGGACCCAAAATGCAATGCATAATTTATTATATATTTTTTGTGTGGAAAATTTAGGGTTTGGACCTAAGCCGGACAAAATTGGGGTATGACACCCGGCCAAACCGAAGAATTGATATAACTCTTCAAACTTAGCCGCGTACTGACCCACAGTTGAACTTCCTTGAGTGAGAGTCAGAAACTCGTTCTCCTTGTGGAACCTCATGGCTGTCGGAAAGAACTGCTCCAAAAATACCTGCTTGAAATGTTCCCAAGTCTGGGGAGTATCCATAGTTACCATCATGGCTTTGGCATTAGTCCACCAGTTGTTAGCTTCACCTTTCAGCATATGAGTTGCCAATCTCAACTTGTCATCATCAGTGACTTGCATAGCTACGAAAATCTTCTCTATATCATTAGCCAATGCTGGGCTTCCATGACATCCGGTCCTCCTCTGAACTCGGACGGCTTCATTTTCAGAAATTCAGAGAAAACCCTCCTTGGGTCAACTTGAGGCTCAGGGACTTGCTGGGGCTGAGCTTGAGCATTCTGTTGCATCTGCAGCATATCTTCCATAATCTTCTGTTGCCTCTCGATCACGTTCTGCATCCATGCAGAATGCGGATCAACTGGTGGGTTATTCCTCGATCCTCCTGCCATAATTCTGCAAATGATACACCAAGTATTAAGTTGATCAGTCTCAATGTCTCTTAGTATCACAAGAAGAAAGATAGCAGAGTTACTCGAGGGACAAGACCACCTTAACTGTCTAAGCCCGACTAGGTCGAACTGCTCTGATACCATAATGTAACACCCCGATAAATTCTAACATATAGAATCACCGAAATGCACTAAATGGCATACATCAGAGTAACTTCCTGTTATTGAAATATTGAACACAACTAAAACTTTTGACAATACATAATAACTGGTTCTCTGAACCTCATAAACTTTCTGAAAATGCTTAAGTTCCAAAACTTAAGACTTGTACATATCCTGGTGTTCAATACTCAAAACATAAAGTAGTGGAAACGATTTTACAACTTGACAATGAAAGTTATACAATCGGAACATAGAAACAATAAACGGAACAAAGGTCTAAAACATTAAACTAGGTCTTCAATGACTCCAAGAGTCACACCAGCTAACCATGCTTTACCGCCTTTGCTTTCCCCTGTTTCTCTGTAAAAACCACAAATACGAAGGGTGAGATAAACATTATCTTAGTGAGTCCTATCGAGACCCCTTACTACTCTAGCGGTTCATTATGCCTTGTTTTGAACTCGTGGTCCTAAAAAGCAACCACGTGGAAATACATTTAGTTCCTGTAACCTTCATGCTCATGGCCCTCCTAAGCGACACATGAAGCATGCAATCTTTGTTCCATGTTTTTAGCATAACACCTCAGTCTACCTATTTTATAGGCAATCTCCTGACTTTGGTGAACCCATCCCACTATTTCTAGCAGGGGAAACATTCTTGAGTCTAGGTTTTGGGGCTCATGACTTCCCCTCCCCTAGTATGCTAACCTCTTAGGGTCGTCACCCTTTTTCCTCTTGTATTTATTATACATTTTTAGTCTGTGTACCCGCAATGGGCTGTTAGTCATTCCAGTCAAGTACCATGTACCATATCAGTCAATTACAGTGTATAATATCAGTCAAGTACCGTGTGTTATTATCATTCTTTGACATTTGCACTCTCGCGTTCTCTAAGAGCGGTTTTCCATTTTATTCATAACACACAATCTTTCTATCGAACATGTTCAATCTCATACCATTGTTACCTTTACATTGTTGTGGAACCTTGGGGAATGGATTGGAAGAGGATTGGAATCATTTGGAATGGATAAAAAAGGTACTTTGAAATTGAAGGTCAGAAGGTCTCACACGACCCGTGCGTATAGGCGCACGACCCGTGTGGGGTTGAACAGTTTGCAGAAGATTTCCAGAACGATACGCACGACCCGTGCGACTTGGCGCACGATCCGTGCGTGATCCACTAAAATTTTATAAAGTTCCAGAGACATACGCACGACCCGTGCGACTAGGCGCACGATCCGTGCGTGTTTTAAAAATCTAGTTCCTGTCGTATCAGAGGGAGGCGCACGACCCGTGCTCAGAGGCACACGATCCGTGCGTCTCTATCAGTTTTCCAGAAAATAGTATTTTCATGAGTAATCCATTCCGTTCCGATTCCAAAATCCCTCCCGATCGAGACCCAAACTCAAACACACATAGAAACATTATATTATAGCAATGTATATCAGTTCAATCCAGCACATCCAACAATCCATCAAGAAATTCATAGTTCAATCACGATTTTTGGGAAAATGGTTTTCAATAAAATTCCTTTCGATACCGGAAACGTGTGACAATAATTTTCAAAAGTAAAGACTCGGAAGCACACACATATTCCCTAAGTGAGTTATAGAACTCACCCGAAGTGATGAAAATCACAAACAATCACGGCAACAACTTGACTTTAATTAGAATCGAAATCACCCGGACCGGCTCCGTACTCGTCTACTACTTCCAAAATCGAACCCAGCAACCCCTACTTCGAATCTGGTCTCCTTCGCTAGTGAGGTTGCTTCCACTATGGCCCAACTATCACAATCTACAATGCATGTTCAGAAATGGAGTGATCTTACTCTAATAGTAACATGCAAGGCTCAAAACTCCATTTTTATCAGAGTCTTCACTTCTCTATCTTCAATTCGCACAGGCATAGTCTCCACAGTGAGATTATCCCGCACCTCTACTTCATCCATCTGAATCACATGAGACGGGTCCGGAACATACTTTCGAAGCTAGGACACGTGAAACACGTCATGCAAGTTCGAAAGATTAGGCGGCAAAGCCACCCTATAGGCAACACTTCCCACCCTCTCCGTAATCTGATACGGACCGATGAAACGGGGAGTTAACTTCTTTGATTTCAAGGAACGCCCAACACCAGTCACCGGAGTGACTCTCAGAAACACATGATCACCGGCCTGAAACTCTAAATCCTTCCTTCTCTTATCATGATAGCTCTTTTGTCGACTCTGCGACGCTTTCATCTTCTCACGGATTAATTTTACCTTCTCAGTTGTTTCTCGCACAATCTCAGGCCCCAACACTGCACTCTCTCCAGATTCATACCAACATAACGGGGTCCTACATCTCCGACCATACAACGCCTCAAACGGTGCCATTCCAATGCTAGAGTGAAAACTGTTATTGTAGGTGAACTCAATCAACGGAAGATGAGAATCCCATGAACCTCCCTGCTCGAGAACACATGCTCTCAACAAGTCCTCTAACGACTGAATAGTCCTCTCCGTCTGACCATCTGTCTGCGGATGATAAGCGGAGCTCAACCTCAACTTAGAACCCAAAGCTTCTTGCAAACTTTTCCAAAATTCAGAAGTGAATCTTGGATCTCTATCAGATACAATACTAAGCGGAACGCCATGCAGTTTCACAATTGTCTTGATGTAGATCTCTGCTAATTTTGGAACTGGATAAGTAATATCAATTGGTAAGAAGTGAGCAGACTTCGTCAGCCTATCCACAACCACCCATATAGCATCAAATCCTCTCACGGTTCTAGGCAAACTAGTCACAAAGTCCATGGAAATGCTATCCCATTTCCATTCCGGAATCTCCAATGGTTGCATCAACCCCGCGGGCTTCTGATGCTCAATCTTAGACTTCTGACAAGTCAGACAAGAATATACAAACTGTGCCACATCCTTCTTCATACCAGGCCACCAGAACAGCTTCTTCAAATCTTGGTACATTTTCGTAGCCCCTGGATGAATACTCAACTTGCTCCTATGGCTCTCCTCAAGAATCATTCTCTTCATCTCAACATCATCAGGAATGCAGATCCTATCCCTGAATCTCAATACACCTTGGGAATCTAACTTGAAATCTCCATTCACAGCTTGATCATTCACAATTAACAAGTCGACCAACTTTACATCTGACTTTTGGGCTTCTCGAATACTAACCAAAAATTCATTGCCAATTTTCAACATTCCCAATCTGACACTCTGCGGTGTCACTTCACAAACCAGACTCATATCCCGGAACTGCTCAATCAGCTCTAATTCTTTCCCCATCATAGCAGACATATGCAAGGTCTTCCGACTTAAAGCATCGGCCACGACATTAGCTTTGCCGGGGTGATAGTTCAAGCCGAAATCATAGTCTTTCAGCAATTCTAACCAACGTCTCTGTCTCATATTCAGCTCTTTCTGATCAAACAAGTATTTCAAACTCTTATGGTCACTAAACACCTCAAATCTAGTACCATACAGATAGTGCCTCCAAATTTTCAGCACAAACACAATTGCAGCTAGCTCCAAATCATGAGTAGGGTAGTTCTTCTCATGGGTCCTCAACTGTCTAGACGCATAAGCTACTACCTTACCCTCTTGCATTAACACACCTCCCAAACCCATCTTGGAAGCATCACAATATACTACAAACGGTTGATCCGGAACAGGCAAAGTCAAAACGGGCGATGTTGTCAACCTCTTCTTCAACTCGTTGAAGCTCTCCTCACAGCGAGCATCCCACACAAATGCTTTTCCCTTACACGTCAATTGAGTCAACGGAAGTGCCAACTTCGAGAAACCTTCAATAAACCTCCTGTAATAACCAGCTAATCCCAAGAAACTCCTAATCTCAGTAACTGACTTCGGACTCTCCCATTGCAACACCGCATCAACCTTGGCGGGATCCACAGCTATACCATTACCCGAGATAATATGACCAAGGAAACCTACTTCATTCAGCCAGAACTCACACTTAGACAACTTTGCATACAATTTCTTTTCTTTCAACACTTCTAGCACTAACCTCAAATGTTCTGTGTGCTCCTCTTCCGTCTTAGAATACACCAGAATGTCGTCAATAAACACAACTACAAACCGATCCAAGTAACTATGGAAGGTACGATTCATGTACTCCATAAACACTCCCGGCGCGTTGGTAACACCAAACGGCATCACAGAATACTCATAGTGCCCATATCTCGTTCTGAAAGCTGTCTTCTGAATGTCTTCATCCTTTACCTTGATCTGGTGGTAACCTGACCTCAAATCGATTTTGCTAAACACTTTTGCACCCACCAACCGGTCCATCAAATCATCAATTCTGGGAAACGGATACCTGTTCTTTATTGTCACCTTGTTCAATTGCCTATAATCGACGCAAAGCCTCATACTCCCATCCTTCTTTTTCACCAATAATACCGGAGCACCCCATGGTGACACACTTGGCCTTACAAATTTCTTCTCAAGTAGATCTTCTAATTGCTTTTTCAATTCAGACAACTCTGAGGCTGACATCCGGTACGGTGCCATAGACACAGGCCTCGTACCAGGTATAAGATCAATAGCAAACTCAACCTCCCTCTCTGGCGGAACACTTGGAATTTCATCCGGGAACACTTCAGGAAACTCACACACTACTTGTACCCCTTCAATGATCGCCTGATTCTCAGCAGACAAGGACGCCATCAAAGCAAACAGATGAACTCCCTCTTTCATTACCTTATGCAGTTGACCAGCAGGCAACAAAACGGATTCTTCTTCTTCGGGAGGAAGGAAACTCACAGATTTACGAAAACAATTAATATGCACATGGTTAACTACTAACCAGTCCATACCAAGGATGACATCCAACCCTCCCAACGGCAAACAAATAAGGTCAACAAGAAAATCTCTGCCGAAGATTGACAGAGGGCACTTGGCACACACAAGAGAGGTAGTTACTGAACCCTTAGCTGGAGCGTCAATAACCATCTCCCTCATCATAGAAGACAAAGCAAGGTCCAATTTCTTAGCACATAAAGCAGCAATAAATGAATGCGTAGCACCGGTATCAATAATAGCAATCAAAGGAATACCATTAATAAAACATGTACCTCTAATCTCATTAGTATCCTCTGATCTTGCGAGAGGAAACACTTTTCCACTGAATTTCTCTTTCTTCGGCTTGGTACACTTGGTACTAATATGACCTACTTCCCCACAGTTGTAGCACACCACATCCTTTTTCTCACATTTGGCAGCTACATGACCTTCTTTACCGCACTTGAAACATTTATTATCTGAGCAGTCAAAACTCTTATGGCCCGGCTTGCCACACCTGTAGCACACAACCTTCGCAGGGGCATCTCCCCCACTTGGTTTCTTATTATCAGCATACCTCTGCTTACCCTTACCGGCCGGAACCTCATATGGCTTACCCCGGTTCTGAAATTTACCCCTCTGATCTCTCATGACCTTGGAGTGAGCATTACTATCCTCTTCGAATATCCTGCAACTGTCGATTAAATCAGCGAATACCCGAATCTTCTGGTACCCTACAGCTTTCTTTATATCAGCCCTCAGCCCATTCTCAAACTTAATACATTTTGAAAATTCAGAATCAGCATCAGCATAATGGGGATAAAACTTAGCCAATTCAGTGAACTTGGCAGCATACTCTGTCACTGTCATGTTTCCTTGCTTTAGCTCATAGAACTCGATTTCTTTCTTTCCCCTCACATGTTCTGGAAAATAGTTCCGTAAGAACTCTCTACGGAAAACAGCCCAAGTTATCTCCTCATTAGCAGTTTCTAATCTCTGCCTAACCTCCATCCACCAATCATCAGCTTCTTCTGCCAGCGTATGGGTACCATACCTGACCTTCTGCGCATCATTACAATCCATGACCCGAAATATCCTTTCAATCTCTTTCAGCCATGCTAGAGCACCATCTGGATTATACTTGCCCTTAAAGACGGGTGGATTCTCCCTCTGGAACGTGGCTAAACTGCGAGTCCCAGCATTTTCAGCACCATTTTGCTGGTTCCCAACAGCCTGAGCCATAGCCTGCAAAGCAGCAGCAAGAGCAGCATCGTTTCTCCCAGCCATTTCAAATTGTCACTGCAGCACAAACAGAAATTTAGAACTAATCTAACAATTTCTATTTGTCATAAGACACTGTGACGGGACGACTTGGCCGGACAGACCGAAATGCTCTGATACCACTAATGTAACACCCCCTTCTAATAACCTTACTATTTAATAAAATCAGAGTTTCTTTTTTATTTTTTTTTTGAAAACAATATAAGAGAGTGCTACACTTACTCCATTAAATTAACAACTTCAAATTTCATGCTTCGGCTAAAAACCACAAGATACATAGCACCATAAAATACTGGTTCAGTTCGCATCAACTAAATACAGTCACTACCACAGCGGAAAAATATCAAGTTCGAAAACGAATCCAATACATCACCAATAACAGTCTAACAGTATAATTAAAATAACACATAAACATAAGACGCCCCCCCCCCCCCCCCGGTGCTACGTATCAGAGCATGACACACTCTACCAGACGAAGGCCTAAGGGTAATCCTTCACTCGCTAGTACCTGCACATTGCCGACATAAGAAGCAACATAAAAGCAGTAGGGTGAGTCTCTTTTCATAATTAATAACATACGGAATAAGCACTGCATGGGAAAAGTAACTAGGCACACCGATTCACAACAATGGCAGCAACCACATCAAAATTTCATTTCCAAACAGCACTACAAAATATATGGTTATGCATGCAATGCAACCCAAACTCCACGGGCACGTGCATGTCGGATCCGTCACCAAACACAATTAGGCCGAAGCCTCTGCTCACCAATTTAAAATTAGGCTGAAGCCTCTGCTCACCAATTATGCAAATGGTTCATGAGATGCTATGGAAATGCACCACAACACACCACACAATTCATCAATTCACCATTTAATCAACTCACCATTTTATTCATATTCTCACCATTGTATTAATCAGCTCACCAATTAAAATTAGGCCGAAGCCTCTGCTCACCAATTACACCATAATACACTCACCAACTCAACCCACCACTCACACCAACACCAATTTCAATTAGGCCAATTTAGGATTGACACAGCATAGGGAAAGTGAGTAAAAATTGCAATTAGACACCTTGAACAACTTCAGTACAGAACCACCAGTAAAATAATTCAATTTTGCATAAAACCAGAACATTTGGATAGACACCGAAATTATCTTCGAAACGTATTTTGAACCGTTAAATTTGGATAACCGAGTCAAAAGTTATATTAAAAACAAGTTTGGGAAAATTTGGGCAACATCCTGATTTTTTGCGCCCAGCAAAAATTGGCGCAGGAACACGGCGCCCATGCATAAGGCGCCTTGGCAAAACACGCAAGAAAACTCTTTTGACTTCGAAATTAATTTTGCACGAGCCAAATACTCAGAATATGGGAACCCAGCAAAAATTTTGGCAAAATGTGACACGCATCATTGGCGCCCATGGACTAGGCGCCTAAGGCCAAGACAGACCACAACTCCTATGACTCCAAAAATTATTTTACACCAGCCATTTAACTTGGATATGAAAACCCAGTATCAATTTTCACAAAATGAACAACAGAAAGTTGGGACCCTTGGCGCCCATGGCATAAGGCGCCTAGCGCCAAAACTGGCAACATAGTGGCACAGGCGCCCAGGAGGGCACCCAGCGCCTGGAACAGCAACAGAAACACAACATGGCACAGCACAGCTCTTGGCGCCAGCAGCAGGGCGCCTGGGAGCAGAATTTCCATCAACACACACACACACACCTAGGGCGCCTAAGGCTCCATCAATTTTTGAGTTCCTCTCAACAAAAATTCACCAAATTAAATCACTAACACCATCTATCAATACACACACTAAACAACACATTTATCACCAAAAATCCTTCAGTCATAACATCAAACCCCTAGCATGCATATTGCGCACCATATTCATTTCAACACCAATTAAACACATTTTTGCACAATTAAATTTCAGCATAGCAACAACATCATAATACACAATTCATTCAAGAAAATCATTCTAAAACCTAACCCTAGACAATACTCATCACATAAGCTATTAAAGATAAAAAGAGGACCCCCTAACCTCTTAGAATTCGAAACCACCAAGCAAAGCTCCAAGGATTTGCAAGACACCAACAAGCCTTCTCTTCCTCCTTGAGTGATTCGCCCTTCTTCTCTCACTCTCCTCTTCGCAAGTTTCTTTTCTCTTTTCTCCTCTCCTCTCTTCGAACCCTTTTCTCTCTTTTTTTTTTACGTTTTCTTTTCTTTCTCTTAGATGGAATGAATGAATGAAGGCTAACCCCCAAGACCCCTAAGTGAGTCGACTCCTATGACTAGTCAATGGGTCACGGGCCTACTTGTGGATCACGGGCCCTTATTCGCACCACTTAATTCGTGACAACACCTCCTAAACAAATAAAATAAAATAAATTAAATTAAATAAATATTGTAAGCCTTAAATAAATTAATTAAATAAATAATTAAATTATTTTGGGGCGTTACAACGGGCTCGTGTCACGTCGCGATGGATCACTGAAATTAGGGTTTTTATGTTCAGTTTTGCGTTTTTTCCAGGGGACTTCGTCTGGGATGCGATCTTAGGTTTTGGAGCAGCAGCTGGGAGCGAATTTGGGCGCTTTTCTACACCTTAGGAACAAGGGTTGAAGGTTCGAATGGATTCTTCTATGTGTAACCTTCTTCTAATCTTATCTTTTACTCCATTGATGATGTGTAACTAATCTTCTAGGGTTAGGGAGAGATGAATCTCCCCGATACTATCATGTGAACTTTTGTTATAATTGATTCAATTGTTATTCAATTTATCAGTTGCCTTTACCTTCGTTCTTAATGCTTTACAACCGCGCATGTTAATTGTATTGATTTAGGGTTTGTGTTAGCCATTGGGAAATGGGTACATTGCCGGACATTAGGGTTTTAGGTCACAAACTTGATGATTGTTCTGGAGTCAACCAGAGGGTCCCATTAGCAAAACCAGGAGGTGCGCTTAGCAAGTCATATGGATCAGCCCAACCAATTCAGCCCATATCCACCTCATGCGAGCCCAACACGCTTGGACGGTCAATATCGACTCTACCAATCCGACGATCCACAAGAGGGCACGATTTCCTATAAATACAGGCAAACTTTTCCCTTAGAGAGGTTGAATCTCTAATCCTTAGTACCTTCACTCTTATATTCTATATACTGACTTGAGCGTCGGAGTGGCTTGCAGGTACCCCCCCCCGGGAGCTCATTGACCTCCTGTCAGGACAGCAAGAGACCTACCAACAGCAGACGACCAAAAAGCTGCTCGGTACAGAACATTGGCGACCACAGTGGGAGATATCTATCTTTCACATCATCATAACTCGAACTTGTCTCTTGCTACTCCATGGCTCCCAAGGGCAGACCCCGAGTTCAGAGCATTGCCATACCCGCACCCCGACCGGAGGGTACCCCCGAGGGCAACGTCTTGACTATACAGGACGAGGGCACCAGTCGACCTGTCCAGCCCTCTAACGTGAATCAGCTTTTGGAACTCCTGGCCAGTCGCACTCAAGCTATGTTGGTACAAGAAGCACGACTGAGGGAGATTGAAAGGCGTGTGACCGCCTTGCCAGAACAGCCTCCAGTCAGCAGGTTGACAATTCCTCCAACGGCAGTGACCTCAAGGCGCCATCGGTCCCCACCTCGGAGACATCATGTCCATCGCTCTCCCCCCAGGCGACGCAGGCATGGGGAATCAGGCTCACCCCCAGGGACCTATCGGCCTCATAACACCCACTCCAGCACCTCCTCACACGCGTCCCCTAACACTAAGGAGAGGTCAAGGAGCCGGGTTGCCACCCGCAGAAGGCACCACCGGGATTCTCCATCGAGGAGATCCCCCGAGCGACACAGCTATCAGAAGCTGGGCTATGAAGACACCTCCCCCCGAAACTCAAGAGAGTTTTCGGAGGAGGGGCCGTTTACGAGAAGGGTAGACGAATGCCAAATCCCAAGGGCCTTGGAAAAGCTGCCAAATCTCAAGATGTACGACGGGACTGGAGATCCGGACGGTCATCTGGCACACTTCTCCCTAATGATGCGCTACAGGGGCACCAGGGAACCCGTCCACTGCAAAATCTTCCCCCTCACTCTCGAGGGTTCCGCATTAGAGTGGTTCCAAGAGCTTAGGCCGAACTCCATATCCTCATGGGGGTAGCTGGCGAGAATGTTCACGGCTCGTTTCACTGCCTCCCGGCTAAAGCCCAAATCTGAGGAAGTACTGAGAGCTGTCAGGCAGCATAACCGCGAGACACTGTGGGAGTATATTGAGCGCTTCAATAAAGAAGCTTCGAGCGTTCAAAGTTTGGAGGACAGGCAAAGGTTGTTCTGGATGAAAGACGGGTTGAAAAAGGGAAGTTTGTTCCAGGTCGATGTAGGCATCAACAAGCCTAGGAACTTGGGCGAGTTCCTTCGAAGATCCCAGAAATACATGAACTATGAGGAGGATGATATGGCTTACCGCGAGGCAGCCAAGGCGGGGGGCGACAGGGAACCCACCCAGGAGGTACGCCGGCAAAAGGTAACAGGAGGCGTACACCGTGAGGGACGCCCCCCAAGTTCCTCAGGCCTTACTCCCCGCATCGCCTCAAGGGCGCAGATCCTGGCTGAATGTGCCAACGCTGAATTCAAAGACATTAAGAGGCCAGAGCCTTTGGTGTGGAAAGAGGACCAAAACCCCTCAAAGAAATGGTGCCGCTACCATCAAAGCGGAGGCTACGACACCAATGGCTGCCGAGCACTGAAGGAAGATATTGAGAAGCTGATCCAGAAAGGAAAGTTGACACAGTACGTGAAGAAGGAGGGGGAACCGAGTGGCTCGCGCAAAAGAGCCCGATCCCCCGAAGGTAGATACCGGTCCCCTAGGAAGGGGAAGGCCCCAGTCGGCGAGAGGGTCGAAAATAGCGCTGATGAATCGACTGATGGAGAGGACACCCGGAGGTCCAAAGAAAGACCACTGGCCATGGTGATCCACGGGAGAAACCCCCATGATAACTGGGGTTCAAACAAATCAATGAAGAGGAAGTGGAAGGAGATCCTCAGCATTGCGTGAACGTCAGTCGCCAAGAAGGGGCCAACCAGACCGCCCCTATCCTTCGACGATAATGATATGCTCGACGGGAAACCGAACAAACACGTCCCACTGATCATCACTGCCATTATCGCCAACGTCGAGGTAAGAAGGATCCTGGTTGACCAGGGAAGTGCAGTAGATATCATCTTCGAGGACCTGCTGCAAGTGTTGAAAATCTCCCCCGATGACCTGACTCCATACCAGGGAGGGGACCTAACCGGGTTTAATGGATTGAAGACTAAGCCACTCGGCCACCTAGAGGTGATGGTCACCTACGGAAACCCCGATGGTAAATCGTCGTTGTTCAAAACTGTGAAAACACCCTTCCTGGTCCTCCCATGCAAGTCGGTCTACCACTGCATCATTGGGAGGCCCACGTTGGGGAAATTGGAGGCAGTCACCTCAACGGTCCATTTGAAAATGAAGTTCTACACCTGGAGAGTGAGGTGGTGACCCTCCAGGCGGACCTGGGAGCAGCACGCAGATGTTTCTATATGAGCTTTAAAGATGAGAAGGAGATCGCCAAGCCAAGAGACTCGGGTAAGGGGTTCAGAGAAGAAGCTGAGGTGAATCTGACAGACTGGGATGCCAGAAGTGACTCAAGTAGTGAAGAAGAAGCGGAAAGCCAACCCAAAACCAAGGGGACAAAAAAGGATGTGAAGAAGTTCGAAGCGGATGGAGAATGTCCTCACCTCCTTGAGGAGGTTAAAAAGAAGCTCACCATCCATCCGAGGGAAAACGGGAACCTATTCCTCTGTTCGGCATCTGGCTCATAGTTCCAATACATAGAACGTTTTCTTTAAAAACAGTTGGTTGTTTAAGTTTAACACGTCTACTTTAAGAAGTTGGTTGTTTAGGTTTAACACGTCAAAAAAATTTACAACACGCGCGCGAAGGAATTAAACCTTACAATTCGGGGTTCAAGATATTATTTCGCAAATCACAGTTTTCGCTCTAGCACCTTATAAAAAACCAAGAGAAACTGGCATCCAGCACAGAAGCAACCAGCGCCCAGGAGAGCACCTGGCAGGGCGCCTAGAAGGAGCAGCCAGCGCCCAGGAGGGCGCCTGGCAAGAGGTGGCCTGAAAACCAAGTCCCGACTCAAACAACGGGGGACCAGGCAACCAGGCAAAACCAAGCACAAGTCAACCTACTTGGTTCACGAAGCGGCATATCGAAAAGGTCGCAACCTCTGATGGGTGAGTTAAGTTCGGACAGATTCTGATAAACTCCTGTCAGAGTCCCTAGATGGGCGAAGCGGCATCGCAAATGTCGCAACCTCTAATTGGTGAGTTAAAATTGGATAGATTCTGATAAACTCCTGTTAGAGACCTAAGGCGTGAAGCGGCATATCGAAAAGGTCGCAACCTCTGATGGGTGAGTTAAGTTCGGACAGATTCTGATAAACTCCTGTCAGAGTCCCTAGATGGGCGAAGCGGCATCGCAAATGTCGCAACCTCTAATGGGTGAGTTAAAATCGGATAGATTTTGATAAACTCCTGTTAGAGACCTAAGGCGTGAAGCGGCATATCGAAAAGGTCGCAACCTCTGATGGGTGAGTTAAGTTCGGACAGATTCTGACAAACTCCTGTCAGAGTCCCTAGATGGGTGAAGCGGCATCACAAGTGTCGCAATCTCTAGTGGGGAATCTAAATCGGATCAATTCTGATAAACTCCTGACAGAGAAAACATTACCACGAGAAGATAGGAGGTGATACGTTCGGAAGCGTGAAAAATAAGCAAGCCAAAGGAAACATGGATATAACGTAAAATCATCAGTCAAGCTCCATAAAGCAAACATACAACGAAATCCAACAGGACAAAAAGAAATCACAAGTCAAAAACAACTGAACTCTTAGAAGAAATCATCAAGGGGCAATGACGTAAAATTCAACCATGTTGGAACGATATCTAACAATCCTCCCATCTACAGCCTCATGGTCAAACCGGAAGATGCTCGACTCAAGAACTGCATCTGGGTACATGCACTGAACATGACTTATCGCTTTATCGTAGTCAACATAGGAGAAGTCCATGGCTTGCCCGGCCATCTCCCGCACCCTTTCCTCAGCCACATATTTCTGTTTCTTCACACTGTCCAACTCAGATTGGAGCTCCTCCATCTGCTTCTGATAGTGGCCAGCAGTGTCTCGTGCCCGACGAGCAGATTCCAGTGCTTCGTGTAAATCCACCTAAAGCCGGCTTATATCCAAGAGAAGCCGATCCCTTTCCTCGATCACCCCTGCGCAAAGAGAGAAACAAACACGACAAAGCTCAGAACCAACATCACTAGCGCCCATGAGGGCATCTGGCAAAGCACCTCTAAGAAAGCAGGCGGCGCCCATGAGGGCGCCAGACAGGGGTGGTGGCCCGTGCGGATTTGATGAATACCGTAAGAAATAACTCAAGATGATTACCTGAACGACATCCGTACTTCTTCTCAGCTTCCCACTTCGCATGCAGGCCTTCCCCAATTTTAACCATGTGCGCGGCAAGTGCGAAAGGATGCTCACAGAAATGATCACGCTCTTCGGGGGAGAAGACAATTTCACCATCTTCGTTAGCAGGGGGAGGAAGCCCAACCGGGGAGGGACAAGCAGCAGAGGGAGGTCCCTGAGCACAACTTCTCTGGCGCTTGGACTTGCTCTGAGTCCCTTGGGTGCTGGAGTCGACTGGAACCTTCGGCACCCCGGAAACATCCCTTCCAGACGGCTTGGCGCTCCCAAACTGAGGCGAGATCCCATAGAGGGACGCGCAGGGGCAGAGATAGCAGGAACCGGGCTCTTGACCTTGGTAGGATCGGCATCCAAAGGTGTAACATCCCCTATTTTCTATTTAATTATATTGGCGTCATATTATTTATTAGTGATTTATTTAGTTGATTGAAATTAATTAAATTGAAAATGACTTGTTGATTTATTAAGTATGGAATTGTGTGTGATTGAGAATTTAATTATGTTAAGTTAGGGTGATTAAGGTAGAGAGGAGTCATTAGGAACAAAATTTCTAAGTGAAGGGCACCAATCTCAAGTGCTCTGCATGCTCCTCTTCAGACTTGGAGTATACCAGAATATCATCTATAAAAACTACCACAAACCGATCGAAGTAACTATGGAAGATACGGTTCATGTACTCCATAAACACCCCTGGTGCATTGGTGACACCGAACGGCATCACAGAGTACTCATAATGTCCATATCTTGTTCGGAATGCTGTCTTCTGAACGTCTTCGTCTTTTACTTTAATCTGATGATACCCTGACCTCAAATCAATTTTACTAAAAACCTTAGCACCCACCAGCTGGTCCATCAGATCATCAATTCTCGGAAGAGGGTACTTATTTTTGATAGTTACCTTGTTCAACTGTCTATAATCCACACACAGGCGCATACTCCCATCTTTCTTCTTTACTAACAAAACCGAGGCTCCCCATGGTGACACACTAGGCCTCACAAATTTCTTTTCAAGTAACTCTTCCAACTGCTTCTTCAACTCAGATAACTCAGAAGCTGACATCCGGTACGGTGCCATGGATACCGGCCTAGTACCAGGCACAAGGTCAATCCCAAACTCTACTTCCCTCTCTGGTGGCACACTAGGAATCTCATTAGGGAACACTTCGGGGAACTCACACACCACCTGCAACCCTTCAACCATAGCTTGGTTTTCAGCAGACATAGACGCCATCAAAGCAAATAGTTGACCACCATCCTTCATTATCTTATGCAACTGATCCCCAGACAACAAAACAGACTTCTCCTCCTCAGGAGGAAGAAAACTCACAGACTTGCTGAAACAGTTGATGTGCACATGGTTATCCACTAACCAGTCCATACCAAGAATAACATCCAACCCTCCCAAAGGCAAACATATAAGGTCAACCAGAAAATCTCTGCCGAAGACTGACAGAGGACACTTAGCACACAATAGAGAATTAGTCACCGAACCCTTAGCTGGAGTGTCGATAACCATTTCCCTCTTCATAGCAGATAATACTAAATTTAACTTTTCAGCACAAACAGCAGCAATAAAAGAATGCGTAGCACCAGTATCAACTATAGCAACTAAAGGGGAACCATAAATAAAACAAGTACCTCTAATCTCATTGGGCCCCTCTGAACCTGCTAGCGCGAAAACTCTTCCATTGGACTTCTCTTTCTTTGGTTTGGTACACTTAGAACTAAAGTGACCAGCTTCACCACAATTGAAACACACTGATTCCTTACGATCACAGTTAGACGCCATATGACATTTCTTCCCACAACGGTAACACATTACTTCAGTCTTGCAATCGAAGCTTTTGTGACCCGGCTTGCCACACGTGTAACACACAATATCAGCGGGAGCACCTCCCCCACTAGGCTTCTTACCCTCAGCAAATCTTTTACCAGTACCTGCCTTCCACTTATTTTTACCTCCAACCGTATCATAGGGTTTTCCCCTAAACTGAGTATTCCTTTTCTCTTTCCCAACCTTGTAGGCAGCAGAACTGTCCTCTTCATAAATCCTACTCTTGTCAACTAGTCTAGCAAAATCTCGTATCTCATGATACCCAATTGCCTTCTTAATATCAGGTCGCAGGCCACTCTCAAATTTCACACACTTGGAGAACTCTGAATCAGCATCATTGGCGTAGTAAGGACAAAATTGGGCCAGCTCTTCAAATTTGGCTGCATACTCAGCCACCGTCTTATTTCCCTGTTTCAATTCTAAGAATTCTACCTCTTTCTTGGCTCGAACGTCTTCAGGGTAATACTTTCTTTTAAATTCCCTTGTGAAGACTTCCCAAGTAACCTCTTCACCAGCAGTGTTCAACCTATGCAGCATCCCTAACCACCACTTGTCAGCCTCTTCCGCCAGCATGTGCGTCCCAAACTTCACTTGCTGGGCAGCAGTGCACTCCATAACACGGAATATCCTCTCTATCTCATTCAACCACGACAAGGCTCCATCGGGATCATACCGACCCTTGAAGGTGGGTGGGTTTTCCCTCTGAAACGTTGCCAGGTTACGGGCATTCATATCAGCAGCAGTGTGTTGATTTCCAACAGCTTGGGCTATGGCTTGCAGAGCAGCAGCCAAAGCAGCATCATCCCTTCTAGCCATATCAACCTAGCACTGCAGCATAAACGACAATTCATAACTAAAATAAAAACACCTAATTGTCATACACAATATGACTGACAGACACACTTGGTCGGACAGACCGAACCTGGCTCTGATACCACTAATGTAACACCCCATTCTACCCGGCTATTTATCATAGAGGTCAGAGTTTCAAAATTTCGTTTCAATGGAATGCTACACATAACTTTAAATCTAACAACGATCAAATCAGTAT
Organism: Astragalus membranaceus; assembly: GCA_039519185.1. Classification (NCBI taxonomy): domain Eukaryota; kingdom Viridiplantae; phylum Streptophyta; class Magnoliopsida; order Fabales; family Fabaceae; genus Astragalus; species Astragalus membranaceus. Next base: position 102,637,900 of record CM076848.1, on the reverse strand, counting down.
AAGCCTTCATTACATCTTTATAATACGCAACACCATTAAATGGGATAAGGTACTCATGACTTCATCAATAAAATCCACACATTAGAATTTGGATGTCTCGCAGCGGAAAATAACATAATCTCGAAAGTGCCGAACAACAGCCTCATCAAAAATCATTAAATCAATGCATAAAAAAATTCAACAGCAAATGAATAACACTAGAATCCTAAGCCCACCCCCTAGGTGTCACGTATCAGAGCAGACCGACTCGGGAATGAAGGGAGTAAGCCTTCACTCAGGGCTACCTGTGGTAAACAACAACAGAAGGGTGAGTCTCAACTACATAATAAAGACTATAATAAGAAGTATATTTCATCATAGTGTCACACCCATACAGTCACACAGTGGCATAGTTCATACATCCAACAACTCGCATGCTTATTATTATGAGAATGTATGCAATACAGTTATGCATGTGGTACCATTTTCCCAGACCGCAGCCTCATCATCATAATGTCAAACTCAGACCGCAGCCTTACCATTATATTATCGAACTCAGACCGCAGCCTTACCATCATAGTATAAACTCAGACCGCAGCCTTATGTATGCATGAGACCCCATGACAAAAATCACAATCACAATTCATAACAACACGGTCCATACATCATATATCACTTCTTTATTAATCTTAGTTGTAGCCCCCATGGCCTCATCATCAATCAACTCAATTATTATTTCATCTCAATCACGTCTCTAGGACTAAGATAGCACTTAGGAACCAATCTGTCACTTTCAGGACCAAAACGAAACACACTGCACCTGCGCACCACTTGGCGCCCTGGGCGGCCACACATGGCGCCCAACACAACACGCACGCGCACAAACATAGTAGACCACCTGAAAATTAAAACCGCTCTAGCCGAAATGTTCAAAATGGAATTTGGTCAGGTGAAGACAAAATTTGGCTCGGGAAAATCTGCTTAGAAATTGGATTGCACACAAGCCCCCTTTACACAAGCTAAAACTATGCCCAATAGGACCATTTCAAAACCACGCGTGCAAAACAGAAAATTCTTTAGCCAAAGTGCTTAAAATACAATTTGGTCAGGTGAATACAAAATTTGGCTCGGGAAAATCTGCTCAGAAATTGATTTGCACACGAAGCCCCCTTACACAAGCTAAAACGATGCCCAATAGGACCATTTCAAAACAATGCGTGAACAACTGAAAATTCTTTAGCCAAAATGTTTTAAATACAATTTGGTCAGGTGAATACAAAGTTTGGCTAGGGAAAATATGTTCAGAACTCACAGTTCGCCCCTAGGCACCACAAACATAGTCAAAACAACGCCCTCTAGGACAATTTCAAAACGGTGCGTGAACAACTGAAAATTCTTTAGCCAAAATGTTTTAAATACAATTTGGTCAGGTGAATACAAAGTTTGGCTAGGGAAAATATGTTCAGAACTCACAGCTCACCCCTAGACACCACAAACTTAGTCAAAACAACACCCTCTAGGACAATTTCAAAACGGTGCGTGAACAACTGAAAATTCTTTAGCCAAAATGTTTTAAATACAATTTGGTCAGGTGAATACAAAGTTTGGCTAGGGAAAATATGTTCAGAACTCACAGCTCACCCCTAGACACCACAAACTTAGTCAAAACAACACCCTCTAGGACAATTTCAAAACGGTGCGTGAACAACTGAAAATTCTTTAGCCAAAATGTTTTAAATACAATTTGGTCAGGTGAATACAAAGTTTGGCTAGGGAAAATCTGTTCAGAAATTGAGTTTCACGTGAACCACCCCCTAGGCGCACACCCAGCGTGACACAGACGCCACCAGGCGCCATTCTGGGCAGCACAGAGCGCCCAGACAGCAACACTTGCACGCCCAGGCAGCAAACAACACACGCACCACAACACAAACCCACTGCTACAGTACACAGGGCGCCATTTCCCTAGGCACTTGGCGCCCCATGCTACCCAACATCCACCAAACATCAAATTTCCAATTTTTTTTTTCAATTCAAACCATAGCAACAAATCATAAAACATGTTATGATCATACCAACAACTTCAATTTCACACTTACACACCAATTACATATCAAAAACACGAAATCAACATGTTATAACCCTAACTCAAGCCTAAATCGATTTTCTCATACAATTTATCAATTTCAACCAATTCAAACAATCAAACAAATATCGAATAACATCAATAAGACCCTATGATCTACATACCACCTATTATACTCTCTATTATAGAGTGAGACTCCCCTAACCTTGATTATGACGAAACTAGAGCTCTTTCCACCGAAGCACCGACAATCACCGCAACAAGGACTCTTCTCCTTCTTCTTCCCTTTCTCACGATCACGCCCTCCCTCTCTCTTGGACCATCACGAAGGATTCAACAAGAGTAAGGGTTAGGAAAATCGAAAACCTAACATTTGAAAGAGGAGGAAAATCGAATAAGAAGGGATTAGGAACTCTTACCTAGAATCAAGATGAACGAAACCCTAGCTCCTTAGCTTGAGATCGCCTCCTTCCTTCTCTTCTCCTCTCCTTCGACTTTCTTTCTCTCTTTTGGCACTATTGAGGCGCAACCTAGACCCCTAGCGCCTAAGGAGCGCCTAAGCCAATGGGCTTGGGCTTCTTGGGCCGTTACTTGCAATTCCGGTATTTCCAATGTCATCCCCTTCAATTTAAATAAAATACTATATTATAATAAAAATCAAAATTAGTGCAACACTTTAAATAATTTAATCAATTACTTAATTAAATCATTTAGGGTGTTACAGCCGCTATCTTTATTTCATCATGTCTTGTATTTCAGTTTCCTTCGTGTTTTGTATTCAGTTCCGTAGTATGTATGAATGTACGACTTATGTTATAAAGTCGTAAATCGCTTCCGCACACTTTCTATTTTGGTACTGAACACTAGTGGAGTGGTGTAAGAACGCTTTATGTGTAACGCCCCAGAAATAATTTGGGTGTATATTTAATTAATTAATTAAGTGGTGTTTGGTGGAGTGTATTAAAACAATAATGGGGTAATTAATTAATTAAGAGGTGGTGTGTTAAGTAAAGAAGGGAGTGGAGTTTAGTAAATAAAAGAGGGAGTGGTGGAAGTAATTTAAGGTGGTGCAAATAGGAGTCTAGGGTAAAAAAATAAAATAAAGAAAAGGAGTGAAAGGGAGAGATGGGCCGGGTTGTGCTGAGGCGTGGGATTGATGGCTGAGGATAATAAAACATGAATAAGGAGAAGTATTGCAAAAACAGAGAGGGAGAGAAAACGCGAATTGAGAAGAAAGAAGGGAATACGAAGAAGAATTCGGAATCAGAGGGAAAGAGAAACAGAAACGCGAAGGGGAAGAGAAGAAGGAAGCGCAGCTGAGAGAAAGAAAGGAAAGGAAATCGCGAATAGGGAGAAAGAAAAAAAGGCCAGCCGCGTGAAGAGAAGAAAGAAACAGGAAGGGAAGGGAGAAGCTTGCCACTTGAGTGATTTTGGTGTTGTTGGAGTCCTTCAATTCAAGGTTAGGGGGCTCTCCTTTCTTAATTAATAACCTATTGGATTAGTAGTTATAGTAGTTAGGTCGTAGAGATGAATTGTGAATCGAATTGTTATACGGTGATGATTGTGAATTGAATTGTTATACTGTGATGATTGTGAATTGAATTTGTTGATGTTTTACGAGATAGGAGATGTTGATTATTTTGACTAACAATCAATCTCTAGGACTTTGTCTACTCTGTTAGTTTGTTACATTGTTAAATTGATATAAATACTAGCTTGTCTCATCTATACTGGAATCCTGGATAAAAAGAAAAAAAAAATATTAAATCCTTTTAGAAACATTTTCCGTTGCTAGTTGTCCAAAGACTCGAGTTTATAGCTACAAGCTGAATCATAATCATTGGATGTCTAGGTGGTCCATAACGGGCTTGCTGAAATTGATAAAACAAAAGAATTTAGTGCCCGGTTACAACCTTGTATGCTAAGTGTTAGATTGTTGGCTGTTGGTGTTATTTTGGTGAAATTGGTGATCTTCATGGTGGTCGAAAATATATTGGTGAGTTGGTGTCCGGGTAAATTTAACTGGTGATTTAACTGACCATAAATCTGAGTTCGGTGATTCCTAGGTGTCTTAGGCGTGTGTGCAAAATGCTGTTTTTGGTCCCGGATAGCTAAGTGATGTTTGAGTGTCTTTACGAAAATGCCCTTAGTGGTCAACGTGCGAGTGTTTTTGGTGATATTTGGTGAGCTGAATATTTGTTAAATGTTGGTGAGCTGAATATTTGTTAAATGTTGGTGAGCTGAATATTTGTTAAATGTTGGTGAGCTGAATATTTGTTAGATGTTGGTGAGCAGAATACTTGTTAAATATTTGGTGAACTGAATTAATTATTGGTGAGCTGAATTACTTATTGGTGAGATAAATAATTACTGGTGAGCTGAATTGAGGTTGGTGAGTGTGATAACCGTGGCTATGGTGTTTTTGTGCGTGTATGTTGCATGGTCCTAGAGTCACATTATCATGTGCATATTTTGGTGAGCAGAGGCTTCGGCCTAGTTATTTTGGTGAGCAGAGGCTTCGGCCTATCTTGGTGAGTGCCCTCAAGGCAAGTTTTTGGTGTTGATGGATCCACATGCATATGTCTAGGAGTCGGGCCGCATCACATGCATTGCATATACCTTCGGTGTTGTCTGTGATTGATATAAACTAATGGTGTGCTATCTCAGCTGTGAATTGGTGTTGTTAGCTGCTTGATCTATATGTCGTTGATCCTATATGTTATTATTTACGAAATGAGACTCACCCTACTGCTTTTATGTTGCTTCTCATGTCGGCAACGTGCAGGTGATAGCGAGCGAAGGTGATCTAGTACCTTCTATCTAGTGGGTCGAGTCAGCTCTGATACGTAGCACCAGGGGGGCGTTAGTTTACTATTTTATTTAAATTGACGTTGAACTCTAGTTTCGGTGATGTAATTTGATATTGTCAGATTTGGTGATTATTCCGCTGCGATGTTTTTTTATACTTATATATTAATTTTGGGGATATAATACGTTGGTGTTTTAAATGTGGCACCCTCTCGTGGTTGCATTAAAACGGTTTTTGCGAACTCTGATTTTTAAATTAACTAAATAATAGTTATTAGTAAAGGGGGTGTTACATTATGCATTTTTCACGATTAAGTTATGTAACGCGCTTGATGGTCTTTAGCATCGAGTATTAGCATGTGTTCAGTATTTAAAACAGGAGGTACTCTGATGTATGCCAGTAGTGCATTTCGGTAGCTTCTACAAGTTAGAAACTATCGGGGTGTTACAAAAGGTCTCCTCCGTCCGGCCAAAGAGGCTAATTCATTGAAAGAAAGTGGAGCGGCCATCTTATCTGTAGAGCAACAAAGTAGCGAATCAGCAACATAAGTAAATAATTCATCAAAAGACAAAATAAAGATACATCAAGACCTAAAAAGCAACTTAAGAACTCGGCAGCTTCAGGAACCGTAGAGGCGTTGGACAGCTCACTGCACAAAAAATTTTATGGCACAGTGGACAAGCCACCGACGATCTTCCTCAGCATGCTCAAAGTCCTCTGCTCAGGATCAGATAACTCAGATGGGAGGATGCGATAAGACCGAGAGGTGCGGTCCGCATCGACATTACACCACCCAAGGCGAAACTTATCCCTAACTGGATGCCCTTGTTCATCAAAGAAGCCCATGCTGTCGACGGCCTTCTCACTAGTAGGAACGAGGTAAAAATACTTGAACCTCCAATCATGCTGGTTATCTGAGTACACTTGAAAGAAAGCATAGTTTGTCCGACATTTCAAGTGCACAAACTCGTAAAGGATGACGCCATCTGAAGTATCTCGACAACGCTGCACCTCGAGGATAACCATAAAAACCCTCAAGCTGCATCTTCTTTGAAGGACTCTCATCACCAGCTTGAAACACTTCACAAAACACCACCAATTTGGGTGGAGCTGAGAGGGAGCTATCTTAAGGTGATTCATAACCTCCAGTTGGAAGGGTGAAAAGAATGGGGAAACCCGCACCTTGTAAACCACATTGTGAAACATCATGAATTTTCTACCGTCAGGGACTCTACACACCCTGTCTTGGGGGTCAACCACCTCAACCCGCCAGTCGCGTCCCAACGCATCTTGCAGACAGCGGGGAGGCTCTTTTCCTGGAAGGTAGACGCTCCTGGCAGAACAAACAATACGAGCAACCCAGTCATAACTACAACCACTAATCTCCACCACTTCATGCTCAAGCGGCAGATCATCGTCAGAAGAAGTATCCACAAAGCCAAGGGCGCCAGCCCCCTCCGAAGGCACGGTATCACCAGCCCCCTCTTCGAAGTCGTCAGCTTGACTCTTAGCCAGGTGAGCGGTAGGGTGCATCCGAGCCGTCTTCTTTGTCCTTGCCATCTCTCAACCTACGGGACAGGGGGCAAAACAAGCAGTCACGAGACAGACAGGAAAACTTAGAGACAACCCCCCTCCCCCGAGATTGGAGACTTTGCAAGACAATACATGCTCAAAAGAACAAAGAAGCTAGAAAGATAAACTGAAAATTCGCACGGAAGTTACCTCAGTAAATCAGAAGCCGCAAAGACTAGCGGGAACGTCAATGGAGGATGATAAGAGCAACTCCCCTCAGCACCAAGCAAGCCCTGAAAATTCATAGGTGAGAAGGCAGGTTAAAAGTCGGGAGAAAACGGCAAAAATAAAACAGAGTGCTAAGCACACGCCCACACAAAACCAGCGCCCATAGGGGCGCCCATAGGAGCAGCCAGTGCCCAGGAGGGCGCCTGGCAGGGCGCCAATCAAGGCAGCCAGCGCCCATGAGGGCGCCAGTCAGGAGCATCCAGCGCCCAGGAGGGCGCCTGGCAGGGGCCCAGTCAAAGCAGCCAGCGCCCATGAGGGTGCCTGGCAGGAGGGCACTGTCAACAACGTAAATAAACGGGAACGAACAACAAATACTTACCAGGAAGAAGAGACGTTGAAACGAGTGGACTCTACTCCCTCCTCCTCTTTTTAAGGAGGCACTAGGTTGGTGACTTGATCCCTACTCCTTACTCCTCCTTGAAGTAGGCGCTAGGGTTGGTGACTTGGTCCCTACTCCTTCCTCCTCCTTAAAGAAAGCACTCCAAAAAAGTGTGGACCGTAGGACAAAATACCCGCCTATTTATAGGAGTTAGCGTTTCACCCAACACCGCGGATCAGGCAAATCAACTTGGCCCATATCCACGACGTAGAAGCCTGATACGCCTGTCACCTTAAGACATGCTCAAAAAACACAAACAAGACAAGATGAGCAGTGAAAAAGAAAGCAAAGTGCCAAGCACCCGTCTACACAAGTCGGCACCCGAGAGGAAGCCCGGCAAGGAGGGCGCCCATAAGGGCGCCTGGCAGAAGCAACCAGCGCCCATGAGGGAGCCTAGCAGGACCAGGAGGGTGCCCCATAGAGGCGCCTGGCAGGGCGCCAAATGTAACGCCCCAAAATAATTTAATTAATTATTTAATTAAGTTATTTAAGACTTACAATATTTATTTTAATCTAATTAACTAAGTTGGGGTTTTATTTTATTATATCTTATTAGGAGGTGTTTAAGTAATTGGAGTGGTGCGAATAAGGGCCCATGATCCACAAGTAGGCCCATGACTCATTGGCTGGTCATATGGTTCGAATCACTTAGGGGTCTTTAGGGTTAGTCTTCATTCATTCATTCCATCCAAAAAGAAAGAAAAGAAGCGAATAAAGAGAGAGTGAGAAGAGAGGCGCGACTTGCAAGAGGAAGGGAGAGGAAATCCATGGAGCACTCAAGGAGGAGGGGAAAGCTTGTTGGTGTCTTGCAATTTCTTGGAGCCTTGCCTAGTATATTCGAACTCTATAAGGTTAGGGGGTTCTCTTTTCATCTCTAATAGTGTATGTGATGAGTATTGTCTAGGGTTGGGTTCTAGGGTGATTTCCAAGAATGATTGGTGTGTTTTAATGTTGTTGTTATGCTGAAAATTTGTTTGTGCAAGGACATGTTAAATTGGTGTTGAGTGGAGTGCAATATGAATGCTGCATGCTAGGTGTTTGTGGTTATGACTGAATGATTTTTGGTGGAAAATGTGATGGCTACTGTTCACATAAGTATTTGGCATTGGTGATTTAATTTGGTATTTTGTTTGTTGAGAGGAACTCAAAAAGTGTTGGAGCCTTAGGCGCCCTAGGTGTGTGTGTGTGTTGCGCCATTGTGTCTTGTGTGTTGCTGAAGAAATTGTCCCATTGTGTCACATGATGTTGCTGGAAAATGGTCCCTAGGTGCCTTAATGATAGGTGCCAAGTGTTTGTGCCGTGGCTGAAAAATATCCTTAGGCGCCATCGTTGTTGTCAATCCGTGCTTTGTTGCTGCTGTCTGGGCGCCTGTTGCCAATTCTGCCAATTTGCGCCTCACTTGCGCGCCAGTCGCGCTTCAAGCGCAAGTCACTGGGCATTTCTGCCGTTTCGCGCTCCAGTCGCGCCTAAGTCGCGCTCCACGCGCGAAGCCTCAGAATTTTCTGCTGTTCCGAGTCGTTTTCAGCACGTGTCTCGGTTTTATCCCAAATTTGTTTTTGACATATCTTTTGACTCGGGTGTCCGTTTTAGGTGCTTCAAAGTGCGTTTCGAAGCTTATTCAGGTGCCTACCTAGATATTCTAAATTTAGGCAAAAATGAGTTATTTTTCTGACGGTTCTGGGCAGATGTTGCCCAAGGTGTCTAAGTGTAAATTTGCCTATCTTTTGCCCTTTCCTTGTGATTATCCCAAAATGGTGTGGTTGAGTTGGTGCTGGTGTGATTGGTGAGTTGATTGATAAAATGGTGAGATAGTGAATAAAATGGTGAGTTAATTAATCAATGATGATGGTGAGTTGATTAAATGGTGAATTGGTGAATTGTGTGGTGTGTTGTGGTGCATTGTCATGGCGTCTCATAAACCATGTGCATTATCGGTGAGCAGAGGCTTCGGCCTAACTACAATTGGTGAGTGCCCTCAGGGCTTGTATTTGGTGACAGATCCGACATGCATGTGCCCGTGGAGTTTGGGTTGCATTTCATGCATAACCATACATTTTGTAATGTTGTTTGGAGATTGTAATTTTGATGTGGTTGCTGCCATTGTTGTGAATCGGTGTGCCTAGTTACTTTTCCTATGCAGTGCTTATTCCATATGCTATTAATTATGTAAAGAGACTCACCCTACTGCTTTTATGTTGCTTCTCATGTCGGCAACGTGCAGGTAATAGCGAGTGAAGGTTACCCTTATGCCTTCGTCTGGTAGGGAGTGTCATGCTCTGATACGTAGCACCGGGGGGCGTCTTATGTTTATGTGTTATTTTATTTGATACTGTTAGACTGTTATTGGTGATGTATTGGACTTGTTTCGAACTTATTATTATTCCGCTGTGGTAGTGACTGTATTTAGTTGATGCAAACTAAACAGGTATTTTATGGTGCTATGTATCTTGTGGCTTTTAGCCGAACTATGCGATTTGAAGTTGTTGAATTAATGGAGTAAATGTAGCACTCTCTTATATTGTTTTCAAAAAAAAAAAAGAAACTCTGATTTTATTAAATAGTAAGGTTATTAGAAGGGGGTGTTACAATAGTGGTATCAGAGCAATGGTTGGTCCGTCCGGCCAAGTCGTAGAGTCGTTGTGTCGGTTAACGACCAACTGTTGTCTTTTAGTCTTGACCATTGGTTTGTGTTGTAGTGATGTTCCTGCAGGTACAGGTAAACGGAAGCTGCTAATGGTAAGTGAACTAGTGGGGGAGATGCCCCTACTGGTATTGTGTACTGTTGTTATTGAAACTACTATTGATATTGCCGCTTGCTTATTGCTGCTTGCCGTGTCGCTGAAAATTGATTTATGTGCTATTTTATCGTGCTAATTAGGTGTCGTTGTTGTTTTAATTTACACCAAGTTGCTGCTACTGTTTAATCATTGTTGCTGAAATTACTGTGCTGTTGCGGTTTAATTGCTGTTGGTTGCAAAAAGCTATTTCCGAAAATTGTTGCTGTTTCTGAAAACCGTTTTATTTGAGTAATACTAATGCCTTGTGCTATGTAGTTTTGTGATCTGAAAAGTAAACTGATTTCTGAAATTGTTTTTGAAATGTCTAATGGACGATTTTACGGTTGGATACTGAAATTAGTAATAAAATCTATTTTTAATGAATGAACGTGGGTGTTGAAGTGGTGGAGATCAAAGGAAATAAAATTATTTTTGACTTAGGATTTTAAATGAGGAAGTATAGAAGTGAAGTTTTTGTTGGATTGGAAAATGATTTTCTAGTTGGTTTTATTTGAAACAGAGTAATGATTTGTTGTTGTGTCGATTTTAAAAACCTTGTCAAAAATGATTTGATGACGATTTTGAAACTAGTATTGGGTTTCTTTGGGAGCAAAAATGTATTAGTATGTATGAAACCTTGTGTGCTCTATGATGTTTAAATTGGTTAAGAAATTTTGCGTGCTCTATGTATTGTTTGATCTATATGGAATATGTATTGCTTGTAATTTACATAGCGAGTGTGTTGAAGTGATTGATGTATTTTAATTGGTTGGTATATGATTATTGGGAAGTTTAAACTATGCTTGATGGCTGAATTTGTGGCTGCTTGGATGCTTAATTTGTTGCTAAGCTCACTGTGTAGGCACTTTCTGAGTAGGTTTGACTTTCGGCTAAACTGGAACTGTTTTACTGGTTGATAAATTATGTAGCACACAATTTTAGAAACTAGACTGAACGCTGGTCATTTTGGCTTTGGTTTGGTCGCATTTAAAGTAGTATAGCTCCAGTTATGGGTTTCGCAAGTTAGGATAAAATTCTGGGGACCGTCTGGACATAGGGTCAGTGTTTTGATTGTGGTGTTTTCAAATGAACTGCTTTTCGAATGAATCCAATTTCTTTGAAAACTAGACACAATGATTTACTGTTTCGTGTTATTTGGGTTTGTTTTGGGCATTGTAGAAGAGTCACAACTTAGGACACAGTCGCTGCCCCATTTTCTGGACCTCTTGCCTTGTTTGCGAAAACTGTGCTATTGGACTCATCTTTTTGAAATTCTAAAAATATAACCAGAAACTAGACTCCGTAAGTTTTCCGTAGAGGGGTTGTTTGCTAAATTCTGATGTCGTTTGATAGGGTAAATAAATTGTTGAAGTTTATGTGTGAGTGCTGAAATTTCCTGCGTTGCTTAGTTTGTACTGTCACTGTAACGGAAAAACTGTTTTTGCAATATCTTTTGAACCAGGAGTCCGATTTGAGTAAACTAAATGTTTCGGAAAGCTTATTCAGAGGCCTAACTGAATATTCTAATTTCAAGGCAAAATTGGTTGTTTCTGGTGTTGTTGATTTTTAGGCGTGTCGGTCGAATTAAATTGTTGTAGTGTTGTCGGTGGCTTAGAGCCTCAAGTTGTTATTGTGTTGTCGGTGGCTTAGTGCCCCAAGTCGTTGCTGCAGTGTCGGCGCCTTGGTGCCCGAAGTTGCTGATCTGTTATTGATTATGGGATTATTGGTCCCGGAGTCTTGTCTCCAAGTTGTTGTCATGGGAGGGTTAGTCCCAGAGTTGTCTCCGCATTGTTGCTTTGTTGTTGCTTGTGGTTGCCTCATTAATAATATTGATGTTTATGTGTTGTCTTGGGTACCGCCGAATGGCCCAAGTTATATTGTTGTTGATTTGTTGTGGTGGGCCGATGCCCATTATTGATTAGTACGCCGCTACTATGCCCCATGCGTGTTGTTGTTGATGATGTTGCTTTGCTATTGGTTTGTCGTTGTTGATGTCGCCTGAGTGGCAATTTTAGTTTTTGATGTCGCTTGAGTGGCAAAGTTGTTTGTTGATGTTGTTGTCGTGTTGCTAAATTATGAGGCTTGTTGTGCGACTGTTACGCACCCTGTGAGTTTCGTCGTGATGCTGTGATGATTGATGTATTTCGTTATCCTTAAGGGTAGATGAGTGAGGTAGAATGTGAGCTAGTTTATCAGAGTAGCGCAGCGGAGTCTTAGCATGTCGTATTGGGAAGGAACTTTAATAGAGCTTGGGGGGTGATCACGTGGTACCAACGAGATTACGCTCAAATCCCTATCGGAGATCCTTAGGGAGAGGATGTGTCTGGTTGTTATTTCTCAAAGCTACCTGGCTGAATAAGTAGGAGGGACGGCCGCCCAATCACTTACCGCCGGTAATCAGAGAAATGGTGACCAGCATGGTAGATAGAACTAGTTGCCTAGATAGCTTAGTCGTTGGTGGGAGAGTGTTAGCCTTGCCGGGGATTGTTGACTTTGTTGTCGACAAGGCAAACGAGTTGATTCTAGATTTTTTAGTTTCTGTTTATTTTTAGTTACTTAACTTTGCTACTTGTTGGTTTTGTTGAACTTGTTGACGTTTGCTTAAGTGTTTCAGAGGTTTGTGTATGCGGAGCAAGGGTCCACAAGAACTCTTGTTTAACCCGGAAATTGAAAAACTAGCAAAAGCAAATCAAAGAAAGGCTAAGCTTGCCAAGCAGCAAGCAAGGGAATTGTCACAGGTACAATCAGCTTCTACCTCGGTACCGGAAGATTTTTAGAGTGAAGAGGAAGAAATGGCTAATCCTCCACCTCCACCAAGACGTACTCTAGGTGACTTCGGGCGAAGAAATCAAGGTGCCCAAGCTTTAGCATTTCAACCAGCGGGCGTGGGCCAGTTTGACATCAAATCTTCTGTCCTCACTGCCCTTAAATCAGAGCAGTTCTCTGGGTCTGATGCTGAAGACCCCAACCAACATCTCTTCCAAGTTTATGAGATATGTGGTACTACACACCCTGAGGGGGTGACTGATAATGCAAAGAAGGTTCGGCTGTTCCCATTCACTCTAACGGGCAGGGCGAAGGATTGGTTGAACACTCTCCCAGGGACCGTCAACACTTGGAATGACCTCGAGAATAATTTCTTGGAGCGATTCTTTCCTGTCTCCAAGTTTATAAGGAAAAGAGCTGAAATCTCTAACTTTACTCAAGCGGAGTCAGAGTCGTTGTATGATTCTTGGGAGAGATTCAAACTGTTGCTCAAAAAGTGTCCCAGGCATGGTATAGATGACTTCTTACAGCTGCAAACTTTCTGTCATGGTTTGAGACCTCAGACAAGAATGATGCTAGATGCCTCAGCTGGAGGATCTTTGGGTACAAAGACTTGGGAGGAAGAAAAGCATCTAGTAGAAGACATGGCCTCCAATGAATACATAATTCAGAATGATCGGGGAGGTATAGGTAAAAAGGGTGTGCTGGAGCTAGATTCAAACAGTGCAGTGTTAGCCCAGCAGAAATTAATGTCCATGCAGATCGAGGCCCTCACCAAACAATTGGCTGCAGCTTGTGAGGTTGGGTCAAAAAGCCAAGCAACCGCCCAAGCAGTTCAAACAGGTGGGTGCATTTATTGTGGCAGAGAAGCTCATGAAGGGGATTGTGCAGCCCGAGGAGAGGCAATGGAACAGGCCAATTATATGGGAAATTTCCAAAAACAAGGTGGGAACCCTTATTCCAACACCTACAATCCTGGGTGGAGGAATCATCCCAACTTTTCTTGGAAAAACAATGAGGCCTCAGGTTCCCAACAACAGTCTCAAGCATCTAATCAACAACAAAAACCCCCTTCTCGGCTGGAAGATGCGTTGACACAGTTTATGCAGATGACCAAGAACACTTTCCAATCCCAAGAGCAAGTGATGATAAACATGGGGAAAAACCATAAAGCATCCATGAAGAACTTGGAGACCCAAATTGGTCAACTGTCAAAGCAATTAGCTGAGAAGTCTAATGGCAACTTCCCTGCAAACACTGTGGATAACCCCAAGAATGAAAACTGCAATGCTATCTCGCTAAGAAGTGGTAAAGAGTTGAGACCCGTTGAGGTAGCTAAGTACAAGCTCAGGGAGGAATTGGAAAAAGGAAATGAGGTGGTTGAAAAAGAAGAAGAAACAGGGAGTGAGAAAAACAAGGGGGGGCAAGATAGAAGATCCAGGAGATCCCATCATACATGAAATTGCCCTATCCCCCATTACCCAAGAAGAAAGAGAAGGAGGAGCAATTCTCCAAGTTTAGGGAAATTTTCTCGCGTCTCCAGATCAACATTCCTTTCGCAGAGGCATTAGAGCAAATGCCCATGTATGCAAGGTTCATGAAGGAATTGTTGACTAAAAAGAGGAGGTTTAAGGATGATGAAATTGTGGCTTTATCTGAAGAGTGTAGTGCCATAATCCAAAACAAGCTTCCTCAGAAGTTGAAGGATCCTGGGAGCTTCACCCTCCCGTGCACAATTGGTGAAGAAAAGGTTGATAAGGCACTGTGTGATTTGGGGGCGAGCATAAACTTAATACCCCTAGCCATGTGGAGGAAACTGGGTGGAGGAGAAGTGAAACCAACCTCCATGACCTTGCGTCTTACTGACAGGTCTATCAGGAACCCTTATGGGGTTGTGGAGGATGTCCTGGTCAAGGTTGGCAAATTCCTCTTCCCAATAGACTTTGTAATTTTGCAACTGGATGGGGATACGGATGTCAAAAGCTCCATGAATGGAGACAATGACATTCCTTTCATTCTGGGAAGACTCTTCCTGGCTACCATAGGGCAGTAATTGATGTGGCTAAAGGGACGGTGAAATTGAGGGTCCAAGACGAATCGGAGACTTTCAATGTGCTTGAGTACACAGCCCCGATGAAGGAAAAAGAAGAATGTCACTGCATTGAGACCACTAATTCCAAGATGGTTGGAAAAAAAATCTACCACTCAACCCGTGAGAAGCCACCTGCTGCCTGGAAGGACCTGAAGGAAGCTACAAGTACATCTGGTAAGAACTGTAAGATGGAAGTGGAGTATGCCAAGGGAGTGCTGGAAGAGGCACTGAAAAAGCTGAGTGCTCCACCGGAGCCAAACTAAGATCCATCTTCTAACCGTCAAGCTAGTGACGTTAAAGAAGCGCTGAGTGGGAGGCAACCCACTGTGAGGTACCAAGTATTTATTTTAGTTTAATTTTAAGTATTCAATTAAATTTTAATTTTGGGTTAGTTTTAGGCAAAAACTGTGTTCGGACAATTTCGCTTCGTGAAAGAGAAGGATTTCAAAGAAAAACCGTTTCTGCGTCCTTTCGCGTCGTGAAATAAGGGTGTCGCATCGCGACGTGTTTAAAATTTTTAACTGAAAAACAGTTCTGTTTGATTTCGCGACGCGATAGAGACGCGTCGTGTCGCGATGCGAGACTTTTTAGCCTGATTTCAGGCAGACCGAACACAAACAAAAAAATTTTAAAAATTGCTCTTTTTCCCTCTCTTGTGCCCACACTGCAAATCCCCTTCCCTATTAAGTTTTTGCTCTAATTTGGTCGTGGATTCTTGCTACTTTGCACGAAATCATCATCACCAAACTTCTCCAGGTATTGATTTTAACGTTGTAATTCAATTAGAGTAGAAATTTCTGTTTGATTTGATGGTTGTTGAGTTGAATTTGGGGTTACAAATTTTGGGGTTTGGAGGACAAATTAGGAGTTGGAAATTGTTCCCCACTGTAGTACATTGCATGATTAATGTTGATTTCTGAGTTTGGGGACTGAGTGATTGAATTGGGGTAAGAACTAAGTTGATTTTGGGGTGTAGCCAAGGTGTTTGACGAAATGCCTGAATAAAATTTTTTGTGTGGCCAAGGTGTTTGTGAAAATGCCCAAGTGAGTTTTGGCTAAGCAACCCAACTGTTTGTGAAAATGCCTAAGTGAATTCTGTTTTTTGGTTGCTAGCCTTGTTTTAATTCTGCGAATATTTCTAAACCTTAGGGTAGATGACTTGGTGCCCAGAAACTATGGTTTGGCTGTTTTGTTATTTTCTCTGCTGGAGTGGGGCCCACACCAGGGACCCACCAAGAACTAACAATTGTGCTGGATTCTGGTTTTATTTCATTACAGGACATTTACAGGTAAACAGAAATGATGAGCAAACCAAGCAAAGCAGGCACCTCCAAGAAAAGGAGAGGGGGACCCTCAGTTAAGGTTGAGAGATTCAAGTCCCCCGAGCACGAAGAGCGGTACCAGCAGGTGGTCAAAGATAAGAAGATAAATCCTGAGAGGGCCTTTGACCTCTCCATAGATGAGTTCCCGATCATCACTTCCACACTGCGGGAGTTGGGGTGGCTTCCACTCAATGCAATGATTAAGCAGGCAAGCCAGAGCCTGGTCAGGGAGTTCTACTCCAATGCCTATTGGGAGGAGGACAAGGACAAGTCTACATCAGTTTATGTCAGAGGCAAGACTGTGTCCTACTCTTCAGACAGCATCAACAGCCTGCTTGGCCTACCTATAGAGGCCTACTGTGCTATGTGCGCCGCTGCAGTTGCCCCCAGAAAGATTGATTATGAGGGGACATTAAGAGAGCTGTGCCGTCCAGGGGCACAATGGGCCGGATCCCAGAACCTTCCACGCCGCTTTTGCAACATGGGACTGAAACCAATCCCGAAGGCCTGGAATGCATTTTTCAACCAGTCGATCATCTCTTGTTCCAACTCTAGTGATGTGAAGGTCAAGGTGGCCATGGGGCTATTGGCCATTATGAGAGACCAGAGGGTGAACCTGGGGAGAGCCATATCTGAGAGCATTGCAGAGATAGTCAGATGTCCTAGGGCTAGATTGGGGCATGCCTCTGTGATCCATGCCTTATGTATACAGCAGGGCTGTCCTGAGTACCCTGATGACTTACTAGTTGACCCCAGGGAGCCCATCACCGTAGCCTGGATCATGAAGCAGCCCGAGGGGCCTATGGATGAAACAGTTCCACCACCACAGCCAGCACCTCCAGCACAGCAGCAGCCAGTAGGCCCATCCTACCGTCAGCTGTATGGCAGCAACCCTTCCTTCCAGTATGACCTCCATATGGCCAACTGGTGCGGGACGTCGATGCTACTACAGCATCAGGGCATAGACACCTCTTACCTTGCATCAGCTAGAGTCCACCTGGCTGCCCAGGAGTATATGGCAGAGAACAGTGCAGCAGGTGCATCTTCATCAGCACCACCGGGAGAGCAGCAGCCAGACTCTCAGGACCCCCTACTTTCAGGGGATGAGTACATTGATGATCACATTTCTTTTCCCTGAGCAGGAGGCTCATTTATCTTTTACTGTTATTTTCAGACATTTTTATCTTGCATTTTTAGTCCTACTTTCCCCTTTTGACTTTATTTTTCACTTTGGTCTGTACTATATTATTACAACTTATACTGTGATATTGAGGCACCACTATCTTAAACTTTTTGGAAGCAGCTTCAATTATGATGATTTGTGGTAATTAGTTTCATATGTTTTACATTTTACCTTGTGATTGCTAGTGTGTCAAATTTTATCATCAGGTATTGCTAGTGGTCATGCCAAAAGTTGAGGCAGACTGAGATCATCTGTGGGCAATCTCTCCAGTAACATCTCTTAAAAAATTCCCAGCTGTGAGGTTTGTCCCCAAACACTTATTCTATTCATTGTGTGATTATTCCTTGCTTGCATTAGTCTGCAGAACTTGAGCTTGTACTTAACTATCTTGCATGTGATTTATATACACACTGAGGTAAATTTTTGAAAACCTGAGCCTTTCAAGCCAACCCTCTAATTGCGATCCCTTGTTAGCCCCTCTGAGCCTAATTGTTTATTTTTTCTAATTTTCCTGCAAATCATAGCCGAATTTTTCTTAACTTGGAGTTAGGTAGATTAAAGCATGAGAGTGGGGAAATATTCTAAGTTTGGGGTTGCTCATGGAATAGCAACATTCTAAGTTTGGGGTGGTATACAAGAGAAAGGAACATAAGAAAAGAAAAAAAAATTATATATATATATATATATATATATATATTTCAAAAAAAAAGTTATATATAAATAAATAAGTAAATAATTCCTTCGATTGTGGAATGCTTTGGGAAAAATGGGTAAGTGAGAGAGATTGTTGAAATTGACAAAGAGAGAAGTAGGCCTAACTCCAAGTTGTAACCTACTTATCCAAATGTATCCACCCTTACCTAAGCCCCATTACAACCTTTGAAAGTCCTCAAAAAGTGTGTGTGTATTTCTTGTGTATTGATTTGTATAGTACTTGTTCAAGCTTATGAAACGATGATGCAGGTACTGTGAATTGAGTGAATACCCTAAACACCTCAAAGAGAGAAACACTGGTGAGATGTGTGAAAAAGAGATAACTTGAGAATGCTTGCCTGCTTAAGATCTTGTGTCTTACCGATTCAGTTGTCTTGCTACTGCATTAGGTTGATGATGATTTTTGATATACTGTGTAGTTATTGGTTTGTGTAGAATGTGTGACAGCTAAATAAAAAAGTAGCCACATCCTGAATTGAATGTACTTATTGGTTTTGGAGTTATTTTGTACTTGAAAACCTCCAATCTGTGTGTTATCAATCGGCAAACCAGACACTTTCCCGGAGATGCAGCACAATTGGGAAGATTTAAGTTTCTGTGTGATTTCGCGTCGCGACCAGGAGGGTTCGCGTCGCGAAGGAAGCATGAAGCAGGAGGAAATTTGGTTCTGTCCAATTTCACGTCGCGACAGTCTCGTTTCGCGACGCGATGGCTTGCTGAAAGTTAGGGTTTTAATTCAGTTTTGCATTTTTTCAAAGGAGCTTGGTGAGGGGAGCGCAGCCAGACGTCTTAGAGCAGCATGAAAGTGCGATTTTGGAGCTTTTCACCACTTGGGAACGAGGGTTGAAGGTTCCTATGTCTATCTTTACTTGTATTGCTTTCTTTACTCTAGTTATGTCTCTATTCACCATGTGTAACTAATTTTCTAAGATTAGGGAGAGATGATTCTCCCCGAACATATGTTATGGATACTTTGTTATGGTTAATACAATTAGTTGTTTGAATTATCATAAGTCTATGCCTCTGATTGTAATGCTTTATAGTTACATATGCTAATTATAATGATCTAGGTTATGTGATCGCATAGGGATATGGGTTGCATGCTGGATATGGGGTATTAGATCATGTACTTGTGATCACCATAGGAATATGGGGTTGGATGCATGAATTCTCTATTTCTTAAGTTTATTGCTTTACCGGTTGGCATGATTCACCTAAGGAATTAGGGTAACTCAGTTAGGTAAAAGGGGTTATGATGCAAGGAATTGTCCTTAACCTACTATAGTGAATTGAATCTGGTAGTTCAAACGATTAATCTGTAATTAGCTGAAGGTTCATAAGATAGGTGAGGGAAGAGGATTCGACCCCTAATCGCTTTCTCTCATTATTTCAACAACAGTTTTTACTTTCGCGTTACTCAATTACAAACCAAACCAATTTTCACAATCTAGAATTAATAAAATTTGCTATTGTTACAACACGCAATTCCTGTGGAATCGACCGGTACTTACCGTAAATTTATTACTTGCAACGTATTCAGTACATTTGCTGAATCCTTAACAGGTGCCTATGAGGGCGCCATCAACAGCAAGGCACCCATGAAGGCGCCAAATCCTGTTAAGGAAGAAACCAGCGCCCATGAGGGCGCCTGACAGGGCGCCAAGTACCAAGGCAGCGCCCATGAGGGCGCCTGGCAAGAAGGCTGCCTGGCAGAGGGGCGCCTGGCAGAGGGGTGCCTGGCAGGAGGGCGCCCGGCAGCACGTAAGAAATTAAAAGAGTGCATGAGCACATAAGAAAATAAAAGGGTGCATGAGCACGAAAGAAAATTAAAGGATAGTGCACGAGCACGTGAGAAAAAAAAAACATAGTGCACGAGCACGTGAGCGAATAACATAGTGCACGAGCACGTGAGAAAATCAAATGATGCATGAGCATGAGAGGAAATAAAGTAACGCGTGGAGTGATGGCATCATTCTGCTCATGAGGGCGCCTGGCAGGGTGCCAAGACAGCAACCAGCGCCCATGAGGGCGCCTGGCAGGGCGCCAAGTCAAAAAGCAGCCAGCGCCCATGAGGGCGCCTGGCAGGGCGCCGAGACAACAACCAGCGCCCAAGAGGGCGCCTGGTAGGGCGCCAATGAAAAAAGAGGCCAGCGCCCATAAGGGCGCCTGGCAGGGCGCCTGGCAGGGCGCCAAGACAGCAGCCAGCGCCCATGAGGGCGCCTGGCAGAGCGCCAGGTCAAAAAGCAGTCAGCGCCCATGAGGGCACCTGGCAGGGTGCCAAGACAGCAGCCAGCGCCCATGAGGACACCTGGCAGGGCGCCTATGAAAAAAGAGGCCAGCGCCCATGAGGGCGCCTGGCAGGGCGCCAAGCCAAAAAGCAGCCAGCGCGCACGAGGGCACCTGGCAGGAGAACGCCTGGCAAAAAGTTAGTCTGGAAGCAAGTCCTTCGCAAGGGGGCAGACAGCACTGTGCCACGAGGCGACACGAAATTGTATATTCAGGTGCACAAGGCAAGAACGTGTGTCCGAGACCGTCCAACGCGTGCCAATGATAAACATAAGAAACAAGCTAGGCAAAGAAGAAACATAAAGGTTTCAAAAGGTAACATAAATATCAGGGGGCAATGACATCGAAGTCAACCCCGTTGGGGCGATATGTGACAATCCTTCTGTCTAGAACCTCTTGATCAAATTAAAAGATCATGGAGATGTCAAACAGATAATGGTGAGGACGGAAGAAGCAATTCCCCTCGGCACCAAGAAAGCCCCTAAATTTCATCAAGAAGAAAAGCAGGCTAAGAGACAGGATGAGCAACAAAAAAAGCAAAGTGCCAAGCACACGTCCACACAAGCCGGCACCCAAGAGGGCGCCTGGCAAGGAAGGAACCAGCGCCCATGAGGGCGCCTGACAAGGAAGGAACCAGCGCCCATGAGGGCGCCTGAAAAGTAGGGATCCAGCGCCCATGAGGGCGCCTGACAAGAGGGCGCCTGACAAGGAAGGAACCAGAGCCCATGAGGGCGCCTGGCAAGGAGGGATCCAGCGCCCATGAGGGCGCCTGGCAAGGAAGGAACCAGCGCCCATGAGGGCGCCTGGCAAAGAAGCAGGCATCGCCCACGAGGGCGCCTAGCAGGAGGTGGTCTGGAAGCAAATCCTTCGCAAGGGGGCAGACAGCACTGTGGAACAAGGTGCCAAAGGCACCCATGAGGGCACCAAAACCTTGTCTCGCAAAACCTGCTCCACGAGGAGACATCCACTGTATAGGCACCCAAGGCGCCCTAGATGGCCCGAAAACATGTTTCGCAGAATGGCGCCAACCACATCCGGGCTGGCACCAAGGCGCCCTAGAGGGCGCCAAAACATGTTTCGCAGGATGGCACCAAGCACATCCAGGAAAGCACCAAGGCGCCCTAGAGGGCCCCAAAACATGTTTCGCAGGATGGCGCCAAGCACATCCAGGCTGGCACCAAGGCGCCCTAGAGGGCGCCAAAACATGTTTCGCAGGATGGCACCAAGCACATCCAGGAAGGCACCAAGGCGCCCTAGAGGGCGCCAAAACATGTTTCGCAGGATGGCGCCAACATCAAAGACATAGAGGCGGGGCGCCAGATCCTGCTCCAGCCAGATCAACGAGACAAGACGCCCATGGCGCCCATGAGGGCGCCAGATCCTGCTCCAGCCAAATCAACGAGACGAGTCGCCCATGCCGCCCATGAGGGCGCCAGATCCTACTCCAGCCAGACCAAACGCAACAAGGCGCCCATGGCGCCCATGAGGGCGCCAGATCCTGCTCCAAATGCAACAAGGCGCCCATGGCGCCCATGAGGGGACCAGATCCTGCTCCAAACGCAACAAGGGGCCCATGGTGCCCATGAGGGCGCCAGATCCAGCTCCAAACGCAACACGGCGCCCACGGCGCCCATGAGGGCGCCAGATCCTGCTCCAGACGCAACAGGGCGTCAGATCCTGCTCCAATAGGCAGCAGCCAAAACAACATGACAAGGCGCCCATGGCGCCCATGAGGGCGCCAGATCCTGCTCCAGCCAGATCAACGTGACAAGGCGCCCATGGCACCCATGAGGGCGCCAGATCCTACTCCAAGAGGCGGCAGCCGAGACAACATGACAAGACCCCCATGGCGCCCATGAGGGCGCCAGATCCTGCTTCAAGAGGCGGAAGCCAAGACAACATGACAAGGCGCCCAAGAGGGCACCATCCACAACACCACGCAGGGAACAACACCGGAGGCGCCCCGGAGGGCGCCTACCCTAAGGAACGAACGAGCGGCTAGCAAGGAACCCACGAGGGCGCCAACATCAGGATGTCTCAACACAATGACACAAGGCGCCTAGTGTAACACCCAAAAGCTACCCGTTTTCAAAAATCATTTTGAGTGCTACAGTTTTCAACTGAAAATCGCCAACGAAATCATACGTCAAAAATAACTGACTTTCATTTAACATGCAGCGGAAAATCAAGGGTTCAACTTAACGATAAAATTCCAAAAGGTTCACAACATGAATAGTCATAACGGCATAAACTTAGGTTCAATAAATGTAACGACATAAGGAATATAAAAGAGCGTTCATCCCCCCGAGTGCTACGTATCAGAGCGACGACACCGACCCGACTATATGAAGGTACTCCGCATTCATTCGCTATTACCTGCACGTTACCAACATAGGGGTAACATTCAAACAGAAGGGGTGAGATATCACACTATCTAATAAATCGTATGAAAAGCAATATGCATTCGGTCAGGTCATCACATTCATCTCGTCACAATAATCACATAATTTCACTAGTCAATCATGCAGTATGGAATGCACATGCATGCGGTACCAAGTCACAACGCTGGCCATAGGCCTAAATCACAACGCTGGCCGAAGCCTAATCCACAACGCTGGCCGAAGCCTAATCCACAACACTGGCCGAAGCCTAATCCACATGATATGCATGCGACGCAACGGGTATGCACAACATGTCAGCACAATCACATATCGGCACAACAACAACATAAATCACCACACTGGCCATAGGCCTACGACATAAAATCATGACAACTACGCAATACACAACACTGGCCATAGGCCTACGACATAAAATCATGACAACGACGCAATACACAACACTGGCCATAGGCCTACGACACCAAATCACAACAACGACGTAAGACGGGACGCCAACAGCAACAACAACAATACACCAGCCCAAAGAGGCTTCACGACTAAACAACAACAACAATGACGAACAACAAGCTACAACAGGCAACACGTCACAATAGTCAATATCACAACAAACAACAGACAACAAACAGCACGTCACAACCGCCAACACAATCACGTCGCAACAATTAATATCTTCGCTATGGAGCAGAACTCCCTCGTCGCTAAGAGAACAATCAACAACTCGGCACTCAGCCCTCTCAATCATTAACAACGTTTAGCAACCAACAACTTAACCAATCAATTTAGGGCAGCCACACATGGCGCCCAACAACCAACAATTATCAACCAACTAACTTAGCAAATTAACAATTAATAACTGACAACTTAATTGGAGCAACAAACCCCACAAAATTCGGAGCAACAAACCCCACAATATTCGGACAGAATTATTAGTCATTTTGAAATCAAATCTTCTCCCTCATTTCTCAACGAAATTTAGCGAAATCAGTGCCTATTCAGTAGGAAATTAAGTCTACTTTCCAACAAAACAAACCCCACGAAATTTGGAGGATCAGGGCATTCACAATTAGACAAAGACTGAACATATATCCCAAACCGTCCCAGATTTTTGACCCAATTTGCAACCAAGAATTCTCCCATTATACTTATCCAAATTGAGTAAACTCAGTGCCTAATTTGTATAAAATTGTGTCTAGTTTCCAGAAAAACAAACCACATAATTTTCGGACCACTAGATTGTTCCCAATTACTGTATAACCGAACCTATACTCAGATCGTTTCCAGAATTTTAACATAACTTGTGACACCTATAACTCGAGCTAAGCAACCCCAAATGCAACCAAACTAGTGCCAAATTAACAAGCATTAAGTCTAGTTTCTAAAAAGGTAAACCACATAATTTTCAGACTGCTAGATTGTTTCCAGAATACACGCAGAATGCGCCCTATGCGCCCTACAACCAGAGATTTTGTTTAAAATCAACAACACACAACACCAAACACCAACAATCACATCGAAATCATCATCAAACATGTTAATCATCACCAATCATGTCTAAACACCATTAATCACATTTAATCATCGTCAAAACACATTTAATCATCACCAATCACATACAATCATCATCAATCATTCTTGGACATCGTCAATTCATGTTTAAACACTTTTAAGCACATATATTCATCATCAAACATAATCAATCCTTAAAACTAAGGTTCTCTAATCTTAATCACCTAGGGTTCCATTAACCACCCCACATAGAGACATTCATATAACCCATTAGATAGATAGAACCCCACCCTTACCTTAGTTTGTAGAAATCGAAGATCCTTGCCCTAGAACTCTCTCTCCCTCCTTGTGCGCCTCCTTTCCCTCTTACATGCTCTCCTATCCGCGCGCCTACTCTCTCTCTCACTCTCAACTTTGGTTTTTTTTCTAATTATGTGAGCAAAACCCTAAAAATTAACTATTTATACTTAGTTAGTCTCATGGGCTTTTCTACTTAGCTTATGCGACTTAACCCAACCCCTTTTTCTTTTAACACTTCACTTCTCACTAATACTAACCCCCTCGCATAATATGACATGAATTATATTATGACACACAACCAAACGTACTATTATATTATTATCACTTAATAACTAAAATAATTAATTAAATAAATTAATCAATTATTTTGGGGCGTTACACCTAGGAGGGCGCCAACGTCAGGATATCTCAACACCATGGCACGAGGCGCCCAGGAGGGCACCAATATCAGGATATGTCACCCTAGATTAGTGCCTGGCACAAGGATTACACCAAGAGAGGTGTGGATCACGGTCGAAATGAAGTGATCTTGTATGACCCGACGAGACAAACAGAGTAACGCATGGCAAAGAAAAAATCTCTCTTTTTTACTCTAGAGAGTGAAAACGATAAAACACGGTCGTGACAAAGGCAGTGTCTCGCGCGACTTCACACATCCGGTAGACCAACGAAAATTTTTCAAGCCAAGACCATCCTCCGGAATAATCTCGGCTTGGGGGGCAACTGTTCTGGACTGGACCAAGAGGTCCATTAGCAAAACCAGGGGGTGCGTTTAGCAATTGGATATGGATCAGACCAACCGATTCGGCCCATATCCGCAACATACAAGCCTAATACGCTTGGAGGGTTCAGATCGCCTCCATTGATCCGACGATCCACAACGAGCATCGATTTCCTATAAATACCGGCTCGCATAGCCATTTATACGGTACGGACTATTCCCTTGCAAATTCACTAGCTTATTCTCATACTGACTTGAGCGTCGGAGTGGCTTTGCAGTTACCCCCCCCCCCCCCCCCCGGGCGCTCACTGGCCTACTGCCAGGACAGCAAGAGACCTACCAACAGCAGCCTACCAAATTACTGCTAGGTACAGAGCACAAGGTAATCCCTTATCTCCTTTTCTCTTTCTTATTAAGGTCTAGCTGGGTTGGTAGAAAAGGCTGTTCAGGTTGGTATGTTTGTAGGATATCATGTATCAGAAGGAAATGATTTGTCTTTACTACAATTTGCAGATGACACTATCCTTATGGGTAGGGGGTCGTGGAAGAACTTGTTGTGTATCAAAAAAATCTTCAGGAGTTTTGAGCTTGTCTCAGGTCTTCGTGTTAATTTTCATAAGAGCAAGTTGGTTGGGTTTAATCTTAATGAAGGTTTCCTGGAGTCGGCATCAGTTTTTCTATCATGTTTTTCAATGGAAGTTCCTTTTAAGTTTTTGGGAGTGCCAATTGGAGCTAATCCTCGAAGATGGAATAGATGGAAGTCAGTGGTAGAATCGATGCGGGCTAGACTTTCATCTTGGAGGGGTCACCACTTATCCATGGGACACTACAAAAAAAACGGAAAATAGTGACCCAGATATCGGTCGTTAACTAGGAAATCGGTCACTAAACGATTTTGTGACCGAATTTGCGACCAAATATAATCATTTGCTAAATCACTGGTCGCTAACCATTAGCAACTGATTTGATGACTGCTTCTTTAGTGACCGCTTTAGTGACTGTTATTGCGACCGATTTGGCGACCGTTACTAGAGACTGATTTTGTGACTGGTGCTAGCGACTGATCTAGTGACTCCTTTAGCGACCATTTTGGTGAGCGACAATTGCGACTGATTTAGTGACTGGTTTAGGGACGGATTTAGTGACTGATTTAGTGACGAATATTGTGACTGATTTAGTGACCGATTTAGCGACTTTTTGGTGACTGATTTGCGGCTAGTTTAGATACTGGTTTAGTGACTGATTTAGCGACCAAATTTTTGCAACTAATTTTGTGGCTATTGACTAGTTTTGGCAACCAATATAGCAACAGATTTATCGACATAAAAAATTTAGTTAACTTATAATTTTTTTTATTTACTAATTTATTTCTAACATGTCATTTTCTGTGCACATTAAAAACATAATGTATTTGGTAAAAAAACATAATAGTCATTTTAGATTAAAACCTACATAACATAGTAATTAGTTTCTAAGTCATAACAAAAGACATAAAATGTTTAACTCTCTTCGTCACTTTGTCTCTCTGAATTGGACTCTTCATCATCTCCGTCTTCATCATCTTGTCTTACAGCTCTTCATTAGTTGGAGGTTATTGATACTTCATCATTTTAATCAATTTTTTTATCATCTTGTTATTTTCCTCACAAGTGTTCTTGGTATTTGCCATTTCAACTCGAAGTTCATCTCTTTCGGTTCTAACTTCTTCCAACTGATTTCTGAGTTCATTAAGCTCTTGCCTTTGCACCCACTCAGATGATGAAGAACTTGAACTGTAATAGTAAGGTCTTAGCACTTCGGTCGAATGTAGTCCATAGCCATACATCGTTCCTTTATTTACTCCAACTAAACCACGCCATACATCCATCTGACTTGGTGGATTAGCTCCTTGCAAAGATGCAGCTTAGGTCTGTTCTTTCGATTCGCATGTAAAGATCTCCTGTTGATATGGATATAAGACCAATTAGTATTCAAGACACTCAAATAAATTAAAACCAACATAAGAAACAAAATAGAAATAAAAATTGATAGGTCATTACATTCGCATGTTCTGATCGTCTATCCACCCAAGTGTTTAGGGTTTAGGTGTGTGCGACGAAACAAATCTATAGGCTCTGGAGGGGTTCCGTTTAACTTCGTCTAAGAACATAAAGATACAAATAAAAGACATGTTAGTATCAAGAATTAGAACATGAATTTTGTAAGAGAATAATCACCTCTCCATGTGCACAGATTAGACGAAGAGAATAAAGGATTCTTTATTATGATTACATGAAGAACACTTTAATTATTACTTACTAAACAATAAGAAGGCGTATGTATATATGGTCTGAATGAAATAATAGAGACAGCACAAAACCAGATTCATATGAAGATTATGTTAAAGAAGCACATGCCACATTTTATTTGATATTTCTCTCTTAATAAGAGGAGAAAAGAAGCAACTTTTGTTGTATGAATATGAAAATGTGTATAGTAAGTCTTCTGTTTGTAGACTCAATCAGCAAAATAATTCTTGAGAACACATATGAAAATCACATACTATAACCCAAAAAATAATCACATACCAAAGCCAATTAATTCTTGAGAACACATATGAAAATCAAATTCTATCATTCATCACTTGAATATGAACTGTTACAGTATGTGTAAACATTTAGTAAAAGCCAATTAAACAAAAAAACAAACTAAAATAGGACTGATCTCTGGTTTCATAGACAATAAGCCTTAACAATTTGGCTATTCAGACATGAGCAAGGGAAGCTTTACCATATTAGCTCTATGTTGAGATGTGGTGATTGAGCCACAAGTGTGAAGTAACGCTCCTAAACCTCCACAATCAGATGCTCGATTTGTTTTCGCTTGGATGCTCTTCTTTTGGAATGTTTGAGTTCGCCAAATGTCCCATAATTTAAGCCATACAGTCTCTCCAAGCCAACTCGCTTTGTTCATTGTGCCACCAGCACGAGCCTTGTTGACATTATTTTTCATTATTGCCACACCTCGGCTATCAAGGTTCTTTCTTGCCCCCCAATCATCCGGTGGACAAATAGAAAATTTTAACTGTATAAAAGAAAAGAAGTAAGCTAAATTTAAAATGAATCAATATATCAAAACTAAACCCAATAATTACACATGAAACATACCTTAAACTCTTCAAACCATTCATCTCTTGTCTTGACGGGTATCTTTTTCCATGAAATCCATGGATCAGTATAATGACTCTTGAGGATTTCTCCAATCCCATTAGCAGCGGCGTGTGAAGGTAAGAATCTACAAACAATACATATAAATGGTTACAAGTTTTTATACTTTCCTCAAATATCTAAGAACTAGAAAAAATAATTTAATACCCTTTTCCTTCAAGGTACAAAATTGGCTTGCCGTCATTGCTCTGTGTCTCCGATGCAACATGAGTTTCACTAGTTTCCATGTTATGTTCTTCATTAGAAAAAGATGGTTGTGAATTGCATGGTGAACCTACTCCTCTTATCGAAGGTGGAGGAGTGATGTGTGACATCCCAGGTGGTCGTGTGACATGAGATGTCCCAAGTGGTGGTGTGAAGTGAGGTGTTCCAGTTGGAGAAACAGCATGATATGTCCCAATTGAAGGTGCAGAATGAGATGCCCCAAATGGAAGTCTAACAAGAGATGTCCCGGATTGAGGTGCAACATGAGATGTCCCATTTGGAGGTCTGACATGGGAAGTCCTAAGTGGAGACGTATGTCTTGGCGTCTTAGATGTAGTTTTGATTGACTCTTAGAAACTTTTCCTCCCTTACCTCGATCTTTGTCTGTCGTAAGCAATTTTTCTTTACTTCGACCTTTGTCTGCCATCTGCAATTAATACAAAATCAATAATTTGAATTGTTATCATAATAATTGAAATCAAAAAGATATATTAAGAACGCAACATATAACTTCACTCAAAGAATACCCCTTTGGAATTGAAGAGTGGATTAACGTACAACCCACTTTTACCATGTGCTGCAATTCAATAGATAATGATTGAACTACTGGAAACTAAGAAACCAACAAAGAATAGAGAAAAACAAAATATAGACTACTTCTTTTTAATTGATTGAGACTAAGAAACCAACAGAGAAACCAACCTGACATATTACGTATAGTATTAACTACTAACCAAAATTTAACAAGGTTCATTGCTTAAGAAGAATGCATAAGTAATCCTACAACCTAAATATCAATCTATATCTATACAATATATCTCCAAGCTAATAATCAGCATTTTCATCTTCATCGTCACTATCCTCTTCCTCCATCTCCTCCCCATCCTCTCCCTCTTCCTCTTGCTATTCCTCTTCCTCTTCCTCATCCTTATCCTCCTCCTCTTTTTCTTCTTCATCTTGAACATTCATTTCTACTTTCTCATTTGCCCTTCATCTCTCAAGTCACCAAGTAGTTCTTCATTTATTGCGAAGCTCACATTAGTTGATGTTGAATCTTGATACGCAACCTCTAATGTATATCTATCATCGACGGTACCTCTTGGTTTGGTTTTGATGACAACCCGCCAATCAACCTTTTCTTTTATTTTATCTGGGTAAGGTACATAATACACCTGAATTGCATTTGTTGCAAATATGAATGGATCATATTTTGTATATCTTTTACGATGA
Source organism: Astragalus membranaceus (assembly GCA_039519185.1). Lineage (NCBI taxonomy): Eukaryota > Viridiplantae > Streptophyta > Magnoliopsida > Fabales > Fabaceae > Astragalus > Astragalus membranaceus. The sequence continues at coordinate 102,608,138 of CM076848.1, read as the reverse complement.
TGAACCTCCGCAATGCCATATTGGGGATGAACCTTCACACCACGATTGACAACAGCATCATACCATTCACAGTTAAATAAAACAAATTGTTCAGTTTGTCCTCCAAGGTATGAAACTTGCATAATTTCCTTAATAGTACCATAATAATAATTCTCATCAACTCCTTCATCACCACCCTTGACACAAACTCCACAATTGACGGTTTTCTTACCGACACTCCATTCCTCCGTATGAAACTTAAAACCATTGACAAAATGAATAGGCCAAGTATAGACCTTCCTTTTAGGACCCCATGCTAAGTGGTGCAAATGGTGATTTCGTACTAAGTTATTTGGATCATGTACCTATCAATGAACATATAAACACGTTATATTCAGCAACTATAGGATTACATCGGCTTCATAATTGCTATCGTAAGACACTTACATATGTTTGAAACCAACTTGGAAATTCAGACGTGATCCTAATGTCGACATCTGTTTGACACATGTTTGGCTTAGATGCTTCCAAATGTTGCACAAAGTATCTAACAAATATAATATATAGTGTTGTTATAAATGTTATAATCAATTTAAAATTAACAAATCAAGTACAATATTGGCTACTTACTCTAGGTATGGCTGAACTTCTTCACAATTTAGTAGGATATGTGAATGAGTAGCTGCTAATTCCCTATCACTCAAATATCGACTCTTACTGGTTCCAGCTGAGCGACCAGATTGATTGAAAATTGACAAAATTTGTTGAACTACCTCAACATGACCTCCATCATCATTTCGACCTACTCTATTTCTCAATGATTGAACATGTGACTCAAAATAATATGAACAAAATGAGAAGTCTCTTGACATAGATATGCCACAAATGGACCCTTCCACATAGTTTCGATTTTTAACCATTTGTTTCAACTTGTTTAAGTACCTAAAACAATATCATAATGTTAGCTACTATCTACAAATAGAAAAGAAAGATAAACTCATACATTTAACAAAAATTATCTCTCAAATGGATACATCCAACGATATTGAATGGGACCCCCCAACCCTTGCTTCATAAGGCAGATGAACAGGTATATGCTCCATCTGATGGATAACACAACACTCCCGGTTCTCGCCTATTTTCATAATGCCACCTCATATGTGGAGCAGAACTCATAGATGCATATAATCTCTTAAGCCTCGGAATTAGGGGTATGTAATGGATTCTCTTCAAAGGTATTTCTTTGTATCTCTTCTTACCAACTTTTTTTCTCTTATAACGAGGTGCACCACAAGATTTTCATTCCCTTAATTGTTTATATTAATCATTGTAGAATAACATACAACCTTTTACACAACAATCTATTTTTTTTTGCAGTTAGACCAAGTTTTGAAACAATTTTCTTTGTCCAATAATAGTCTTTAGGAATAAGATTGTTTGGAGGATGTGTCTCTTTCATTAGTGCCACTATCTGATTAAACGACCATTGGGAAATATTTCCCTCCGACTTAACTGTCAATAATCAAACAGCAACAGATAATTCAGTGTGATTATTGCATCCCGGCCACAATGGCTTTTGAGCTGCATGTAGCAAATCATAAAACTCTTGGTCATCTATATTTGGAGACTCTTCCATTTCTTCATCATAATCCACTTGATACTCTGGACAAACAGCATCATAAACCATGCTCTCAAATCTACTACAGTGTTCATTCCCTCCCTTTTGTGCAGTGGTAGTATTCCTATGATGAGTATTAACTTTTGCCTTCAACTCCGGCTCACTTTCTCCATGGCATGTCCAATACCAATAATTATGTTTAAACCCTTTACTATAAAGATGAACTTTAACTAGTTTGGCATCTAGATGATCCATATTTTTGCATAGAGGACAAGGACATCTAATTTGATTATTTGACGCACCTTCTTGATTGCATGCAAAAGAAATAAATTCCTCTACAAGGTTCTCATGTTTTACAAGTATTACATGCAGGAGTTGAGATGGCTATTAAAAAAATAGTTTATACCGTAAATTCAGCTAAACAAGGTTCTCATGTTTTACTAGATCTCAGAAAACTTATTTAGTTTCAGGAAACACGTGAAGGACACAAAATCGTGGAACTCACCAGATACAAATTACCAGCTATTCAAGTAAAATAATGGAAATTAGGGAGATCACATATTCACATATTCACAGGTCTTTATACCATTTTATCTACACCAGCACCTTAAATTAAATATATACATAAAAAAGATACATAATGTACGATTGAATAAAAAAGATGTACATAACTTTGCAATCAAGAAGGGGGAAAAAAATAGAAGCACATAACAGAATAACCAAAATCTTCAACTAATAAAAAAACAATCATGCAAAACTATATAAACAGCACTTCAAGTAATTAAAGAATTCACTCTTTAATGCACTACTATATTCCTCTAGTTTATCACAGGATTTGTTAAATACACCAACACCCAAATGTACTTAACTACAACAACAATTGAATAGGAAACATTGCATAAATCGAAATGATGTTTGAGAAGTGAAATCTTTCGATTGAAAAAATGGTATAAACAGCAGAGGTGATGGATTTTGGGGCTATTCCTCTCTCAGGAAAAGGGTTTCTATACTGGGTGGAAGATGCATAAAGTTATTTTGAGTATTTGTTGGGCAACCGGGAGAGAATCTCCTCTGGAACTTGCTTTTTCTTTGATTTTTGTGATTTGGAACTAGTTGATTTGGTTTTCGGAGCCATTTGAGTGCTAGGGTTCACGAAAAAATGGAAGCTTTTTAGAGATGACGGTGCTTTGCACAAATGCTCTGAGAATGTGAAAATTGAATGTGGCTAGCAATGAGACGAACAAGGGGATTTTATAGAAAATTAGAGGTGAACGGTTTAGGTTAGAGAAGATGAGAGCAAATGGCGGTTCAGTCTTTATGGGAAAGTGTTTACGGTTATGGGAAAAAGGGAGAAGTTAAGGGAAGTTATGGAGTTGAGGCGTTTGAGTGTGAGGAGTGGAGAGAGAAGAGAATGTCATGATGGTGGATGTGAAGGACAATACAGCGCAGCGCTGCTGACGTACTCACTGCTCTCTGTGCGCGAAGGTGCTTTTTGGTGCCTGCACATCACTTTTTCCTTTTTCCAAATTTTCAATCATTTTATTAAACTTCCACTGTGACAAGGCATCTTTCATTGCTACCAGCAATGCTACCAGTACAGAGCACCAACAATTCCAAATTCCACTGCTTAACCAACTCAACCCCAGCATCAATCACACCTATTTATTCTTGAAACTCCAAATAAACACTAAAACAAGAAAGGTTAACCTCTGGGTTGCCTCCCAGTAGCGCTTGATTTAAGAGTCCTCAGCCTGACTAAAATGCATTTATCAAGGAGAATCACTCAAGGGGGTGGATGCCTTTGTGCTGGGCACAGGCTCACCCAAATAAAGTTTAACTCTCTGGCCATTCACTTTAAATTCATTTCCATTTGAGTCATTCTTTAAATCCACAGCCCCATAGGGGTAGACTTTAAGAATTGTGAATGGGCCAGACCATCTAGACTTCAACTTTCCAGGGAAAAGCTTCAATCTAGAGTTGAAGAGAAGAACTTTATCACCCTCCTTGAATTCTCTTTTCAGAATGTTGTCATCATGCGAAGCTTTTGTCTTTTTCTTATATAATTCAGCATTTTCATAGGAGAAATGTCTCAATTCCTCATGTTCATTGAGCTGCAACATTCAGCTGGCTCTACCAGCTTGTTGCAAATCAAAATTCAGCTTTTTAGTTGCCCAAAAAGCCTTATGTTGCACCGTGATGGATTTTCATAGAAACCCTTTTCCTGAGAGAGGAATAGCCCCAAAACCCTTTATGCTCTTTTATACCATTTTATCTACAACAACACCTTCAATAAAATATATACATAAAAAACCATTGAGAACACATGAAAAATCAACTCAACAACGCAAAGCAGACAAATAGCTCTAACTAGTTGGAATCACAAAAACTGCAGATACTGTAAATTGAAATACTAGAGTGAATCGCTAAGGAACCAAACCTGTGATTGGTAGAAATCAAAGATTGAATAGATTCTGAAATTAGAACTTAGATTCACAGATTGAATAGATTCTGAAATAGGGGAAATCACAGATTCAACAGAAATATAATTTAATTCACAGAAATCGCAAAAAATCAACATTAGGAATTTAGGGTTTTGAGGGTTAATCAAATTCTCACCTTAAAGCTACCAACAATGGCAGAGGCGGCAAACTGAAGAAAGGAAGAGACACTGAACGAAGCTTCACTAGTGTAAAAGGTCTCGGAGTTACGAACGGAAGGAAGAGGCGGCGAGCGGCGAACGGCGAACGTGTAACGCCCAAATAATTTAATTATTTATTTAATTAAATTATTTAGGTATTTTATTAGAATGGTTATATTTAATAATTAATCAAATGATGTTTTATGCAATTTAAGGAGTGGTGCCTAGTAATTAGCTGATTAGTGGACGGGGGCCCGTGATCCACGAGCCCAAGGCTTAGGCGCATGAAAGGGAGTGTTAGTTAGGGTTTGGAGCATTGCGCATTTTGAGAAGAAAAGAAAGAAAATTTGCGAAGAGGAGAAGAGAGAAAGAGAGAGGGACGGCGCGCACAAGGAGCAAGAGAAGAGAAGTCTTGTTGCGGTGGTCCTTTGGAGCTTACGTGCAAGGAGAGATTGTGTTCGGCAAAATCTAAGGTAAGGGTGGGTTCTATCCTTATAATAGGGTTTATGATGGGGTTATGTAGGGGTAGGACCTATGTTGTTCTTTTGATCGTGTTGGTGTTGAGTTATTGATGTTAGTATGTATGCATGATGGTTGTAATTGGTTGATCATGGTGAAATTGGTGATTGGATGTTGCTTGGTGCGAATTTGGTGTCGTGTTTGGTCGCTGGAATTGGCGCCCTGCTGCTGGGCGCCGTGGCTGTGTCGTGGTCGTTCCCTGCTGGAGGCGCCCTGTTGCTGGGCGCCAAGCCAGTGTTGCCTGTGTTGCTGATTCTGGCGCCCTAGGCGCCCAGTCATGTTGTCTGGATGATGCTGTTGCAGGAAGTGGCGCCCTAGGCGCCCAGTCATGTTGTCTTGATTTCTGGAGTTGGCGCCCTAGGCGCCCAGTGTGTTTCTGAGTTGCAGGGTATGGCGCCCTAGGCGCCCAGTGGTGAATGTTGCGTGTCTGTGTTGCTAGGCGCCCTGTTGCTAGGCGCCAAGTCTGATGTTGTTGTTGCTGTCTCAGGCGCCCTGTTGCTGGGCGCCAAGTGTGATGCTGCTGTTGTGGTCTCAGGCGCCCTGTTGCTGGGCGCCAAGTCTATCCCTGATGTTGTGGTGCTAGGCGCCTTGTCCCTGGGCGCCATTTTCTGTGTTGCTGCTAGGCGCCCTGTTGCTGGGCGCCAAATCCAATTTTGTTGCCATGGTGCTAGGCGCCCTGCTACTGGGCGCCAATTATGTTGTTGCCACTGTTGTCCTAGGCGCCCTGTTGCTGGGCGCCATGTCTGATGTTGCTGCTGTTGCCCAAGGTGCCCTGTTGCTGGGCGCCAGTTTCTGTTTTGTCGTTGCTGTCTAAGGCGCCCGGCTGCTGGGCGCCAGATCCTGTGTTGCTGGTGTTGTCTGTGGCGCCTTGTTGCTGGGCGCTAGTTTCAGTGCTGTTGTCTGTGGCGCCCTGTTGTTGGGCGCCAGATTCTGTGTTGCTGTTGCTGCCTGTGGCGCCCTGTTGCTGGGCGCCAGTTTCTGCTGGATGTTGTTGCCTTTTGGCCCCCTGTTGCTGGGCGCCAGTTTCTGCTGAGTTGCTGCCTGTCTTGGCGCCCTGTTGCTGGGCGCCAGTTTCTGCAATGTTGTTGCCTGCTGTGGCGCCCTGTTACTGGGCGCCAGTTTCTGTGCTGTTGTTGGCGCCCTGTTGCTGGGCGCCAGTTTTGTTGTGGCTGTTTCTGCTGTTGGCGCACTGTTGCTGGGCGCCAGTTTCTGTGGTGGCTGTTTCTGTTGTTGGCGCCCTGCTGCTGGGCGCCAATTCCTGTCATGTTGCCGTGGTGTAAATTGGTGTCTCGGGTGTTGGTGTATGATTATTGTTATAGGTGTTGGTGTCATTGTTGATTATTGGTGATGATATAACAGGTGATGACATAAAAGGTGATGTGCCTATTTTTATGGGCTAAGGTGACAGGTGATGGGTCTATGACCACTTGGTGATATTGGTGATGTTACATTAATTAAATGTCTGTTGTGTGTTGATTGTCTGGTGCATTGTCCATGGTGTCGCATATATTGCATATGCATTATTTTGGTGATGTTGGCTTCGGTCGTTGGAGCTATAGGCGATGATGGTGATGCTCATATAGGTGATGTGCCCATACTGGCTACTTTATTGGTGATGATTGGTACCACATGCATATGCCCGTTGGTGTGGGTTGCATCTCATATAATTATCCATGATGTTAATGATGATTATTGGTGATTTATTAATTGATGTTGTTGTGGTGCGGTTGACATAGTGTTGTACTCTAGCATATTGCCTCTCATATATGCTATTATAATGTTAGATATCTCACCCCTTCTGTTTGAATGTTACCCCTATGTTGGTAACGTGCAGGTGATAGCGAGTGAAGGCAAGTCTACCTTCGCTAGTAGAGTCAGGTGTCGTCGTTCTGATACGTAGCACTCGGGGGAACGAACGCTAGACTTTATTAGTGTTTCTGTTATTTTAATTTTTGAAGTTTTTATGGTGATGTATAACTATTTAATTGAACTATGATTTTATTCCGCTGCTGGTTGATATTATGATGTGCTAGGTGTTGCACTGTTTTAATGGTGAAACTTATTTATTTGGCGTGTGATGTTTAACGGTGTAAGTGTAGCATCCCTTGTGGGTGTATTGAAAATGTTTTGAAAACTCTGATTTCATCGAAAAATTTTCGGGTAGAAAAGGGGTGTTACATTAGTGGAATCAGAGCAGTTTCGGTCTGTCCGGCCAAGTTGTCGAGTCATTGTGTCATTGACACCAAGTATTGTCAATTAGTTCTAACTGTTGTCTATGATTGTAGTGATTAGTTGAGATGGCTGGAAGGAACGATGCTGCTATTGCTGCTGCGTTGGCTGCTATGGCTCAGGCTGTGGAGGGTCGATAGAATGCTGGTGAGAATGCTGGGTCTCGGAGTTTGGCTACCTTTCAGAGAGAAAATTCGCCTACCTTCAAGGGCAAGTATGATCCCGATGGGGCTTTAGCTTGGTTGAAAGAGATGGAGAGGATCTTTCGTGTGATGGACTGCACTCCGGCACATAAGGTCCGTTATGGTACGCATATGCTGGCAGAGGAGGCCGATGACTGGTGGTTAGAGGCTAGGCAGAGGTTGGAGATTGCAAATGAAGAGATCACTTGGGCTGTGTTCCGCAGAGAGTTTATGAGAAAGTACTACCCAGAGGATGTCCGAGGTAAGAAGGAGATTGAGTTCCTAGAACTGAAACAGGGGAATATGTGTGTGACCGAGTATGCTGCTAAGTTTGTGGAATTAGCAAAGTTTTATCCGCACTATAGTGAGGCTACCGCTGAGTTTTCCAAGTGCATTAAGTTTGAGAATGGGCTGCGTCCTGAGATTAAGAAGGCAATTGGTTATCAGAAGATCCGTGTTTTTGGTGATTTGATTGACAGCTGCGGGATTTATGAGGAAGACAACAATGCTCACTACAAGATGATGAATGAGAAGAGGAGCAAATTTCAAAGTCGTAGTAAGCTGTATGAGGTTCCTGCTGGTAAGGGTAAACAGAAAGCTACTGCTGGCAAGAGGACTAGTGGGGGAGATGCTCCAGCTAGCATCGTATGTTACAAATGTGGCAAAACTGGTCACAAGAGTAATGTGTGCAAGGCTGAAGTGAAGAAGTGTTACCGTTGTGGCAAAGAGGGTCATGTGGTGGCTGAGTGTGAGCGTAAGGAAGTGGTCTGCTACAACTGTGGTGAAGGAGGGCTCATTAGTACTCAGTGTCCAAAGCCGAAGAAGGAAAGGTCTAGTGGGAAAGTGTTCGCTTTAGCAGGTGAAGAGCCTACCGAAGATGATGGACTTATTAGAGGTACGTGCTTCATTAATGGTACTCCTTTAAAGTCTATTGTTGATACTGGTGTTACTCATCGCTTTATTGCTGCTGATTGTTGTAAGAAGTTGGGTCTTGTATTGTCTGCTATGAATGGAGAGATGGTTGTCGACACTCCAGCTAAGGGGTCGGTAACCACTTCTCTGGTATGTTCTCAGTGTCCCTTGTCGATCTTCGACAGAGACTTTGTTGTGGATTTTTTATGCTTGCCGTTGAGCGGATTGGATGTAATCTTGGGTATGAACTGGTTAGAGCATAACCATGTTCATATTAATTGTCGTAGCAAGTCGGTGAGCTTTGAGGGAGAGGAGTCTGGTCTGTTATCCGCTAGTCAGTTGCTGAAGTTGATGAAGGAAGGGGTTCAGTTATTCTCGCTGATGGCATCGTTGTCTGTTGAGAATCAAGCTATCACTGAAGAGTTGCAGGTGGTGCGCGAATTTCCTGACGTTTTCCCTGATGAGATTCCAAGTGTACCGCCAGAGAGGGAAGTTGAGTTCTCCATCGATCTTGTACCTGGTACCAAACCTGTTTCTATGGCACCGTACAGGATGTCCACATCCGAATTGTCTGAATTGAAGAAGCAACTGGAGGATCTGCTCGAGAAGAAGTTTGTGAGGCCGAGTGTATCGCCGTGGGGAGCTCCTGTGTTGTTAGTAAAGAAGAAGGATGGTAGTATGAGACTCTGTGTGGACTATCGACAGCTGAATAAAGTAACAATTAAGAACAAGTATCCACTTCCGAGGATAGACGATTTGATGGATCAGTTAGTGGGTGCTCAAGTATTCAGTAAGATTGATTTGAGGTCGGGTTATCATCAGATCAAGGTGAAGGACGAAGATATTCAGAAGACGGCTTTCAGGACCCGTTATGGTCATTATGAGTATTCGGTGATGCCGTTCGGTGTTACCAATGCACCAGGAGTATTTATGGAATATATGAATCGCATATTTCATACTTACTTAGATCGGTTTGTGGTGGTGTTCATTGACGACATTCTGATTTACTCTAAATCGGAGGAAGAACATGCAGAGCATCTGAGGTCAGTATTGGAGGTATTGAAGGAAAAGAAGCTGTATGCGAAGTTGTCGAAGTGTGAGTTCTGGTTGAAGGAAGTGAGTTTTCTCGGTCATGTCATATCTGGTAATGGTATTGTGGTGGATCCGTCGAAAGTAGAAGCAGTGTTGAATTGGGAAGTTCCGAAGTCGGCAACTGAAATTAGAAGCTTTTTTGGGATTGGCCGGCTATTATAGAAGACTCATTGAAGGTTTTTCTAAGTTAGCACTTCCGTTAACTCAGTTAACCTGCAAAGGGAAGGCTTTTGTTTGGGACGCCCGTTGTGAAGAAAGCTTCGTAGAATTGAAGAAGAGATTGACAACGTCTCCTGTCTTGACGTTGCCCAATCCGGAAGGGTCGTTTGTGGTGTATTGTGATGCTTCAAAATGGTTTTAGGTGGCGTGCTCATGCAAGATGGGAAGGTTATCGCGTATGCGTCGAGGCAGTTAAGGGTTCAAGAGAAGAATTATCCCACTCATGATTTGGAATTGGCTGCAGTGGTCTTCGTGCTGAAGGTATGGAGGCACTATCTCTATGGTTCTAGATTTGAGGTGTTTAGTGATCATATGAGCTTGAAGTATTTGTCTGACCAGAAGGAGTTGAATATGAGGCAGCGACGGTGGTTGGAATTGTTGAAGGACTATGATTTCGGTTTGAACTATCACCCAGGCAAAGCTAATGTCGTGGCTGATGCTTTGAGCCGGAAGACTTTGCATATGTCGGTGATGATGGTTAAGGAGTTAGAGCTGATTGAGGAATTCAAAGATATGAGTCTGGTTTGTGAAGTGACACCTCAGAGTATTAAGTTAGGAATGTTGAAGATTGACAATGATTTTCTGAACAGCATCAGAGAAACCCATAAATCAGATGTTAAGCTGGTAGACTTAATGGTTGAGAGTGATCAACCAAAGAATGAAGATTTCAGATTGGATTCCCAGGATGTGTTGAGGTTCCGTGGTAGGATTTGTGTTCATGATGATGCAGACATGAAGAGGGCCATTCTTGAAGAGAGTCACAGGAGTAAGTTAAGTATTCATCCGGGAGCTACAAAAATGTATCAAGATCTGAAGAAGTTGTTTTGGTGGCCTGGTATGAAGCGGGATGTGGCGCAGTTCGTTTATGCATGTTTGACTTGCCAGAAGTCAAAGGTCGAGCATCAGAAGCATGTTGGGTTGATGCAACCGTTAGAAATTCCGGAGTGGAAATGGGATAGCATTTCGATGGACTTTGTGACGGGATTGCCCAATACTGCGAAAGGGTATGATGCAATTTGGATGATTGTTGACAGGTTAACGAAATCGTCTCATTTTGTTCCTATCAGCATCACGTATCCGGTGTCGAAGTTGGCAGAGATTTATATCCGGGAGATTGTGAAGCTTCATGGAGTTCCTAAGAGTATTGTTTCGGATAGAGATCCGAGGTTCACTTCAGATTTCTGGAAGAGTTTGCAAGAAAAGTTGGGGTCTAAGTTGAGGTTGAGTTCGGCATATCATCCTCAGACAGATGGTCAGTCTGAGAGGACAATTCAGTCATTAGAAGATTTGTTGAGGGCTTGTGTTTTAAAACAAGGAGGTTTGTGGGATTCCTACCTTCCACTGATAGAGTTCACGTATAACAACAATTACCATTCTAGTATTGGGATGGCACCTTTTGAAGCATTATATGGTCGGAAGTGTAGAACCCCGCTGTGTTGGTATGAGTCTGGAGAGAGTGTGGTGCTTGGACCGGAGATTGTTCGAGAGACAACTGAAAAGGTGAAGTTGATCCGTGAGAATATGAAAGCTTCGCAGAGTCGACAGAAGAGTTATCACGACAAGCGGAGGAAAGATTTAGAGTTTCAAGCGGGTGAGCATGTATTTTTGAGAGTCACTCCAGTGACCGGTGTTGGACGTGCTTCGAAGTCGAAGAAGCTCACTCCTCGTTTTATTGGTCCCTATCAGATTTCAGAAAGAGTGGGGAATGTTGCTTATAAAGTGGCTTTACCGCCTAACCTTTTGAATTTTCATGACGTGTTTCATGTGTCGCAACTTCGGAAGTATATTTCAGATCCATCTCATGTGATCCGCATTGATGATGTGGAGGTACGGGATAATCTCACCGTGGAGACGATGCCTGTACGGATTGAAGGTCATGAAGTGAAAGTTTTAAGAGGCAAGGAAATTGCGTTGGTGAAAGTAGTCTGGCTAGGAGCTGCTGGAGAGAGCATGACGTGGGAGCTGGAGAGCAAGATGCGGGAATCTTATCCCGAGCTGTTTGAATCAGGTAAATTTCGAGGACGAAATATTCTAAGTGGGGGAGAGTTGTAACGCCCAAATAATTTAATTATTTATTTAATTAAATCATTTAGGTATTTTATTAGAATGGTTGTATTTAATAATTAATCAAATGATGTTTTATGCAATTTAAGGAGTCGTGCCTAGTAATTAGTTGATTAGTGGACGGGGGCCCGTGATCCACGAGCCCAAGGCTTAGGCGCATGAAAGGGAGTGTTAGTTAGGGTTTGGAGCATTGCGCATTTTGAGAAGAAAAGAAAGAAAATTTGCGAAGAGGAGAAGAGAGAAAGAGAGAGGGACGGCGCGCACAAGGAGCAAGAGAAGAGAAGTCTTGTTGCGGTGGTCCTTTGGAGCTTACGTGCAAGGAGAGATTGTGTTCGGCAAAATCTAAGGTAAGGGCGGGTTCTATCCTTATAATAGGGTTTATGATGGGGTTATGTAGGGGTAGGACCTATGTTGTTCTTTTGATCGTGTTGGTGTTGAGTTATTGATGTTAGTATGTATGCATGATGGTTGTAATTGGTTGATCATGGTGAAATTGGTGATTGGATGTTGCTTGGTGCGAATTTGGTGTTGTGTTTGGTCGCTAGAATTGGTGCCCTGCTGCTGGGCGCCGTGGCTGTGTCGTGGTCATTCCCTGCTGGAGGCGCCCTGTTGCTGGGCGCCAAGCCAGTGTTGCCTGTGTTGCTGATTCTGGCGCCCTAGGCGCCCAGTCATGTTGTCTGGATGATGCTGTTGCTGGAAGTGGCGCCCTAGGCGCCCAGTCATGTTGTCTTGATTTCTGGAGTTGGCGCCCTAGGCGCCCAGTGTGTTTCTGAGTTGCAGGGTATGGCGCCCTAGGCGCCCAGTGGTGAATGTTGCGTGTCTGTGTTGCTAGGCGCCCTGTTGCTGGGCGCGAAGTCTGATGTTGTTGTTGCTGTCTCAGGCGCCCTGTTGCTGGGCGCCAAGTGTGATGCTGTTGTTGTGGTCTCAGGCGCCCTGTTGCTGGGCGCCAAGTCTGTTTCTGAGTTGCAGGGTATGCCGCCCTAGGCGCCCAGTGGTGAATGTTGCGTGTCTGTGTTGCTAGGCGCCCTGTTGTTGGGCGCGAAGTCTGATGTTGTTGTTGCTGTCTCAGGCGCCATGTTGCTGGGCGACAAGTGTGATGCTGTTGTTGTGGTCTCAGGCGCCCTGTTGCTGGGCGCCAAGTCTGTCATGTTGACTGTTGTGCCAGGCGCCCTGTTGCTGGGCGCCAAGTCTGTCCCTGATGTTGTGGTGCTAGGCGCCTTGTCCCTGGGCTCCATTTTCTGTGTTGCTGCTAGGCGCCCTATTGCTGGGCGCCAAATCAAATTATGTTGCCATGGTGCTAGCCGCCCTGCTGCTGGACGCCAATTCTGTTGTTGCCACTGTTGTCCTAGGCGCCCTGTTGCTGGGCGCCATGTCTGATGTTGCTGCTGTTGCCCAAGGCGCCCTGTTGCTGGGCGCCAGTTTCTGTTTTGTCGTTGCTATCAAAGGCGCCCGGCTGCTGGGCGCCAGATCCTGTGTTGCTGGTGTTGTCTGTGACGCCCTATTGCTGGGCGCAAGTTTCAGTGCTGTTGCTGTTGTCTGTGGCGCCCTGTTGCTGGGCGCCAGATTCTATGTTGCTGTTGCTGCCTGTGGCGCCCTGTTGCTGGGCGCCAGTTTCTGCTGGATGTTGTTGCCTTTTGGCCCCCTGTTGCTGGGCGCCAGTTTCTGCTGAGTTGCTGCCTGTCTTGGCGCCCTGTTGCTGGGCGCCAGTTTCTGCAATGTTGTTGCCTGCTGTGGCGCCCTGTTGCTGGGTGCCAGTTTCTGTGCTGTTGTCGGCGCCCTGTTGCTGGGCGCCAGTTTTGTTGTGGCTGTTTCTGCTGTTGGCGCCCTGTTGCTGGGCGCCAGTTTCTGTGGTGGCTGTTTCTGTTGTTGGCGCCCTGCTGCTGGGCGCCAGTTCCTGTCATGTTGCCGTGGTGTAAATTGGTGTCTCGGGTGTTGGTGTATGATTATTGTTATAGGTGTTGGTGTCATTGTTGATTATTGGTGATGATATAACAGGTGATGACATAACAGGTGATGTGCCTATTTTTATGGGCTAAGGTGAAAGGTGATGGGTCTATGACCACTTGGTGATATTGGTGATGTTATATTAATTAAATGTCTGTTGTGTGTTGATTGTCTAGTGCATTGTCCATGGTATCGCATATATTGCATATGCATTATTTTGGTGATGTTGGCTTCGGCCGTTGGAGCTATAGGCGATGATGGTGATGCTCATATAGGTGATGTGCCCATACTGGCTACTTTATTGGTGATGATTGGTACCACATGCATATCCCCGTTGGTGTGGGTTGCATCTCATATAATTATCCATGATGTTAATGATGATTATTGGTGATTTATTAATTGATGTTGTTGTGGTGCGGTTGACATAGTGTTGTACTCTAGCATATTGCCTATCATATATGCTATTATAATGTTAGATATCTCACTCCTTCTGTTTGAATGTTACCCCTATGTTGGTAACGTGCAGGTGATAGCGAGTGAAGGCAAGTCTACCTTCGCTTGTAGAGTCAGGTGTCGTCGCTCTGATACGTAGCACTCAGGGGGAACGAACGCTAGACTTTATTAGTGTTTCTGTTATTTTAATTTTTGAAGTTTTTATGGTGATGTATAACTATTTAATTGAACTATGATTTTATTCCACTGCTGGTTGACATTATGACGTGCTAGGTGTTGCACTGTTTTATTACACTTGTCCCTTACCCGGCCCTAATTTTTCATAAGGTCATTTTTTAGACCCTAACTGGTCCTTAGACCCGAACAAACCCGATGTTCTAAGGGTCAAACTATGATCGGGTTTATTTAGGATGAGACCGGGTTGGCCCGAAGGACAATTGAAACAAAATTATAAGGTGATATCACTCAAGTATGACTAGAAGTTAGAAGTGATAAATTGATTTCTTTTTTTAGTTTTTTATCATGTGTTAAATTAAAACTCAAAACATGACTTTTACGATATTACTTTACAACTATATATGTTTCTACTTAAACTAACAAAGATTACAAATATAATATTTTATTTATAAAAGTCTTATTACTAATGTAATGGAGTTAAAAACTAGGGTGAGAAGTGAGTAAGAGACGAGTTATATACTTAGCCCTAAACCGTCCCTAAATTTTGATCGGGCCAATTCTTTAAACCCTAACCCTTAAACCCGAACAAACCTGATGTTTTGTGGGTTTAATTGGACAAAGAAGACGGGACGGGTCTTAGGGTTGGGACGGGTCTTGTTCACCCCTAGTTTGGAGCTCCAGACAAGGGATTTTGGGTCGGGAATTTTAGGGTTTAATTTGGAGCGAAGAAATGCACCGTGGAGGGAATGAAATATTTTTGTTGATAAAGATTTTTTTTGTTTATTATTAGGGATTAGTGAGGGACTATTTAGAGGGAAATACAAATTTGTCTCTAAATAAATTTAGGGAATTTGGTTTTGGAGGGAAGAAAAGCTCTTTGTGGGAAGGAAATAATTTTTAGTTAAAGGATTATTAGTGACCAAAAAATCGGTCACTATTAACGACCAAAATATCAGTCACTATATTTAGCGACCGAAAAATTGGCCGCTAACAGAAATCAGTCGCTAAAAACCAATTACATTATCCTTCCAAGAACAGTCTCCGAATCGGTCTCTATAGAGACTGATTATAATCGGTCTCTAATTCGGTCGCCAATTTCCGTTTTTCTAGTAGTGGGAGGAAGGGTAACTCTTATTAACTCTGTTCTTTCAAGTTTACCTTTGTATTTTTCTCTCTTTCTATAAAGCACCTAAAGTAGTCATTAAGGAGGTCGTAAAAATTAAAAGGGATTTTTTATCGGGATCAAATGATGAGGAAAGAAAAATTTGTTGGGTGGCTTGGGAAGACATTTGTTGGCCAAAGAAGGAGGGTGGTTTAGGAGTGAAGAATTTAGAAGCATTTAACATTTCTCTTCTTACTAAGTGGAAATGGTGATGCATTAATGATTACAATGCCTTGTGGAGGGATTTGCTTTAATTTAGATATGGTGAGCTAAAGATGAAGGAAACTTGTAGCTTTGGTCGCACTTGGGGTCCAAAATACTCAATATGGTGGAGTGATTTGATATTGTTGGGGTGTGATGTTATACCAAATCAGAATTTTTTTCACAATGCAGTGAGTTGTACCTTAGAGGATGGATCTTCTATTCTTTTATGGCATCATCATTGGTTAGGCTCTGATCCGTTGAAGGTGGTACTCCCAAATTTGTTTGCTATTTCTAGTGATTAAAATTTGACCGTGGGGAATGCAGGTTGTTGGGAGATGGGTCGGTGGAGGTGGGATATGTAATGGTCAAGACAACTTCAACATCACGAACAAGAGGGGTGGCATTCTTTGGAGACGATTCTTTTTGATGTGCAGTTGGTGGAGGATACACACGATAGATGGAACTGGACCTTACATAAATTTAATTTATTCACTGTAAGTTCTTGCTATACCTTTGTCATGAGTCTAATGAATCATACTCATTTGAGTAGTGATATTTTAGAGGTTCTCTCTGTCGTTTGAAAAATACCTGTGGCATCCAAAGTGGCTATTAACAATAGTTGGTGCGGTTTGTGTGAAGGAATTGATCAAACAGTAGCTCACGTATTTTTCCATTGTCATTTTGCTAAATCTATTTGGAAAGATATACTAAGATGGTTTGAGATTTAAGAAGAAATAGAAGTGGAGGGAACTCAACACTTTTGGGAATTTGGCAAGAAACTCAAACACAACAACAGGCACAACAACAATAACAAGATCTATTTTCTGTTTTGGATGGCTACTATGTGGGTTATTTGGAAAGAAAGAAACAGTATGGTCTTTGAAGGGTCGGTGGATGATATCTTCAAAGTTTTTAACAAGATTAAGCATTTCTCATGGGGCTAGTTTATGGGGAAAGTAGGTTTCTCTAGAGGTGTTGTTATTTCTGATTGGTGGAACTCACCACTTTCTTGTAGTGCGCATGCTAAGAATTCTATTTGAACCACGTTGTATAGGGTTGGAGTACCCCTAGTACTCTTGTTATATATATATATACAGGCACACACATACTTCTTATAAAAAAATACATAAATCCTATAGTAAATTTTACAGTGGTCCTTCCACATACAATCTTTACCCCTTCCCTGCAACTCACTCTACAACAGCTCCGCTCTTCATCATTTCTTTGATTCCATGGGGTCTTTGCCTAAGTCAATGGCCTTTTTATTATCATTTTTTATAAGGATTTATAAAACTTGAGATAAATTACAAACATAACAAAAAAAAGGTTATTTGCGAGGGAATTTTCCCTCGCTAAACGTCCTATTTTCGTCGCTAATGACCATTTGCGAGGGAATTAGCGAGAGACTGATTCCCTTGCTAAATCACTCCTCGCTATCGCTAATGGAATTAGCGAGGGAATTTGAATCCCTCACTAATAAGCGAGGGACAGTTCCCGCGCTAATTCCCTCGCTAATTTTGACTGTCCCGCGTCCCAATTCTGACTGCCACGTGTCCCAATTTGAATGGCTTGTTTTAAATTTTTTTTACCAATTGTTTTAATTTTTTTTTAAACCAGATTTTTATATATTTTTATATAATAATGTGGTCGTGGTCGTGGTGGTCGTGGTGGTTGGGAGGAGCTATGTGGTGGTGGTGGTTGTTGTGGTTCACTTCGTCGGAGATAGGGGAGAGGAGTTCGTGGTGATGGTGGTGGTGGTGGTGGTAGGAGCTATGTGGTGGTGGTGGTTGTGGTTTCGTTCGTAGGAGAGAGAGAGAGAGAGAGAGAGAGAGAGAGAGAGAGAGAGAGAGAGAGAGAGAGAGATGGAGGATAGGAGTTCGTGGTGGTGGTGGTGGTGGCGGTTGTGATTCACTTCGTAGGGGAGAGAGAGAGAGAGAGAGATGGAGGATAGGAGTTCATGGTGGTGGTGGTGGTGGTGGTGTGGTGGTGGTGGTGGTGGGTGTGGTGGAAGGTGGAGAGAAGAAGAGAAAAAGAGGAAAGAAATTTGTAGGTGAGAGAAGAGGAGAGGAGACGATTTCGTAAGAGAGAGAGGAAGAGGAGACGATTTTATGGGTGGTGGTGGTGGTGGTTGTGTGGTGGTGGTGGTGGTGGAAATGAGTGAAAATGGGTTAGGGTTCGTGGGTTGTGGTTCACTTCGTCTGAGATAGAGGAGAGGAGTTCGTGGTGGTGGTGGTGGTTGTGGTTTCGTTCGTAGGAGAGAGAGAGAGAGAGAGAGAGAGAGAGAGAGAGAGAGAGAGATAGAGAAATGGGGGAGAGAGAGAGATGGAGGATTGGAGTTCGTGGTGGTGGTGGTTGTGATTCACTTCGTAGGGGAGAGAGAGAGAGATCGAGGATAGGAGTTCATGGTGGTGGTGGTGGTGGTGGTGGAAGGTGGAGAGAAGAAGAGAAAAAGAGGAAAGAAATTTGTAGGTGAGAGAAGAGGAGAGGAGACGATTTCGTAAGAGAGAGAGAGAGAGGAAGAGGAGACGATTTTGTGGGTGGTGGTGGTGGTTGTGTGGTGGTGGTTGTGTGGTGGTGGTTGTGTGGTGGTGGTGGTGGTTGTGTGGTGGTGGTTGTGTGGTGGTGGTTGTGTGGTGGTGGTGGTGGTGGAAATGAGTGAAAAGGGGTTAGGGTTCGTGGGTGGTGTGGTGGGAGGTGAGAGAGAAGAGTGAAAGAATGAGAGAAGAGTCAGTAATTAAAAGAATTAATTGGGATTTAGCGACGGACATAGCGAGGGATGCGTCCGTCGCTAATCCTTCACGCTTCCCAAGTACTTGCAACGGTCAGAAGTTTGCGAGGGACCCTGAATCCTTCGCTAACTTTTCTTGGTTTTCGTGCTGCGCAGTTTCAAATTGGCGCCCAGGATTTAGCGACGGAAATTCCGTCGCTATTGCTATTGCTCAAAAATCCGTCGCTAATTCTCAACATAGACGAGGGCCCTTATTCCCTCGCAAAGTCCGTCGCTAATTCCATTTTTTGCGAGGGACAATCATTCCTCGCTAATGTCCGTCGCTAATGAGCACTTTTTTTGTAGTGAAAAACCAATTATTATTATTATTTTAAAATAAGATATAGATCAAAAAATAAAAATGAAAGAACTATATATATGTCGATCAAAGTATGGTGAAAAGGGAAGGGTCAGAACCGAGAAGGGAGGGAGAAGAACAGAATGAATGATTCAGTATAGATGTTGCATCTATGATTCACTAGTTCAAAAATAGGAAAAGAATAGGTGTTTTTAAGTCGGATGCCCAAATATCCGACTTAAAAAAGGACGCGGTGGCAATTTTGTAATAACATAGTGAAAAAATTCTGGCGCTCACCCTTTTAAGTCGGATACCTACTACGTCTGACTTGCAATGTGTAATCTATTTTCCTGTCACCGTTATAATCTCAAAAAGAAAAATGATTACACAATTTTTTTTTACAAAAAACTAACACACACTAAACCCTAAACTCTTCCATCGATCTCGTTCCACGCTCTCTCCGTCACCTTCGCTCTCTCCGCCACTGAACCCTGTCACCGTCACCTTCGCTCTCTCCGCCAAAGCTCCCTCTCTAACCGTTCGACGCTCTCAACACAAAAACTCTAACCGTTCCATCTCTACCCATCGCTCTCTCCGCCAAAATTCCCTCCCTCACAGAAAAACCCTCGCGCGTTCCTCTCTTCCCTCAAAACACAAATCAACTCCAATACTGAAAGTGAAACCCTAAGCTTCCATCGCTCTTCCCCTTGTCTCTCTGCTATAGCTCGCTCTTCCCTTTCTCTCTCTGCCAACTCGCCGTTGTCCACCCTCGCTCTCTCTTCTCTGCCGCCATCTCCATCTCTCGTCATCGCCGGCTCTCTCCTTGTCAGCATCACCGTCACCATCTTTGCTGCCCTGGAGGAAGAAGGGGAAAGGTACAAACAGATTTCGTTTTTGACTTTTTCTAATTTCTCTTTTGGTTCTATTGGGTTGTTTTTTGTTTTAATCGTTTCTCTTTTTCTATTGAGGGGTTTTTCTTCATATTAAACATTGAGTTTTAATTTTTGTATGATTTTGTAATTAGAGCTTCATTAGTTGTTGACAAAATTATTGTTTGTATTAGGGTTTGTTGATCTATTTTGTAGTCTATTTGAATTGATTAACTGAGTTTGATTTATTTATGTGCACTGTGCTGATTTGCTATTAGTATTTTGATTTCTTAATTGTAGGTCACAATAGGTCTTATTTTGGATTGGTTTATTGAATATTTCATTCTACTTTGAACTTAATTTGTATGTGTATTTCCCTCTTAATAGTGTATTCAGTTGTTGCTTGAATTCGGATCCTTTTATAGTATGAAGGCTTTATCGTTATGTATTCAAATATATTCACTGGGTTAATCAATCTGTTCAGATCCAAATGTCGTTGACATTGATGCTGATTTTGAAGATCCTCAAATGTGCAGCCACTATGCTGCTGATATAGATGACAACTTGTGCATTGTTGAGGTTTGTGCTGTAAATTTATGAGAGTTTTTTTGTGTACAAAGTTACAAGGATATAATCAGCATTAATTGTTGTCTCTTGATTACATGGATTTGATTTTGTATCAGTTTTCTGTAGGTTCAACTTCAACCGTTCAAATTGTAAATTGAGTTTCTTTTTCTCTTGAAATTGAGGACCATGTTGTTTGGTATTGGTGCTTGTTTTTTTACATACTCTGTTTTAATTTATCGCAGCGCCACCTGAAAAATCTCGGGGTTATATCCAGTTTTTTCTTGATGGAGGGTTGAACGAGCAGAAGATGGGGGTAAGTAAATGAGATTGTGTTGAAATGATACTATAGTTTGATGAAATAAGTGAAGATTTTGACAATATAGAAGAATTTTATGTCATGCATCTAATTAGTAGTAAGGTGGTTTCTGAAATACTTGATCACTCATCTAATACCAGTTCCCCCCTTTTATCAGTTCCCCCCTTTCTGAAATACTTGATCACTATATATACTTTAGATTAAATTAAAAAATAAATATACTTGTTATTTAAATATCTTTGTCATAAACTATGAGCTTTGTGATTGTGACCTTACCTGTCTCCTAACTACCATTCGTACATTATTATCAATGGTCTCACTCTCACTTGTTGGCCTCCTCTGTCTCTTGAAAAATTCTATTGAAGTTTGTCTTTTCATAACCTCTCAGGCAGTGGTCAAAGAAAACCTGGTTTATTGGCCCGATATATGAAGGTAATTAGCATTATCTATATTAGCAATAATTGTTTTATGGTAGTATTTAATGAAGGATTGAGCATAACTGGAGTTCTTTTCAATTTTGTGAAGCACCTTGTATGAAGTATTTAAATATAAATCTAGCCATAATTGCTAACCTTCTACTAGAGTCGGGATTTGAATTTGTAAAGATCCTTGTATGAAGTATTTAAATATAAATCTAGCTATAATTGCTAACCTTCTACTAGAGTTGGGATTTGAAATGTAAAGATCCTTTTTTTTGGTAATTTAGTGATGGAGGATACTAACTTTGAGAAGCAGTCAGCAGACAATTTATTAATCCTTAGAGTTTAGGTTTTCCTATTTGTGTTTCTGTGAACATTTGGAATGTGTTTAGTCGTTTTTCCATGCTTTTTGAATTTAGTAAAATTTTTTATCCAACTTTTGCTCATTGACTTCATTGTTTTCTGATAATACCACTTTACTTTCCAGCCTCCTTGCTGTCTTCCTGCGGAAGGCTCATGTGTTTCAGTTGGAGCATGTAAAGATTGCACAACGGTAATAGACAAATGTTTTTTCATCAACGTCACAGTGCAGTAGTTTCAATTCTAGCATGTTTCAGTTCTTAGGTCTTAATCTAATGCATACAAAATTGTGCAGTGTTTCCGTCACTCAGATCTCAACAACGATCGTCCTTCTACCACTACAAGAATGTGTTGATTTACCTACCATATATTTCCGAGGGATTTTTTTTGGTCGCTAATATCTTCGTTTCCGACGGATAATTCCCTCGCTACGTGTTTAGTGCATTTCCCGCTTATATTTCCGACGGAATTTAAATCCCTCGCTACTTTCCGAGGGAAATTTCGGTCGGAAATGAATGAATATCCCTCGCAAAATGTTTTTCACTTAAAACTAAAAACATTATTCATCGACCACTCTCACACTCACATTCATTCACTCTTCTTCACTAACCTAATTCCCCTCCACTCTCTACGCAGCGCCCCTCCACTCTCTACGCAGCGCCCCTCCACTCTCCACTCTCTAGCAGCGCCGCAGCGCCCCTCCACTCTCCACTCTAACCAACGCCGTCTCCCTGCCGTCGCCGCCATCCGTTCGACCCTCTTTCATTCCCACTTCTCACTCTAACCCTAAACCCTCCAAAACGTATCCCCTGAAACGTGAAAGGGAGAGAGCATGCGGTGAGAGGGTCTGAGAAATGAAACGAATGGGAGAGAGAGAGAGAGAGAGAAAAAAACGAAGAGATGCATGAAAGGCTCACGGAGAGGGATGGTGGCGTCTTGGTGGTGGATTCCGGCGACGGTGAGGGAAACTCACGCCGTTTCCAGCGACGATGCGTAACAGGACGACGACGAGGCTGGTGACGATGCGATTTCGATTTCGCAAGGTATGCAAATGGATTTAACAAGCTGAGATTAAGTTGAGATTTGGGTTTCGCAAGTTATGCAAATGGATTTTCTCATCTTGGATTTCGCAAGTTATGCAAATGGATTTGGATTTCGATTGGTTCTTGTTATTTTTGTTCGCTCTGGTTTGATTCATCTTGTTTTCTCATCGTATAGGGATTCCTCCGGACCAGCAGAGGTTGATCTTCGCTGGAAAACAGTTGGAGGATGGACATACTCTCGCAGATTACAACATCCAGAAAGGTTTGGAATATGTAAATTCGATTTATCATACTGTTTCTGGATTTTAATTGCAGTTATATTTTGAATGTGGCAAATTATTGATTTCCGAATTTCATGGCTCGAAGAAATTATGTTTGACTGTATTTGTGGTAATTGAATGCTTGTTGACTGTACCTTGTTCTCATGAATTATGCTTGATAACTCTGGTCTAAATTGTGAGCCTTTATAAGATGCGTTTTCTACTTTGCAGAGTCAACATTGCATCTTGTTTTGAGGCTTCGTGGTGGCATTATTGAGCCATCTTTGATGGCTTTGGCCAGGAAATACAACCAGGATTAAGTTGAGATTTGGATTTCGATTTCGCAAGGTATGCAAATGGATTTACCTGATGATCTACTTGGTGAATGAAGAATCAACACATTAAAGCTTTATCAGAATGCATCAAGATGAATCAGTATACCAAGATTGAACCATGTGCTTTTTGGTTTGATACTTTCTTTTGCTTTTTGGCTTGTTTATTTAATAGAACAACTTCATATCCTATGCTCTCGTAGGTCACTTGTTTCTCCTCTGGAAGAAGTTAATCCTAGAAAAATGAAGCTAGCCTTTTGGATTAATGTGCACAATGCCTTAGCAATGCATGTAAAATTTCTAAATCTTATCCTGCTTTATATGCCTTAGTATATGTATTTAATATTTATATTATTATTTGAAACAACTACCATGTTTATTTGTTTATGTGATGATAATCTTTTTCTTTACTTAGTTCTCATTCTCAACTACTCTTTAGAAATTGAACTTCTATGTATCATTCTGATTCTGATGTATATGTACTTTATGAAATTAAATATCACTTTCATAATATGCTGTAGTAATTATGAGTAGCAAAGTAAATAGTTTTTTATGAAGTGTTGCAGGATGATGCAGTTGTTGATTTTTCAATTTGGTCTTTTTCATGTGTGGTTTAAGTTTATTCAAACCTGATATTCTGATCTCTAATGTTTTTTGTGTTGAACAGAATCTGTTAGTTCTCCTTCTTGGTCCATCAGCTACTCTCACCTATTCTTGAGGTATCAGATTTCGTAACCCTCCCTTTCTGTGTCAGTTCTCCTTCCTGAATACTGTCAAAAGTATGTTTGGATAATGATTGAAAAATGAAATGGTTTATCATTGAATCAAGTGGTATATTTGGAATTGAAACTCATTGAATCAAGTGGGTAATGATACTTTACTATTTAGTATTTTTTTTTTTGTATATACTTTACTCTGATAGATATTTTAATTAGCTTGTAATGTAACTTATACTTCAAATGCTGCTACTGCATAACCATACTTGATTCATTTGTTTAATTAATTGTAAAGGAATTTTTGCAATGCCTACTGATTCAAACTGCATCTATTATTGTTGTTTAATGTTGACTTCGACTTGCTCAAATTCTGGTGTTGAAGTTGGACTCATTTTTAGCCTAGCATCTATTATTTTTGTTCCTGTTACTATTACCTTCCCTGAGCTAAACTCTGTCACTGCTGTTTGTACTCCTCTCATTTGGAGTATTTTTCTTTTGAGTTGCTCAGCACAAGCCTCACAATGCATGTTCACATTAAGTTCCGCAGTAGATGGTCCACTAATTTGAGAATTTACCTTCTTCTGTTGATTTTAAGCTGATTGTTACATGTTTGTTTTATAAACAAGGTTGTTCCTCTTGTACATAATGGATCAATCTATGGTATACTTTTCTTGAAAGTTTGCTTGTTGATTAATGAAAAGATGCTTAAATTAATGCAACCCTATGGATTTGATGTAGGCGAATCAGAGAGAGGAAGTGTCCTTAAAGTGTTGATGCATGGTTGTGAGAATGATTCTTACTTTCTGGCACCCTCTGTTAGGAGCTGTGCAACATGCACAAGTCCAATCCCTTCTCATATCTGGACATATCTTCTTAAATAGGTTAAGCTTCCTTAACACTTTCTCTGTTTTCTTTCAGCTTTGCAAAAGTGGGTTTATAGTTCTTCTGCCTATTTATGGAAGTTATTTAGTTCTAGAAGCTCAAGTTTCCTTTCTTTTAAGATGTTGGGGTTCTTAACATCAACACCAGTTATTATACACATCTATTTTTAGTCATTAACAACAATTGGCTTGTTTCAGTTTCTTTCTAGATTCATGTTTTGATTATGTGGTTGTCCGAGAATAGTGGCATTCTTCTAAACTATTACTTTCTTCTTTGTTTTTTCACTTTCTTTCTAGATTCATGTTTTGATTATGTGGTTGTGTCTCTGTTTCGTGGTAGAATAGAACTATTTTTAATATGGTTAATCATTTACATACTGTACAGATTATTTGAATCCATTTCATGCATATGACGAGGGAAATCTTACATGGCTGGTAAGTTAGTTGTTCACTTCCTCTTTAGTCAATTTGGTTATTTTGTGGATGGAAATCATACTTATTGTTGGCTGGCTGTGTTGCTCAAATATTAAGATGATAGGCAGCAGCAGAAGCAGAGGCTGCTACAATGTCAATGATAAGACGAGCGATTCCAGATGCTTCTTCAGTTGATGAAGCAAATGAGATACTTCGTGGCATGCCTTCTAAATCATTTGACGTGGTGTCTATTGCTTATGTGGTATGCCTTTTTCTCCCCTTATTTAGTCCTACTTTGAATTTCAGAAAATGTTGCAATGCATTTTCTTCTATTTAGACTTCATGACAATCTAGACAACAAAAACTGAAGATACTTGGTGGCATGATTTCCTGATATTTGATATGATGACTGCATATACTTGAAGTTCTCTCTAGAGAGAGACTCATATAACTGATGACATCTTTTGAATGTTGTTTTGGATTCCTTAATTTTATGTAGTTTCACAAATGTCCTGCAAGAGCTATAGTGAATGTAGTAAAAGAAGCATTCCGCCTCCTTCGTCCTGGAGGCGCCAGCTATCACAGATAATTCGG
This sequence comes from Astragalus membranaceus, assembly GCA_039519185.1. NCBI lineage: Eukaryota > Viridiplantae > Streptophyta > Magnoliopsida > Fabales > Fabaceae > Astragalus > Astragalus membranaceus. The sequence continues at coordinate 102,582,910 of CM076848.1, read as the reverse complement.
TATATATGTAATACTATAATCATGTGTTTTTCTTTAGTTTTATGTTCGTATCTCAAACACTCATGTTATTGTTGCCTTCTACAGCCGAAGTCGAAGGTCCTACAGGTATTCTCCAGCTTCTCTTCTTCACTGTATTTTATAATGAGTGCATTGACTTTTTATATAGCCTTCTATTATGCTAAAATGCAAGCAATAATGTGTGTTATGTATATATGAGCTCAATAGATGTAGTTAAAGTAACACTAGGTTCCTTTAATAGATTTGAAGGCATTTCAATGTTGCTACTTTCATGATATTGGTATTTCCTGTTAGCAGCTAAGTTTTTGGAATAGTTGGTATTTTTGGTATCTTTGACAGTTTTAAACTAGTTAAATTTAAGAAAATAATGTTTACTCCTTGGAGCCATTTAAAACCTTGTAGGGTCTGAAGCCAAGCTCACTAGTATTTGTATCTAGTTTCTGCTTATAAAATAATACTCTTGATTTGATTGAATTGAACATAATTTCCCAGTGATTATCTGTTTTGTTTTTGTTATAGTTTTTGTACACTGATAAAAATTGAAGCTGAACTTGATAACTACAATGAGTTTCGGCAAGTTGTTACTCTTGATGGTGCACTCTTAGAAAAATCTGGAACAATGAGTGGTGGGGGTAGTAAGCCTAAGGGTGGGAAGATGGGGACATCTATTCGAGCTACAAATGTGTCAGTAGAAGCAGTTGCAAGTGCTGAAAGGGAGTTGTCTGGATTGACCGATAAATTGACCGCCGTTCGCCAGCGAATGATGGATGCTGTGCGACGATATCAGGCTGCAGAAAAAACTGTTTCTGCTCTGGAAATGGAGTTAGCTAAAAGCCAGAAAGAGGTAATACTTATTTCAGAGTCTGGAAAATACTTTTCCAGGATTTGTTGGTATCAAGCATTAAGTTTTGTCCCCTTTCCTGTACAGGTTGACAGTTTGAATTCACAACATAGTTATATTGAAAAACAACTTGGTTCCCTTGAGGCTGCATCAACTTCAATACTATTTGTTTCCGCTATCAGTTTTTCTTCATAGTATTTTCAGTGACATTGAAATAGAAGTGATGTGTTCTGTTGGTTTTTTAGTGTGTGAGTATTGATGTTGCTGCCTTTGATTTGTTGCTAAGCACTGTGAATGTGGGTCAAATTAGAATTATAATTTTGCTAATCAATTTGATTTGGAGTCCAAAACAATGTTTTTCTAATATTGTAGAGATAATCTTTATTTGAATTATTGATGTCTTCCTTTGAGATAGGATTTCCCATTTGTTGCTAAGCACTGTTAAATTTGAGATAGCATCAACTTGGTTCACATTATTTGTGGAGCTTGAATGGATGACTGTTGGGATTTAGTTTTTTTTTACAGTAAATTAATTTTTCCGACGGATTTTCGACGGAATTTGCGAGGGATTTGCGAGGGATATTTCCGAGGGATTTGCGAGGGATATTTCCGAGGGATTTGCGAGGGATATTTCCGAGGGATTTGCGAGGGAATTTTCCGTCGGAAATCGTTTGCGAGGACTGTTTATCCCACGGAATTTTGTCCGTCGGAAATTCCGTCGGAAAGGTGCATTAGCGACCGATTTTCCTGCTTTTCCGAGGGATTTTTCCCTCGGAAATCACCGAAATTCTTGTAGTGTACAACACAATTTAGAGAGAAACTGTCAAGGTTTCTTAGTGCTCTGCCATCTGCTGATTGTGCAAAAGGGGGTCATGGGGCGTACACCAGCAGTGTTGAACTGAAAGGTTTATTGATTTAAAGACACTATTTTGTTGTGTTCAAATTCACTTTTAAGCCGTGTTCAAATTCTCTCCTTTACATCAACTTTAGAAACAGGTCTCTCTTGAAGCAAGAACCCGTATAAGTTTCAGTGTGAAATCTGACTTTGATACTGTGTTTTGGTTGTCAGGCTATGATAGTGGCATTATTCAAGCATCATCATTCCGTACATATCATACCCCACTCAACAAGCAGGTTATATTTCTATATTATTTGTTCTATGATTAAATTTTTGTATCAAAGGGATCCAGGTTTAATTGTAAAACTATTGTAGATTGATTATGTTAATTCCATGAGGGCTGCTCAAGAGTTCAGTTCCAGGGTTTCTGATTCTTTAAAGGTAATGTATCCATTTGTTCTACATGCTGAATCATACTTTTTTGGCCTTTAGATATATATGTAAAAACAAATGGTAATATTAATTAGAATGAGGAAAGTTCGACTTTTTCATTTCTTCAGTGCATGAGAATATCAGTCTCTTGCAATTGTTAGAGGAAAAAAAGAATGAAGTAGCAGATTCCGCTTTTTACCATGTCTACTACGTCCAACTAAAACTCCTTTTTTGGTGCAGATTGATATCATATCCGGGAACTGAACTCATATAAAAGTTCAGCTTCTGCTGGCGCCTTCTCACGACGTTCATTGAGAACAGAGAGGGCTTTCGATGACCCTATTAGAGAAATGGAAGGTATGCATGTCGATGAATATGGAAGGTTCGGAACTTTTTTGGTTTTAAAAGTTTGACTTAATTATTCTCGCTCATATTTTCTAAGTGTGCTTAAATTGCATTTGGTCCTGCAGCAACTCAAGTTTTCAGTTACCTGGATTTTCCATGCCCCGAATGCTTCATGAAGTAAATTCTGGATTTATAATTTACTGTCTGTGTAGGAACTTTGGCAAAGTATACTGCTGGTCAAGTGTATTACTATCCAGCCTTCCAATCAGCCATTCATGGGGAGAAATTGAGACACGAATTAAGGAGAGACCTCACTAGAGAAACTGCTTGGGAAGCTGTAATGCGTATTAGGTGTGCAAAAGGTCTGTGCATTTGTTATGTCTTAGAAATGATTACCTTCCTTGCCTCCTTTTGTTTATCTGTTGTTTCAAGCAACGTGGTATAAAGATTAAACACATAATATTGAAATATTGAGAACGCAGACATACAAATTCAATTGCTGATATTTGTCTCTGTTTTTAGGTGTTCGCTTCACAACTTATCATGGAAACTTCATGCTAAGGTCCACGGATTTGTTAGCATTTCCAGCTGTAGATTGTGATAAAGCCTTTGCCATGCAGTTATCAAGACCAGATGGGTGGTAACAGCGGGTATGCTGAGTCTGCAATAAAGCTTGCATATCATAGTGGTTGATTTGATGCTTTTAATTTTTCATTGTGCTGATTTTATGCTTTGAATTTCTCATTGGTGTTGATTTGATGCTTGATTACACAGTGTATGAATGTGTTTCTCATTAGTAGTTTTTTTTTCCTATTATGTGAATTGAATTTCTCATTGGTGTTGAGTTGATGCTTTGAGCTTCTCATTGATGATTGATAACATGATGTAGGATACATTGGAGAGTTTGAGTACGTTGATGACCACAGGGCAGGAAAAATTGTGGTTGAATTGAATGGTAGATTGAACAAGTGTGGGGTTATCAGTCCCCGTTTCGATGTGGGTGTCAAAGAGATCAAAGGTTGGACTGCTAGGCTTCTCCCTTCTAGACATGCAGTTTGGTTATATTGTCTTGACTACCTCTGTTGAGACCTCTGCTGTAATGTATTCTGAGATGTTTTTTGAAGTCCTTATGATTGTTTCTTTTTCTTCCTAATTTGCTGGCTGCTTGATATTTATTTACATTTAAGTGGAGTTTGGTTAGTCTAATATCAAATATTAGTACACATTTTATCAGTCCTCAAGATATTACAGTTCTTGTATTTTTAGTTTTATCCAGTGTCATTTTACAGTTCAAGGGAAGCACCAAATAAAGTTTTTTTTTTAAAAAAAAAGGAACATTTAAAGTCGGGTGCAACTAACGTCCGACTTTAAAAGGTTTTCCACAGGCCATAATTAAAGTCGAGGTTCAGAAAAAACCCGACGTTAAAGGTTTTCCACAGGCCATAATTAAAGTCGGGCGCACTAATAATCCGACTTAAAAACATACTTTTTAAGTCGGACCTTAATTCGACTTTAAAAAAACATACTTTCTAAGTCGCTTTGATAGAAGTCGGGTGAATGTCCGACTTTAAATGTCCAAAAGGTCCGACGAATCCCATTTTTCTACTAGTGATTGTTTGACATTTCGCAATCCAACGATTACTATTACATCCCAAAATATGCGCCACTATTTTCAGTCTTGTGTACTATAGACCATCTATAGTGATGGGGTACGGTAAACGTCGCCATCAAACATAATTCTATGTAAGGTATTGTGAAATCAAACATAGGCAGGAAAAAGGTTAGAACGCTGATTCGGAAACAGAACCCTCCCACCCTCCGCAAACAAACCTTCTCTCACTCTTCCACTCTTCATTCGACTCAACACTAACTATCTCTTCACATTTTCTCTCAAACCTCACTTCTCGTTTCAAATTAAAATTAGTTGGGCATCTACATACAATACGTCAGAATGATCTTATTAGTTTCGTTTATCAAAATTTAGACGAAAAGATAGAATAACCTTACATTACATATTAATCTTTCAATAATGCTATTCAGCCAAAAAATCCAGCCAAAATCAGCCAAATATACGGTGGTGGGACCCGGTTGGATTTTAAATAAGATTTAATATTTATTTTAATAGAAACTGCTTGTCAAATTAAGATAAACCGTGTAACCCATCTTCTCTTTTCTCTCCGTGAAACCCTTCTTCTCCTTCCTCAGCAACCTTTTTCCCCATCCTCTTCACCGCTCCTCTGCCAAGCTCCAGCGATAGGGTTTTTTTCCCCACGTTTTCTCTCTGTGCTCACTCAAATATCTCAAGCACTCAACTTCTTACTTTCGTTCCCTACATTGAAATAAAACCCCAACCACACAGTGATAACGCTAAAACCAGAAGCCCCAACCATAAAGCTAACCTTCGTTCCCTTCTCATTCTCATCTCAGATAAAATGGTGATTTGAGCTTCACTTTTCATTTTCGCAAACATCAACCACATCTCTCGTTCTCTTATTCAACTCATTCAATTCGATCTACTAATCAACAACTTCATCTCCTCAAACCGTAAGTAAAACTAAATCATTGTAAACTTCTATTGCCAATCCCTTTAGTTACCATATTAGAAAAACCCATTTCAGATCTATTACTATTACTATTTATTTACCCCCATATACTATATATTATTTCATTGGCGTATGGGTAGACGAGTAGTAATAAAGTCTTGATTTTTAGTAGTTTAAAACAGTTTTAATTTCTGAGCTGTGGTTATCTGATCATACAAAATGACTACTAGTAGCTATACTGGAATTTCTACCCTGTTGTAGAATCCTGAGTAGTTGTAAAAATCCATTGGTTTATGGGTTTTCTCCAATTAATTTAATGATTCAATAATCATGGGATTGGGAATCTTGCTAAATTCGCGTTATCCCAGCTCAACCCATAGCCATAGGTACTATACTTGTAATACTATGATTCTAGAGTGCATATGTGTGACCAAACTGAATCGGAGAGATTTTATCGTTACCGATTCGAATTGCGGTCATGCTAGGAATTTTAGCACTATCGTTGTCATTGGATCATGTAAGACCTTCAATTTAATATCACTCTACTTATTCCTTTTACCTTTTTTTTTCTTTATTTCATATTCTAAATTTCTCTTTTGATGCAAGATATAATGGATTTAATTCACAGTGCAATGTTTTTATGTTTGTAATGAAGTTGGTAATTGACATATGTACTAATGACTAATGATTTCCTCTTACTTTTGTAGGTTCGTAGGCTTAGAATACAACAAAGGATTAAAAATGCAGAACTTGGAATGAAAGAAGAGCAAGAGAATGAACTTCCCAACTTCCCATCATTCATTCCATTCTTGCCTCCTTTGGTAAGTTTCATGTAGTCACAGTGATTTGCTTCGGTATGCCAAGCTTGTTGGTTACTTAAGATACTATGACTGACTACGGCCAAGTTTCATGTAGTCACAGTGTTCGTACTTTGCACAAGGTTTTTCACTTATAGAGTTGCAAGAGGGATTGGAAAAGACTTATTCATATTCTAGGTTGATGGTTCATTGTCTTGAAGGTAGTTGTTGTGATCAAGCTAGATTCTATCTTCTGGGGCATTCCAAGGAATTGTGAAAATAGTGATTTGTGTTGCTTGGCTAGTTTTATAAGTTCAAATCCATGGGTTCTGTTATGCTCATGACTGAGCACACTAAACAAATCAGAATAACCTCTTTTGGAACATGAAAAGAGAATTCCCCCCTATGCCTATGACTTGGTTTAAGATTAATATGACTTATTTCTTTATATTGTTTCAAATCTAGTGTCTATCTACCCAGTATTCCTATGATTTTAAGCTTTGTAGCATTTTATATTGGCAACAATGGTGCATCTTCTGAACCATTGTACCGTAAATAAGTTTACGCTTTCTAATTTTAATTTCAGGTAAAGGACGGGCTTCCATCTTTAACTCAAGAAATTTTGAGCATTGGCAACAATGGTGCATCTTCTGAACCAAAACCAAGCTCTGAAGTTTCTGCTCAATTATCTTCCGATGAAAGTGACAGAAAGGAAAAAGAACTTGAGGACTATCCAAGACCTCTCTCTGTTGTTGGAGTTAGTGTTTTGTAAGTTCTTGACATTTTGTTTCACCTTAATTTTTATCTTTTCATATTACCCTCATTGGCTTAAGTCAAAATTTCACGCTGCCTTCTTGCAGAAAGGGTATCAAAATTAAAGAGTTGTTAAAGGAGATAAGGGATGGTTTAAGGAAATGCACTAATTCCAATGAATCATAAAGCTTTGAGAGTGCCACCATGAGTTTAAGGAGTTTATGCTTTTACATTCATCTTATTTTTTGGCAGATGCTGCCACTGGGATGTATGCCAAATTAATGCAAAGGTATTTTCACTCAATTCAGTGTCCATTTTAAAGCAATGATATATCTTCCAATTTTGTATTGGTAGAAAAGTTTATAGTTTCAATCTTTGAATTTATTTTGATATCTAGCATATATGTCTCCATCACATTTGGTTGATTTCTCATCAGATTCCTTTCTAATGAGGCTTCTGAACTGTTGAAAGACAAATATAATCATCTATTGAGGAAATGTACATGAATTACTATTGATATATTTGCTGTTGTTGCCTTGAATACAGGCTGTCCAAAAGCAACTCCAACACTGGAAGGCAGCACTGTTGCTGCTAACACAAGTGTGAATTTGTGTCAATGGAGGGGTTATGAGATTAGTACTATAATGTAAAAGTTTCAAATTGGAGCACTATTGAAGCACCATTCATCACTTCTAGTGTACCATCACCTGTTAAAGTCCTTCAGCTGTTACATTTTTTGGGGTGGTTACTATGATTCAATTGAATGAAGCAAAATATGTAATGATCATAGGTTATGTGGAGACATATGATCATTACATTTTTTGGGGTGGTTACTATGATCATTACATTCTAAGAAATGACATTACGAACCTATCAAAAAGTTCAAGACATATGTAATGATCATAGGTTATGTGGAGAATGTCTGAGAGGAATATGCCATTGTGGAATTCAATGACCACAGGTTTCATTCAGAATGGGGACTTAAATAGGGCGGTGAAGATATTTGATGCAGTGCCATATAAGAATGTCACTACTTGGATTGCTATGATGATAGGATATGTGCAACATGGTCTAATTGATGATTTGGAAGGCCTCTTGCTGCTAACACAAGTGTGATTTGGAAGGTTTCTGTAGTTTTTCAACTCTAAATCTGTGTAATAATTTAAGATTTTGGTTCTATGTAATATTCTGCAATGGAAAATTTATTTTATGTCAAATTTTCAGTATAAGTTGTTTTGTTTCGGTTGTCTTAATTATTTCTTTATATTTCTGTTAACTTCCCTCTTATTTCGTATGAGGACTCCAAGGTTGGTTTATTAACCATCATATGTCATATATTCGCATAGGGGTTAGGTCATATGACAGTGTGGATACATGGGACACCAATGTAGGGTACTATGAACCTTCATATGTCATATATTCGCATAGGGGTTAGGTCATGTCCTTTCATTTGAGTTGCCAAGACCATTGACCAAGGTAGACAAGCAATTCACCAGCTTTTTTAACACAATAGCCAGCCCTCCTTACTTCAAAACCATTATGACACATGACAGTGTGGATACATGGGACACCAATGTAGGGTACTATGAACCTTCATATGTCATATATTCGCATAGGGGTTAGGTCATGTCCTTTCAATTGAGTTGCCAAGACCAATGACCAAGGTAGACAAGCAATTCACCAGCTTTTTTAACACAATAGCCAGCCCTCCTTACTTCAAAACCATTATGACATATGACAGTGTGGATACATGGGACACCAATGTAGGGTACTATGAACCTTCATATGTCATATATTCGCATAGGGGTTAGGTCATGTCCTTTCATTTGAGTTGCCAAGACCAATGACCAAGGTAGACAAGCAATTCACCAACTTTTTTACCACAATAGCCAACCCTCCTTACTTTAAAACCATTATGACATATGACTGTGTGGATACATGGGACACCAATGTAGGGTACTATGAACCTTCATATGTCATATATTCGCATAGGGGTTAGGTCATGTCCTTTCATTTGAGTTGCCAAGACCAATGACCAAGGTAGACAAGCAATTCACCAACTTTTTTACCACAATAGCCAACCCTTCTTATTTCAAAACCATTATGACATATGATAGTGTGGATACATGGGACACCAATGTAGGGTACTATGAACCTTCATATGTCATATATTCGCATAGGGGTTAGGTCATCTCCTTTCATTTGAGTAGCCAAGACCAATGACCAAGGTATCCAAGCAATTCACCAACTTTTTTTAACACAATAGCCAACCCACCTTAGTCCAAAACCATTATGACATATGACTGTGTGTTCACATGGGACACCAAATAAGGGTACTCTGAACCTTGATATGTCATATATTCGCATAGGGGTTAGGTCATCTCCTTTCATTTGAGTAGCCATGACCAATGACCAAGGTATCCAAGCAATTCACCAACTTTTTTAACACAATAGCCATATGTCATAATGGTTTTGGACTAAGGTGGGTTGGCTATTGTGTTAAAAAAGTTGGTGAATTGCTTGGCTATCTTGGTCATTGGTCTTGGCTACTCAAATGAAAGGACGTGACCTAACCCCTATGCGAATATCTGACATATCAAGATTCAGAGTACCCTTATTTGGTGTCCCATGTATCCACACAGACATATGTCATAATGGTTTTAGACTAAGGTGGGTTGGCTATTGTGTTAAAAAAGTTGGTGAATTGCTTGGATACCTTGGTCATTGGTCTTGGCTACTCAAATGAAAGGACGTGACCTAACCCCTATGCGAATATATGACATATCAAGGTTCAGAGTACCCTTATTTGGTGTCCCATGTGAACACACAGTCATATGTCATAATGGTTTTGGACTAAGGTGGGTTGGCTATTGTGTTAAAAAAGTTGGTGAATTGCTTGGATACCTTGGTCATTGGTCTTGGCTACTCAAATGAAAGGAGATGACCTAATCCCTATGCGAATATCTGACTATATCAGTGATGTATGACTCTATTAATGTAATGCCAACTGAAAGGTTTGTCAAGCGGCACATATTTTGCTCGAGTTGAATCTAATGACCAACTTACAATAGCAAATAACTGTAACACCCTAAATATTTAATTAAATTATTTAATTAAGTATTTAGGAATTTAAATTAATTAAGTGGATATAATTTAATTATTAGAAATTATATTAAAATGTGTAAGGGGTATTAGAAGATGGAGGTGCCAAATTAGATGGACTTGGGCTTAAGTGAGAAGCCCAAGCCCATGAATCAATCATATGCGAAGTGGTGCCTAGGGGTTAGGGTTCTTTGGTGATCATTTGCGAAAAAATTGAGAATAGAGAGGAGGAGAGAAAGAGGGCGCCGTGGAGAGTAGAGGAAGGGAGGAGGAAGGCGCAAGCTTCAAGGAGAAGAGAAGAACGTGATTCCGTTGCCGTGGTTCCGTTCGTGATCGTCTCGGGGGCGCCTATTCTTCAACTTCGAGGTTAGGGGAGCTCTATCATTCTATCTAATAATTCATATGATGGGTTCTAGATCTAGGGTTTGTATTGGAACCGTATGTTTCTTGATGTTCTTGATATTCTTGGTTTGCCATGGTGATGATCTTTATATATATGTTTATGTGTTGCCATATGCGAATTTAATTGGTGATTGAACCTTGAGATAATGCGTATTACATGTGTGTTTGGATGATTTTGACATTTGTGCGTTCATGGACTTATGATTGGTATGTTGGAATGATGGTGATTTTCGCATTTTGGGATGAATGGGTGTATAGGCGCTTAGGTGCCAAAGTGATGATGATGTTAGTGCTCCAAAAGAATTTTTATCAATTGATTAGATTATGCGTTATTTTGGGTGTTGAAAATTATAAGGTTTTTATGAGTTAAAATGCTAAAAATCAGTTTTTAGTGTTTTGAAAAGTTGCTGGAAAATTTTGAGTTTTATACTTTAAAATGTGTTAAGAAACCAATTTTTAGTGTTGGAAAATTGTTGAACAGAATTTTGGATGTTGCTGCTGATTTCTGGGCGCTGGGCGCCTGTGCTGGGCGCTGGGCGCCTGTGACTTGTTGTGCTGCGCGCGTTGTTGCGCCTGGGCGCTAGGCGCCCGTGTCCTGTTGTGTTGCGCTGTGTTGCGCGTTGTTGCGTCTGGGCGCCAGGCGCTGGGCGCTGAGCGCCCTGTGCGTTGCGTGTGTGCGTGTGTTGCGCGCCTGGGCGCTGGGCGCCAGTGCACGTGTTGCCTGGTTGCCTGGGCGCCTAAGGCGCCTGTTCCCAGGATGTTGCCTGATTTTTCCAAAATTATTTTTATCATAACTTTTGACTCAGACGTCCGTTTCGAACGATTCAAAAAGTGTCGTGAAGCTCTTTACGTTGTCCACCTATGGGTCAAATTTTTAAAATGAAAAATTGTTATTTTCTGATTGTTTGTGGGAGCCCAAGTGGCCGTCCCCGGTGATCGTCCCAGTGACATTGAAAAATGATAGGAAGCTCTTTAAAAATCCCTTTTGGTGTTTAAACAACAGTTTTAGCGAAGTGATGTCAAAAATGATGATTTTGACGATGATGCTCTCGGGGCTAGTTAAATGACTGTTTTGCCCTTAGTGGCTATTTATTATTAGTTATGACGTGTAAAAGACTGTTTTGCCCCTAGTGGCCAAAGTTGTAGATAATGATGTGTAAATGACGAGGATGCCCTTAGTGGTTAGTCAAACGACGTTTTTGCCCTCAGTGGTTATGGTTTGAGTTGATTGATGTTTATGTGTGAGTGTCGATGAAAAACCAGTGACGTTTGGGGCCCGAAGGGCTAAGTGATGTTAAGGTCTAAATGGCCTAGTGATGTTGTGTGATGATTATGAATTTGACAGGTGCTGTGCTCCGTGCGAGCAAACCGGTAAGTGACGGGTCACATTGTTGACTATGATTTGAGTAATTGTGTGATTGTGTGATGTAAGTGGTGCATGTCATAGTGTCTCATGCCCATATGCATAAAACCAGTGACGTTTTGAGGCCTGAGTGGCTAAGTGATGATGAGGCCTGAGTGGCTAAGCGACGTTTTGTGAAAAGGTACCTCATGCATATGCCCGCGAGTGGGTTGCATTTTCATAAGTCTACATGACATGAGACGAGTGACTGTAAATGATGTGAATGATGACTGTGATGTGGATGTTTTAGTGTATTGGATGCTGGTTGTTCTAGTGCGTAGCCTATGATTAGTCCTTATCATATTTTCTATTATATAGACTGAAATGATGCTCACCCTTTCCTGTTTGAATGTTACCCCGTGTTGGTAACGTGCAGGTGATTCCCAGTGAAGGTCTTAGCTTCACTTTTTGAGTCGAGTCGTCATGCTCTGATATGTAACACTAGGGAGGGGAAAGAATGTGGTTTAAGTTATTGTGACTGTTGTGGTTATTGGATTTTAGTATTGCAAGCCTGGCATAGTTGTAATGCCTTTTGTTTTTTGATTAAACTGTTGGATTTTGGATGCGAAGTTGTAATTTAATTGATAAATGACGTTTTGAAGTTATTATAAGATTGTTTTTCGAAAAGCGAGTTATTTGAAGCGTGACGTTTAACGAAGTAAGTGTGACATCCCTTGTGGTGTAATTAAATTTTTGAAAACTCTGATATTTTTATTAAACAAAATTACCGGGTAGAAAAGGGGTGTTACAATAACCGTATGTTTTAGCCCATAAACGAAGTTGGTTTTTCAGATACTTCTCTCGTGGTACTCACTTGTGAAGAGCATGAGAGAACTATTTAACTGCTACATATCATAATTGAAGTAAGTACAATTCAAAGGTTTGGGTGGTAACATGTACTTCCTAATTTCTAAACAGATAGCCACATTACAACGTCAATTCACCAACTTTTATAGGCAATACACCAAGCTGGTTTTGAGATGGTTTCCTTTGGTACGCACTTTGAAACAGCACGAGGGCACTATATCTTTGATGTATGACTGTGAAACAACATTAAGCAACATGTTAACTTCAACATTACACACTGTCTATACAAAGAGTATCAAAACATGAACCTGATGTCATTTACAACATTTACATCAATACTAATCAAAAGATACATATATGTCTAATTACAACAAAAATTTCTCATGAGCATTAATATACATATATCTTTAATTACAATAAAAAATACTCATGACCATTAATATGCAGGGAGTATCCTTCAAGCTAAAGTCAGGGATTTGTAGTCAATTGTGACAATCCCGTGAAGTCTGTTTCCATGTTTGCCAAAAGTTCCATGATCACCTCCTACCTGTTAATAATCACTTATTTTGTTTAACAACATGAACATATAAATAAAAACTCTAATAACAGACAATCAAACAACATGCCTGACAAGAGGAACTAAAGTTGTTAGTTGCATTGTCTACACTTTTAGTAAAATCTTATAATGGACACGAACCAAAGTAGTTGCTTCCGTAACATCTCCACCAGTAGTAACCTCAACAGTTGATTCCACACAAATGTCGGTGTTGACTTCCATACCCACGGTTCCAATATTGCCCGCCTACACATTATACAAAAAACAGTAAGATGCATGTGATATGGAGTTTAATGCTTAATACATAATTTGTTAAAAAACAACACAAACCTCCGTATTGTTTTTGTCATTAGCTCGCTTGGTTCGCTTATTCACTCTCTTTTTAACAACTTTCTCAACTATAGATATTTTTCTGTTTGCAGGAGGACGACCTTTACGCTTGGAAAGAGATTGGAAAGTTTTGTTAATCCTCACGTCCGCTTCATTGTTGATTTGGATTGTTCTCTTCACATGCAGATTTATTTTCTTGTTTGCCCTAAACAACCTTGACTTTGTGGGGCTCAACTGGTGACAATGCTCATCTACAAATTTTTTGATATACCATACTCCATCTGTTTCTAACTTGAAACATATCTTGGCAGGACAATTGCTCACCCTAGTCGGAAGTGTCTTCAATGAATATGGAATTTTTGACATTTGCGTGCTAGACCCCTCTCTCGAGCATGACAGAATTCTGTAGTTGATTGCCCCATCTTTTCCCTTTACTGATGTTCTAATTTTCCATCCAAATCCTTTTTTTAAAGCATACTCACCATAATATGATATCCCCTCATCTAATGAAGCAAAACACATCCCGATTGTTGGCTCCCAACATGTATCGTCATTGTTGGGGTTGTCAACAGTTATACCTTCAGCCTCAGCACTATCACCCTCCACGAATGTATCACTACCCTCCAATTCCATGAAATTTTAGATGTCGGCGTCACAGCAGTACTGCACAATAAAATCCAATTATGTATAGCTTATATTAAATTTAATATAGTGTATAGATGTAAACCGAAATTTCTTAACATATCAGCTAAACAACCCCAATTAACCAACTTTTCAACCCCGATTTCTTAAGTATAACTCAAATGTTCTTGGTGTGACATGTACAAAATCCATTTCAACCAGATAGCCACATTACTACCCCAATTAACCAACTTTTCAAAGCCATAAACCAATCTGGTATTTCACAATTATTTCTTTCAATCTAACTGTAAAGGACAAGAGGGCTCAATCTAACCCAAACTTGGTTTTTCACATGCTATTCTTCCCTACTCACTATGAACAACACGAGGACTCTATTTAAGTGCTAAATAGGACAATTAATGTAACTATAACTAAAAGATTTCTAGTCTGACATGTACATGCTCCATTTGAACCAGATAGCCACATTACAACTACAATTAACCAACTTTTGGATGTCATAAACCAAGCTGATTTTTTACAGTCTTTTCTTTCTAACGAGTAACCAGAATACAAACACAAAGTCAAATGTCCTTAATAGCACAAACATTCATGGTTTTCTTGTTTTTTTTGTTATATCATGTTGAAGCACCCTAACAAAACAAAAAGAAATGCTAATTTACAAAATATACTTGGAGAAACCCTATAATTGTGTTAATTGAAAGAAGTAAACAAACATTGTACCATCAATTAATCTACCATCATCTTGAAGAAGAGAACGATCTCATAATGGTGCTGGATGGTGAAGTAGAGTGATCAAAGAGTCGTGGAACAAAAGAAGAAGCGTGTTTCTTAGAGTGGTGGTCTTTACGACGGCGGACGACTACCGGGGGAGGAGGTCAGGGGTGAGAGCAGAGGTTGAGGGAGGAACGAGAGAGGGTGGGAGCTTCCATGTTTTCGTTGAGGGAGGATCGAGAGCAGAGTTGTTTTGCGAGAAACGATGGACACTGTTTTCCTTTTTGCCTCAATCATCATTTCTTCAATTTAGCAATTTTCATTGCACTTAAATACAACATCATTCTCAAACCCTTCACTTAGGCAACTTCTTCAATTTAGCAATTTTCATTGCACTTACCTGTAAGTTAAAAAGCAAGAATGAATAATTGTTAAGAATCTCTTAGGCAACCACAATTTGACAAACTTAGAAAAGAAACCAAAAGAACCATTTGTGAATTGCAACAGATTCAAGCAGCAACAAGAAATTCCAAAAAACATGAAGACTTCGTTATGTCAACGGGTTTCCAAGCTGAAGTTAACAACTTCCATAGTTAAAGACACCTAAATAAGAGACCAGGGGATTTGCCAAAGATAAGTCAAAGATTTGTCAAGCGGCACATATTTTGCTTGATTTGAATCTAATTACCAAGTTACAATACCAATTAACCATATTTTTTAGCCGATAAACCAAGTTGGTTTTTCAGATGCTTTTCTCGTGGTACTTACTGTGAAACAGCATATGAGGATAGTAATTTAGTGCTAAATAGACCAACCTGTTTTTTCACAGCTTGAGGTTCCTATATGAGTGCTATATGACTCTTTTAATGTAAGGTTTTTATAAGCGGCATATAATTAACAACTTTCAATGAAAAACCACTTTACAACACAAAAGAGAGGAACTATATGAGTGCCTTAGAACACCAAATATTGTGTTCATACAAAATGTAATAATATAGATAAACCCAAAAGGTTACAATGGTCAGCAATACATTACAATGAAATAGCATGACGACGCTATTTAACTGATATGTGCCACATTTTTTGGTCACTTTGAATCAAAAAGCCATCTTAACATATTAGCTAACCAAGTTTTCCAAGTTGGTTTTTCACATGCTATTATTTCCTACTCACTGTCAAACAACATGAGCCATGGGGGATCTATTTAAGTGCTAAATAGGACAATGAATGTAAGTACAAGTCAAATGTTTCTGGTGTGACATGTACGTAATCCATTTGAACCAGATAGCCACATTACTACCCCAATTAACCAACTTTTCAAAGCCATAAACCAATCTGGTATATCACATTTATTTCTTTAAATCTAACTGTAAAAGGACAACAGGGAACTATTTCAGTGCTAAATAGGACAGTTGAAGTAAGGGCAAGTCAATGTTTTCTACTTTGACATCTACTTCGTCACTTTGAATCAGATAGCCAAATGCCAACACCAACTAACCAACTTTTGTAGGTCTTAGACCAAGCTGCTTGTCAAATGTTTTTCTTTGCTAGGTCATAACCCATGATAACGGATTTTAATGTTAACCCATTTGAATAACATCATTAAAGTTTAGAAATTATCCAGATTACACAAGCCAGAAATACTAAAGACACTTACTTGACTCAAACTTAGGATTCACAGTTATTCCTCCACTTCGAATTCGCAGTTCTTCAGATCAGACTTGGCGAATCATCAACAGTTTCCGGTGAGAATACCTTTCGTGACCGCGAGAATACGAAATTAACGGCGAGAGTGCGTGATTGACGGTGGTGCGATAATGAGAGATTGAAGGGGAGAGTGCGTATTTCCGGTGGCTGAGCAAGATTGAAGGAGACAATGCGAGATTGAAGGAGAGAGTGCGTGAGGTGAGACTCCTTCGTGAGATGTTGAGTTTCAGAATAGGGGTTAGCGTGAACAGAGAGTTGTGTGTGAGAGAACGTGGGAGTGACTATTTTTGTAAAACCTAATAATTTGTTTTTTTATTTCATTTAAATTACTATGGTGGGCCCATCGTATGTATTGCTGTTTTTGGCTGTATTTTGGCTTAATTCTTTGGCTGAATATCATTTCTGTTAATCTTTCCTTGTTAACGAATATAGAAAGCCAAATAAAATAATCCAATATACATGTGGCGTAGTTGGTCTCTCAGTATGTTATTAGGTGTGATGGAACATGGCCGGTCTAAAAATCTTTTTTAGCGGGTGAGGCCTAAAACAAACTTTTTGTTAAAGTCTTTTATGTTAAGGTTAGGTCTTATATATATGGGGCATTTTTTTACTTTACAAAAACTAAAAACTAATGATAAAATATGAGGCTTAAAGCCAGGACTTTCGTAGTCTTATCCTTAGAGCTACCATTGAATGAGAAGTTCCCCGATTTTGTCCTTCAGTATGGTAACAAATTTTTGTTTACTTTTGTTGATAATTTTTGTACACTTGAAGGGTTAGCTCGTGGCAGTGGTGAGAGCTTACCATCGTATGTTTTTACCGCGCTAAAAAAGATTGTTATGCATATATTTCTTATCCATGTCAACCTTTTTAAAACCACAGTCAGTAACATCAAAGAATTCTTGTAAAAAAAACATTAAAAGTATTGAATAAACTTGTCATAAAAAAAAGCATAGGCAGGACCTGCATGAAACACGACTAGATTGGAAAAATTGACAGGTTTGGATTGGTAGGCCAAAGTCTAAAGATAAAAAAGCATGGAAAAACAGCAATTTATTCTCGCTTCACTGGCAAGTAAAAAAAAAGATAATGGCCGCAGAAAAGGGTAAAATAAAGCAAGTGAATGATCATTGTCCTATTATTCACCAAAGACGTTATGATCTTGATAAAGAAGCATGCAAGAGCCAAAATAATGGAAATAATGATCACATGATTCTAATAACCTAGTTAATTAATATTAATATGTATGTTCGTTAAATGATGCCAAGATCGTTTGAGTTTAAACCATCAACTTTCTGTATTTTAAAATTCTAGACTAGAAAGAGACTCATGTAAAGTAAACATATCCTCATCCATTCACTAGTGCAAAAATGGGATTAGAATTAGACATTTAAAGTCAGGCGCTCAGATGCCTGACTACATAAGTGACGCGGTGGCAAACTTGTAATTAAAAGGCAAAACTCGCGAGTTTTAAAGTCAAGCGGATATACGCCTGACTTCTAAAGTGAACAAATAGGGAAAAAAAATAGACTTTAGAAGTCAGGCGTGTATTCGCCTGACTACATAAGTGACGCGGTGGCAAACTTGTAATTAAGGGTGAAATTATTTGTTTCTATTTTAATACTTTAGAAGTCAGGCGTGTATTCGCTTGACTTCTAAAGTACTAAAATAAAATAAAACAATTTCACTTACGCGAACACCCTTCTCACTCTCAGAATCGTTAAGCTCTTCTCTCCTTCTCACTTACGCGAACCCTAAGCTTCTCACTCTCACTCTCAGACCCTTCCGCTCTCTTCCCAGTTCGTCGTTCGCCGTGGTGCTTGTCTCACCGCCGCGTTTCTCCTCCCCCTCACCTCTCACCGTCGTCAGATCTCAGATCTCAGATCTCACCTCTCACTCCCTCATCAGTCATCACGCTCACTCGCGTTTCTCCTCCCCCTCACCTCTCACCGTTGCGGAATCAAAAGAACAAGTTGAGGAAAACGAAGTCATCGTTTTGATTGAGGATAATGAAGAGGATGTCGCCGACGAAGTAGTAGACGATGGAGACGATGGTGACGACGAAGACGACGATGATGAAGATGAGGATGACGAAGATGCTCCTGAAGGCGGCAACGATGATACGGACGATGAAGAAGATGAAGAAGAAGCAGGTGACGGCGAACGTGGTGGTGACCCTGACGACGACGACGAGCAGGTTCCTCAATTAGTTTGGTTTTCCTTTTAATTTATTTTTATTTTTCAATTTTTATTCTGTTCTTTGCTAGGGTTTCTTTTCAATAGACTGAAAAATGTGTGTTCTGAGCCAGTTTACTCACTGTTTTCATGTTTTGGAATCAAAAATGTTTCCTTTTGTCTATTTCCATTATGGCTGCAATACTTAGGTTAAGCTCAAAAGATAAGTTTTTTAATTTAGGGTTGCTTATTCTGTGTGCATAAATGATTCACTACTACAAAAAAGGCCTTTTGAATCGGTTATTTGGCACATTTAGAGTCGGTTATTTGCCGATTCTAATACTGCCGATTCTAAAGGTGATAACATTTAGAATCGGTTAAATAACCGATTCCAAATAGGTAATTCCGAATCGGTTGTTGTAAAACCCGATTCCAAAACGTATCTCTGACAACAAAATACGAAGCCAAACAGGGATCTTTTGAATCGGTTGTTTATATAACCGATTCAAAAAACAGTCAATTCGAATCGGTTATATAAACAACCGATTCTAAATGTCTGATTATTTTGAATCGGTTATATAAACAACCGATTCAAAATGACTATTTATTTAGACATTTTGAATCGGTTGTTTATATAACCGATTCAAAATGACTGAAGCATGTTAGAAGCTTTTGCCTGTTTATTTTGTTCCCATTTTTTTCCAATCAATTGAAACTAATTCCTGAAACTTCATATTCAGCAACTTCATATTTCCTGAAACTAAAACATGAAACTAATTACAGCAACTAAATGTGCAACTAATTCATGAAACTTCATATTTTCTTCCCATTGAAAAACTTCATATTCAGCATCTATGTATACACCATCAGCTAAAACATGAAACTAAATACATGTCTTTCAATTCAGCAACTATACACCATCAACTAAATACACGTGTGCAACTAATTCAGCAACTAAATGTGCAACTAATTCAGCAACTAATACATGATACATGACATATATATATATATATATATATATATATATATATATATATATATATATATATATATATCAAATTTGTTAAATACCTACAGCAACTAATTCAACTAAATGTGCAACTAATTCAGCAACTAATTCAACATATATTTCCTGCTGGACGAATCTTCAAATAAAATTCCGCCCAAAGCTTGCGGACCTCCAAAATTTCCTTATGAGTGTATGCCTTTTGGTCATCAAATACCTACAAAAGGTCCATAAAAAAACTCAGCACATTGAGAACTAAAAGACCAGCATTAAGTCTAGTTGGGGCAAGCTAGCTCCAAGACCAGCACATTGAGAACTAATCATGCATTATGGGGCAAGCTGTGTATACTATAGCTTAATTACCAAGTAAGCAGTGGTATATATAGACTCTTTTAGTTGTACTGTACTCTCTCTCATCTAGCTAGTAATGATGATAAATAAGCCCCCCTAATTATTATAAATTCTTTATACAAAAACTGTTAGTATTTGGATAGTATAACATAAAGCTGAGTAATATTATCTAAAGGAGTCATTAATTAAATTGTTTCAAAGAAATGCAGCTCAGCATCAATAGTAAAGCTGACAGAGAATAAATTAAAACAAATATGATACATTAAGAAATTCTTCTAACTATCCATTTCTCTAGCTACTTTCATAAACATACACTGAAAAAGGACTATCTATATGTTATCTGTTAGATATTAATTATATATATTACAACAATGAAAGGGAAATTAAAAACATAACACTACCAGTTTTCTCTAACAGAACACTACCAGTTTCTCTAACAAAGGACTATCCATTTCTCTAACAGAACACTACCAGTTTTCATTAAAACTATTACATACCTCCTCCCATCTGTTTATGATACCGGCATTCACAATCGTCATCATATACTTCATCACAAAGTACCCACAATGATAACCGTTTTGTTGTTGTGCCACCTACACATATACAAACTTGGGTCATAATCACACACCATTTAACATAATTCCTATCACTCAGCAAAGAGTAATGACTACAGTAAATTATGCTTATTTACCTTAGGGAGCAACCATATGGTGTCCAGTGTAGAATCCATTGCTCTAATAACATCAAAAGTTAATTATAATTAATTATAAAAAATTTATCATAGTTAAAATATTACAATGTAAACAATGGTAAACAATTAAACACTTACTTGTTAATCATCTCTTTGAATTTTTTGGGTGGTTTTTAACATAAAGAACACATCCAGACAACAGTATTTTGCTCGGGGACCAAGACAAGCAGTTGCCAATGGTTTCTGCAATATTGGTAAAGATAATAATATGTAAGAAAAGAAACTAACAAAGGAAACTAGCATATAATAATATGTAACAAAGAAACTAACAAATAATATGCAACTACGTTCTCATTGCAAAGCGGAGCCAAATATACTTTCTTATGATTGCTGGCCATTTTGTTTTGAATATAGGCAGAAACAATGCTTGGGGAAGAGCCCTTCAATGTAATCTTATATGGACACATAAATCCATATAAGTCACCAACACTCCTTTCAGCACATTTACGATGTAGATATCTATTAGCACGTAAAAACAATTTTATCAAATTAATATATATATATATATAGAAACACGAGAAATTTAATTGCGAAATAAATTATACTACTTACGTGCACCATATAGCCAAGTGGGATAACTCAAGCCACCTATCACCGGAAGCCATGTCGCTCAGCTCTCCGAAAGAGATAAAGCAATCATGCTCTTCATGCTCCAACATTATTCGGACGCTCCCCTCATCATAACCCTTAACGACTATCTCTCTCAGCCAATCTGTTTCAACCAGCTCCTCCACAGCATCAGATGGTGACCAGCTACCCTTAGATCCGATAGTGCTTATGTGAGAGGGAACCTGGACAGCTACATTTTGACCGCAACTGCCCATAGCAGCCATTTGCTGTACATCAGTTCCAAATTCAAATCAGTTTAAATTTACAACATCAGTTCCAAATTTGTTGTACGCTCGATTATCATTTTAATCACTCTTCTTCCACTTGCAATTGGTATTCTCATTTGACTGCTTCTGCTTTTTTCCGAATACAACATTGATGTCCTTAACCACTTGATAGACTTCTTCTCCGGTCAAGGCATTCGGAGCAATGTCATTTTCCTGGCACCCGTTAAAAGCTTTTTTCAACCTACGATAGGAGTGATTACGTCTTAGAAATTTACGATGCCCAAGGTAAACAGTTTTTCTTCCATGTTTTAGTTGATGGTGGGACGTGCCTTCTGCACAAATAGGACAACCTTTATGTCCTTTAACACTATACCCAGACAAGTTCCCATATGCTGGGAAGTCATTGATCGTGCAAAATAGCATCGCTCGCAGCTTAAATGTTTCATTAGAATACCCGTCAAACACATCCACACCTTGATCCCACATTTTTCTCAAGTCTTCAACCAACGGGCTAAGATAAACATCTATGTCATTACCTGGTTGTCTTGGGCCAGAAATCATCATAGATAACATAACATACTTGCGTTTCATGCACAACCAAGGAGAAAGGTTGTAAATTACAATGAGAACGGGCCACGAACTATGATTTGTACTTAAGTTACCATATGGATTCATCCCATCTGAAGCAAGCGCGAGTCTAAGATTTCTTGGCTCGACGCCAAAATCCGGAAACAAACGATCAACTTTCTTCCACTGCAAAGAATCGGCTGGATGGCGAAGCTGTCCGTCACATTTCCTCTCATCTGCATGCCATCTAATGTTCTTTGCATCTTTTGCATTAGCAAATAAGCGTTGGAATCTAGGTATTATTGGAAGATACCACAAAACCTTTGCGGGAGAACCTTTTGTGACATCATCATCATCGCTACTAGATTCACCAGTCTTCACTTTGTAGCGCGAAAGATTGCACGTGGGACACTTGTGCAACTTCTCAAAATCATTTCGATACAATATGCAATCATTGGGGCATGCATGTATTTTCTTATACCCCACACCCAACGGACACAATATCTTCTTCGCATCATAGGTACGATTCGGCAATGTGTTACCTTCGGGAAGCATGTCTTTCAACAACTCAAGTAATTCAGTGAAGCCCTTATCGGTCCACCCATTTATTGCCTTCAGATTGATCAATCTTATCGTCGCAGACAACCGTGTGTATTTTTTGCATCCCAAATACAGAGGCTCTTCTTTGTCTTTGCATAGAGTATCATACACATGCACTTGCTTAAAAGATTCAGGACCGATGTCACGGATCATATCCTCCATTCGGTCATTCATATCTTCATCGACTTGCACTCTTCTGGACACACTTGGGGTGTCTCTTGATTCACCATGCCATATCCATGTGGTGTAACTCATGCAGATCCCATGAACAAAGAGATGGTCCTTTATTACGGAAAGTGATTGTGGGGTCTGATTAACACAAATAACACAAGGACAAGAAAATTTGACAACAGTTTTGGGAAGCTTTGCTTGAGCAAAATTTAGAAACTCTTCAACTCCTTTCGCATACTCATCACTCAGACGATTGCTTTGCATCCAGCTACGATCCATGGCTATGATCCAAGTAAGTACTTAATGTCAGACACGTATAGGTTCAGTTACTAGACTTGGGTATTAAAATGGAAATAATAGTTCCTTCTAAATTTACTATGAGTTTAGTGACAATAACTAACAACAAAGCAAACTTGACACAAAATTCATGTTAGTTAACTCCATGAGGGAGCATTATTGATTCAATAATAGTCCCTTTTGTTTTTGAAGATTATCATTACTAGAAGAAATGCATGTAGAATGCACCCTTCAACTTCAATCAAAGTCCCAAAATGCACCTTTCTATGTGCAATATAGCCAACCATTTTAGTTAAAATCAAAGTAACAAAATGCACCCTTAATTATTGAAATCCAGTTCAAAACTAACAGCTCAATTATTTAAGCTTGATAACGTCACAATCTAGTCCTAAAATCAAATGAAACAGAATTACTTACTTGTTTTTCCAGTAAGTCTGAAATGTTTATCCAACATTTTCTAGGGATATCCTTTCGTTTGCCTTTTGCCTTATCTGTTTATGTTTCAATTGGTTTTAGTTTATTATCATGGATAATGTTAGGAAGCTAGGGAAGAATACCAGTAATTCTTTATTGAGTACTGAATGAAAGAATTACAGAATGCTTCCTAACATTATCCATGATAATAAACTAAAACCAATTGAAACATAAACAGATAAAGCAAAAGGCAAACTGAAGAATATCCCTAGAAAATATTGGATAAACATTTCAGACTTACTGTATAGAGGTAAACAGATAATCCAACATTTTCTAGGCAAACTGAAGAATATCCCTAGAAAATGACTTGTTTTTGCTATTTTAATGCCCCATTTTCAAGTACTTGTATTTAAATCAATTCCAATCGAATTCACAGCCATCAATAGAGGTAAAAAAAGTTAAAACAAGCAAATTCATGCATTCATTCATTTAATTCCAAGTATGTAAGATTCAGCATGCAATTTCACCCAAACACATTCAAACACTTTTTCAGCTCAACTATCAATTCATCATGCATTAATTATTCATCATTTCATCATCTCATCTAAAAAATTAATCACATGCACTCAAGGTTTTAGAATACATCCACTATTAGAGCTAACATCAAACTAAAGGAAACACAAAGGGTGAAGAACTCACCTATGAAGTTGAACGCCAAAGTGTAAGCAAGACCAGTTGCAGAAATATCACCAACTCAAAAGCTCCTAAAACCTTCATCCCGTGACTCCATCATCAAATAACCTGAGTATTGAATTATAGAAAAAAAAAGTTTAACGAAAGTTTAATATACTAAATTTTTGAAACACGTTTGAGATAAAGAAAACGTTAACCTGAGTGAAGAGGGATACGGCGGAGTGAAGCGGGATGCGACGGAGAACGAAGGAGGAAACTGATAACGAAGAGATGCGACGGATGCGACGGAGAACGAAGGAGGATTTGCTTCCAACGAAGGGGATTTGCTTCCAACGAAGGGGATTTGCTGCGAACGAATGGGATGAGAACGAGTGAGCTGCGAGGGATGAGAACGAAGAGGGATTTGCTGCGAGTGAGGTGCGAACGAAGGGATGCGACGGAAGTGAGCTGCGAACGAGGGGATGCGACGGAAGTGAGCTGTGAACGAGGGGATAAGACGGAAGTGAGCTACGAGGATGCGACGGAGGAAACTGAAAGGGATCGTGAAAGGGAGCTGCGAACGAAGTGATAGGGATCGTGAAAGTGATTAGGTCAAGGGGGCTGCGAACGAAGTGATAGGGATCGTGAAAGTGAGCTGTGAGAGGGAAAGTGAAAAAACACGGGGGGGATTGTGAAAATGTTAACCAAACAGACATTCTGAATCGGTTGTTTAAAGAACCGATTCTGAATGTAGCTATTCAGAATCGGTTATTCAGTTAACCGATTCCAAATGTCTAAATTGTCAAATTTTGAATCGGTTGTTTAAACAACCGATTCAAAATGTCTAAAAAAATCTGCCACACTCCCATTTAATTGCAATTTTGCCACCGCGTCCACATTTTGAATCGGTTATCCACATAACCGATTCAAATTAGTGCTTTTTAAAGCACATTTTGTAGTAGTGATTTCTACAGATGAATGTTGTATCCTATGAGTAATCGATGAAACACATCACCAAACCGGGTTATCTGTTATCGTTTTTGCTGATAATGCAGAAAGACTTCCCCGTGTTCCTGCTCCTGGAGATATAATTCAGCTTTGCAATGTTGTTGTATTCCCCAATACTATCATCTGTGTGTTGAGTTGAGTTTTGGTTTTCTAGGATTACCTTGATCATTCAATAAATATATGCATTCGTGAATGGACAAGTACTCATGATTTTACAAAATCATTTTAACCTTGTATTGTATTTATCTACTGAAAGTACATTCAAATGAGCTTTTTAAGATTAACTTTTTTTAATCTTGTACAGGTGAAGACACATGATGGGGAAGTAATGGTTGTTTTCAATAAGTCATTTTCCTCCTTTGCTGTTATATAAAGGGAAGGATAATGATGATTTTGTCCCTTATCAAGTTTATTCAAAATTTCGCCCTAGAGATTTGGACAAAATGTTCGTAGACAAGCTTAGAAAATGGCTGGTCAATTTTCAGCTCATGAAGGTATTCTAGGATTATAGCATTTAATATAACTCAAATTTATTTTATTTTATTTTATTTATATATTCCAATCTAAACTTAATATGCTAATGCATACATAAAAACAGCTGCTTGTGATTTGCGGTAGAAAAACTCATTTAGTTTGTTTTACTATTATCATCCTGTTACTATTCTGGTTTATTGGTTACTTCATAATCTAGTTTGCTACTTTGATGATAAATTTTGATGTGTGAATTAAGGTTTTATATATGTTGTGTAGATTCAAGTGATTTCCAATGTTCAGAGAAATCAAGGAAGGTCTCAATTTAATTTGGCATGCAAGGTAATTCTGTTGTATTGTAGTTCTGATTTTTGTATGTATGAGTTTTGACGACCCTTGTATAAATGAGTAAATATATGTTAGCTTTTTATAATATTTGAGTTTTGTTTTTAACTGTTACCATTCTAAGTTGCTAATTCTTCTCCATGTTTTTGTTGTTGTTTTACACATTAAGATACTTCATTGCTGGGAGGCTGCAAAAGATAAATGGTTTGTCTTTGTTTGGGATGGTATTGATGCTCCACCAAATGTCGTATCTTCAAAGTGAGTTGATGTAAATTTACTTATTCATTGCTTGTTCACTTCCTTCCACCCCTAAATGTATGGTACCTCCATTTATTTTATGGAATCGTTCGAGAAAATATAAAGAAAGACTTGTCACCTCTACTTTCTTCTTGCATCCAGGTATGAAGAAAGACTTGTCACCTCTACTTTCTTCTTGCTAGAGTTAAAACCTGTATTCTGTTATTGTTCATTAGACATACCTGTATTCTCCTTGGAATCAAATCTTTCGGATGAACAAGTAGTTTATTATCTCTGCCAGCAGTGTGAGGCTTCTCCACAGTTTCTTCAGTTATTGTTCCAGCAGAAATTGTTTAAGGAGCGCCTGCTTAAGAATAAGGTTTTCCAAACTAAACTTTGACAATTTAACACATCAGGAAGTGATTATATCTTCCTAAATTTGTGTAACCAAAGTTGGAGTAACATACTGATGTAAATCAAAATTAATCTTACACTACCAAATAACTTTTCATGGGGATGATCATCTCATGAAATCTACTTTTTGATTGAAAGTTTTTATCACATTGATCCTTAGAAAGCCCAATTGCTTCCTTTGACTTTCCCCCAATCAAAGATTCACAATATAATATATTCAAATCCAATTGCTCCATTGATATTTCATGACAAATTCCTCCTGAAGCAGAAGTGATGCAAATGTACATTGTCTCAAGAAAGGAAGTCATGATATGTTTATTTGTTTACTGTTTACAGTCCTTTCAAGCTATCATTTTTTTTCTTTTGTATTCAGCTTTTCTATAGTGAGCAATACACTTTAGAGCATAAAGTAAGTAATAAGTAATAACAACCATCAATAGATAAACCAATGGTTAATATTACAAGCACATTATAACAGATCACAGTTGTTAAAACTTAAAATAACAACCTTGATTTTCTCACTTCATCCTTTAATCACTTTAGAGGAGACAAATCATTTTCTTTCACCCTTAATGGTCAAATTGCCAAGAATGGAGCAGTATATCTAGTTTGGTTTCTAATTTCTATAACTCTGGTATACAGCATACTTTTGAGGTGTTTCTTTGGTAGATTTAAAGTGGAACGGGAAGGCTCTTTTATTGATAGGTTTCTTGTATTTGGTTGTTGGTTTTCCCCTTAGGTTTTCTGAGGGGGATTCCTCTGTTCTTTTGTGCGTCCTTTTTTCCTTATGATATTTAAAAAAAAAATTATGTTGCTTATCTAAAAAAAAACTTTATGAAACAATATACTGTCAGATCACAGCCATGTTTTTTGTTTAATTGCAGGAACTTTGTAGAAAGGGAAGCATTCTTTTCCTTGCTCAGTCTATCTTGAAGTTGAACATTCAATCATCCTTTCCAACTAGGATTGTGGCTGGAATTTCAAGGCTAAAAGCGAAAATACTCTCCATTGTGAGTCCTATGACAAAATCTACTATAAATGCCTGCTTTTGAATTTAATCTGCTTGATAATTTGTGCAAATTAGATGGTAATTGTTGGCACCACCGTTAGGCTGTCACCATATGACCTGGTGGTCACAGATTCGAGTTATGGAAACAGTCTATCTGTCGTGGGGGTGAGGCTGTGTGTGTTTGACCGTCCCCAGCCATCATGATAAGGGGAACTTTGTGCTGTAGGCAGCCTGTTTCTTTATCTTTTCTAAAATTCTGCATATTATGAATGAATAACACCACAACTACTTTCTTTATGCAGCTTCTGTGTTTGTGTGAAGCAGAAAGCCTTTCTTATCTTGATGAAGTAGCCAACTCATCACAAAGTTTAGATTTGGCTAAATCTGCTGCATTGGAGGTTAGTTTTCAACATATAGCTTATTATGATGCAAACATGTTGAGGATCACAGTCTCCAGTGTTTGTGGGCTTTTGCTGATAATTGGTTGATGGAAATTATTGCCTGAAATTGCTTAATTTTGATTGTATTGACTTTTTGACCACTTCCATCATTTCATTTCTATCTCTGAATGTGGGGATGGGACCTATCAACTGAGGGTGGATTTCCGAGTATTACACGAATAAGAAACTAAGGATCTTCTAGTAGAATACAAGTTCTTCAGGAATATTTTTAAATTGATATTCATGATATGGTGGTTCTGTAGTATTCGTTTTTGCCACTTGCACATGGTCTTTCTGGGTATACCTGCTACTGGCTTGTGACATCTCCTTTTTTATGCATTAAACCTACCAATGTTTTTACAATCAGGTTCTGAATTCTAGTATTGTTTTCATGATATAGGTTTTTGACTTATTGAAGACTGCTTTTGGAAGAAATCCTGGGAATCTTACTACTACTGACAGGTGATACCCAATGGGGCTTTTACAGCTTAATGCAATGTGTCTAGCTGACGTCTTCTCTGATGATTCAGTCATCCCCGAATTCCATTATGGATCACACTATTCAGGCATGTACTTGTTTTTCAATGACTGCATAAGGTGCATATTGCTTGTTTACATGCATGCTATGTGACATTTTCTATTTTTAAAGTGGAATTTGATAACTTTTTAAATTTTGTAACATGAACTCTTTAGAACACTCGAAACTCTGCTTTTGTACTTGATCTTGCAAATGCATTGCATTTCTCACAATACCTAGAAGTTGATTTTCTATCCCTAGGAGAACTTGCCCAATCCGCACCTACGTACCCACAATGTATATCAGTTACTTACACTTATTAGATCTTTAGTTTAAAAGACAAATGCAATTTCAGATTTTTGATGCCTTCTTGATTGTTTCTTGTAGTAATGTATATCAGATACTTAAACTTACTAGAGGAAAAGTTTGTTTTATAGACTATATATATATATATATATATATATATATATATATATATATATATATATATATATATATATATATATATATATATATATATATATATATATATAGTTGCTGCATTTCTTTAAGCTCTTTGATATAGTTGACCAATTTTTTTCCTTCTCTTCATTGTTTGCTAAATATGAGCTATGTATTGTGTGGCAGGCTGGCAGCTCACATATTTTTCCTAATCATGGTATAGATAGACGTCATTCTTTAGTCTGTACAAATATACCCAGTTTCAGATTTCTTTCTTTTTCTTTTCTTCTTTACAATTCTGCAAGAAGTGAGACTTATATTCTGTACTTATAAACCCAAACACTGTGTTTGGCATGTCAAACAACATGAAGTTATGAACATCAAAAAATTTACCTTCATCTTTTATAATTCCCTCTCTGATTTATATTTTAGTTCATTGGAAATTGACACACCCTTTCAGTTACAAATTCCATTTGCTCTGTTTCTTAATTTCTACTCTCCATATTTTAAGGTAATAAATTAATAATATCATTTGGGTCTTATAAATTAGTGGGGGTGCTATAAAGACTCTAGTGAGTACAAGTTTTTCAACATTCTCTTAATTTGTAAACTTTCCTCCTGTTGGTGTTGTATTAGGGAGAAGAGAAGAAGGAGATGGGAAATTGTCAAGCAATTGATGCCGCAACGCTAGTGATACAACATCCAAGTGGAAAAACAGAGAGATTTTATTCACCTAGTACTAGGCAAGTTATGAAAATGAACCCTGCTCATTGTGTTGCTGGTGTATTTTTTGAGGAGTTGTTTTGCTCTTTGATGTGTATTAGAAATTTTATTAGAATAATATATGTGTTCATACACAACTCATCACATTACGGTTATATATGTTGTTTATGATGTGTAACCTTTTGAAAACCTTAATGGGTACTTCTGCAACTTTTAGTGCAACCTTTTGTACTTTTGTACTTCTGTCTGCTGGTTTTGCTGGTATATATGCAGGGATAATGACCAAAACTCGTATAACCAGGGTCTATGTAGGCGTATAAAACCAAAATTTGAAAAAAAAAATAAAATACTTTTAAAGTCAGGCGTATTTAAGCCTGACTTAAATTAGAAAAAGAAAGACTTTTAAAGTCGGGCGTAAGCCTGACTTAAAAAAGGACATTTAAAGTCAGGCGCAATAATGCCTGACTTTAAAACAGAATTACGAAGTCAGGCTCAGGCTTGACTTTAAAACATACTTACGAAGTCAGGCCATATATGCTTGACTTTAAAACAGATTTACGAAGTCAGGCTATCGCTTGACTTTAAAACGCCTGACATACAAAGTCGACTTAATAAAAGTCAAACTTGCGTCTGACTTTAAATCCCTTTTTCGCCTGACTTTAAATCCTTTTTTTGCACTAGTGATTTATTCTTGAATTTTAATAAACTAAAATCTTCAAATAATATACTTTACGTGTATACTTTAGATCGAAACAAACTTCCTTTAATTAGAAGAGAATTTTCTTTTTTCTTTAGTTCTCTTGATGAAAAAAAGCATGTTGGGAATAACTTATTTTCAGATTTTACCATTTGCTTCAAATTCACTGAAATACTTTAAGCAACTGTCGGAAGCAAAGGATTCAGAATCTTTTTTGGTATATAAAAGAAGTGTCTAACTTGATCTTTGTTTCAATCTTGAAGACAATCATTATTACTTCACCTTCAACTTGATCTTTGTTTCAACCTTGAAGACAATCATGAACGGCATTATTGAAGAGGAAGATTATGACACCACCTCTATCACTGAAGGTAAATAATCATTAATTTTTTATGATTTCAATTTAAATTAATTATTTTCTCCGTTCCATATTTATTGTTATTTTTAACAATTCAGAAATATTCATTTAATTTTGTTGAAGTTTAAGGCTAGGGTGCAGGGATTAAAAATTATAATAAATTGACAAACACTCGAACAATTTTTTTATTAGTTGAGCTCTCACTATGCAAGTCGTTTATTACTTAATCGACTAGATTTTAGACTAAAATACTTTTATTTAAGAGGACTGATATTTAGTACGAAAGGTCTTTTACAAAAGGAAGAAATGTACCGGCAACAGAATTAAAAATACATCAAATAATACTTCACCTTCGGTGCCCTGCTCATCTCATTACTCATTCTAACGTTTCGCTTTGTACTAAATGCTATTTCGCTTTATTTAATCTCCTACTATATGTAATTAATTGTATTATACATTTCTAAGTTCTTTTGTTTATACATATTTCTAATTCTTCACTGCTCTTTGTTAAATTTTATAAAACAGAATATAATTTTTAAAAACCAAATTAAACAAACCCTAACTCTTTAAATATGTGTGACAGAGGACAAGCTTCGCCTCCGCGAGTGTACAGTGGAAGGAAATTGGGATGAAGTTATAAATTTGTACCAATCAGAGAGTACATTTTGCAAAATAAATATCAACAAATGTAGAGGCACAGCACTACATGTGGCAGTGAATGATGGCAAAAAAAGTGTTGTAAAATGTCTTGTGGAGTCAATCTTAAAACACGAAAGTGAGAAGGCACTTGAATCAAAGAATGATAGAGGGGAAACTCCTTTGCACTTAGCAGCATCAAGAGGATTCAAGGAGATATGTGAATACATCATAGGAGAAAAAGGGGAAAGGAATTACTTAATTGATATTGATAACAATGAGGGAGAGACTCCTTTGTTCCATGCAGCACTTTCATGGCAAAAACAAACATTTGTGTACCTTATTAATGTAAAGCAACCTAAGAGTGAAAATTATGCTAAAGATCTTATTCGAAGAAATGGAGATAGTATCCTTCATTGTGCCATTCGAAGAGAATTTTTTGGTAAGTTTTCCATTGTATTCATGATTGCTTGCAGCTCATTGAATGTCATTAAGATCAAACTAATTTTATTTTTTCACAAAAAAAAAATAGAAGAATCAAATTATAGTGCATGCATAGTATGATACACATGATACTCACACACACATATAAGGTATATCAAGTGAGAGGAGTTTTAATATGAGTAGCTGCGATGAGTTAATCTGGACTGTATAACAATACATGGGTGGTTGTGATTAAAAGGTAGTTGGTTATCACATTGACTTTTTGTTCTAATCTCAATCGCTTATGATTTGATCAATGGCCATAATAGGCTCCTCTGATCATCTCATTATAAAACTTCTCTCATAATATTACACCCCCCAATCAGTTCAGACCATTGATATGATCACTATTTGAAATAACTTAAACAACAATGGAAATTATAGACAAAAAAATAAATTTGGTTTCGAATTTTAGTGTCGCTAATACTTAAAGATAGAATTTGAGATGAATGTTCCCATTTTTTGTCTCTAAATTTCCATCATTATTTCACCTTTTTTCTAGTAGTATAAGAAAAGTAATCCTATGTTTGATCTATTTAAATCAAAAAATTACTAGATTTCAAAACTGGTTATGAACCGACTTGAGAATGTTATTTTTTTGGACTTGTTCAAATTAAGGTTTTAACTTTTAAAATCCAAAAATAGGATTTAAAACGTTACATGATAAATTATCTAGGAAAGGTCCATATATTTTTATTTTTATTATTTATCTTTTATTATCTTACAAAATTTACAGTATAATCATTTTATATTAGTTTAGACTTTAGAATTTAGTTTAATTTAATTTTTAAATATTTGTATCTTAGTTTATTTCTTATTAAAAAATTATGCTTTTGACATAAATTTGATATATATATATATATTAAATAATCTTTATTTCAAACACAGTTGAATAATGGATTGGTGAATCAGTTTCTTTATCAGTCTAATAAACAGTGATATGTATGTGTATTAGCTATTACAAAAACTCTTTTAGGTTACCAAAAATAATATAAATCAAACACGAATCTAAAACTTTCAATATAATCTTGTGTCTAGCATGTAAATTAAAACATTCTCTCTCAATAAATTTTTCTGCCGGTAGTTTCCTTTTTAAGTTTTCCACGCATTTCTTTAAATTGCTAATAATATTTCGTGTGTGTTGCAACAGATTTAGCACTTATAATAAGGAATAAATATCCAGACCTTTCTGACATTCAGAATGGAGATGGATTCAGCCCTCTCAAACTTCTTGCTACTAGGCCCTCAGCCTTCAGGAGTGGAACCAAGCTGATATGGTGGAAATGTATTCTATACCACTGTAAGTTTGCGAATATCTTATAATTTCTTAAAATTTAAGTTAGGCTTAATTAACTCATGATTGTATATGATGCTCCTAAAGGTATACCCGTGGGAAGCCTAGACGTAAAAAAAGCTGAGGAGTATTATGGGATGAAAGCAGATGATTTAGACGAGCACGACAAATACCCAGAGAACTACGATACATGTTGTCTCTTTTTTCGTAAATGTCAAGAATATATTGACCCACTTCTATGCCTTGCTAAGGAGCTGATGATGAAACCAACTACTTCTAATGTTACTCATGGTATGTGCATTTCATTTCACCATGCTAACAATAGTGCACTTCTCCTTAATTATATTAGCCCATACATTAGTTTAGGGAAATTTTAAAGGAAAATTATTTTCAAATGATGGCTAACATACGTATAAGTCCAAATTTAAGCCTAAACTAGATCTTACACAATTAGGCTTTACAGAAAGGGAAACAACATGCCTATAAATGTTTGACTTATTACAATTTTACAATTTCTATGAAATCTCATTTACAATTTGAAATAAACAAATAATTCCCCTTGTTATTGATCCAAGTGCCAAAATCATGAATCTTCATGCTCTGTGTCCTTAACATTCCATCCCTCTTGAAGAAAATTCAACCCCAAATTTGAATTTTCAATGTTTTCAACATCCTCATGTGCACCTACATCAAAGGGAGAAAAGTCACAAACTTTAAAGGTGACACTCACATTATACTCATCGGACAAGTATATCTTGTACGCATTACCATTGTAGTGCTCCAAGACCTAAAAGGGTCCATCACCCCTGGGTTGGAGCTGGGACTTCATTTGGGAAGGAAACATTTCGTTTCTAAAGTGAACACAAACCTAATCACCGAGTTAAAAAACATTCTTTTCTTACCATTGTCGGCACTCCTAGCATAATGTTCAACCTTTTTCTCACACTTGAGTGACCTCAACTAGTGATTGTTCTCATACTTTTGATTAATTTCCTATTTGTATTTCTCATATGGTGATTAATGAAAATATGTAATCTTGATTGAGTAAAAAAAATGACATGAAGTTGTGTCAATTTTTGTTTAATTTTTTAATATATTATATTTAAGTTAATATATTATTTAATTACCACTTGTTCAACCACAGTTCAACCATCGAACCTTAAACAGTTCCCTTATATGTTCGAGGATCAGGCCAATTTTCCAAACAAACTTTTG
Organism: Astragalus membranaceus; assembly: GCA_039519185.1. Classification (NCBI taxonomy): domain Eukaryota; kingdom Viridiplantae; phylum Streptophyta; class Magnoliopsida; order Fabales; family Fabaceae; genus Astragalus; species Astragalus membranaceus. Next base: position 102,548,556 of record CM076848.1, on the reverse strand, counting down.
AAATAAGTATCTTTATGAACTAAAATAGTTAATGTGAATTTAAAATTGCAGCATCTAAAAATGTGGGATGGAAACAAAAAGTCATGCACAATGATCATCATTTCGAAATAACAATGCCAGAAGATCCTGGTCGCCAGGTTGTGCCAAAAAATTATGAAACATGTTTTTGGTTTCTGAAGCTTGCATACATCTATATCCTTGGCCTTTCAGGAGTGGGTATGTGTCTCTCCTTCTAGTTGATTTCATGATCTATTTCTTGCTTTTGCTAAATAATTCAAAGTTAATTTTATCTTCGATCTATAAATGCTTGGATTTGACAATCTCCATTGCTATTGTTTCATGTATATATTCTTAATTTGTTAAAGGAGTTGAAAACCTAAGAAAGATGAAGCAAAAGCATAAATGGAGTGGTCAACTCCTGAACCAATTTATGGAGAACCCTTATGAGTCGTATTTAGGAAGTGGTGCTCAACCTCTACGAGATCTGAGTGGAACAGATTTCATAACTGCTTATAAGCCAAAGCAAGGTATGTAAATGATTTTAGTGGCTTAAAGACGCCAATTATCCACACTATTGTAGAACTATGAAAAAAAAAAAGTCTTGGGTAGTAGAGAAAGAGAGAACACTCTAATTGTTCAAGAAAACTTGTTATTGTTTGATTGCAAAATGTTGGTGATGAGTCCTATTTATAGTTCATATGGTTAGAAGTCTAGAGATCTCAAGATTTCCCTAGTTATTTATCTTCATCTATTGGTGTTTTTAGAAGACTCCATAATATTGTCAATTTCTTGAAAGTTCCATATTATTCTTCATCACTTTAACTGTTAGGTAGGTCAGAGAAATAAGAAGCGTTGGATATGATAGCTGTAATTAGGAACTGTGGAAAAATATATCCGAATTTTATTAGAATTGTATGTAGAGTACAAACGCTAATCTGTTTAAATAGGTTATTCAAAACCTAATCCTAACGGACCTGATAATTGGGCCGGATAAATAATTACAAATTACACTATTTACAACACTCCCCCTCAAGCTGGTGAATGGATATCTATCATTCCCAGCTTGGATGTAAGTTCTTTCAAATGTTCTGTTGGCAAGCCATTTGTTAACACATCTGCCAATTGGTGTCCAGAAGGAATGTAAGCTGTAGTTATTAACCCGCTGTCAAGCTTTTCCTTAACGAAGTGACGATCTATCTCTATATGCTTCGTCCTGTCATGTTGAATGGGATTATGAGCAATACTGATAGCTGATTTATTATCGCAAAATAACTTCATAGGACCTTCACATTGTATCTTCAAGTCATTTAGTACAATCTTCATCCACAGTAGTTCACAGATTCCTTGTGCCAAAGCTCTAAATTCAGCCTCAACGCTTGATCGAGCCACTACATTTTGCTTCTTACTCCTCCAAGTAACAAGGTTCCCATATAGGAAGGAGCAGTAACCTGGAGTAAATCTTTTATCACTTATTGAACTTGCATAGTCAGCATCAGTATAAGCTTCCATAGTTAGGCTCCCACCTCTTTTGAACACTAGTCCTCTTCCTAGAGAGGCCTTGAGATATTGAAGAATACGATCAAAAACCTGCAAATGTCTCACCCTCGGGTCATGCATGAATTGGCTCACCACACTGACTGCATAAGTCAAATCAGGTCTAGTGTGTGCACCATTGCAAGAATCTCCATATACACCTCCTCCTCTAAATCTCCATGCAAGAATGCATTTTTGACACTAAATTGGTTTAGTTCCCACCCGGAGTGGGAAGCAAGTGATAGTAAGATCCGAACAGTGTTCATCTTTGCCACGGGAGCAAAAGTCTCCTCATAATCAATGCCATAGGTCTGAGTGAATCCTTTAGCCACTAGTCTTGCCTTGTACCGATCAATAGTACCATCTGATCTGTGCTTGACTGTATAGATCCACCTGCAACCAACGGGCTTCTTGCCTCCCAGCCTCTCAACAATTTCCCACGTTCCATTCTTCTCAAGTGCTTTCATTTCCTCATCCATAGCTTGGACCCAATTTCTATCTTTGAATGCTTCTTGAATAGGTGATGGGATTATCAAAGAGTCAACAGCTGAAATAAAACTCTGATGCTGCACAGAAAGATTTTTAGTGGAGACAAATTGAGAAATAGGGTATTTGGCACAAGACCTTTTCCCTTTCCTCAAAGCAATAGGTAAATCATTTGTATCAGTGTCACTAGTGTCAGAACTGTGGGAATCACTAATAGGAGGGTTAATTTCAGTTTTTTACCTCTGGTTCAGGCAATTGAGGTTGTGTCTGGAGCAGGTCGGGCTTACTTCTTCTCTGATAATTGACTCACCAGCCTTAGTGTTTGCTGGTGTCGAAGATGATGGTTCCTGCAAAACAGAAGACAGAGGAGGACCCAAAATAGAAGTAGGAGACTCAGTAGTAGGACTTGTGGAAGTAGGACTAGTAGTAGGACTTAAGACAGGAGTCACAGGCAACTCGGGTAGGAATAGAAACTCAAATTCAGATTCCAAATCATCATGAATGCTCTCCCCCTGAAGTTGGGGACGGGTGAAATAGGATACATTTTAATGAGACGTGATATCTTTAGAGATAAAGTACTTACGGCTAGGAGGGTGATAACATTTATATCCTTTCTTGTTGGGAGGATAACCCACAAAAATGCATCTGACTGCACAGGGGTCCAACTTACTTCGGTGTTGTTTGTGAACATGGACAAAAGCAACACAACCAAACACTCGAGATTCAAGACTCTGCAAAACAGGAACAGAAGGAAACCGTGAAGTCATAAACTGAACAGGACTGACATTACCAAACATTCAAGATGGGACCCGATTAATTAAATAGGCAGCAGTCAGTACTGCTTCTCCCCAGTATGAGTTAGGAACTGCCATTTGGAAGAGAATGGCTCGAGCAACTTCAAGCAAATGACGATTCTTTCTTTCTGCGACACCATTTTGTTGTGGGGTGTCAACACATGTAAATTCATCAAGAATTCCTTGTTGACTGGTAAAATTTGAAAGACTCTTATTGGCATATTCTTTGTCATTGTCAGAGCGAATTCTTTTAATGCCTTTGCCTATGTTTGCACCATGTGATAAAATCTGATAAATAATTCTGGTACTTCTGATTTATCCTTCATCAAAAAAATCCAAGTTGCTCGAGTACAATCATCTGTAAATGACACAAACCATTTAGCACCTGAAACATTAGAAATAGGTGCAGGTCCCCAAACATCAGAATGTATAAGATCGAAAGGTTCGGCACTTTTAGTGGAACTAGGAGTAAAAGAGACACGATGATGCTTAGCTAACTCACAAACATCACATTTAAAAGACACAACTGAATGATGTAAAAACAAAGAAGAGAACATAGACTTAACTAAAGAGAATGGAGGATGACCAAGACGTTTGTGCTGAAGCCAAATTTGTGCGGCAGAATGAGAAGAAGACTCGGAAGACTCGGTCTGCAAGCAGGAAGTCAGCACCTTCGAACAATTTGGTTCATCAGATAAGTAGTATAGGTGTATAACCCTCCATTTTCCTTAGCAACTCCAATTGTCTTCCCCGTGGTAAGATCCTGTAAAACACAATAAGAAGTGAAAAATGTTACTTTACAATTCTAATCGCAGGTGAGTTTACGAACAGATATGAGATTGTGAGAGAGTGAGGGAACATGAAGCACATCCTGTAATTGAAGTGGAGGTTGCACGTTAACACTCCCAGAGCCATCAATACGGGCATAAGAACCATTAGCAATAGTAACATAACAATTCCTCTCAGAGGAGGTATAAGAGGAAAATAAACCAGAGTTGAAAGTCATGTGGTCAGTGGCACCAGAGTCCAAAATCCAATCATCTTTAGGAATTTTACCGCAAACATGAAAAGATTTGGAGCATTCACTCAAGCCGGTCATTGGTAGAGAACAGCTTCCCAAAGACTTACTGAGAGAGTCAAGTATAGCCTTTAAACGATTCACCTCATCCTCGGTGAATGATAAAGAGTAATCAACAGCAATTTTGTCAGTCATCTGTGACAACAATCAAAGAAAATAAGCCAACAACTGAAAAACAAACACAATAACTGTGTCCAAAGATGCCAAAAGAGTTGGTAACTGTGACCAAAAAGTGTGAGCTTCAAAAATATTCCACAAAACATTGTCGGATCTGAAATAAACACCAAGAACAACTGCAAAATTGGAGGAATGACCTCAAAAGTGAAGTCACGTGCTGAAGAATATCTCTAATTTTCCAGCAGGGACAACCAAGTATAGTGAGATGTTGTAAGAGCAAAAATAATAACCAGAAAATCAGAAACAAACACGAAACAGGTGTCTTCAAAGTGACCCACGAACCAAGGTGCTCCAAACTGAAAAGTGACCCCCAAAACTGACTAAGGAGAGACCGATCTATAACCTGTCTCAAAGGACCAAGGCCAAAAAATGACGACGTGGCGGCACGTGGCCTTCACGTGCTCGGAAGACGAATGGAGTAAACGCGCGTGGAGAGTGCGATGGCGGCGATATTTCTGTGGGTGGCTCGAAATTGGACGGCGGTTCTAATGGTGTGGGTGGTGAGATTAGATGAGCAACGTACGGTGGGTTTATGGAGGAAACAATATATTTCGTGAATAAGGTGAAGAATAAAAGGGAAAAACCTGTCAGTAACCGTAGGTAGAAAAAGTGACAGGGTTCAAAGGTGTAAGGGTGCAATTAAGGCAGCAAGTGATTGGACCACAATGAAGGTGGCTAGGGTTTTGCCGCAATAAAGGCGGTTAGGGTTTATGCGGAAGCGAGACCCTCAAGAACGAGAGCGCTGATACCCTGTGGAAAAGTATATCTGAATATTATTAGAATTGTATATAGAATACAAACGCTAATCTGTTTAAATAGGTTATTCTAAACCTAATCCTAACGGGCTTGATAATTGGGCCGAATAAATAATAACAAATTACACTATTTACAACAGGAACCACTACAAATATGGAACTTAAAACAGTTCTTCACTTTTAGAACCCCTAACCCAAGTGTCAGCTAGGTATAGCATACCGTAGAAGTTCCCATTTGGAACCACACCATCCATAGTTGCAATTGGGTTAGGGGAGACTATATTATGTTTTGCACATATTTCCTCCGGTTCAAATTTATAACTAAAATTCAAATATCAAGCTAGAATAAAAGGGTGACAATATTATTAGATGCAATATGATAAACTTCCCATTTTTTAAAATTATGATCAACAAATTTTTCTTGCTATATAATTTTTTCATGCTTTAGAAACTTATTTCTTATTATCACGAAAAACTATTAATTTACATCCATAAAGCATTGAACTATTGGTATATATAGCATGTTGCACCAATATGTGTCAGACCTGCAAGTGAATAAGTTGTTCCATTAAATTATTTCACCTTTAGCTAAAAATCTATCAAATGTTGTGGAATTTGTAATCTATGAACGTTTTAGGTTTTGAATGGATTATTGTATGCTATAACAATTGAGAAGTTCTTATATGTCTCAAAGTTCAACTTTGTCATGTATTATTACCTGTAGAAAATATTGACAATGAGGAGACAGCGGCTACTGAAACTGAAAGAAGAAAAAATAAGAAGACAATCTCTAAAACACAAAAAATGGAGACACCGATTTTAACTGCAGCAAGAAATGGCATATTTGAAATGGTGAATGTAATTATAGCCAAAATACCAAGTTCCATACATGAAACTAACTTGGAAAATAAAAATGTATTGCTTGTCGCAATCGAGAACAGACGAACCCTTGTTATTGAATCACTAAGAAAACGATTTGGAGACAATCAAACAAAAGCAGTCTTTGATAACCTAATTCAAGGTGTGGATGTGTATGAGAACACTGTGCTACACTTGGCAGCGACAGAAAGTGATAGGGATTGGCGCATATCTGGAGCTGCCTTGCAAATGATGTGGCATATCAAATGGTATCAGGTATTTTATTTTTATATAAGAATGAATAGCCCCCTCAGTGCTAGTTGTATTGACAATTTCGGCGATATGGAGACGCCGACTCCTGGGTTTGAACCTAGGTGTGCCCGTGCCATAGTGTGTGCACTGGTGTTTATTTGTCCGCCTCTAACATGACCATACATGAGGCTCTAGCTTCTACTAGTATACAGTGTAGATAATGGATATTTATCTAGTGTAGACCGATATACTTTCATGAAATTATAATAAGCCAAAAACACCTTATAGGCTCATTATCTATCAAACTGAAATAATTGTCGTTGTTAAAATTTACTCTTAGTTTCATATTATTTTTTGCCATTCTAACTATTTGCAACATGGATCAGTATGTTAAACGACTAGTCCCAGAGCATTTCACAGTTAGAACCAACAAAGCAGAGAAAACAGCCGGTGAAATCTTCAAAGACTCGCATGTAGAACTTGTTAAAAATGGTAGTGAGTGGCTCAAAGACACATCTGAATCTTGTTCAGTGGTAGCAGCACTCCTTGCTGGTGTTTCCTTTGCTACATCAAGCACTGTCCCTGGTGGAAACAGAAGTGAAACAGGGGAACCAACATTAGAAGGAAAACCTGCATTTGATGCATTTGCTTTGTCTTCAGTAATTGGTCTTTGTTTCTCTGTCACTGCACTCATAATGTTCCTTTCTATACTCACTTCGCGAAAAGAAGCTCGAGATTTTAGAATCGACTTGCCAAGGAAACTTCTTTTGGGATTGAGTTCGTTGTTCGTATCTATTGTTGCAATGTTCGTTACTTTCTGCTCTGGCCATTTCTTTTTGATTGACCATAAGTATAAGCGTATAGTATTCCTCATTTATGCTGTCACTTGCTTCCCTGTGTCTTTGTATGCGTTAGCACAACTTCCACTCTATGTTGATCTTCTGAGAGGTATATTAACTAGAGTGCCAAAGACTAGTGATAAGGGTGAGGACATTTAAAGGTATTGTTTCTTTTTGTTTCATTCTCAAGGGTATCATGTATTCTGTTTGAGTTTAGCTTCTTGAATAAAGGTGTTTCTTTTTGTGACTTATGTATTGCCTATGTTTGAAGTATTATTATACATTTATATATTGGATTGTGGTTATTTAAGTGAGACTACTATTTATCAAGTTATGATTAGAGTCAAATTTTTTAATGACTGCCTAGTTATATTTGATTGATAATGCAAACATTCTTTACTCTAACAATGCATATTAATTAAATCATTTAAAAGATCATTTAATTATTTCGGTCTAACCCAATTTTGAGTACTATGAGATGTTTAAAATTTAATAAACTATTGTTAAAAAGCTATAAAATAGGGAGGTCCACCAATGGACCATGTCCATATTAGAAGTCACCATAGATCAAATAAGTGATACCCTTGCTAGTTTTGAAGTTCATAGTCAGTATATATAGGAAATAAAAAAGAGAACCAAATAGAAATAGAAGGCTATGCACAACTTTGTGAAGATCAAATCCAAAATTGAACTAAAGCGTTGTATTTGGTAGTAGCATGGGAGTATCTCCAATTTCACATACCGAGCAATTCTCCAACTTCACACTGGTGCGCCATGAGAGTATCTCCACCGGTCACAGGCTGAGCATTTCTCCACCTTCACACTGTTTTCCAAAGTACAAAATTTACATGACCAAGTGGTGTGCTTGGTAGTAGCACCTTTTGGCTGTTGTGTACCACACAATTCACATATAGGGGCTAATGACTGAGTTGATCAAGCACCAGTCACATGCATTAGAAAAGGTAGTGTTAAAAAAAATCACACACCAAATAGACCCTTATTTATAATACTTGGGAACCACCACTAAACGAAAAAAAAATGCCAAATGAATAACGGAGTATATTGGAATGCTTACTTTGTTCAACAGAGTGCAAATCGAACACTCCCACATTGCCGGTTCTTCAGAATGAGGTGTTCTATTATGACCAGGTAGAGGCCTATATGAACCTGATAAATTTGCAGAACTAGATCCTGCATGAGAAGTGGATTGAAAATGTGAAATGTTTTCTAGTCCATAACGTCTTCGTTGAGATCCAGCTTGATTTTCAATGACAGATCCAATTGTTGGTGTATCCATTGTCAAATCAACAAAACTAGAGGTACTAGATGATTGAACTGGTAAACTTGAATCCTTATCACAACTTCTTTTTCGAGATGCTGGATTCAAAGGCAGAGTAGAATTGTCTGTTTGTCTTGAGCTTCCCACACTTCTCTGCTTATTTTCAAGGTTCTCAGCAGGTTCGCAATTCACATCTTCAATATCTGAATGTTGACAAGATTGAGAAGCACACCATATGTCATCCTGTAATCTCCTTTCTGCAGCCATTACAGCAGCTTGTGCTGGACTAAGTGCCTTCATTATAACACTATCACCACCTAGACGCTTGGGTCCAGATGGGAGAAGAGTTCCCAATCGTGATCTCTTTTCCGCAGCTGCAAGTGCAGTTTTATGTAGAGATGATAGTGGAGGTTGCCGGGAATAACCACCTAAACGCCTTCCTTGGAGATCAAACCCCTCCCCAGAGCCGGTTATCCCCTTAGATATCAACTCTTCACATTCCTGTGTATGATTAGTAACATGGATAGATGATTAGTAATATGGATAAAGGAAGAATAAATAAGCAAATCCAACAACTTGCCAAGTAAGGAAAAATAAAACACAATCTTATGCTTAGAATTCAATTCACAGTTGTATGCAAGTGCTTAGAACAATCATAATTCATAAGTAATGGCGTAGCAATGTTTCAACTATTCAGCCATTAATGTAATGGAAATTGTCCGATCATAAAACATTGTCACTAAAACTAAACACAAGTACTAAAAAGAGAATGTTTCATGGAGAGGGTTCCGCAATATCTTTTTTGCATGCTGCACTATCTAGCATGACCAGCAGTTGTGTGGGTAAGTTGCAAGGAAAATAAAGTTCTACACACTTACTTTTTCATTTTCTTTTATTCGTTAGTTTAACATTACTATAAGTATTTTTTAGGAATCTTGGCTAGTAAAAACTATTAAAAAAACAATAGAACTTCATATCAACAAAAATAACCACTCTTGGAACTTCAGCATTGTATAAGTAGACTAGATTATCTAGTTAATGACAGGCATTGCTAAAATGTTTCAGTGTAGCAACAAATTAGAAACTTTAGACCTAAACCAGAAATTTTGAATAAAAAACTACACTCAAAAAAATGAAATGTGACAAATAAATCCCCCATAAAATTCACAAGATGATTGTCTGAAGCAAAAATGCATTACAAAAGGCATCAAATCTATCTATGATCGTTTTGCATAGTAACAAAATCAAGTGAGAAAATAGAACCTTTCTAAGTTCATCCCAGAGCTTGTAGAAGCTGCCATTATGAGGACCATGTACATTATGGCAAAGCTCATGAAGCATCGTATCCAGAACTTCATGAAATGGGTAAAAGTCCAAATCCCTGTTTGGCCTCCGTAATCGCAACTTAACATTTATACCACCTCCAACATTCACTCCCAGAAGAGCTGGATTGCTTGGGCTAAATTCATGTACACAAGCTCTTCAGTAAATGTCCACAAGAAATCAAAAATCAAAAAATTCATTTCTATTCATTGCCCAAAGGGAAAAGCAAAGTAAAGGCACACAGTGGCAAAAACAGACAGCAACCAATGTTTCTGTGCAAACTTTTTTTCTGAAGTTGTGATTAGCATAAATTGAAAATCATAGTAAAAGCGTCAAGAAAAAAGTTGTCTGAATCAGCCTATGAATGAACAAGGCAACAACCTTTACTTTAAGATTTCAAAAAAAGGTAAAATACAATTTCACAAAAAAAAAATGCTAATTTTGTACTAAAAAATCATCAAGAAAAATAATGGGTTTTTCACTTCAAATTGATAGTTGTGCCCTCCTAATTCCATTACTTGTTTTTTTTCCTGCACTAGTCATTAATTAAAGGAAGCGAAAAAAAGAAAGAAAGAGGAAATGATGAATTACGAGAATTCAGAGAGAAGCTTAACCCTCCATTTGCGTTTGCGCATGATAGGCTGCACCTGTTGGGCGATCTTCTCTAACATTTTGGTGGCTTTTTCTTCCCCTGGCTTCCTCTTCAAAGCTCTGATTTCCCAAACCTTGTGTAGGTCGCCCAAGTTCATCGTTCAATCAATACTGAAATCCCTAAATCTATAAAACAAGAATATCAATTGAGTGAGAGAGATGAGAATTAAGAGTGGGGAATAGAAGAATCTGAAGATTGCGATGGTGGATAGTCACCGATTGGAGAGCGCTATTGGAGAAGAGAAAATCAAACGACGGCGAAAATCAATTGGGGTTTGATGTCGCACGGTCGAAAGAACGCGCCACGTTGGGCGGGATTTTCAATTTCGGAAGGGAATGTAGAAAACTTAGGTTTTTTTTTTGGTGAGCAGAAAACTTTAGGTTTGTCTCTCAAAGAAATATTTTGTCTACCGTTTAAGGTTTCAACGCAACTTTTAAGAAAAATAATTAGAAGTTTATAACTCAGAGAAATTTATTTTCCTAAAACTACAAATAAAATGGGACGGATGGAATAAAACAACTATAACAATTCAAAATAAATAAATAAATTATGTATTAGCTATTTTTATAGGATGCTAATAGGGTGAGGGAGCAAATCAAATCTCTCATCGGTGAACTATTAAAATTGACCATAGGATATTATGTAAAATGTTATGAGTGGTTAAGATTGAATAAACAAGTATAAAATCTTAATTGTTGATAAATTTTTATACTACATCCTATGGTCATATTTAATGGTTCACAAGTGAGGGATTTGATTTTCTCCCGCACTCTAGAAGCACCCATTTTTATAATCAAAGAAAAAATTTAGTTAAAACGTTTATAAATTTCCCAATAAAAAAGTCGTTTATATAAAGTTATTACTGAGAACTTATTGAAATAAGTTGAAAACATCTTATTGGCATCTCATAAGTTGTTTTTTCTTTTAATAAGTCATCTCAATTAGCATCACAAGTATTTATATCAATAAATAAGTTTCTCAACAAGAGAAGTGCTAGCAACACTATCTTTTACACACTCTTTTGCACATCCAAATGCAGGCTTAGGATGAAAGGATTTTTTAGAGGACTCTTTTTGAAATCTATATTTCATTAAGTACTATTTGAATTATTAAAAGAATTTAAATGGTATGGGTGTAAAACCTTTTACACATTCAACCAATAAAAATAATGATATAGATGACTTTTAAGGTAGTTGAAATAAAGCCAAAAATATTTTATGAAATATGGCATTTGTTTCCTTAGAAGTAGCTTCATGTGTATAGTCGGGGATGCCACCATTAACAATATTGCTCATAATGGTGTGACTGGTGGTATATTGCATGCAATGCAACTTGCAAGTGCAACAAAAAAGTGCATCCAGATGAAAACATGTACTGTTACCCGAAGGTTTAGATATCACCATATTTTACTTTCTACATTGTTTTGGTTTGAGATCTAATGGAGAAACATTACCTTGATATTTTACTTTTGAGTTTAGGTTGAAATATATTATATGTTGCTTGTATAATTTTTTATAGAATTATATCAATAGCAAGTAATAGAGTGTGACTCATGCCTATGTATATTGCTAGTTAGCATTCTAAAATAAATCACTCTTTTTGAAAATAAATTTTTTTTTGACCAAATCTTTTTGAAAATAATTAACAACTTCTATTTCCAACTTCAGATAATTGGCTATTGCCTAAATTGAAAAGATGCAACACCGTAATACTCAACATTCTTTGCAAATTTGCAACAGTGAAGATCATTGAATTGTCATTATAAAACAAATCCAAGTATATATCTTACAAAATTCATGATACTATTAAATCACAACTATAACAATTCAAAATAAATAAATAAAGTATATATGTTGCGTAGGCTGCAAAAAGAAACTATCGTAGAACCAAACTATATATTATTAATAATAGTATTATGCTTCTTCTCTTACTTCTTCTGAAGCATCATTAGGTATCCCATATCATCACAACAGCTATGACTCCAATGCCCAACAACACAGCAAAAAACTTCATATAAGCTGAGTCAAACTTAGTTGGTTTGTGAGGCATGTAACCCTTTGCAAATAGATGATTAATTGACACATAAATAAACACTCCACAAGCTAAACCCATTGATATAGCAAAGGTCCAATCAGCCACAGGACCTTGAGTTGTAGCATCTAATATAATTCCAATAGCCACACCAATTGGACTTGAAATTGCAAAAGCAAAAGCATATGCTGCACATGATAATAAGGGTCTATTAGGAACCATTCTAAGAAGAGCAATTCCCATAGCAATAGCTGCAAATATCTTGTGTAAACAAATTGTCCATAAAGCTTTCCATGCATCTGCTTTTGTTTCGGAAACCCCAATTGCTAAACCCTCAAATACAGAATGAGCACAAAGGGCAATTATGTATACGTATATAAATACGTATACAGTATTATTGCTAGATGAAATAGCAGAATTGTTGGTGCCAGCAGAACCCTGTTAGCATAAAAAAAAATAATTAAATAAGTGATGACTTAGTTAAGCACAATTGTTTCACTGGTGGAAGTATAAGAGCAGAAATATGAATAATTGAATATCTAACATTGTATTGTAGCTGAGAGTCAAGTTCATTGTCTCTTCCTTTGTCTGTCAAACTTGTCTCATCCCCTGCAACTTGATCCAAGAAAATCAAGAAAGTAGTTTTGTTGTGTAAGACAAGGTGAACCAGGATATTTAAAATCAGAAAGTGATAAACTTAGTATGGTATAATGACTATTTTGGCAGAAGAAAGTAGTAAGTTTTAAAAGACTAGGTAAGAATATGGTGATTCGCTAAAAGACTAAATAGAAATAGGGAGTGAAAAGGGTAAGAATTTTTATTAATAAAAGTTTTTGAAATTATAAAGTTTGTGAATAAGAGGACTTGAAGTCTTTGATTAAATACCATTAGATTCGGATATTTTGATAAAAGTGTTGATTGGATAACATAAAGTTTTTTTTTGTCCCAAACAATATCCTGAACAGTGCAAAACTTTGAAAAGTCTAAGGTCAACCACTCAACCTCATGCTCATGCACCCTTTTATATATAGACTTTTCTCTTTACTTATAATTCTATCAGCACCACAAAAACTTTAATCATATTTACTATCTGGTTATTATTAAAATTTTAATCATCATAGTATCCAAACAAGCAACAACACAGCTCAAACTTCAAGGACAGGGAAATAAAAATCATTTCTGCATGATCAAATGGCCAAATAACATATTCAACAACAAAATAAACAACAATATTTGCAGTCAAAAATAAAAAACCCAGAATCACTTTAGCCCAAAAGCTCACAGTTCAAAAACAGAAAATAAATAAAAAACAATTGAATTTGACGATTTTCCAAGTAACCAAATAGCCCAAAAACTCACCACTCAACAACAAAAGCAACAATAATAAACATAAGAAACAAGAGTCTAAAACAAGCACCAACCTTGATCCTCAACATCAGCTCCAGCAGCACCATGAGGCTTCTCCAAAAGCGAGGAAATAACACAATCAGCAAGCATAGTAATCATATAACCAGCACAAGCCAACATAAAAGCAAAAGGGTATTTCTTCTTAGTCAAATCTTCAAACATCTCATTGGCATCACTGAGAAAATGCATCATAGCAGTACCCAAAAACACACCACCAGCAAACTGTGTCCCTAGAATCAAGAACCCCTCATTCCATCTCAACACATAGGGAGAAACTCCAGCTACGAAAGTGGCGACAAAGATCACAATCAAACACCATACCTTCGCAAGTATCAATGATTTTGAACGGAGGTCATGAGCATCTTCCCCAGCGTCGGCATCGGAGTCTCCGTCGTCGTCGTCATGGTGGCCACTGTGAGCCGAAACAGAGAGAACGAAGAGGAAAAAAATGAGAGAGAATAAGAAGAAGAAGCGAAGAGAGGGAGACATTGGGAATGTGAAGAAGAAATGCAAAGGAGAATGTGATATAAAAGGGTTGAGTGGTTTAAATAGAATGAATCTTAATAATGAGTCAACGGAGAGAGTCTTCTCTTTGAGGATTCGGTGACGTTTGGTGAATTGTGTAATGACAGAGTTATTTTTCTTTCTATTTTTAACCTTGTACGACACAACTATGTTATGACAGTGAAGCAGTACTACGTACTTGGAGAGGACGTTGGGCGTTCTAATCAAACCGGTGAAATTAAGCGTGTGTACTGCAAAGTGCAAAACTTGTTACCCCACATAATGGTATATTCTTTTGGAAGGTTGTTTTTAAACAATGGATAAACAATTTGGGATTTTTTTTGATAAAACAGGGCAGAAAAGCCCATAAACAATTTGGGATGAGACAATATCTTGCGTTTTTTTTTATACCCCCATCAACTCCCATCTACTCCCACTCAATACCGTAATCCTGAAAATACTCCTGACATAAATTACAAAAATTGACTTTTGAAAGATTCTCTGGTGGGGGACCACTTTATCTGGTAATCGGATTTACCTAAATAGAAGGTCGCTTCAATTAAAATGAAATTTTAATCGTTTATAATATTTTTTTATTACATCTTACTATCAATTTGATTGATATATTTTTTGTGAGGGATTTGGTTAACCCATCATCCTTTTTTTTTATCAAGGTTGCCCATCATCCTGGAAATCACTAATTTTAAAATGATAAAATAATGGTCGGTTTGTTACCGATTAAAAAAAGATGTATTTTTGTTGTTTTTGTTGGGTATTGTGTGGAGGCTTTTTTTCTATGAGGGTATTTTTGCCTTAAAAAGTTAAAACAAATTTTTTCTCTCCTCTAAAAAATGATTTTTAAAACAGCTTTTCATATGAAGCAGTTTTTATATTTTTTTTATTTTTTTATTTTTTTAAAAATTTGTAACAAACGGACGACGTGTCGTTATAAGTGATATTTTTTAAAAAAAGTGATTTTTTTTAATAAATAAAAAGCCATAAGAAACGGGCTCAATATAACACTTAGTTTCCAAATTATCTTCCTCACCAACGATTCACAGAAACGACATGTAGAGCCGTTAGCTTTAGGCTCTGCTTGGCAAGTTTCATCTGCTAGCAGATAGTGGATTTTTCTAGCGGGTGATCAGTACATGTATTGGGTAAGCACTAGCGTTTAGCATTTTTTCAAACGCTACTTTAAATAGTGGTTGAGTGGATAGTGTATAGCGTCTCACATTTTTGGCATTTTTACCCTTATTATTTTTCTTAAATTCCTTCTTCATCCTTATTAAAATAAAACAAACAATTAATCATGAATTAAATAAACATTTCCTTTTATATCATTTAACATTTCTTAGTTAGTTTAGTCGCTAGTTTTACCAAACGCTCATTTGCTATCAGTTAGCTTATCTATTATCCACTATATGCTAGCTTATCTGCTATTCGCTATTTTTTACCAAAAAAATGTTAAAGATATCTCTATATCCAACATTTCTACATCTAGATCAAAGGTTGTGAGAATCCAAATCCTAGAAATAGTAGAGATCCTTCCCAAAGGCACGTATAAACTCGAACATATTCACATTCTTTTCACAAAAATTTGAAAATAAAAAAGTGTCCCTAGAAAATTGTTTCAATTAATTCAGAATTGTTTCAAAAAAAATTAATTCAAAATAATTTAAACAAGTTTTAATATTAAGTAATGAGGGCCGTCTTTTCGTAGTAGACTTGTGTTGTTCGTTTCCCTATTGTTTGCCGTTTCCTCACGGTCATCTTTATTTATTTATTTATTTATTTATTTATTTATTTATTTATTTTTCTTAACAATATCTCTTGTTTTTCTTAACCACGCAAAAGAAACATTTTCTGTCCCGTATGTTTAATTAACATTTGACTTTAATCAAGAGCGTGGGTTCAATGGGGTTGATCCTTCATTAACTAATGATCGGGGGGTTCGATCCCCGCCTTGGGTACGGAGCAGCATTAAAACTCTGAGTCAGCTGTCTTGTCCCTCGAGGCATCTACGATGAGCGAGAGATTAGTCACTGCTGTCCGTGCGGTGGATACCCGGGTTTACCCAAAAAATTAACATTTGACTTTAGGTATGGCTACACTTTTTTTTATAAACCGGGTATCTCCACGCGCAACTGTAGAGACTAATTCCTCGAACTGGGTAGGACCACAATAGGCAGCAAAACTCTCCCTCAAGAGATTTAACACAACTACATGTCCAAAATAGGCAGCAAAGCTCTCCCTCAAGAGATTTAACACAACTACATGTCCAAAATTGGATTCGAACCCAAGACATTGGTTAAGCTGAAAGAGACCCCTACCATCTCATCCAATTACTCTTGGGTTAGGTCTGGCTGCATCTAAAACATAATAAGGGAATACAATGGATTATTGCGATTTGCGAGAGGAGCTCTGGCGCGTTTGATTTTGTGGTGATAAAAATTGATTTTGATTTTAGCTAAAGTGAGTTAAACTCAACGTTATTTTTGTTTGGATATGTTCCTATCTATTTCATCAGTAAGATCTAGATTGGACACAATAGTAAGATAACCACTAGATAATTATGAGAATATAGTATAGAGAGTGAGCCTCCAAATCGAGGTCCTTTCATTGCTTTTCTGGCTGATTTATATATATATATATATATATATATATATATATATATATATATATATATATATATATATATATGTCGTCGTCGTGGGAAATCAGGGAGAAAATGGTAGGACTATACTTATTACAAATGATCCATCGGCCGGATGATGAGGCCGAATGGTGAGGCCGAATGACCTGAGGGAGTCGGTCATGTGATAAGAGGGGACGTGAGCTGGCCATAACTGATTCCCTTGGTTGTCTTTGTCAGAACCGAGCCTCGGGAATAGCGATCGGTTCGGTCGTGAACACAGTCACTCGAGCGGCACGGAGTGAGAAGTCCCTCTAAGGCTGGAGGAGCAAGGCATTTTGGAATTGGGAGAAAATTACATAAATCATCCCATAGAATACGCATTTTTGTAAAATATGAACAGCTTGTTTTAAGGAAAAAATATTTTGCTCAAGATGAGAAATGGGTGTGTTATCACCTTGCCAGAATCGATTTCGGAGTTCCTTCCATACGCCGTGTTCTGTACCGAGCAGCTTTTTGGTCGGCTGTTGTTGGTAGGTCTCTTGCTGTCCTGGCAGGAGGTCAGTGAGCGCCCGGGGGGTACCTGCAAGCCACTCTGACGCTCAAGTCAGTATATCGAATATATGAGTGAAGGTACTAAGGATTAGAGATTGAACCTTTCTTAGGGCAAAGTTTGCCTGTATTTATAGGAAATCGTGCCCTCTCGTGGATCGTTGGATGGGTAGAATCGATCTTGACCGTCCAACCATGTTGGGCTCGCATGAGGTGGATATGGGCTGAATCGGTTGGGCTGATCCATATTACTTGCTAAGCGCACCTCCTGGTTTTGCTAATGGGACCCCCTGGTTGACTCCAGAACAGTTGCCCCCCAAGCCGAGATTATTCCGAAGGATGGTCTTGGCTTGAAGGATTTTCGTTGGTTTGCCGGATCTGAGAGGTTACGCGGGACACTGCCTTTGTAACAACCGTGTTCTGTCATTTTCACTCTCTAGAGTAAAAAAAAGGAGAAATTTTTTCTAAGCGTTGCTTTGTCTGTCTTGTCAGGTCGTATGAGATCACTTTGTTGCGACCGTGACTCACACCTCCTTCGGTGTAATCCTTGTGCGCGGCACCAAGCCAGGGTGACGTATCCTGATGTTAGCGTCACCTTGTGCCAAGTGTTCTGAGGTTGGCGCCCTCTTGGGCGCCTTGTGCCAAGATGCTCTGAGATTGGCGCCCTCTTGGGCGCCCTGTGCTATGCCCCTCGATGTTGGTGCCCTCTTGGGCACATTGGGCCAAGGTGCTAAGACATCCTGATGCTGGTGCCCTCGTGGGCGTCTTCCCGGGTGCTTGTTTGTTTTGAGAGTTGGCGCCCTCCTGGGTGCCTTGGGTGTTGTTCCCGGCTTGCGTGTGCTGGGTGGCTTATCGTGGAGCAGATTTTCCGAGACAAGGTTCGGTGCTCTCGTGGGTGTCTTATTGCATAGTGCTGACCACCCCGGTTGTTCCCGGCTTGCGTGTGCTGGGTGGCTTCTCGTGGAGCAGATTTTGCGAAACAAGGTTCGGTGCTCTCGTAGGTGTCTTACTGCATAGTGCTGACCACCCCGTTGAGAAAGATTTGCATTCAGACTGCCCCCTGCCAGGCGCCCCTCCGCTGGGCGCTGCTTGCTCCTGCCAGGCGCCCTCATGGGCGCTGGTTGCTTCTGCTCCTGGTCCTGCCAGGTGCCCTCATGGGCGCTGGTTGCTCCTGCCAGGCACCCTCATGGGCGCTGGTTGCTTCTGCCAGGCGCCCCCATGGGCGCCCTCCTGGTCCTGCCAGGCGCCTCCATGGGCGCTGGTCGCTTCTGCCAGGCGCCCTCATGGGCGCTAGTTGCTTCTGCCAGGCGCCCTCATGGGCGCCCTCCTAGTCCTGCCAGGCGCCTTCATGGGCGTTGGTTGCTACCTTGCAGGCGTCCTCATGGGCGCCCTCCTTGCCAGGCGCCCTCTTGGGTGCCGACTTGTGTAGACGTGTGCTTGGCACTTTACTTTATTTTTTAGCTGCTCATCTTGTCTTTTAGCCTGCTTTTCTTGCTTGACATTTCCACGACTTTTACCGCTTCTAAATTACTACCCAGGTGATTTGGGCTGCCCTTCAGCTTACATTTCTGGCTTTTTTGTGTTTGAGCATGTCTTATGGTGAGTAGGAACCAATCCATCATTGGAGCGCTTTCTTGGAGGGTGGAAAGGAGTAGGGACCAAGTAACTGTTAACCCTAGCTCCTACTTCAAGGAGGAGGAAGGAATAGGGACCAAGTGACCAACCTATTGCCTCCTTAAAAAGGAGAGGAGGGAGTAGAGTCCACTTGTTTCAACGTCTTCTCTTCCTGGTAAGTATTTGTTGTTCGTTACCGTTTATTTACGTTGTCGACAGTGCCCTCCTGCCAGGCACCCTCATGGGCGCTGGTTGCTTCATATTAGCGCCCTGCCAGGCGCCCTCATGGGCGCTAGCTGCCTCTTCCCAAGCGCCCTGCCAGGCGTCCTCCTAGGCGCTGGCTGCCTCTTGACAGGCGCCCTGCCAGGCGCCCTCCTGGGCGCTGGCTGCCTCCTCACAAGCGCCCTGCCAGGCGCCCTCCTAGGCACTGGCTTTGTGTGGATGTGTGCTTGGCACTCCGCTTTATTTTTCCTGCTCCTCCTGACTCTTAACCTGTCTTTTTATCTATGAATTTTCAGGGCTCGCTTGGTGCCGAGGGGAGTTGCTCTTACCATCATCCATTGACGTTCCCGCGAGTCTCTGCCGCTTCTAATTTACTGAGGTAACTTCCGGTCGGACTTTCCGTTTATCTTTCTAGCTTCTTTGTTCTTTTGAGCATGTCTTGTCTTGCAAAGTCTTCAACCTCGGGGGAGGGGGTTGTCTCTAAGTTTTCCTGTCTGTCTCATGACTGCTTGTTTGCCCCCCTGTCCCGTAGGTTGAGAGATGGCAAGGACTAAGAAGACGGCTCGGATGCACCCTACCGCTCACCTTGCTAAGTGTAACACCCCGATAATTTCTAGCTTGTAGAAATTACTGAAATGCACTACTGGCATACATCAGAGTACCTCATGTTTTAAATACTGAATGTAACTCCCCAAATACTTAATTAATTATTTAATTAATTTATTCATTAATTAAGCGTGAGAATTGTTGAAGTTGGGAATTATTAGTATAGTTGCTACGTTGACTGTTATTTAATTAATAAGTTAATTAAGTGTGGAAAATAATATTAGAGTAGTAATAATATTATTATGTTGTATGGGCTTATTTTTATGTTGGAAATAGTAATATGAGGGGTGTGAGGAGTGGCCCATGAGACTAATCAGAAAAATAAAGAGAAGTATAAGTAAGTAAAAAAATTAGGTTAAGTTGTCATAAGCTGAGAAAAAAAAATAAGGATTAGAGAAAACCTAGAAGCAAGGAGAGAAGGAGGCTGCGCATTCTTGGTGAGAAATAGAGAGGGGGCTGCGCATTCTTCATCCAAGAAGGGAGGTGACTGCGAAATCTTCAAAACCCAGGTAAGGGTGGGGTTCTAACTCTATAATAGGGTATATGAAGGGCTTTATGTAGGGAATTAGGGGATCCTATGTTTGTTTAATAAGTGATTCTATTTGTTTAATCTTTGAAAATCTATTGATGGTATTCGAAATTATTGTTGGTGAATGATCCTATATGTTTATCTATTTTTGATGATTGGCTCTATTGTCTAAACTATTATTGTTGATTGGATCTATTGTTTGAACTATTATTGATGATTGAATCTCTTGTTTAGCCCATTGATGATGATTGAATCCATGTTTATCTCTTGAAAACTATGGTTAATGTTTGAATCTATGTGTTGGTGTTGGAAACAATCTGGATATAGGTTCGGTCGTACAGTAATTGGGAACAATCTAGTGGTCCAAAAATTATATGGTTTGATATCTCACCCCTTCTGTTTGAATGTTGCCCCTCTGTCGGTAACGTGCAGGTAATCACGAATGAAGGCCGCTTACCTTCGTTTGATCGAGTCGGTGTCGTCGCTCTGATACGTAACACTCGGGGGGGGGGAATGAACACATGTTTTCATTATTGTTTGCTATGTTATTTTGTTGTTGGAACTTTAAGTTGTTACTTTGTCGTTTTTGAGCTGTCTTAAGTTGGTTAAAGACGCCACGTTTATTTGAATTGATTTTGTTGCGAATCCGCTGCGTAGTAATGAAGATGATTTATTTTTAAAGACTAAAAGGTTGTTTATCGGTTCATCCAAAAGTAAGTGTTATGTATCCGTTTTCACAGGCGAATTAACCTGTTTGTTGTTTTTACGAAGCAAGTGTGGCACTCCATTGTATGTTGGAAATTTTTATAAACTCTGATTTTCGTATCATTTTACCGGGTAGAATGGGGTGTTACACCGAACACATACTAAAAGTCGATGCTAAAACCCATCAAGTGCGCTTACATAACTTAACATGAGAAATACATAATATCGTTCCTTACACCTCTCCACTAGTGTTCAGTACCAAAATAGAAAGTCTGTAGAAGCGATTTACAACTTATAATACAAGTCGTACCATCGTACATCTAAGATACTGAATGAAAATACAGAGATACATAACATAACAAAATAAACAGCGTCAGCAACTCCTCAAGCGTCTCCATAGCCATGCCTCATCGTCTTCAACTTAACCTGCGACTCTAAAAAACAACAACATGGATTGGGTGAGACAACTTGTCTCAGTGGGTTCTATCGAGACCCCTTACTAACTCTCTCGGTTCAATTATGCTTGATTGTTTATTCTTGATTCATAACTCATAGTCTTCATATTTGACTATGTGGCTAACATAAACGTTGTCCTCATAACCCTCATAAGCAGTTACAAGAGGCAACACATGAACAATGATTTTTAGCATGTCACCGGTCACTTGGCAAAATAAGCTCCCGGTGAACCCAATCCACTAATCGCTAGTGGGCAAACCTCATGGGGCCTAGGTTCATAGGGCTCATGACTTCCCCTCCCCTAGCACACTAAACTGAAATAGGTTCGTCACCCTAACCTGATGTATATATTTTAATATACCTTTAACGATGAACAGTGAACAATGATCTGTGAACATAACAATGAGCTTATACTTAACATGGTCTAAATCTTAACCTAATCTTATACTTAGCATGACTTGTTATTATGTGATCTCACGTGGAATTACTAACGTCGTTAACTTAACTTATAATTATCCATCATTCAATCCAAATCATAATGTATCACCCACACTCAACATTATGATAGCATAACTTAATCATAATCAATCTCATAATATAAACATGACTTACAACATTCAACTAATCATCAATCATCATCCAAACTCATGGCAAGATCATCATAACATCATAAAATTCTGATTACATGATTGGTTAGGCCTTTCAATAAGCTTCCTAACGCACCTGAGAACACTTAAATCGGACCACCGGATCAAAAGTTATAGCGAAAACAAAATCGATTAGTTTTGCTGAAAATTTACAGTGTTGCGACGCGAATGGATTCCGTCGCGACGCGAAAAGATACAGAAAGGTTTTTCGTTGCAAAATAATACATGGTCGCGAGGCGACGGCCACGGGTCGCGGCGCGACCGTTGGCAGAAGTGCTGAAAATGGCTTTTCGAAAACTCTGTTTTGTTCCGTTTCGCTTTTAATCCGGGGTCGAGACTTTCTATGACCTCCGAGACATCAAAACAGATAAAATATTCAGTAATTCCAATCCAACAATATCACATATCAATCAACAATCACAATCACAATCACAATTTCATAATTCCAAATCAAACAATCTCATGACTCGATAACTCAAACGCGAGGTTTTCACAAACGTTTCGATACCGATTTTTCGTAAAACGCGTGGCTCAACTCAGAACACATGACACATGACCGTAAATTCCTAGTGAGTATAGAACTCACCTTTTTAGCGACGATAACCACACAACGCCGAGACTTCTCGAACACGAACGAACGGAGACTCCCGAACTTTCCCGGATTCGCTCCAAATGCTCCCAATCAAAAACCCTGCTCCCAAATTGGTTGAACTCGGAACACAAACACCGACTTGCTTCCTAAGCTGCTCTAATTCGAAATATGGTTGCTGAAATTGGTTCTAATGCTCACAAGGATAACATGCAAGGGTTCAGATTTGGTGTTTGGCTAAGGTGAACTTGATTGGGTCTTCAATGGTGATTTTGGCTTGGAGGGGGAGATGATTTCGAATTGGTGGTTAATGGAAAGAGGAAGGTGAGCTTATTCAGATAATACACTTGGATTATATATGCACAAACCTTCAGAGGAGCTCTCCTCCCTTCCCTTCCCTTGTCTCCCTCGCGCCCCACTCTCTTTTCTCTCCTCTCTATTGCTGTTTCCAGATTTCAATAAAATGAAGTGTCTTTGTTTTGTTCAGCTGAAAGGGGGGTATTTAAAAGGGCTATGGGAGAAGACAAATATACCCTTCACTTAATATTCTATTCCCTAGGGCTCCCACCAGCTCTAAGTAACCCAACTTGAAGCAATTAACTTTAAATAAACACACAATTTGCATCACTAATAATTCGAACAAGTCTTTTTTTTTTTTTTAAGCAACAGGCAGGAGGCCCTAATTTATTAAAAAAATAAAAAAAATACAAAAAGCTCAAGGGGGGACTAGGCCAAAACCCTTGTGAATAAGGACAATAAAGAGAGTCTTACAAAGACCTCTAAACTAAACAACCTAAGACCACAATCAAGTCACCACACTCCAGACCACCGGCGTCGGGACCTCAGCCATCAACGCGAAGTCGTGCCACCGGCCAACACCGAGACAACACCTAGCTTGATCGAGGAAGTCGAGCCACCAACCACCCCCGCGGAATTGCGCCCCCGGCCAACACCGAGGCACAATCAAGCAGAACCGCGAGCGACAGGGAAAAAGGCCCACACCGAAATGGGGGGAGGCGAGACTACGGGTCCAATTTCGTGACGACAACCACCAGTGCCAAACCAGAAACAGTCAGCACCTACGAACCACCGAAACGGTCCCAAACCAAAGACAGTCAGCAACAATGCCATAAAAATGCAATCTGAACAAACCCAAACCAGAAAGAGAAACCCAGTCACGATCCCAACCAGTCCCGAACCATCTCAACGAAGCCAGAACCAGGCCTCCACCGACCCAAACCACACGGGTCACCTCAAACCCGACCCAGAAGGAGGAGGAGGTTCAGGCGGCGGAGGTTCAGGGATAACCATCGCTGGGGGAGGGGGAGGATCCAACGGGTCAGGGACAGCCACTCGCACCCACCAACCAGCGGCATCAGATGCGACCAACAAACTCCACCCGACCCGAAGTGAAGGAGAAGCCACTGTTTCCGCCCAGTCCGCGACCTTCGCCGAGGGAGGGGAAACCACCAACGCAGCGTTCGCGACCTTCGCCGAGGGAGGGGCAACCACCACCGAAGCGTCAACCAACAACGAAGCGACGATCGCCGCCGCCTCCGGAAACAGCATCATGTCGCGATCCTCGTTTGATTCGCGAACCGCGGACTGCCGTTCAACCACCTGGAGCAGATCAGAGGGTGCGCCAGCCATGGCGGCCTCCGCCGCGGCGCTAGGGCGCCCAAAGAAGACCAACCCGTCGCACGGGTTTTTTGAGAGCCACATCACCTGAGCGTCAATAATTCGAACAAGTCATTTTATCTTCAATCAAACTAAATAAATCACTCAATATAATTTCACGCCAATTATAAAAATAGCAAAAATAGGGGATGTTACACTAAGAGTCGAGCTGATGACTTTGAAGAGGGGACTGGTGATACCGTGCCTTCGGAGGGGACTGGTGCCCTTGGCTTTGTTGATACTTCTTCTGATGATGATCTGCCGCTTGAGCATGAAGTGGTGAAGATTGGTGGTTTTAGTTATGACTGGGTTGCTCGTGTTGTTTGTTCCGCCAGGAGCTTCCACCTTCCAGGAAAAGAACCTCTCCGCTGTCTGCAAGATGTGTTGGGATGCGACTGGCGGGGTTAGGTGGTTGACCCCCAAGATAGGGTGTGCAGAGTCCCCGACGGTAGAAAATTCATAATGTTTCACAGTGTGGTTTACAAGGTGCGGGTTTCCCCATTCTTTACACCTTTTCAACTGGAGGTTATGAATCACCTTCTGATGGCTCCCTCTCGGCTCCGCCCAAATTCGTGGTGTTTTGTGAAGTGTTTCGAGCTGGTGAAGAGAGTTCTTCAAAGAAGATACAGCTTGAGGGTTTTTATGGTTATCTTTGAGGCGCAGCGTCGTCGAGATACTTCGGATGGCGTCATTCGTTACGAGTTTGTGCATTTGAAATGTCGGACAACTATGTTTTCTTTCAAGTGTACTCAGATAACCAGCATGATTGGAGGCTCAAGTATTTTTACCTCGTTCCCTCTAGTGAGAAGGCCGTCGACAGCATGGGCTTCTTTGATGAACAAGGGCGTCTGGTTCGGGATAAGTTTCGCCTTGCTTATTTTTCACGCTTCTGAACGTATCCTCTCCTATCGCCTCGTGGCAATGTTATCTCTGTCAGGAGTTTATCAGAATCGATCCGATTTAAATTCCCCACTAGAGGTTGCGACATTTGCGATGTCGCTTCGCCCATCTAGGGACTCTGACAGGAGTTTATCAGAATCGATCCGAACTTAACTCACCCATCAGAGGTTGCGACCTTTTTGATATGCCGCTTCGCGTCTTAGGTCTCTAACAGGAGTTTATCAGAATCTATCCGAATTTAACTCACCCATTAGAGGTTGCGACATTTGCGATGCCGCTTCGCCCATCTAGGGACTCTGACAGAAGTTTATCAGAATCGATCCGAACTTAACTCACCCATCAGAGGTTGCGACCTTTTCGATATGCCGCTTCGTGCGTTAGGTCTCTAACAGGAGTTTATCAGAATCTATCCAAATTTAACTCACCCATTAGAGGTTGCGACATTTGCGATGCCGCTTCCCCCATTTAGGGACTCTGACAGGAGTTTATCAGAATCGATCCGAACTTAACTCACCCATCAGAGGTTGCGACGTCTCTTGATAGCCGCTTCGTGAACCGATTAGGTCGACTCGTGCCTTGGTTCTGCTTGGTTGCCTGGTCCTCTGTTGTTTGAGTCGGGACTTGGCTTTCAGACCACCTCTTGCCAGGCGCCCTGCCAGGCGCCCTCCTGGGCGCTGGATGTTTCTGTATTGGGCGCCCTGCGAAACAATATCTTGAACCGTGCAGGCTCTGATAAATGGTAGTGAGTTAGAGTAAAACTTGTAATTGTAACATGATGTCTTTTCGAATTACAAGAGTACAATTTCATTTAGTAACA
Source organism: Astragalus membranaceus (assembly GCA_039519185.1). Taxonomy (NCBI): domain Eukaryota; kingdom Viridiplantae; phylum Streptophyta; class Magnoliopsida; order Fabales; family Fabaceae; genus Astragalus; species Astragalus membranaceus. Next base: position 102,522,639 of record CM076848.1, on the reverse strand, counting down.
TCCCAAGTTGTTACATTGGTTTAACATTTTTTGGTCTTTGTTCACACAATAAACTTTCTTAACTTATCTGCGTTCCAACTTACCTATGTCTACCCTTCGTAGGACTAGGTCGCCGACTTCTAAGGTTCTGGGAACTACTTTGTCGTTAAATCTTGCCCCCATCTTTTGTTTGATCACCAAATCCTTTAGTGCTGCTTGGTTTCTGACTTCCTCGACGAAGTCCAGCTCCTCGCGGAGTCTTTGATCATTGGTCTCTGGGGGGTTTGGGTTCTTAGTTCTCCAGTTTAGCTCTCCGATCTCGACGGGTATGACCGCCTCTGTCCCGTATGCCATCTGGAAGGGTGACTCACCTGTCGACGAGTGAGGGGTGGTTCTTAGGCCCATAGGACATAAGGTAGCTCTTCCGGCCAGCATCTTTTTGCTTCGTCGAGCCTCCTCTTTAAACCTCTTAAAATTACTCTATTGGCTGCTTCGGCTTGTCCGTTAGTCTGGGGGTGTTCTACTGATGTGAAACGGTGCTTGATGCCCAGGTCGGCCATCAATTGTCTGAAACCTTTGTCCGCAAATTGCGTGTCGTTGTCGGTGATGACCACCTCCGGTATGCCGAATCTGGTCATGATATTTTTCTTGAAGAATTTCATACAATTTTTAGCCGTGATAGTGGTCAAGGGCTCAGCTTCAATCCATTTGGTAAAATAATCGACCGCGACTATTAAGTACTTTACCTGCCCTGGGCCAGGCGGGAAGGGGCCTAAAAGGTCGATTCCCCACCAAGCAAAAGGCCAGGGAGAGCTTAGGTACGTCAGTTAAGAGGAGGGGGCGACATGCACGTCAGCGTACCGTTGGCACTTTCCGCATTTCTTTACATGATTTTGCGAATCTTCATTCATGGTAGGCCAGTAATAACCTGCCCTGAGTGCTTTTGCCGCGAGGGCTCGTCCTCCCAGGTGCTGTCCACAGATCCCCTCGTGGATCTCTGTGAGCACGTAATCTGCTTCTGGCCCTTCTACACATTTTAATAGAGGAATCGAGAAGCCTCTACGGAAAAGTTTCCCTTCGATGACCGAATATGATGCTGCGCACCTCCTCACGGAAGCTGCTTCTTTGGCGTCAGCAGGCTCTTTCCCTTTGAGAATATACTGACGGATCGGGGTTATCCAGTTCTGGCTCGCCTCGACGGTGAGAACAGAGGTAGGTGATTCATTGCTTAGGAGGATGCTGGGACTAGACAGAGTTTCTTGGATGACGCTCCGAAGGTTCCCTGGTGTTCTGGTGCTGGCCAGCTTGGAGAGTATATCAGCCCTGGTATTTTCTCCCCTGGGTACGGGTTTCACGTCCGCCTTATTAAACCATCCAAGGAGTTCACGTACCTTGGCAAGTTATTTCTGCAGCACCGGATCATAGGTTCCAAATGCTGCGTTGATCTGCGAGACGACCAACAGTGAGTCGGTGCGGAGCTCAAGTTGCGTGGCGTCAAAATCTTTGGCCAGCTGTAGACCGGCTATGCAAGCCTCGTACTCCACTTGATTGTTGGATGTGGGGAACGAAAAGGTCAGGGATACCTCTACCATGAGACCTTCTGAGTTTTCAAGTATCAGCCCGGCTCCACTCCCTTTGCTGTTTGAGGACCCATCCACGTGGAGGGTCTATGCCGTTTCTACTTTGTCTCTGTGCGGTATCGTTGTCATCTCAGCCACGAAGTCTGCCAAAATTTGAGCCTTCATGGCTGGTCTTGTTTCGTACTTGATCCCAAATTCTGAGAGCTCGACCGCCGACTTGATCATCCTTCCAGCTAGGTCGGGACGGTGCAATATTTGCCTGATGGGCTGATTAGTTCGAACCACTACTTGATGCGCCACAGAATATGGCCGAAGGCACCTGGATGCGATCACGACTTCCAGGGCGACCTTCTCCACTTTTTGGTATCTTAACTCGGGTCCCTGTAATGCCTTACTGACATAGTATACCGGCCTCTGGCCAGCGCTGGTTTCCCTGATGAGCACTGCGCTTAATGCTTCATCGGCCACATCGAGGTATAAGTATAACGTTTCCCCTTCCTCGGGACGTGTCAAAATGGGTGGTTCGGAGAGGGTCTCTTTCAAAAGGGTCAGTGCCTGCTCTTGCTCGGCGGTCCACTCAAAACCCGTCTCCTTCTTAAGAAGTTTGAACAAAGGTAGGGACTTGTGGGCTGCTTTTGAAATGAATCGGGACAGCGCTGCTATCATCCCGGTGAGCTTCTGAATTTCTTTATTTGTGGTGGGCGATGCCATCTCGGTCACGGCCCTACATTTGTCTAGGTTGGCCTCGATGCCTCTCTCAGTGAGATAGAAACCGAGGAACTTCCCTGCACGGACTCCAAAAGTGCACTTCTCTGGGTTCAATCTCATATTGTTCTTCCGGATTTCAGAAAACACTTCTGTCAGGTCCTTGAGGTGATCTGGGTCGCTTTTGCTTTTCACTATCATGTCGTCTAGGTATACTTCGATTGTCCGGCCGATTTGATTTTTGAAGATTTTATTCATCATTCTTTGATAGGTCACTCCGGCGTTCTTGATTCCAAACGGCATCACGCGATAACAATAATTCCCCTGTTCTGTCATGAACGCTGTTTTCTCCTGATCGGGCGGGAACATCGGGATTTGGTTGTACTTCTTTTTCATTGATTTGTTCGACCGCCAACCGTCAAGGGGGTTGCTTCCGTGAATCACCATGGCCGCTAGGCATGGCAACGGGGCGGGTCGGGGGCGGGTTTGGAATTCCCCGTCCCCGCCCCTACCTCTAACGGGGTCGGGTTTTGCATCCCCCAACCCCGTCCCAAACGGGGACGGGTTCCCCGCGGGTACCCGTTTCCGCCACAATTTATAGGAAAAATACAAAAAATATATTTATAATAATTAATAAAATAAAATAATAATAATTATACAATGATAAAATAAAGTTAAAAGTATTAAAATAGATTTTTCTATAGGAAATAGATCAAAATTAAAAATAAACAAAATTTATGAAACAAAATGAATGAGTAAATATGCATATAATAAAATAAAATAATTAATTTATGTTTTGTCGAGCGGGTTCGGGGCGGGGACGGGGTGGGTATCAACATCCCCGAACCCAACCCCGTCCCCAGTCAAAGCGGGTTTTCCCCGTCAAACTCGGGGCGGGGTCGGGTGGGTACCCGCGGGTTCGGGTTATGTTGTCATGCCTAATGGCCGCTGGCCGCAATGCCCTTGGGACCTGGCCTTCTCGCCAGGTGTTTTCTTGCCAGGCGCCCTCTTGGGCGCCCTCCTGCCATGTGCCAACTCGCCAGGCGCCCTCTTGGGCGCTCTCCTGGCAGATGTCACCTTGCATGGCGCCCTCTTGGGCTCTCTCCTGCCGGATGGTGTGACTGGCCATGAAATCCGAAGATTGGCTTGCCTTCAAAGGTGGGGCAGGTTGGCTAGTACCTTCGTCAGGTAGGTAGGCGACGTTGCCTCCCGGAGAATCCTCGGTCAGGGTGCGGGTATGGCAATACTTTGAACCCGGGGTCTGCCTCTGGGATCCATGGAGTAGCAAGAGAAAAGTTCGAGTAGTGATGATGTGAAAGATAGATATCTCCCACTGTGGTCGCCAATGTTCTGTACCGAGCAGCTTTTTGGTCGGCTGCTGTTGGTAGGTCTCTTTGTAACACCCCTTTTCTACCCTGTAATTATTTAATAAAATCAGAGTTACAAAAAAAAATTCATTATTCCATACTTCGAAAAGAGATGTCACACATTCATCGATAACCAAAACGTCATATACGATATATAACACTTTGTCAAAAAGGGACGAAGCCCATAACACCGGTTTAGTTGACCACATCGCCAAAAATACATCACCACGCAGCGGAATAGAAATAAGTTTCAAAACATAAAATCATAACATCCTGAATGGACTCCAAACAAATAAAATGCAACAGCCAAAGTCTAGCGTTCTAGCGCTCATCCCCCCTTGAGTGTTACGTATCAAAGCAAAGGACACCGACTCAGACTAGCGAAGGTAGCTAAGCCTTCACTCGCGATCACCTGCACGTTACCGCATAGGGGTAACATTCAAACAGAAGGGGTGAGATATCTTCAATATAATAGCGTAAATGATAGGAAATATGCTAGAATACGACAACTATATCTACCACTCCACTACACACATCGAATTATAACACACGTCAAATTGTAAACACCACTATCAGTCACCAAATGTCATGATAATGCATGAATGCAACCCACACCAACGGGCATATGCATGTGGTACCAAATCACCGAAAGTTTTTCCTATAAATAGAGGCGTCACCAAAATTGAGAGCTTTCACACCCGGCTCACCAATTTAGAAAAATTGAGCTTTCACACCCGGCTCACTAGTTTTAGAAAAATTGAGCTTTCACACCCAGCTCCAAGACCAAAAGCCTTCACCGAAATAAATGCGTATGCTGTATGCGACACCATGAATGCACACAGACAATCATCAAAAATTAGTCACAATGTGACACACCAAAAATCAATCACCGAATACCACCAAAATTGGGGCTTTTACACCTAGCCCAACAACACCGAAACACCAAACTACCCGAAACAACGGAACACCAAGATTTGGAGCCTTCACACCTAGCTCAAACAACACCAATACTTGAGCCTTCACACCTAGCTCAAACAGCACCAAGACACCGAGATGACAATAATTTTCCAAAACATTTGAGACGCGATGATTTTTCCCAACACCGGAGACAACGACAATTTTCCAAAACAGCAACATTTAACGGCTAAGCCAATGGCTAACAATTTCCAGAAAAATAGATCACTTTGCCTCAAATTAGAATATTCAGCTAGGCCTCTGAATAAGCTTTCCAAAACATTTTGAAACGTCTCAATCGGACTCCCGAGTCAAAAGATATCTCGAAAACAAAACAGGGGAAAACTGAGACACATCCTGAAAACGGCGCCCAGGAGCAGGGCGCCTAGCAGGCAACACGCAGAAACTGGCCAACAAACAGAAATTGGCGCCCTTGGCGCCCAGGCAGACCAGAACAGCGCAAAAACGCAACATGGCACAGGATATGGCGCCCTTGGTGCCCAGACATAGGAAGACACCAACAACAACTATTCTGGCGCCCATGGCGCCCATGACACAGGAACCACAACAACAGCAACTCTGGCGCCCATGGCGCCCCTGACTCAGAACACAGCAGCAACAACAATCCTGGCGCCCATGTCGCCCCTACGCCAAGACACAGCAACGCACACACGCACACTGGCACACGGCGCCCACACACAGGGCGCCAGAAACAGCAACACAGCTCCCAGCAATGGCGCCCAGCACCAGGGCTCCAAAAACAGCAACTAGGACAATTGCGCCCATGGCGCCCTAGGGGTCAATATTTTCGTTATTTCACCAATTTAAATCACAAATTCTTAACCACCAATGTCAATTATCATGAATTGTCAATCACAACATCAAACAACAATTAATCGAACACTTAGCATGCAATTCGTGATAACAACAATGAACACCAATTTTTAGAATTACAACAATCACCAACAAGCCAATATTTCAATCAACATAGTAATGATTCAACTACCATCAAACCAACATCAAAATCAAGCAAGAGGCATCATAGGGCCTATTCCCACATAACCCCATCATGAAACCCTATTATAAGGAAGAACCCCACCCTTACCTTATAGTAGGAGAACACTAATCCTCTTGATCAAGTCACCAACAATAACCTCAGCAACACAGCTTCTTTCTTCTCCTTGAACTCGCGAAATCCTCCTCTTCTTCTCTCTTGGATGTGCGCCGAATCCTCTTCTCCTCTCCTCTCTTCTATTCGCGACTCCTCCCTCTCTTTTTCTCAAACAAATGCGCAATGAGCCAAAACCCTAGCCTAGGCGCTTCACCAGTGCGCCTAGCTAGTGGGCTTTTGGATCACGGGCTTTTCTCCACAGCTTAGCCCAATTCCTAATCAACACACCCTAAGTTAATTAAAACACCATTTTAATATTTTAATACGACTACGCCAATAACTTACCTAAATATTTAATTGAAATTAATAATTAAATATTTGGGCGTTACACTCTTGCGGTACTGGCAGGAGGTCAGGGGGGGTACCTGCAAGCCACTCCGACGCTCAAGTCAGTATATCGAATATATGAGTGAAGGTACTAAGGATTAGAGATTGAACCTTTCTTAGGGCAAAGTTTGCCTGTATTTATAGGAAATCGTGCCCTCTCGTGGATCGTTGGATGGGTAGAGTCGATCTTGGCCGTCCAAGCATGTTGGGCTCGCATGAGGTGGATATGGGCAGAATCGGTTGGGATGATTCATATTACTTGCTAAGCGCACCTCCTGGTTTTGCTAATGGGACCCCCTGGTTGACTCCAGAACACGCCGTAAGCGTCAGTGATCCATAAGATGCTAGATGAAATCTCAGTCGAAACCGAATGATTGATCCATGATAGTGTTGGTTTTTGGTAATTAAAAAACCTAAACTAACACAGCCTATATAACCATAGGTTCTGAAATATGACCGTTGGAACCCTAGCTATCAAACAGCAATCAGTTTTTCAAACAACTCGTTTAAAAATGCAAAAGTTTGTTAGTCTAGTGTGATCCTATTACGGTTTATTCAGTTAGAAGTTTGTTAGTGCTAACTAACTAACTAACTTCTAACTGACATGTCCGGGTTTTATGCCTATTTCCATGTGTACATAGTGTATATATATTCAGTCATCACATCACAGTGATATACAATCATTCTCAATCAATAAAGAATTAGAATTTTACAGTTTAAACTACTCTCTATTGATCTATCTCTATATTTCTAAGTTCTAACTCCCTGAACCGTTAGCTCCAGTCTCTTCATCCTTGACTTCAAGGTTGTGATCTTCAAGCAAAGGGCTTGTACCTCGCAACAAGAAGAAGAAAAGTGATTAGTCTAATTCCGTGACTGAATTAGAAAGTGAAGAAAATGAATTAAAGGAACAGTGTGTTGAGAAAGATAGAAGTATTACCTTGTGATTGTGTTCTTGAAGGGTTCTAAGGTGAGAACTCTAAGACCAGTGCTGGGTTTTTCTTGAGATATATGCAAACGTGAAAAACACAGTTTAGGGTTTGCAATTATCCAAGAAAGCAGAATCTTACAGATCTAAGAGAAAAAGGATTTGACTACCTTTAATCTTGTTTCTGTAAAATGTTTCCAAGGGTGGAATCACGCTAGTGGTGTTCAATATCAAACCTCAGTGGTACCAGAAACATCAGAAAAGGAAAACCAAAGATTAGGGTTTGTTAAAGATTAAGAGCAGACAAGTAAAATTGACTCAGGTGTGATTTGTTACCTTCGGTGAATACAAATCGCACTTGATCTCTGTTTACCTGCAAAGAATCAAACAAAACCTAGTTAGGGTTTTGATTGTGAAACCGAGAGATTAGGGTTTCAGATCAAAGATCAAAGAAAGAAAGATATACCTTAAATCTTACGGTGATTGAAGGCAGAAATCATCATAAATCAGTAGTAACAGCAGAACAGGTTTCAATCTCAGAACAAAGTATCGAACGAGTGAGAAGTGACACTCGTAGCTTCAGATTGGAGCGATTCAACGTGAAACCAAAGGGCTTTCAGTTGAATCGTCGTTTACAATCATCATCAGCCATTACCGAGCAAGATCTAAGCTTCAATCACAGTGTGAGAGCTCAGATCTTGTTAGGTTTTTCAGAGTTTAGAGAGAGAAGAGAGAAGAAGAAGAAGCGCCGTTTCAAGAAGAGAAAGGAAGGTTCTTGATTCACCGGCGCAGTAGAGTGAAAGTTTGAGATATATACTTCGGGTCACACAAGGATCCGCGTGTAGTAACAGTGACAACCCGCTGGGTTCCGCACGGATCAAGTGTGATCCAGTCACTCAAGGGTAAATCCAAGTGGGCCTTTAACTGTCTGCACCCCTGTATGTTACTAATACAGCCTGCAGGTAAAAAAGGAAGTGTTAAAATTGAAAAAAACAATATGGTATAATCAGAGCTCAGTAATAAACGATCCAGGGCACATTTTCTATCTCTACTCTGATTTATTTAAGTTCTTTAAGGTTTCTTTAATCTCTCTAACACCTGCACAGTGAGAATTGTGCAGGTCTCTTTGTCTCTAATTTTTTGTCTGTGTTTAAGTGCTATTTTCAGGTATGGCTAATAGTACAAGGCACGACAATTATGTTCCAAAGTTAAATTCAAAGGATTATGAAACCTGGGCAATTCAAATGAGACCAGTGCTTGGGGCTCATGGGTGTCTATATGTTGTAAAGGATGGTCTTACACCCCTAGTGGAGAATGGTACACCTGCTCAGAGGAAAGAGTACACTGAAACTGAGCAGAAAGACTTCAAGGGACTGTCTCTTATCCACAGAGCTTGTGGAGAGGCAGATTTTGAAAGAATAAGAGACTGTGAAACAACTAAGGCAGCATGGGATGCCCTAAGTCACTACTACTGTGGTGCAGCACCTATAAAGGAAGAGAAGCTGCAAGCTTTGAGGGCTCAGTATGAGAGCCTCAAGATGAAGAAGGGTGAAAAGGTCACTGATTTCTTCAACAGGGTGAAGAAAATTAAAAATGATATGGCTCTTCATGGAGAGAAGCTTGAAGAGAACAATATCTGCAGAAAGATCTTGAGGTCAATGCCTAAAAGGTGGTATGTGGTAACCAACACTATTGAGGAGACTACTAAGAATGTAGGCTTAAAGCTAGAAGAGCTTCAAGGTAAGCTAGAGGCCAAGGAAGTCAGAATGGAAATCCTTGATGAAGAATCTGATGAAGAAGACCAAGCCATGTATGCAGCTAAAGCCAAAGGTAAGAAAGGTAAAAAGGGAAGTAACAGTAAGAAGTCTAAGGGAACTAAGAGCAAGTCAGGTAACTCTAACCGTTCTACTAAATCTAACTCATCTAAAAGTGGTAGTGCACCTAAGAAAAAGGATAAGTCTAAGGTGCAGTGCTACAGGTGTGACAGAATGGGGCACTATGCCACTGAATGTCCCACCAGGAAGGGCACCAAGCCTAAGGAATCAGTATCTGAGGCCAATGTGGCCAAGGAAGATTCTGATTCAGACTCTAGTGAGTCAGATATTATTGCTTATAGTATGCTTTGTGATAAATCTGAAATAACTAAACCTAGGAGAGATAAAGTTAAAACTAAGCAAGGTAAAGAATATGTTTGTACTAGTAGTAACAGGTAGTGATGGGAAAACTATTACAGAAATCTAGTACTTAGACTCAGCATGTTCAAATCATATGACAAGTAATAAGAAATGGCTAATAAACTTTGATCCCACAGTTAGGATAGCTATTAGGTGTGCTAATGGCAAGTCTATAATTTCTAAGGGTAAAGGAAATTTAGAACTAACTAGAGTTGATGGGGAAAAAGTTATAGTCTATGATGTGCTATATGTACCCGAGATTAGTTGCAACTTAATAAGTTTAGGACAGTTAATTGAAAAAGGTTTTTCTTGCCTAATGAAAAATGCTAAGTTGAAGTTGTATGATAAAGAGGATAAGCTAATTCTGACTACTCAACTAGCTAATAACAGAACTTTTAAAACCAGTATAAGTAAGACAGAGGCACAGTGTATGAGTGCCACTACTGAAAGTGATACTAGTTTGTGGCATAACAGGTTTGGTCATTTACATTACAAGGCTCTAGATAACCTAAGCACTAATAAACTAGTAAAGGGGTTACCTAAGATGGTTAACACTAAGGAAAAGTGTACTACATGCCTAATGAGTAAACAACCTAGGAAGAATTTTAAAAAACAAATTGAACACAGATCTAAAGACCTATTGGAAGTAGTGTATTCTGATTTGTGTGGACCTATGGATACTGCATCTATAGGGGGAAATAAATACTTTGCTACCTTTGTAGATGAATACTCTAGGATGATCTGGGTATATCTATTAAAGGCTAAAAGTGATACTTTCAATGTGTTTAAGAAATTTAAGGCCATGGTTGAGACTCAAAGTGGTAAAAGGCTAAAGGTGTTAAGGACTGATGGTGGTGGTGAGTATACTTCAAAGGAGTTTGAAGAATACTGCACCACCAGTGGTGTTGTTCATGAGGTAACTCCACCATACACCCCACAACACAATGGGGTAGCTGAAAGAAGGAATAGAACCATCCTAGAGATGGCCAGAAGCATGATAAAGACAAAGGGATTACCTAAAAGGCTATGGGCAGAGGCAGTTGTAACTGCTGTCTATATTCTAAATAGGTGTCCTACAAGAGGTTTGGAGGCTAAAGTGCCTGAAACTGTTTGGAGTGGTGAAATACCATCTGTATCTCACTTGAAGGTGTTTGGCTCTATTGTCTATAGTCACATACCTGATAGTAAGAGATCTAAACTTGAGGATAAGAGTAGGCCTTTAATCCTAGTGGGATATAATCCTACTGGTGGTTATAGACTACTAGATCCTAATTCTGGTAAGACTGAAGTATCAAGAGATGTGGTTGTGCTTGAAGACAAGCAATGGGATTGGGACAAAGCTGAACAAGTGAGTTCAGTGGACTCTACAACCATTGATGAGGTCTTTAACACTGAACCTAATTCAAATGATGCAAGTTCTGGTGATGAGGATTCTGTTCTACCTAATGATGATCCTATTCTACCTAATGAGGATCAAATTCCTTATGTAGAGGTAAATGGGGAAGGTGAACAGGAGCCTGAGCATGTTATGCAGGCTCCTCCTAGGCCTCAAAGAGAGAGGAGACCACCTAAGAGGATGCTAGATTTTGAGATGACTATGGATAATCAAGTTACTAATGATGGTGACTTGGTACACTATGCAATGATGGCAGATATGGAACCTGTAGACTATGAGGAAGCTCTCAAGTCTAAGGATTGGAAGAAGGCTATGATAGAGGAACTTGCCTCTATTGAAAAAAATAAAACTTGGACTTTAACTAAACTGCCTAAAGGAAAGAGAGCTATTAGTGTTAAATGGGTATTTAAACTAAAGCTTGATCCTAGTGGTAAAATAGTTAAATACAAGGCTAGGCTAGTGGCATGTGGCTTTCAACAGAAACAAGGCATTGACTTCACTGAAGTTTTTGCCCCTGTTGCAAGACATGAAACTATAAGGCTAGTAACTGCACTAGCCTGTAGTAAAGGGTGAAACATGTATCATATGGACGTAAAGTCAGCTTTCTTAAATGGTCCTTTGGAAGAAGTGGTTTATATAAATCAAAACCCCCTGGGTTCATTGAGAAAGGCAAGGAAGATTATGTTCTACACCTGCATAAGGCCTTATATGGTCTTAAACAGGCACCTAGAGCCTAGAATAGAAGAATTGATGCCTTCTTTGTCCAACAAGGGTTCTCTAGGTGCACAAATGAATATGGAGTCTATGTCAAAGGTGACATAAACTCATATTTGTTGATTGTGTGCCTATATGTGGATAATCTACTTGTGACTGGTAGTTGTCCAAAAGAAATTGCTACTTTCAAACAATCTATGAAAGATGAGTTTGAAATGACAGACTTGGGGAAACTAACCTACTTTCTAGGGTTAGAATTCCTAAGGGTCAAAGAAGGGATTATTTTGCATCAGCAAAAATATGCAAATGAAATCCTAAAGAAGTTTGAGCTGGAAAATTGTAATTTTGCAATTAATCCAGCTGAGGGTAACTTAACTAAAATGGAAGAAGAAGAGGGCACTAAAGTAGATGCTACCTACTTTAGACAAATTGTTGGGTCACTAAGATATTTATGTCATAGTAGACCTGACATGTTATATGCTACTGGTGTAACTAGTAGATATATGAACTTCCCTATGCAGATTCACCTGAATGCTGCAAAACGCATTCTAAGATATATTAAAGGCACCACTAATTATGGTTTATTGTTTCCTATTGACAGGGCTACAGGTAACAACACTCTTATTGGATACTGTGACTCTGACTGGTGTGGAGATCATGTTGACAGAAGAAGCACCTCTGGGTACCTCTTCAAATTTCCAGGAGCACCAATCTCTTGGAGCTCAAAGAAACAAGGAGTTGTTGCTCTGTCCTCATGTGAGGCAGAATATATTGCTGGATGTGCAGCTGCTACCCAAGCAGCTTGGTTAAGCTCTCTACTTTCTGAGTTACAGGTCAAGCTGAGTAAACCTCCTATCCTAAAGATAGATAATAAGTCTGCACTAAGTCTAGCAAGGAACCCAAGTTCACATGGAAGGACCAAACATATACAAGCTAAGTTCCACTACATACGTGAGCAAGTTTCAAGTGGCAATCTAAGTGTGGAATACTGTTCTACTAAAGAACAATTAGCTGACCTATTCACTAAGGCTCTCAAAGGAGAAGCCTTTGTAAGTTTAAGAAGAGAAATAGGCTTAGTTGCCTTCTAAACCAGAAGGCAGCTCTAAAGTCATTGTTTGGAGGCTTGTTCCAAACTAATTTCTATCCTAAGACTAATCCAGGGGTCTGTTGTAACACCCTTTTTCACCCATCGTTTATTCATAATTTATCAGAGTTTTTCGCGCCAAAAGAGTGTCGCGTTTTTCAACGTAAAACAAAACCTCGTAGTTTTCTCAAAACATGCAGCGGAACTATTCAACATCGTTAAAAAAACATCAACAACCGACAAAGTGCAAAGTGCACCAATTACTAAAATATTCAACATCAACCGAAATTTAATTAAAAACAGTAATCGACCCTTCCCCAAGTGCTACCTATCAGAGCAGACGACACCAGGCTAAAGGAAGACTACAACCTTCACTCGGGCTCACCTATAAAGTAACAACCACAGAAAGGGGTGAGATTCCATACAATATAAGAAGTGTATGAAAGACCACATACAAAGCTCAAGACATCAATTAATCACGGCAAGCAACATCACTCTTAACAGTTAATAACAGCTAAGTACACATTAACACGTCACTTTCACAACAACACATCACTTTAACAACACATCACAATGGCCAAACAACTTCATTCAATCAGTCGTGCAATATGAATGTGATATGAGACTCAAGCAATGCACATGCATGTGGTACCAACCTACGTCACTGGCCAAAGGCCTAATTTACGTCACTGGCACAAGGGCCTAAAATATCGTCGCTGGCCAAAGGCCTAATTTTCTCGTCGCTGGCACAAGGCCTAATGTTCATGGTATGCATGCGACTCAATGATGTATGCACAACAGTCAAACAATCACACATCAACGTCACTGGCCATAGGCCTAAATCACATCACTGGCCGAAGGGCCTAAAATATAGACAACGCTGGCCATAGGCCTACGACATCGAACAACGCTGGCCAACGACCGTCACAACAAAACAGCTCAAAGGTGTGGGCCATTCGGCGGTACCCACGACAACACAAACAAAACAACATCTTCAGCAGTTAACAGCTCTCAACCACAACACTTTTCCAAAACATTTAGGGTTGACGACCACTTTTTGAAAAAGACACCGGAGACGCCTCAAGGGCATCCCGGGACACCAGAACAGCTCCAGGGAACAATGTTAGAAAAATAGTTCAGAATGCCTTAAACTTAGAGTATCCAGTTAGGCACCTGGATAAGCTTTCCAAAACATTTTGAAACGCCTCAATCGGACTCCCGAGTCAAAAGTTATTTCGAAAACAGTTTAGGAGAAAACTAAGACATCCTGAAAATGGCGCCCAACACAGGGATCCAACCAAATTTTCACAAAAGTGAACAATTCGCACAGGAGCAAGAATGGAATGACTCAATATGATTAGGCAAGGCATCCAGCAATGGCACGGACCAAAACACCAAGAGAAACAGAATAGGGCTTGGTGCCCATGGGTAGGGATCCGAAGACAGCAACACAACACAGAATGGCAACACAGCACAAGTGCTGAATTCCTACAGCAGTACACCTACTTCGGCGAATTATTTAAAATAGCAAACGACATCGGATTTCAACAAAAGACCACTCATTGGAAATCCCTCCGAGTGTAGTTTCTGCCTATGATTTTTATTTTTCAAAATAAGTATCCAGTTGGTACAGTTTTTCAAAACACTACACTGAGGTACCAAAATCGGACAGAACCCTCTACCCAGCTTGCAACCAAGTTTTCTTTCTCATTTCTTAATGAAATTTCGTGAAACCAGTGCCTATTTCGTAGAGAATTAAGTCTAATTTCCAATGAAACAAGAATCGTTCAAAACGGAGTTCAATTGATAACACAAAGCCTACAAAAACCGAACCTACTCACAGTTTGATTCCAGAAATTTGACCTAACTTCGGTGACTCATAACTTGAGCTACACAACTCCAAATTGAGCGAAACCAGTGCCAAAACGACCGGCTTTAAGTCTATTATCAAAAACAAACAGCCACATAATTTTTGGATCAACCAAACAGTACCAGTTTCAGAAAACCGAAACAGTGTCCAGAAATGCACAAAGACCATAAACAAGTAGAACTCATCATGATCAATTCCCAAACAACAATTTCAACACCACATACTTATGCATTTGCTCAAACACTTGACATGCAAAATCATAAATTCTCAACAACAAATCATCATATGGCAACAATTATTATTATGAGCATAACAACATGTCATTTAGGCATAGGAATGTGAGGAAATCAAGCATACATCAAATTACTCAACAAGGCACACAATCATAGGGCATGCGATTTTTCAAGACAACAATATGGTGATCAAGACGCCCTAAAACCCCACACGTATATCCCTCATAAACCCTTATATTGAATTAAATCCCACCCTTACCTTAGATTGGAGAAAACGAAACCTTAGATTAGGAGATGTGTGAAACCCTAGCTTTCCTTCTCTCTCTCCTTGGTTGTAGATCACGCCTCTCTCTCTCTTCTAGCTTGTGGATCACGCCTTCCCTCTCCTCTTCTCACTTCTCCAATCCTTATTTTTCTTTTTTCCTTCTAATGACAACAAAACCCTAACCTAGCCCTTTTATAAACTCACTTAACCTCATGGGCTTTTTCTTATCTTATGTGACCTAATCATGGGCCTCCACTTAACACTTCTAATTTACTAATACTAACACTAATAATTAGGTCCACATATACTAATAAATAATTATTTCTATTATTTCTACCACATAAATCCTAAATAATTAATTAAATAAATTAATCAATTATTTTGGGCTGTTACAACTCTCCCCCACTTAAAAGAATTTCGTCCTCGAAATTTACCCGCCTAAGCTAACATTCTTCCACTAACAAACTACATACAAGTTCACACAACAGAACGGTTAAAAATAAAACCAAAAACAAAAGAGAGTTCACACGGAAACACAATAAAGCACACAATACCAGTAGGAGCATCTCCCCCACTAGTTCTCTTACCATCGACGGTTCACTACAACATTATGGCTATTCAACAACGCCTAAAATAAAAGCCGTTGTCATATTACACCACCAAACTGTTGTGCTACACACCTCTCAATTGATTAAAAAAATATAAAAAAAAAACTGTCGTTCTATCTTTTAGTATCACTAAGTTCGTTTATCCCCTCCTCTGCGAAGTGCGAACAACGAACCCTAACTCCCATCGTCGTACTCCGTCACATGACTCGCAATTCTCCAATTGCAAATCCCAAATCGCAACAAACACAGACCCTAGTCACTAATCCCTTCGCAAATCGCATGGCTCCCTACTTCCCTTCGCAAATCGCAAGAACCCTAGTTACTACGCTACGGATTTTTTTCATTGGTTTCGATTAAATGAAAAACCAGTAGGCTAATTCAGCGGTGCTGGTCTCAATTCGATTTTGTCCCCCACCTCTCGATTATGTGAAAAACCAGTAGGTTTATGCTATGGATGATGCACGTGTCAGCGGTGGTGGTGTCAGGTTAATCTTTCTTGTGTTTGTTTAACTCTTAACATTAATATTATTGTGTTATTGCTCAATTTCTATCAATTATATGCATGATGTATTGATTTGCATATCAATAACTCTGTTCTGCGTGGTCTGTGTAGTCTAAAATGTGGTTAGAAATTAGAATAGCAGTGACAGAAGGAAATGAATGCATTGGTCCTTGGTCCTGAGGGACTTGATATTGAGGATGCCCTTAAATTGTTTGATGAAACGCCTCAACCAAAAGTTGTTGTTGGATTGTTAAAGAGGTTGAATGATGTGAATGTGGCATTACACAATTTTAGGTAGGTGGAGAAAAAAACTAAATAAGCACATTGCCTAGAAGCTTACAATACACTTCTCATTGTTATGGCTAGGATTAGAGAATTGGACTACCCGGATCAAATTTTTGAAGAAATGAGAAGGAGTTCTTTTATTTAAATTTAAATGTGATGTTGGCCTTTCTTAACTTTGAAGATATCATTGATGGTTTACCCTCACAAATGTAAACTTCCACAAGCAAAGGAGGCTTTTGAAGGTACATTAAGACATACTTTGTAAAAATTCTGGTGGAAATGATTTTTTTTTGTTGTCTATCATTGTTTATTTCTTGATTATTTAAGAAATATTAAGTTCAGATGTTTCCTAGATGAGTTCTTAGAATAAAATCAAGTAATGAATCTGCTTTTGGTATGCGGTATGCCAAAAATCAAGTAAGATGTTCTTGCACTACTTTGGCTTCTTAAGAGCTTTTGGTATGCCAAAAATCTTCTCTGTTGTTATGCATATTCAGTAGTGTAAGGTGAAATCCTAACTTGAATTTTACCTTTATTCTTTGCATCATTCTTATTCTTTCATTAGTATAGCATTTAGTACAATAACTTCCTTGTTCTTGATATGAAAAGCACCAAATCAAATATGATGTTTTGGTTTTTGATTGTCCAAATGGTCCAAATAGTACAACTAAGCATACTTTTCTTGGCAATTTGGAAACTGCTCTGTTTCCTACTTGTTTGTGACAAGGTTTTTATTGCAGTTTTTTGTTGGCAATTTGGATTCTAATGTCACTGATGATCATCTAAGGCAAGTTTTCAGCCAGTATGGAGAACTAGTTCATGTGAAGATTCCAACAGTCAAGCGATGTGGTTTTGTTCAATTTGCAGACATGTAATATAACTTCTATATTTAATATATAACTTCTATATTTGGAATTTCATTTTCCACTGTTATGGCCAAAGTTAGTTTTCTTTCTTTTTTCCTTAACTTTGATTTTGGTATTGCTATTCAATGTTATTTTGATTCGGTCATAATTTCTCTTACCATTTCAGAAGTTGCATATACAATGAATTTTAGCTCAAACTCTAAGTTCGGAATAATAAACTCTATGTTTGAGTGTAAAATTCTATTCCAATTTCAATTCTGATATAGGAAATTTGTCTTTATACTTCACACAAACCTGATATAGAAAATTTGTCTTTATTCCAATTCAATTCTGATATAGGAGGTTTGTCTTTATTGCTTTGCAGGTGTTTGTCTTAATGCAAACTGCAGTTGCATACTCTTTTGCAATTTTGATCAAAGGTAGTATAATCTTAGAACTTGTGTGTGGGTGAGTGTGTTTGTTTCCTTGTGATTAAAATTGTAGTTGTACATCTTTTCACTTCTTCAAATGTAGATACAATGTTGCATTTGGTATAAAGGTGTTGTCCACGTATCAACAGGTTAGTACTTACTTAGTAGTATATTATATATACATGTACCTGTCCATGATAATTAAAATTAATTATAGCTATCTATAGGTATCTCTAGCTTTCTTAGATTCGTTTCAGTGTTATCATTGTCCTATTCTTGATACTATTTTCTTTTATTGTCATTTTATTTGTAACTTATTAATTTTTGGCTTGAATATCTTGAAATCATTATGTCAATCAAACTAATTCGTTTAAATGTTATTATTGTCCTATTCTTGATACTATGCTTAGTATTCTTGATTTTTTGTGCAGAAAGATCAGTGTTGTCAATGGCGGATGGCGGGGAGCGAAAAATCCGCCATTTTAGGCCGCCATAAAGCCGCCACAAACCGCCATCCTTCACAAATTGGCCATGGCAGTTTTCAAGAAATCCGCCACCGCAATCCGCCATGGCCGATATTTGACAACACTGAGAAAGATTAAAAAGGAATGAACGGGATGAGCATAACAATCTCATGTTTTTCGTTGCACTTGGTTACGTCACAAGCACAATGGTTTTTCAAATGGACTTGGTGGAGGATGCCTGCATCGCAAAACTTGCCACAGCCGTAGCCGCAACCGCCTCAACAGAATGCACAGCAGCCACAACAACTGCAAAACCAACACCAACAGTTGCCTCAAAATACGATGATGAATAGCATGACAGTTGCTTCTAACCAGATTTCAAATCGGTGTATACAGCCCCTACTCTCATCTTCAGCAACAGTTACTATCTGGAAGGAATTTAGTGTAGGAAAAACCCTAGATAGATCATGTTTTTATTGCATTGTATAATTAATTGATTCATTAAATTTGAGTGATATCACACAGCTCTTTTGTTGGGAAGGAATGAATTCGTTTAATTGGACCTCTATATATTTTTTTGTAATTTTTTTTCTTTTTTTACAATCTATGGCAACGGTTTTAAACTGTTGTATTTACTAGAGAATAGCAACGGTTTTATATCAAGCAACGGTTTTATTCTATAAACGACAACAGTTTTAATCTATGGCAACGGTTTTTTCTACGACAACGGTTTTAACCTACGAGAACAGTTTTAATCTATGACAACGGTTTTTTAGTGTTGTCATATCTGGCAACGGTTTTTAGGTGTTGCCATAACTGGCAACGGTTTGTGCCCGTTGCCATTGTGTGAAAATAAAAACCGTTGCCTTTAAGTTACCAATGGCAACGGTTTTAGGTTTCCGTTGTCTTTGGTCACAAAAACCGTTGCCTTTAGTTTAGGCAACGCTCGAAACAACAACGGTTTCAAAACCGTTGCCAAATGTAATGGCAACGGTTTTTCGGCTTTCGGCAACGGTTTTCGACCGTTGCCATAGAGTCTAAATGTTGTAGTGGTTTTTTCGGTTTACTTTTACCTGCAGGAGCATCACTACAACACAAACAACACAAACAATGACTGCAACACAAACGATAGTTAGAATAAAAGACAACAGTTGGTCGTACACCGACACAACAACTCGACAACTTGGCCGGACTAACCATTGCTCTGATACCACTAATGTAACACCCTTTTTCACCCATCGTTTATTCATAATTTATCAGAGTTTTTCGCGCCAAAAGAGTGTCGCGTTTTTCAACGTAAAACAAAACCTCGTAGTTTTCTCAAAACATGCAGCGGAACTATTCAACATCGTTAAAAAAACATCAACAACCGACAAAGTGCAAAGTGCACCAATTACTAAAATATTCAACATCAACCGAAATTTAATTAAAAACAGTAATCGACCCTTCCCCAAGTGCTACCTATCAGAGCAGACGACACCAGGCTAAAGGAAGACTACAACCTTCACTCGGGCTCACCTATAAAGTAACAACCACAGAAAGGGGTGAGATTCCATACAATATAAGAAGTGTATGAAAGACCACATACAAAGCTCAAGACATCAATTAATCACGGCAAGCAACATCACTCTTAACAGTTAATAACAGCTAAGTACACATTAACACGTCACTTTCACAACAACACATCACTTTAACAACACATCACAATGGCCAAACAACTTCATTCAATCAGTCGTGCAATATGAATGCGATATGAGACTCAAGCAATGCACATGCATGTGGTACCAACCTACGTCACTGGCCAAAGGCCTAATTTACGTCACTGGCACAAGGGCCTAAAATATCGTCGCTGGCCAAAGGCTTAATTTTCTCGTCGCTGGCACAAGGCCTAATGTTCATGGTATGCATGCGACTCAATGATGTATGCACAACAGTCAAACAATCACACATCAACGTCACTGGCCATAGGCCTAAATCACATCACTGGCCGAAGGGCCTAAAATATAGACAACGCTGGCCATAGGCCTACGACATCGAACAACGCTGGCCAACGACCGTCACAACAAAACAGCTCAAAGGTGTGGGCCATTCGGCGGTATCCACGACAACACAAACAAAACAACATCTTCAGCAGTTAACAGCTCTCAACCACAACACTTTTCCAAAACATTTAGGGTTGACGACCACTTTTTGAAAAAGACACCGGAGACGCCTCAAGGGCATCCCGGGACACCAGAACAGCTCCAGGGAACAATGTTAGAAAAATAGTTCAGAATGCCTTAAACTTAGAGTATCCAGTTAGGCACCTGGATAAGCTTTCCAAAACATTTTGAAACGCCTCAATCGGACTCCCGAGTCAAAAGTTATTTCGAAAACAGTTTAGGAGAAAACTAAGACATCCTGAAAATGGCGTCCAGCAACAGGGATCCAACCAAATTTTCACAAAAGTGAACAATTCGCACAGGAGCAAGAATGGAATGACTCAATATGATTAGGCAAGGCATCCAGCAATGGCACGGACCAAAACACCAAGAGAAACAGAATAGGGCTTGGTGCCCATGGGTAGGGATCCGAAGACAGCAACACAACACAGAATGGCAACACAGCACAAGTGCTGAATTCCTACAGCAGTACACCTACTTCGGCGAATTATTTAAAATAGCAAACGACATCGGATTTCAACAAAAGACCACTCATTGGAAATCCCTCCGAGTGTAGTTTCTGCCTATGATTTTTATTTTTCAAAATAAGTATCCAGTTGGTACAGTTTTTCAAAACACTACACTGAGGTACCAAAATCGGACAAAACCCTCTACCCAGCTTGCAACCAAATTTTCTTTCTCATTTCTTAATGAAATTTCGTGAAACCAGTGCCTATTTCGTAGATAATTAAGTCTACTTTCCAATGAAACAAGAATCCTTCAAAACGGAGTTCAATTGATAACACAAAGCCTACAAAAACCGAACCTACTCACAGTTTGATTCCAGAAATTTGATCTAACTTCGGTGACTCATAACTTGAGCTACACAACTCCAAATTGAGCGAAACCAGTGCCAAAACGACCGGCTTTAAGTCTATTTTCAAAAACAAACAGCCACATAATTTTTGGATCAACCAAACAGTACCAGTTTCAGAAAACCGAAACAGTGTCCAGAAATGCACAAAGACCATAAACAAGTAGAACTCATCATGATCAATTCCCAAACAACAATTTCAGCACCACATACTTATGCATTTGCTCAAACACCTGACATGCAAAATCATAAATTCTCAACAACAAATCATCATATGGCAACAATTATTATTATGAGCATAACAACATGTCATTTAGGCATAGGAATGTGAGGAAATCAAGCATACATCAAATTACTCAACAAGGCACACAATCATAAGGCATGCGATTTTTCAAGACAACAATATGGTGATCAAGACACCCTAAAACCCCACATGTAGATCCCTCATAAACCCTTATATTGAATTAAATCCCACCCTTACCTTAGATTGGAGAAAACGAAACCTTAGATTAGGAGATGTGTGAAACCCTAGCTTTCCTTCTCTCTCTCCTTGGTTGTAGATCACGCCTCTCTCTCTTCTAGCTTGTGGATCACGCCTTCCCTCTCCTCTTCTCACTTCTCTAATCCTTATTTTTCTTTTTTCCTTCTAATGACAACAAAACCCTAACCTAGCCCTTTTATAAACTCACTTAACCTCATGGGCTTTTTCTTATCTTATGTGACCTAATCATGGGCCTCCACTTAACACTTCTAATGTACTAATACTAACACTAATAATTAGGTCCACATATACTAATAAATAATTATTTCTATTATTTCTACCACATAAATCCTAAATAATTAATTAAATAAATTAATCAATTATTTTGGGCTGTTACATCTGTCCTGTGGTTTAAAGTCCTATCTCTCTGTCTTTGTAACATAGGTCTAAGTGTTTCTTTTGTAATTCTTAGCCTATGTGTTTTGGCTCTAAGGTTTGTAATAGGTTAGGTGTTTTTTCATTATGGGGGGGGGGGGGGGGGTGTTGGTTTTTGGTAATTAAAAAAACCTAAACTAACACAACCTATAAAACCATAGGTTCTGAAATCTGACCGTAGGAACCCTAGCTATCAAACAGCAATCAGTTTTTCAAACAACTCGTTTAAAAATGCAAAAGTTTGTTAGTCTAGTGTGATCCTATTACGGTTTATTCAGTTAGAAGTTTGTTAGTGCTAACTAACTAACTAACTTCTAACTGACATGTCCGGGTTTTGTGCCTATTTCGATGTGTACATAGTGTATATATATTCAGTCATCACATCACAGTAATATACAATCATTCTCAATCAATAAAGAATTAGAATTTTACAGTTTAAACTACTCTCTATTGATCTATCTCTATATTTCTAAGTTCTAACTCCCTAAACCGTTAGCTCCAGTCTCTTCATCCTTGACTTCAAGGTTGTGATCTTCAAGCAAAGGGCTTGTACCTCGCAACAAGAAGAAGAAAAGTGATTAGTCTAATTCTGTGACTGAATTAGAAAGTGAAGAAAAGGAATTAAAGGAACAGTGTGTTGAGAAAGATAGAAGTATTACCTTGTGATTGTGTTCTTGAAGGGTTCTAAGGTGAGAACTCTAAGACCAGTGCTGGGTTTTTCTTGAGATATATGCAAACGTGAAAAACACAGTTTAGGGTTTGCAATTATCCAAGAAAGCAGAATCTTACAAATCTAAGAGAAAAAGGATTTGACTACCTTTAATCTTGTTTCTGTAAAGTGTTTCCAAGGGTGGAATCACGCTAGTGGTGTTCAGTATCAAACCTCGGTGGTACCAGAAACATCAGAAAAGGAAAACCAAAGATTAGGGTTTGTTAAAGATTAAGAGCAGACAAGTAAAATTGACTCAGGTGTGATTTGTTACCTTCGGTGAATACGAATCGCACTTGATCTCTGTTTACCTGCAAAGAATCAAACAAAACCTAGTTAGGGTTTTGATTGTGAAACCGAGAGATTAGGGTTTCAGATCAAAGATCAAAGAAAGAAAGATATACCTTAAATCTTACGGTGATTGAAGGCAGAAATCATCATAAATCAGTAGTAACAGCAAGAACAGGTTTCAATCTCAGAACAAAGTATCGAACGAGTGAGAAGTGACACTCGTAGCTTCAGAATGGAGCGATTCAACGTGAAACCAAAGGGCTTTCAGTTGAATCGTCGTTTACAATCATCATCAGCCATTACCGAGCAAGATCTAAGCTTCAATCACAGTGTGAGAGCTCAGATCTTGTTAGGTTTTTCAGAGTTTAGAGAGAGAAGAGAGAAGATGAAGAAGCACCGTTTCAAGAAGAGAGAGGAAGGTTCTTGATTCACCGGTGCAGTAGAGTGAAAGTTTGAGACATATACTTCGGGTCACACAAGGATCCGCGTGTAGTAACAGTGACAACCCGCTGGGTTCCGCACGGATCAAGTGTGATCCAGTCACTCAAGTGTAAATCCAAGTGGGCCTTTAACTGGCTGCACCCCTGTATGTTGCTAATACAGCCTGCAGGTAAAAAAGGAAGTGTTAAAATTGAAAAAAACAATAGATAGGGTGAGCATGTTGCAGCGTGTAAATTTTGGATCTGATTCATTAGGACGCTCAATTGAACCATCAACAAAAACGAATTTGTTCTTCATTTCCAACGCCATAGTCATGGCTTGGATCCAGCAGTGACAATTTGGTCCTTCGAGAACAGGAGTAACAAGAACCAGTAAAGGATTTTCGTTAGGGTGGATGTAATAGGGATCAGAACAATCTTTCGGTTTGGAGGATTTCCGGTGAGGGATCTTGGCAAATGAATGTCACGAATGATCAGAATCATTCGATGAGGACGGCGACGCCATGGAAGCAGAGAGGAAAAAGCAAGAATCGAGCGATGAGAAGATGAAATCGCGCGATGAAAAAGGGGAAAAACGGTTAGAGGGTTACACCATGACCGAGAGAGAGAGAGAGAAAGAGAGAGAGAGGAATCACAACTTATAACATGTTGAAATAGTGAAAATGAATCTTCTAAGTTTATTCAACGGAACATAAGCAAAAGTTTATATACAATTGCACTGATATACCAGAAGCAGTAATAAAATACTCACTAGCATAACATCTAACTATTCTAAATAGTGACTAGACATTGGTTAACCATATGCAAATAACTAGCCCATTTAGTTATAAGTTTGGTTAACCACCAGAATTAACACATTGGTTAATCATATGCAAATAACTAGCCCATTTATTTACAAGTTTGGTTAACCACTAGAATTAAATTTACAAATAATAACTATTAGTCTAACAATCTAACAGTCGTTTTTTTCTTATATGATGTCACTTTTGTTTTTTCCCCATTCCAATTTAGGGATTGTGGTGCTCTTTCTTGTTCATATTGTGATCCCTCTTCCTATTTCTTTTTTCCGTTTTTTTATGAATATGTGGTGATAGAGTGGAGTATTGTTGCGATAACCATAAAAATGATGAGCTACCTTCAATAAATTTGGATTATTAGCGTTAAAAAAAGCCCCACATATTTTCTTGTTTCTTTATTATATATATTTGGTATCATCTTTTGTGATACCTTTCAATGCCTTTCTTTTAATTAAAAAAAGATTGCACCTTAGTTGTCGAGAAAGTATCAAGTAAAAGGAGTGATCTTCTGCTGAAAACTTAGATATGTGTAGGAAGAGAGTCACGCACGAGCATGGGCGGATCTTCCTTAGGAGTTAGGACCGGTGAGGACCAAGGCCGCCCTTAAAAATATGTGAAATTACTACCTTGCTATAAATCAACTACTAAATTAATACATGTTGAGATTTTTTTTTTTACCCCCACATATCACCATATACCTCCACAATATTTGATAAACCGAAAATACCCCTGACAAACTAAAACTCGCTCAGATTTATCTTTTTTAGATAAATCCGCTTTGTTATTTTTTCAAAACGGATTTATCTATTGTGGGTAAATCCGATTTTTTTTGGGAAATCGGATTTAGATAAATCCGCTTTGTTATTTTTCCAAAGCAAATTTATCTTCCCAATAGGTAAATCCGACTTTTAAATAACAAAGCGGATTTACCTTATGTGGGGGTACACCCGCTTTTAAAATTAACAAAAGCTGATTTACCTAATGTGGGAGTAAATCCGATTTTGAAATTAAAATTAAAATTAATTTTTTTTAGAAATATAAAATAGATATGAATATCAGTCGTCTTTTGATTCTGTTTAGTGTATTGTTCGTTAACATGTGACGATGTTGTACGTCGGGTGAATAATTTAGCCAATACTCACTTTTGAAATTTGCACGACCAGGGCCAGCCCTAGGCCTAGGCGGTGGCAGATCCAGAAACTTTATGTCGTGGGGGCAAAAATAGTCTAGTATTTTTTAGAAAAAAATATTATAACCATTTATAACATATATAATTTCATGATAAAACAGAACAAAGACTCGATCGACCCTTACTTGACAAAAAGTTAAAACTTACTTGGTCTTTGAGAATTAAAAAATACCAATTTAGTTATAAAAAAATAGTCAAATTAGCCATTTTAAAATAATTTTAAGGACATTTTGGTTACTCTAAAAATTAGTTTGACTAATATTTGAGATTTAATGACCAAATTAGTAATTTTCATTTCTCGGAGAACATATAGGTCTCTATTTTTCGTAAAGAAAATTTGAGCCATGGCTCTTTAAAAACCAAAATACTTAAGTTTTTCGTTGTGTATATTTATTGCTATAAAATGCCGAAGCAATAAAATTAAAATATTAAAAGACTAAATTAGTATATTTTATACCTTCTTTTCAAAATCAAATAACTCATGGGGGAAACCTTCTCTTTTTTTATGGGGGCAAAAGAATTTGTATCAAGTGTATGTAGCTAAAATATTTATACATGGTGGGGGCAATTGACCCCACACCATATAAGGTGGATCCGCCATTGGGCCTAGGCCGGGGGTGCGACCGCCTATGGCCCAAATTGAAGTTGATTAAAACCTACTTGAAATCATCAATGTTACAAGAGAGATTGAACTGGTTTGACAATTTTGTCAATTGAGAAAGATATGTTGGAGAACATTGATGTTGATGAGATTATAAATGATTTTGCAGTTCTGCCTATCATAACAGTTCTGCTGTTACCACCAAGTGAATTCTACAAATCATTTAACTTCGCATATAAATATAAAAATGAAAAAAAAAAGTTATGTTAAAAAAATCAAAGAAGTGAATCCACCAAGTTAATTTTGTTTTACATACTCAAGTTCCATGACTTGTTCAAGATTACACTCATCAATTGATCATAAAATTGAGCAAGGAAACACAATGACGCCACAATTTCAACTTAAAAATCAAATTGAAAACGGATAAAAAAGAGCATAACATCAAGTAGTCATTCCAATAACAAAACAACAGTACCAAAATTGCTCAAATAACATAACAAAATCTAAAATCAATTCAACTTGTAAACACAACCACACAAATTTTAATTTCAGAATCAAAAGAAGTGAAGGAAATTGGAACCTGAAAGGGCCAAACCTCAAAAACGACACTCGTAACTAGAGAGATCGGTGAAACCACCGCGTTCGAAATAGACCTTGACGAGAACCACACCTTCGTCGCCTAGACAAAATCGTTGCAAGCCAACAAGATGACGCAACTGTGAATGCAGCAATCAAGACAACAACAAGAAAGAATGAAAAAATCAAGAAGAAAACATCAAGAAAGAAGGAAAAGACATGATCAACGATTATCGAGATTAAAGAAAAATAGAGAAATTGATCTTTCACCTTGAGAGAGGAACTGACCAAAGAAAGCTTTCACGACGAACTGATGAGGGAGCTTGCACCTAGAGGGGAAGGAAGGGACGAACTGATGTGGAACGAAGGGACAAACCGGTGAGGACCGAAGGAACGAACTTGTCACTGGTTAGCAACGAGACGAAGTGGAAGGGAGGAACTGGTCGCTGGTTGGGATTGAAGGTACAAAGTGGAAGGGACCAAGTGAAATCGATTCAGGGACTGGGTACGAAGTGGAAGGGACGAAGTGAAATTGATTCAAGAACATGGGTTCAGCGCTTTCATGGGTTCGAAGCTTTCATGGGTTCAGCGCACGATGGGTTGTGGTTTTGGGTCGAATCGCGCGAAGGGAGTGGAAGTGATGAGAAGAAGGAACGGTGGTGGCCGGCGACGTGAAGGTGAGAGTGGTGGTCGCCGGCGACGTGTAGGTGAGAGTGGTGGCTGAGAGTGGAGAGGGTTTAGGGTTAGAGTGAGAAGTGAGAGTGAAAGTGAGGGTCGATGAATCTATTCTTTTAGTTTTAAGTGGGAAACATTTCCGACGGATATTTATGCATTTCCGACAAAAATGTCCCTCGAAAAGTAGCGAGGGATTTCAAATCCGTCGGAAAGTTAAGCGGGAAATGCCTTAAACACATAGCGATGGAATTATCCGTCGGAAACAAACGTATTAACAACCGAAAAAAATCCCTCGAAAATATCTGGTAGCATATTCTTGTAGTGAAAGAGAGTATTAGCATTTTTCTTGATATTTACTTTCATCACTCTAACTAACTCTTATTCCATGGTCGCGTGGTGGTAAAGATGTTAAAATAGTTTAGCATGAAAAATATTATAAGTTGATGTTTTTTGTGTCTGTGTATGTGTATTTATTTAGTGTTAGAGCATGTGTAAAAATTAGAATGGTAAAAGGTTAAGATTAGTACTAAATTTTTTTTTGTATGGACCTTGTTGGCTACCCACGGAGTGTCCCCAACGCTTTCAATGAAAGACTAATCTCCGCTCGTGTTTAGGATCAAATTTCGCACTGGTCAACACCGAGTTTGTCCACTGCGGGAATCGAACCCAGGAGCACCGGGTCGACCCCCCGTGTCCCAAGGTAGATTAAGCCATTGGGCCAACGGTGTTAGTTAGATTAGTACTAATTTAAACATACCACCTGTTCTGGAGTCAACCAGAGGGTTCCATTAGCAAAACCAGGAGGTGCACTTAGCAAGTCATATGGATCAGCCCAACCAATTCAGCCCATATCCACCTCATGCGAGCCCAATATGCTTGGACGGTCAAGATCGACTCTACCCATCCAACGATCCACAAGAGGGCACGATTTCCTATAAATACAGGCAAACTTTGCCCTTACAAAGGTTGAATCTCTAATCTTTAGTACCTTCACTCTTATATTCTATATACTGACTTGAGCGTCGGAGTGGCTTGCAGGTACCCCCCCGGGCGCTCATTGACCTCCTGTCAGGACAGTAAGAGACCTACCAACAGCAGACGACCAAAAAGCTGCTCGGTACAGAACATTGGCGACCACAGTGGGAGATATCTATCTTTCACAATCACTACTCCTCGAATTTTTCTTGTGCTGCTCCATGGCTCCCAGAGGCAGACCCCGGGTTCAGAGCATTGCCATACCCGCACCCCGACCGGAGAGTACCCCCGAGGGCAACGTCTTGACTATACAGGACGAGGGCACCAGTCGACCTGTCCAGCCTTCTAACGTGAATCAGCTTTTGGACCTCCTGGCCAGTCGCACTCAAGCTATGTTGGAACCGGAAGCACGACTGAGGGAGATTGAAAGGCGTGTGACCGCCCTGCCAGAACAGCCTCCAGTCAGCAGGTTGACAATTCCTCCAACGGTAGTGACCTCAAGGCGCCACCGGTCCCCACCTCGGAGACATCATGTCCATCGCTCTCCCCCAGGCGACGCAGGCATTGGGAATCAGGCTCACCCCCAGGGACCTATCGGCCTCATGACACCCACGCCAGCGCCTCCTCACACGCGTCCCCTAACACTCATGAGAGGTCAAGGAGCCGGGTTGCCACCCGCAGAAGGCACCACCGGGATTCTCCATCGAGGAGATCCCCCGAGCGACACAGGTATCAAGCGTTGGGCTATGAAGACACCTCCTCCCAAAACTCAAGAGGGTTTTCGGAGGAGGGGCCGTTTACGAGAAGGGTAGACGAATGCCAAATCCCAAGGGCCTTGGAAAAGCTGCCGAATCTCAAGATGTACGACGGGACTGGAGATCCGGACGGTCATCTGGCACACTTCTCCCTAATGATGCGCTACAGGGGTGCCAGGGAACCAGTCCACTGCAAAATCTTCCCCCTCACTCTCAAGGGTTCCGCATTAGAGTGGTTCCAGGAGCTTAGGCCGAATTCCATATCCTCATGGGGGCAACTGGCGAGAATGTTCACGGCTCATTTCACGGCCTCCCGGCTAAAGCCCAAATCTGAGGAAGTATTGAGAGCCGTCAGGCAGCATAACCACGAGACACTGAGGGAATATATTGAGCGCTTCAATAAAGAAGCTTCGGGCGTTCAAAGTTTGGAGGACAGGCAAAGGTTGTTCTGGATGAAAGACGGGTTGAAAAAGGGAAGTTTGTTCCAGGTCGATGTAGGCATCAACAAGCCTAGGAACTTGGGCGAGTTCCTTCGAAGATCCCAGAAATACATGAACTATGAGGAGGATGATATGGCTTACCGCGAGGCAGTCAAGGCGGGGGGCGACAGGGAACCCACCCAGGAGGTACGCCGGCAAAAGGTAACAGGGGGCGTACACCGTGAGGGACGCCCCCCAAGATCCTCAGGCCTTACTCCCCTCATCGCCTCAAGGGCGCAGATCCTGGCTGAATGTGCCAACGCTGAATTCAAAGACATTAAGAGGCTAGAGCCTTTGGTGTTGAAAGAGGGCCAAAACCCCTCGAAGAAATGGTGCCGCTACCATCAAAGCGGAGGCCACGGCACCAATGGCTGCCGAGCACTGAAGGAAGATATTGAGAAGCTGATCCAGAAAGGAAAGTTGACACAGTACGTAAAGAAGGAGGAGGAACCGAGCGGCTCGCGCAAAAGAGCCCGATCCCCCGAAGGTTGATACCGGTCCCCTAGGAAGGGGAAGGCCCCACTCGGCGAGAGGGTCGAAAATAGCGCTGATGAATCGACCGATGGAGAGGACACCCGGAGGCCCAAAGAAAGACCAGTGGCCATGGTGATCCACGGGAGAAACCCCCATGATAACTGGGGTTCAAACAAATCAATGAAGAGGAAGTGGAAAGAGATCCTCAGCATTGTGTCAACCTCAGTCGCCAGGAAGGGGCCAACCAGACCGCCCCTATCCTTCGACGACAATGATCTGCTCGACGGGAAACCGAACAAACACGTCCCACTGATCATCACTGCCATTATCGCCAACGTCGAGGTAAGAAGGATCCTGGTTGACCAGGGAAGTGTGTTGCGCCCAAAAAAGCCCCCGAGGGAGAACCTTCCTCGTTCACAACTTTTCTAAAATCAATGAAGCCGCCACCGATATTTATTAAGGAAAATATTAGGAAAACCTTTTTTGGAAAGTGATTGGTCTTGCGAAACTAGAGAATAGGGTTCGGGGGTCGGTTACGCGCGGGGAAGGTATTAGCACCTCACACGTCCTCTCTACTGAGAGGGAACCTTTAATTAAATGTGTGGTTTTAAGTGTTGATTTGAAAAATACCTAATTCGCCTCTTTATTTCTTATTGAAAATGAATTAAAGAACTTAATAAAATTTTTATTTTTTGGCGAGAAAGGAGAAAAAAAAAGAAAAGGTTTTTAGAAAAAGTGCTTGACAGGACATGGCCCGCTCCTACGTATCCCCCGGTGCGATGGAGAATTCAAAGCTACGTAGTTCTTGTTTGTCCTGAAAAAGGTTTTTGTTTTTTATCTTGTTTAATTTGTGAAAATTGAGCTTTCATGATGATCAATTGAGCAAAGGCTCCAAGTGACCACCGTTAGCACTCCATTGTTAATAATCATGCAAGCAAAGGCTTCGCAAGACTACTAACAAAGTTTTTGATTTAGTGAAAATCTTTAGGAAAATTAAGCATTCATGATGATCAATTGAGCAAAGGCTCCAAGTGATCACCACTAGTACCTCGTTGTTAATAATCATGCAAGCAAAGGCTTCACAAGACTATTAACAAAGTTTTTAATTTATGAGAAAATATTTTGTCTTGAAGAGAATTAAATTGAATTAAAAAAAAACGAGAAAAAAGGGGGGGGGGGAATGGTAAAATAGGGTATTATTAGCAGCAAGGGATTGTATGATTAATAGGTGGTGTAAAAAAAGAAGCCCAGTTCGCATAGGAGAGCCCAGTATGCGAAACTGGGCTTAAGTGAGGGAGGTGTGCGCATGAATTGAAGGGGTGCAAATGTTAATCTGATATTTTAATTAAATAAAATAAATAAATAAACAACAGGGCATATAAAAGGGGAACCTTCAGACTTAACCTAATTTTTCAATCCCTTTTCTACACAGCAGCCGCAACCACTTAGAAAGGAGAGAGAGAGAAAGAGTTTTGTGAGGAGAGAAATGAGAGAGGAAAATGCGAGACAGAGGGGAGAGAAGAGAAAGGAAAGGAGAGCGAGAAGGAGAAGGAGGAGGCGGTGGCGAGATTTCCGGCAAAGATGATGGACGGCGTTGAAGGGAGAGGAAGCGGAGCGTACGGCCACGGCTCAAGGCGCGCCGTTGACGGCGACGGTGAGTGGATCGGGCAGAGATCAAACGAGAGGACGACGACGTCCGGCCGCTCCTTGGCCGGCGTCGTCTTTTTGCAGCGATGAAGGGGTGGCGTCCGGTGGTTCGCCGGAACTGAAACGACAGCGTGGTTGAGGGGAACCGTGGGTTTCACAAACAGGGAACGCGCGAAGACAAAGCTTTGGTGGCGTAGGGCGGACGGCCACCGTCTACGGTGGCCGGAGTTAACAGGTATTATATTTTTTTTTTGCTTTTTTACGGATCTGGCCCTCCTCCTCAACTTTAATCCACCTACTGTTTTGTTACTTGGTTTTTTTTATTTACTTGTTTTTTTTTAAGAACAAACTAAATTTTAATTAAGCAACCATTCCAACTAATTATTAATTTTTTTTTCAGAACAGACCAACTAAACCTATGTCAAGTTTCAAACCTTGGTTTCATTTTTTGAAATTTTTTCATTACTGAACCTAAATTAAATAAACTATTTCAAACTAAATTTTTTTTTTTTACAGAACCTAACATAAACATTAAACACATTTTCGTCCCCCCCCCTTTTTATGCATATATACTGGAGGAGAACCTGAGAATAACAATAACAACACACAAAAGGAGCTAATTCGTTTCTCATACTGATACTAGTATATATTCACGGTGAAACAAAAACTGACTACTTCTAATAAAATGCATACTGAACCTATTACTACTAATAAAGATGATAATAAAAAAAAAGACTTGACCAACCTTTTTCCAGAAAAGAAAATCAAGAGCCCTTTAAAAAAAACGACCCACCCCACTGCTTCAGGTACTGCTTCTGAATTTTTAGCGTGAATTTTTCTGTGTCAAAAAAGGTCTCCCTGATTTGGTTTTCAGATTAGCATTTTATAGCAATATTTCTGAAACCGAAAATTAAATTTTTGATTCTCCATCATTGCTGATTAAAGCAGTGTCTCCTGGACAGCTAGTGATTTGTGTGTAGCTGAGTCAGGGCTGACTTCACCTCCCCCCCCTTTCTTAGCTGCTGATTTGAATTAGCTGTTTCTTTTTTTTCAGGTTTTGGAGTGGATCAACCCAGGCCCAACAGTTCCAGCAGCTTTAGAGAAACCCTAATTTGCTGCCTAATGTTGTATTTTTGGATCTGGCCATTTTTGGCCCTTTTGATGTAATTTTTTTTTGTATTTTTTGGACATTTGGACTCCTAAACACTATTAAATTGTAAATAAAAATAAATAGAATTTTTTTGACATTTTTAGACTATATATACTACTCAAAATAAATGAATAGGTAAAGTAAAAAATAATAAAAGAAATTGGGCCAAATACAAAACGATATCGGACCCAACTAGACAAGCGCGTGAGAATGAGGCCCAAATAGAATAAATAAGCCCGCTGACCACTAAATGCTAAAATTATCTCAGAATCGCGTTCTTGAGCCCAAATTGAAACGACAAACCCAATCGCGAGAAAAATGACTTTGTTAGTCCCAATTAGGTTCGACTAAATCCAAATACGAAGATTAAATTGAAGAACGCACGAAACGATCGATCATTCGCGTGCATGCCTAATTTAAAACAACGGTATTTCGATTTAGTTGAACAGGGTCATTGAAATTGACCAGGGTTAGTAACTGAGACGCCATACTGATAATTCTCGTAATCACGCGACTTCAAAACACGATTTAAGTAAAATAAACGACTAAAACTAGAAAAAGAAGACGGACAAAATTGGGGTATAACAGCTGCCCCTCTTTATTTGGATTTTGACAAGGAATATGAATTGGCTGAAACATATTCTGAGGCAAAATGGAAATAAAGAATTCAGAAATTATACCAATTTTGTCTACCTAGAGAAACCTGAGGTTTCTTTTCCTTTTCCTTCTCTTTTTTATTTATTATTTTTTTTATTATTATTTTTTTGTTTTATCTGGATTTTAACAAAGAATATGAATTGGCCGAAACATATTCCGAGGTAAAATGAAGATAAAGAGTAGACACTTTCGTGTCGATGCGAAAACGGTAAATGAACACTAACGTGCGGGCAAAAAAAGGTAAAACGGGCACTTGGCGTGCAGAAAGCGGTAAATGGGCACTTGGCGTGCAGAAAGCGGTAAATGGGCACTCGGCGTGCAGAAAGCGGTAAATTGCCCAGGCTGCCTAAAACCTGTAATCCTTAAACGGGCTCTTGACGAATCCGAGTTTGCACGTGGCTTCGAGGAGCACGCTTCCTGCTGGCCTTTTCGAGCGACCGGGGGATCATTATCAGCTCCGGAACTGATATACTGATCAATGCACGGCGTCCACTGTATCTTAGGCTGATACAACTATTCCGTTGAACCTCACATGGGGCTGCGGTCCATCGCGTTGCTCGTACACGACGTGAGACCTGGGCAGAAGGGAGCGTTGAACTCTGACGAGAGCGATTTTGAACTCCAAACTGCAATGCACGCTTGCGCGCTGAACTGAAAAACATTTGAGCTCCGAACTAAGGGAGCATTTTCTGGGAATCGAGGGCGAGGATTAACACCGAAGTATTTATCCGTCCTTGTACCTGCAGGTGATATGAACAAATGCATGCAATGCAAATGCCATGATTGCTTTTTGATGGGATGAACATGATGTGATGCAGGAGTTTCTTCTTGCTTGCATGAAATTTTTTTTCTATGTTTGATGAATGCAATGCATGAGTTTTGTTCGTTTTATTGCTCTTTTGCTCTCCTCTTTTTTTTTATCCCTTTTTCATTGTTTTCTTTTTCTTTTCTTCTTATTTTTGTTGCTCTTTTGCTCTTTTTGGCTTTTCTTTCACCAGTTCAACCAACTCGTAGGACTTGCGCCACGAGGCACGATGATCGTCCATAATGGTGTGAGGGTCATGCTTCAGCCTTTTTTTGTGGATTATTTTGACGCACTCAGTGCTTTTGTTTGGCTTTTATGAATTTACCTGATTGAGAGATCATTTCTTTTCTCATGATTTTCAAAAGTTTCGCAATGAGTTTAATGCTCTGATTTATGCACGTTTTCAGAATTCATTTATCATCTACCATAAAACATCATTTTAAAGCACAAATGAAAAGGAAGCAATGACAAAACAATAAGCAGACGGAGTGAAGAGTTTGGACTTTTATTCATATGGAAATCGAACGCGCAAAAGGTCGCGCCGACTGAAAAGAGTACATTGAGAACTTTGAAACTAAGAAAAAGCAAGAAAAATGGACGCAACAGATCTTATGAGCGTTTTTCGTCTTTGGAGTGTTGATGCCAATCACTCATACTTATATCCTTGATCACCCTTTTACCCAAGCTTTTGGAGACGCTGCTTGCCTCTTTTACTTTTTTAGTCCAACCTTTCTGGCCCTAATTTTTGCCTGGACCGCTCTTTGCGAGTTTTCAGTCCACCGGGTCGCTCTTTTTTTGCCTAGGCCGCCCTTTCGGGTTTTCAACCTAGCGAGCTAATTCTTGCTTGGCTCATTTTTTCTCTTTTTCCTTTTTATTTTTCTCAGGCGTAATATTTCTTGACTGAATCTGAATTGACTGGGTTTCTGAGTTCTTCACCATCCATGTTGGTGAGTATCAATGCTCCTCCAGAAAAGGCTTTCTTTACCACATATGGTCCGTCATAGCTAGGAGTCCATTTCCCACGGGGGTCACTCTGGATTGGCAGAATCTTCTTGAGCACAAGGTCTCCCTTGTTGAATTCTCGGGGACGAACCTTCTTGTCGAAAGCTGTCTTCATCCTTTGTTGATACAACTGGCCATGACACAGGGCAGCAATTCTTTTCTCTTCAATGAGATTCAGCTGATCCAGACGAGCTTGGACCCATTCTGCTTCTTCCAACTTGGTTTCCATTAGTACCCGTAGAGAAGGTATCTCAACCTCAATGGGGAGGA
Organism: Astragalus membranaceus; assembly: GCA_039519185.1. NCBI lineage: Eukaryota > Viridiplantae > Streptophyta > Magnoliopsida > Fabales > Fabaceae > Astragalus > Astragalus membranaceus. Next base: position 102,487,334 of record CM076848.1, on the reverse strand, counting down.
CTGCTTCCGATCCATACATCAAAGAGAAAGGGGTTGCCCCGGTTGAAGTACGCACTGAGGTACGATACCCATGTAAGGCGAAAGGAAGCATCTCGTGCCAATCTTTATAGGTTACTACCATCTTTTGCACAATCCTCTTGATATTCTTGTTGGCCGCTTCGACTGCCCCATTCATCTTGGGACGGTATGGAGAAGAATTATGATGTTGGATTTTGAAGTCCTCGCATAACTCTTTCATCATCTTACTGTTCAAATTGCTGCCATTATCTGTGATAATCTTATCCGGAAGCCCATAGCGGCAAATCAAATCTTTCTTTACAAACTTAGCAACCACAGAGCTGGTAATGCTGGAATATGAAGCAGCTTCAACCCACTTGGTGAAGTAATCAATAGCGACCAGGATGAAGCGATGCCCATTTGATGCCTTAGGCTCGATAGGACCTATGACGTCCATGCCCCACATTGAGAATGGCCAAGAGGCGGTCAAGACATTTAGGGAAGCAGGTGGTACATGAATATGATCAGCGTAGATCTGACACTTGTGACATCTTCTTACGAAACTATAGCAATCCGATTCCATTTGCAACCAATAATAGCCAGCTCTTAATATTTTTCTTGCCATGGTGTGCCCACTGGAATGAACCCCAAATGAGCCCTCATGGACTTCTCTCATGATTTTTGTTGCCTCTTCTTCTGTCACACACCTTAAAAGGACCATATCATAATTTCTCTTGTATAGAACTTCACCGCTCAAAAAGAAATTCCTTGACAATCTTCTGAGGGTTCTCTTGTCATTCTCTGACGCTCCAGGAGGGTATTCTCTGTTCAAGATGTACTGCTTGATGTCATAATACCAGGGCTTGTTATCAGACTCTTCCTCGATGACCATGCAATAATGATGTGCCGGCAAATCCCGATGCTGAATCCCGATGTGAGTCAAGCTTTTGTCGCAGCTGATATTAAACATTGAAGACAAAGTGGCTAGTGCATCAGCCAACTGATTCTCATTGCGAGGAAAGTGCTGGAATGTGATTTCTTCAAAAGGCTCAACCAGCTTTAGAATGTAATCTCGGTAAGGGATCAACTTGGAGTCCCTGGTCTCCCAATCACCGTTCACTTGGTGAATTACTAGAGCTGAATCTCCATACACATCAAGTCTCTTAACTTTCCAATCAATGGCTGCCTGGATACCAAGAATACATGCCTCATATTCTGCGATATTATTAGTGACGTAGAAGCTTAGTCTGGCAGTGAATGGGATAAAGCGATTATCAGGGGAAATCAGCACTGCCCCGGCTCCGTGCCCGTATATATTGGAGGCACCATCGAACACCATTCTCCATCTTTCATCTTCTGGGGATTTCCCTTCTTCAAACAAAGCCATGATATCTTCATCCGGAAAGTCATACTGCATACGCTGATAATCTTCAACAGGCTGGTGTGCCAGGTACTCGGCCAGCGCACTACCTTTAATTGCTTTCTGAGTGACATATAGGAGATCATATTCTGATAAAGGCATTTGCCAACGGGCAAGTCTCCCTGTAAGTGCGGGCTTCTCGAAGATATACTTGATAGGATCCATTTTAGATACCAACCAAGTAGTGTGACTTAGCATGTACTGCCTCAAACGATGAGCAGCCCAAGCTAGAGCACAACAAGTCTTTTCTAGCAGCGAGTACCTTGTCTCACAGTCAGTGAATTTCTTGCTCAAATAGTAAATGGCATGCTCTTTCTTCCCAGATTCATCATGTTGCCCTAACATGCAACCCATCGAGCTGTCTAGCACGGTTAGGTACAGGATCAGAGGTCTGCCGGGCACCCTAAATATTTAATTAATTTATTTAATTAAGTATTTAGAAATTTATTTTAATTAATTGAATATAATTTAATTAAGCGAAATTATGTTGAAATGGTGTAGGTGGTATTAGAAGGTGGAGGCGCCAAATTAGATGGACTTGGGCTTAAGTGAGAAGCCCAAGCCCATGACTCATGTGATATGCGAAGTGGCCAAGCCTTTAGGGGTTAGGGTTTTGTGTTAGCATTGGGCGAAATTGAGAAGAGGGAAAAGAGAGGAGGAGAGCGCCGTAGGGGAGGAGAAGAAGAGAGGAAAGTCGCGCAACCAAGGAGAGAAGAGGAACGTGGTCTTGTTGCTGGGTTCTGTCCGTGACTATCTCTAGGGCTTCTACTCTTCGAATTCGAGGTAAGGGGAGTTCTATCGATTTCTATAATAACTCCTATGATAGATCCTAAGTAGTGATAGCCTAGATTAGTCATGACCATGATATGTTTGTGAATTCGTGTCCTTGAATTGTGATGTATGCGTGATCTAGGTTGTGCTTAGGATGTGTGAATTTCGATGTTTTGATAGGTGGCTTTGATGATTTTACATGTGATTATGAGTAGTTGTAATATGAGTGTGATGGATTATGTGGAAATTTGGAAGAATCAATGTGTATGTGAAATTGGGCAAAAATCTGTGTTGCTGAAAGTGCCTGGGCGCTGGGTGCCCATGGTGCTGTGCGCTGTGCAGTGTTGCTCCAGGCGCTGGGCGCTGGGTGCCAGCGCTGGGCGCTGAGCGCCCGTGCGCGTGTGTGTGTGCGTAGCGCTGGGCGCTGGGGGCCAGCGCTGGGCGCTGAGCGCCCGTGTGCGTGTGTTGTGTGCTGCGCCAAGGCGCTGGGCGCCAGGCGCTGGGCACTGAGCGCCCGGGTGTGTGTGCGTGCGTGTGTTGCCTTTTTGCTAGGCGCTGGGCGCCAGATGCCTGGGCGCTGGGTGCCCATGGCGCCAGTTTTTCAGGATGTTCCCAAATGTTTTCGAAAACTGTTTTCGCTATATCTTTTGACTCGGACATCCGTTTTGAACGATTCAAAAAGCGTTGTGAAGCATTTTCCGTTGTCTATCTGTGTGCTCCCTTTTTAAAAATAAAAACTTATAATTTCAGAAGGTTGCTGGGCGCCCAAGTGGCTGTCCCCTGTGGTCGTTGCTGTGATATTGAAAATGCGTTTGGTGTCTTTAAAAATTCTCTTTTGCGTACGACCAGTGGTTTTAACGAGGTAATGTCAAAAATGATGATTTTGACGATGATGCCCCTAGTGGCTATTTAAATGACTGTTTTGCCCTTAGTGGCTAATATTAATTATAATGACGTGTAAATGACTATTTTTCCCTTAGTGGCTAATATTAATTATAATGACGTGTAAATGACTATTTTGCCCTTAGTGGCTATTATTATTTATAGTGACGTGTAAATGACGATGATGCCCTTGGTGGCTAGTAAATGACGTTTTGCCCTCAGTGGCTATTGTTTGAGTTGATGACATCTGTGTATAAGTGATGATGAAACCCAGTGACGTTTGAGGCCCGAAAGGCTAAGTGATGTTAAGGCCTAAAAGGCTAAGTGATGTTGTTGTTGTGTAAATTGTGAATTGACAGGTGCTGTGCCTCTTATTTGGCAAACCGGTAAGTGACGGGTCACACAGTTGACTGTGATTTGTGTATTTGAGTATTTGTGTGTTTGTGAGTGGTGCATGTCATTGTGTCTCATGCCCCATATGCATAAACCCAGTGACGTTTTGAGGCCCAAGTGGCTATGTGACGATGAGGCCTTAATGGCTAAGCGACGTTTGTGAAAAGGTACCTCATGCATATGCCCGCGAGTGGGTTGCATTTCATATGCCTACATGACATAGTGATGAGTTATTGTAGTGATGTGATTGATGATTGTGATGTGATTATTTACGAGTTATTGTAGTGATGTGATTGATGATTGTGATGTGATTATTTACGAGTTATTGTAGTGATGTGATTGTTGATTGTGATGTACTCATTTTAGAGCTGTGACTTGACTTATTATTTATCATATGATTTATTATATGAATTGAATTGGACTCACCCTTCTGTTTGAATGTTACCCCTATGCGGTAACGTGCAGGTGATCTCGAGTGAAGGCTTAGGTATCTTCACTAGCTGAGTCGGGTCGTCTACTCTGATTATGTAACACTAGGGGTGGGATGACGTTGTTTAAGTTATTTATGACCATTGTTGTTATTGGATTTTACTATTGTGAGCCTTGCATAGTTGCAATGCCTTTTATGATTAAACTGGTTGGATTTTCTGCTGTGAAGTTGTATTTTAATTGACGATGACGTTTGAAAGTATTATAAGACTGTTTTTGAAAAGCTGAGTAATTTGGCGTGTGATGTTTAATGAAGTAAGTGTGACATCCCTTGTGGTGTAATTAAATTTTGAAAACTCTGATATTTTTCCAATTAAATTAACGGGTAGAAAAAGGGGTGTTACAATAGTGGTATCAGAGCAATGGTTGGTCCGTCCGGCCAAGTCGTCGAGTCGTTGTGTCGGTGTACGACCAACTGTTGTCCTTTAAGTGCTGACCAATATTGTGTTGCAGGTAAGCCAAGAGTTGCTAGTGGTAAGTGAACTAGTGGGGGGAAAATACCCCTACCGATATTGTGTGCTGTAGTTATTAAAACACGGTTGCCGTTTTATTGCTACTGTTTAATTATTGAAACTACTATGTTGTTGCTGTGGACTATGGTTACTGTTAGTGTAAATTACTTGGTTTGTTGCCATTAATGATTGTTACTGTTGTGCTGGAAGGTAATTACTGTAGTGTTTTATCGTTGACAATTAAGTACTGTAGTTGTTTTGATTTAAAACTTTAATTGCTGTTTTTGAAAAAGACCAATGTTGCTGTTGCTGAAAATATTGTGTTGTTTCTAAGGATTAATGTCGCTGTTTCATTATTGATGTTTTTGAAAATCGTTTCATTTGAGCAACACTAATGCCTTATGCTCGGTGATTTTGTGGTCTGGAAGGTAAAATGACTTCTGAGATTGTTTTTGAAAAGTCAAATGGGCGATTTTACGGTTGGAAACGGATATCGATGATAAAATCTATTTTTCCTTATGAATAAACGTAGATGATGTTGTTGTAAAGAATGAAAGAAACAAATTTATTTTGACTTAGGATTTTAAATGAAGTGTAGGTGTTGAAATTCTTGTTGGGCTGGAAGATAATTTTCTAGTTAGTCTTGTTTGGAAAAAGAGTAACGATTTTATGTTGTGTAAGTTTTGAAACGTTTGACTAATAATTCGATTAATAATGATGAAGGTTGCATATATGTTCATTATGAACATTGTTTGTACGTGTTTGCTTTTATTGAACTGCTGAGTTTTGGAATTAATCGAGTATCTAAATGTCGTGTGCGATATGCTGTATGAACTAGGTGTGTTTTATTCTTGTAAATTGAATTTGGGATTAATTAGAAACATTTTATAAAACTGAATTTGTGTGGTTTATTTGGAGAAATTTTATAAAGCTGTATTTTTGGGTTATTTAGTGAAACTAGTGAGGTACTGACTGAAAGTTATGATTGATGTAGTTGCTTTGGCTCGAATCGCGTGTAAGTGTAATTTTAGTCGAAAAACTGTAAAACCGACAATTAATGAATTGTGTGGAAATTGATGTTTGAATATGTATATGATTAGTAGGAAGTTTAAATTATGCCTGATGACTGAAATTGTGGCTGCGTGGATGTTTAATTTGTTGCTAAGCTCACTGTGTAGGCACTTTCTGAGTAGGTTTGACTTTCGGCTAAACTGGGACTGTTTTACTGGTTGATAAATCATATAACTTACAATTTTAGAAACTAGACTGAACGCTTGTCATTTTGGCTTTGGTTTGGTCGCATTTGGAGTAGTATAGCCCCAGTTATGGGCTTCGCAAGTTAGGATAAAATTCTGGGGACCGTCTGGACATGGGGTCAGTGTTTTGATTGTAGTGTTTTCAAATGAACTCCTTTTCGAATGAATCCAATTTCTTTGAAAACTAGACAAAATGTTCTACTGTTTAGGCTGAAGTTCAGGTCATTTGGGTTTGTTTTGGTCATTGTAGAAGAGTCACAACTTTGGACACAGTCGCTGCCCCATTTTCTGGACCTACTGCCTTGTTTGCGAAAACTGTGCTATTCGACTCATCATTTTGAAATTCTAAAAATATAGCCAGAAACTAGACTCCGTAAGTTTTCCGTAGAGGGGTTGTTTGCTAAATTCCGATGTCGTTTGATAGGGTAAATAAATTGTTGAAGTCTATGTGTGAGTGCTGGAATTTCCTGCGTTGCTTAGTTTGTACTGTCACTGTAACGGAAAGACTGTTTTTGCAATATCTTTTGAACCAGGAGTCCGATTTGAGTAAACTAAAATGTTTCGGAAAGCTTATTCAGAGGCCTAACTGAATATTCTAATTTCATGGAAAAATTGACTGTTTCTGGTGTCGTTGATTTTTAGGGGTGCCGGTCGGATTAAATTGAAGTGTTGTCGGTGGCTTAGAGCCCCAAGTTGTTATTGTGTTGTCGGTGGCTTAGTGCCCCAAGTCGTTGTTGCAGTGTCGGCACCTTGGTGCCCGAAGTTGCTGATGTGTTATTGATTATGGGATTGTTGGTATTGGAGTTGTCTCCGCATTGTTGCTTTGTTGTTGCTTGTGGTTGTCTCGTTAATAATGTTGATGCTTATGTGTTGCCTGGGGTACCGCCGAATGGCCCAAGTTATATTGTTGTTAATTTGTTGTTGTGGGCCGATGGCCATTATTGATTAGTACGCCGCTACTATGCCCCATGCGTGGTTGTTGTTGATGATGTTGCTTTGCTGTTGGTTTGTCGTTGTTGATGTCGCCTGAGTGGCAATTGTAGTTGTTGATGTCGCCTGAGTGGCAATTGTAGTTGTGGATGTCGCTTGAGTGGCAATTTTAGTTGTTGATGTCGCCTGAGTGGCAATTGTAGTTGTTGATGTCGCCTGAGTGGCAAAGTTGTTTGTTGATGTTGTTGTCGTGTTACTAAATTATGAGGCTTGATGTACGACTGTTATGCGCCCTGTGAGTTTCTTGTGATGCCGTGATGATTGATGTAATTTGTTATCCTTAAGGGTAGATGAGGGAGGTAGAATGCGAGCTAGTTCATCAGAGTGGCGCAGCGGAGTAGAGAGTGAGCCTGATTATTACTGCTTGAAGTTACCTGGCCGAACAAGTAGGAGGGACGGCCGCCCAAGCACTTACCGCCGGTAATTAAAGCAATAGTAATCAGCATGATAGGTAGCACTAGTTGTCTAGGTGGCCTTAGAGGGAGAGTGTTGGCGTTGACAGGCGAATTTCGAGGACGAAATATTCTAAGTGGGGGAGAGTTGTAACACCCTAAATATTTAATTAAGTATTTAGAAATTTATTTTAATTAATTGAATATAATTTAATTAAGCGAAATTATGTTGAAATGGTGTAGGTGGTATTAGAAGGTGGAGGCGCCAAATTAGATGGACTTGGGCTTAAGTGAGAAGCCCAAGCCCATGACTCATGTGATATGCGAAGTGGCCAAGCCTTTAGGGGTTAGGGTTTTGTGTTAGCATTGGGCGAAATTGAGAAGAGGGAAAAGAGAGGAGGAGAGCGCCGTAGGGGAGGAGAAGAAGAGAGGAAAGTCGCGCAACCAAGGAGAGAAGAGGAACGTGGTCTTGTTGCTGGGTTCTGTCCGTGACTATCTCTAGGGCTTCTACTCTTCGAATTCGAGGTAAGGGGAGTTCTATCGATTTCTATAATAACTCCTATGATAGATCCTAAGTAGTGATAGCCTAGATTAGTCATGACCATGATATGTTTGTGAATTCGTGTCCTTGAATTGTGATGTATGCGTGATCTAGGTTGTGCTTAGGATGTGTGAATTTCGATGTTTTGATAGGTGGCTTTGATGATTTTACATGTGATTATGAGTAGTTGTAATATGAGTGTGATGGATTATGTGGAAATTTGGAAGAATCAATGTGTATGTGAAATTGGGCAAAAATCTGTGTTGCTGAAAGTGCCTGGGCGCTGGGTGCCCATGGTGCTGTGCGCTGTGCAGTGTTGCTCCAGGCGCTGGGCGCTGGGTGCCAGCGCTGGGCGCTGAGCGCCCGTGCGCGCGCGTGTGTGTGCGTAGCGCTGGGGGCCAGCGCTGGGCGCTGAGCGCCCGTGTGCGTGTGTTGTGTGCTGTGCCAAGGCGCTGGGCGCCAGGCGCTGAGCGCCCGGGTGTGTGTGCGTGCGTGTGTTGCCTTTTTGCTAGGCGCTGGGCGCCAGATGCCTGGGCGCTGGGTGCCCATGGCGCCAGTTTTTCAGGATGTTCCCAAATGTTTTCGAAAACTGTTTTCGCTATATCTTTTGACTCGGACATCCGTTTTGAACGATTCAAAAAGCGTTGTCAAGCATTTTCCGTTGTCTATCTGTGTGCTCCCTTTTTAAAAACAAAAACTTATAATTTCAGAAGGTTGCTGGGCGCCCAAGTGGCTGTCCCCTGTGGTCGTTGCTGTGATATTGAAAATGCGTTTGGTGTCTTTAAAAATTCTCTTTTGCGTACGACCAGTGGTTTTAACGAGGTAATGTCAAAAATGATGATTTTGACGATGATGCCCCTAGTGGCTAGTTAAATGACTGTTTTGCCCTTAGTGGCTAATATTAATTATAATGACGTGTAAATGACTATTTTGCCCTTAGTGGCTAATATTAATTATAATGACGTGTAAATGACTATTTTGCCCTTAGTGGCTATTATTATTTATAGTGACGTGTAAATGACGATGATGCCCTTGGTGGCTAGTAAATGACGTTTTGCCCTCAGTGGCTATTGTTTGAGTTGATGACATCTGTGTATAAGTGATGATGAAACCCAGTGACGTTTGAGGCCCGAAAGGCTAAGTGATGTTAAGGCCTAAAAGGCTAAGTGATGTTGTTGTTGTGTAAATTGTGAATTGACAGGTGCTGTGCCTCTTATTTGGCAAACCGGTAAGTGACGGGTCACACAGTTGACTGCGATTTGTGTATTTGAGTATTTGTGTGTTTGTGAGTGGTGCATGTCATTGTGTCTCATGCCCCATATGCATAAACCCAGTGACGTTTTGAGGCCCAAGTGGCTAAGTGACGATGAGGCCTTAATGGCTAAGCGACGTTTGTGAAAAGGTACCTCATGCATATGCCCGCGAGTGGGTTGCATTTCATATGCCTACATGACATAGTGATGAGTTATTGTAGTGATGTGATTGATGATTGTGATGTGATTATTTACGAGTTATTGTAGTGATGTGATTGATGATTGTGATGTGATTATTTACGAGTTATTGTAGTGATGTGATTGTTGATTGTGATGTACTCATTTTAGAGCTGTGACTTGACTTATTATTTATCATATGATTTATTATATGAATTGAATTGGACTCACCCTTCTGTTTGAATGTTACCCCTATGCGGTAACGTGCAGGTGATCTCGAGTGAAGGCTTAGGTATCTTCACTAGCTGAGTCGGGTCGTCTGCTCTGATTATGTAACACTAGGGGTGGGATGACGTTGTTTAAGTTATTTATGACCATTGTTGTTATTGGATTTTACTATTGTGAGCCTTGCATAGTTGCAATGCCTTTTATGATTAAACTGGTTGGATTTTCCGCTGTGAAGTTGTATTTTAATTGACGATGACGTTTGAAAGTATTATAAGACTGTTTTTGAAAAGCTGAGTAATTTGGCGTGTGATGTTTAATGAAGTAAGTGTGACATCCCTTGTGGTGTAATTAAATTTTGAAAACTCTGATATTTTTCCAATTAAATTAACGGGTAGAAAAAGGGGTGTTACAGTTGAACCGGCGTCAGAACTCCTTGCTCGTACTTTCCCAACCCTTTTCCGATCTGGTAACCATTTTGCAGCATGACTTTGGCTACCATGATAGCAGCGTCAGATATCTTTGGTACGGGCAACGGGGCCTCTTCCCCCACAAAAGCAGCATTTGCAATTTCTAGTGATTGAAAGGAAGATTCAAGCGATTCCTCTGTAGCCTCAATGTATTGAGAGGGATGGGGCTTGCTAACGATGAACTCTTCCTCTCCAAAAACGACTATCAGCTTGTCGTCGACTACAAACTTAAGCCTTTGGTGGAGGGATGAAGGAACAGCACCGGCAGCATGAATCCAGGGTCTCCCCAGGAGACAACTATAGGATGATGCGATGTCCATGATCTGAAAATTCACATAAAATACTTCTGGCCCTATCTGCATCTGGAACTCCATTTCTCCCATAACCTCCTTCTTGGATCCGTCAAATGCCCTAACTAGTGTTGAGCTAGGCTTCATATATGAACAGTCTACATTTAATCTGCTCATAGTAGATTTGGGCATGACATTCAAAGAGGATCCATTGTCGATGAGGACCCTGGAGAGTGTATATTCACCACATCTAACTGAAATGTGAAGTGCCTGATTATGCCCCTTTCCCTCAGGGGTGAGCTCATCATCGGTAAAAGTGATATAATTAGATGCAACAATATTCCCTACAATGCCACCGAGCTGGTCAGCAGTGATGTTCTGAGCTACATGAGCTTCATTCAATACTTTCATTAGGGCTGCACGGTGAACCTCAGAATTGAGCAGTAGGGACATGATGGAGATCTTTGCAGGGGTGTGGTGCAGCTGGTCCAACACTTTGTAATCACTCTGACGCATGATCTTCAGAAATTCAGTGGCTTCTTGTTTTGACACTTTCCTACTTTCCTTGGGTTCTTGCGCTTTGCCTTTGCGAATTCTTTCCTCCTCCTCCTTTGAGGGACCTTCTTTCAGGACTTCAGGGGCATAAACACGTCCGCTCCTAGTGACTCCGCTGCTTCCCGCAATGTTGGTGACATCGGGAACAACTTGAGGCGTCTGAATTGGAACTGACACCCCATAGCTCATTGGAACAGCATTGTTCTTTTGATGAGGAGCTGGGACAGGAATCACAATGGTCTTAGGTCTCTCCACGATCGGCTTTCGGCTATACGGAACCTCAATAGGTACCTGAACATTTCCATTCCTATCTGATTCGAAGGTCAGCACATCCTCCTCTTTCTCTTGCACACCCATTTGGATTATATGACGATCCAACAGGTCCTGCAAAACTGTCTTGAAGGTCTCACATGTTCCGACACAATTATCATCAACACATACTTCTTTCTGAGCACAACCTCTCTCAATGACCCCGAACTTGCATAGCTTTGCATGAATGACCTCTAAGGGTGTTTGGATACACTCCACAGTTCTGATTAAGGATTGACTTCCCGTATCATGGATGGCATTGGTTGCATGTTTCTGGTGGCCAGGCAGCGGATTAGTTGTGATGCTCGGGTCTTCTTGTTTGAAGGTTATCCCTTTGGCATCAATAAGATCTTGCACTACAATTTTGAATGCCTTGCAGTCCTCAACAGCGTGTCCTACTGCCCCTTCATGAAATGCACAGGTAACATTGGGATTGTAGCCTCGGAAGTAGGGTGGTTGAACTGGTCTCATGGGTCTGGTATTGATGAGTTTGTTTGTAGAAAGATAGTTGAAGAGGTCAATATAGGACATGGGGATGGGATCGAAGGTGGTCTGTTTTTTGTCTGGGTAGCTTTTGTGGTAGTTATTTTGTGGTGGAAGGGTTGGTCGCGTTTGAGTGGGGACAGGGATGTTTTGTGGTTGATAAGGTGGGCTTATGGTGATGGCGTTGGTTTCTCCTTCTTTCTTCTTTGGAAATCCGGAAAATGGCTTCTTCTGGGTGGTTATACCTGTGGAACCATGGGCAATCTTGCCGCTTCTCATCCCGTTTTCTAGTCTTTCACCGATGATTACCATGTCTGAGAAATTGGAAGACACGCTACCAATCAACCGATCGTAGTATAACGGCGGCAGGGTTTCCGTGAACATGAAGACTAATTCTTTCTCTAACAAAGGGGGCGTTACTTGTGCAGCCAAAGCCCTCCACCGCTGGGCATACTCTTTGAATGACTCATTATCTCTCTTTGCCAGACTCTGCAACTGTGTTCTGTCTGGCGCCATATCTGTATTGTACTGGTAGTGTCTGAGGAAAGCATCAGCCAAGTCTTTCCAACAATGGATATGGGACGGTTCTAGCTGCATGTACCAATTGAGAGATGCTCCCGCAAGGCTCTCTTGGAAGTAATGGATCAACAACTTGTCATCATGAGAATGTGCAACCATTTTTCTACAGTACATGGTCAGATGGCTTTTAGGGCAAGTCACGCCTCGGTACTTGTCAAAGTCGGGCACTTTGAATTTGGGAGGTAAAACCACATCAGGGATGAGACACAGATCACGAGCTTCTCTTGCTCTAGAGCCCGACCCTTCAATCATTCTTAAGCGCTCTTCTAACATATGATACCTGTCTCTAGCTTGAGGAGCTTCAGCAGGGTAGTTCTGAGGAAAACCATTCACACCGTAGTGAGGATTACTCATCGCCACTACGGCTGGGTTCACGTGTGGGTCACGTGAGTGAGTGATATTCCCAGGAATTGGTCCCTGAATTGGGGGATAGACCGTTACTGGTGAATGAAAGTCGAACGGAGTTCCCGGCGGAATAGGAATCTGAATTTGGCCCTGAGGTGCTCCCGTTCCTCCACTGTTTGTGGCTGAGATGGGTCGGCCTTGTTCTGCAACACTAAGGGGATTACTTCCCGCATTAGCCTCGGCTCCCGGAGGTGTGTATCCGGATGGGAGTCCCCAAGGCATCCCATGCGTAACTGGTTGGCCCTGGTTATTGGTTCCTGAAGTATGAGCAAAGGTGTTAGTCTCGAGACTCGGAGGGGGAAGAGTGACAGCAACTCCGGTAGTGACGGCGAGATTTTCAGCGGCAGTTCCGTTCCTCAAAGCTTGTAGTATGCCCATCATTTCCGTCATCTGTGCTTCCATTGCCCCTATTTTCGTTCTCAACTCCCGATTCTCTTGAACCAATTGCTCTGTATTGGGAACCTCAGCAGAGGTGTTACCATGGTCTGGTTCCCCACTTCCTAAGTCTTCAATAACAGGACGGCCCCGGTCATTCTGGTTAGTTGCCATGAGTCTTGCTTGTAGACGAGTCAGGTATCGATGTTGGCGAACCAGCTTGCCTTTTTCTATTGAGGGAATACACTTTATGAGCACGAGAATTAAATAAACGAATGCAGATGCAATGCAATATGCATGATTTTATGTTTGTTTGGGTGCCGGGAATCGCGGTGTAATTCGTCTTGTCATAGGCGTGTAGGTCTAAAGCTCTAATATTTTATTTTTATATATATATATATATATTTTTTTTTATTTTTTTTTATTTTTTGCTGTTATTTTTTGCAACGGAGTTGGAAACAATAGGCAAAACGAACACACTTTATTCAAAAGGAAAGAATACTTCAAACTCGAGGGAAAAACAAAGTACAATATTCTGAAGACAAAGTACAATATCCAAAGAAAATTACAACTTTTTAGAGAAAATTACAATTTCCTAAGAATTATCGTAATGATCTAAAGTGGACTTCAGAGGCATATAGCCTTCAATTTCTCCTTCCTCTTTCTCTTCTTGCTTTCGGCTGCCCCCTTGGCTTTCTCCATGAGTTCTTCTGTCAGGATCTTGCAATACTCGACAAACTCACGCACCTTGGCCGGAGTGTTGCAAGGGTTCATTTCTGCTTCCGCTCTTCTTAGCTTCTTGGGAACAACTCTCACAGCTTGATTAGCTAGCCCTGCTAGCTTTGAAAATTTGCTCCTCCAAAGCCGAATCTCATCCCTTAGCTCCTTGATGACTTCTTGGTCTTCTATTTTGCCAATTAATGCCATGAAGCGTTCCTCCCAGTACTGGCTTTCTGCTTGCACTTGCTCATAAGATTCCCTTAGGTATTGGAAGTTCCTCTTCAATTCATCCGACTTTCCTTCTTCAAACTCCAAAGCTTGTTGATATTCTTTCAAGATCCCTATGATAGACTCTCTATCTTGCCTGATGTTTTCCACTTGGTTCTCCATTTCAAACTTCATCCTTTGGAATCCTTCTTTTGACTTAGCTAGCGCCTCTCTAACCATTTTCTCATCCCTCTTTGACTTGGTATATGATTTCTTCCATTCCCTTGCTTCCGCCACAGCCTCATTCATCTTTGAGACGCACCTCTTTACTTCTTCTTTAGCTCCCTCCAAATGTTTCTGAATTCCCCTCTTGCTCTCTTCTCCTATTTCAAGCTTCCTATTGGTTGCTTTAATAGCGGCAGCTTGAAGAACATTTTCATTTTCTAGCTTCCGCTTGTCTTGCATCACCTTTCCCAATCTGTTTTGCAAAGCCATTTTCTCTTCTTCCGCTTTCGATAAGGCCAACTTAACCTCTTCTAGTTCTTCAATTAGGGGAACATGGGGTTCTGGTATTTTCTCTTCAAGTGATGGCATTCCTTGGTTGGATGATCGAGTTTCCTTAATCCTTTTTTCAAGCCATTGAGTGAAGGAGATAGCAGTGGTCCTTTTAGATAACTCGCCCTTGTTTTTCCGCACCACGGTTTCCCAAGCTTGCAAGACTCGCCGAAGTAAGTCCTCGTCTTTAGGGATCCCCTCATGGAGGTAAAAACGGAACAACATAGCTTCGGAGGGTGAGTCCCGCATAGGGTACCCGAGTTGTCTCAAGGCCAAAGACGGGTTATAATTGATGCATCCCTGTGTTCCCATGAGAGGAACGTTCTGGAAACTGCCACATTGGAATATCACTGAGGGTCTATCTTCCCAAAACTTGTGCAAGTACCACCGAATTTGAAGAGCATCAAGGTTCTTGAGAGTATCCTTCCACTCTTGAGGGCTCATAGTCTTCGGATTGCAACCCAAGGTGTAGGAAAGCAGGTCCCCAACTTCACTTTTATTAATGCACACATGACTGATCACCCAAGCGTATAGCACAGGGAAGGAACAACACATCTTATCCTTTCGAAACTCTTGATGGCGGGTGAAGGCACGATAGGTCTCGGCGAGAGTAGCGGGAACCGGGTTGATGAGACTTTTTGCACTCTTGAAAGCTAGGAACACACCAACAGCGGTTTCATCTATATGTTTCTCGATCTGAGGGAAAAGAACAATGCCGAAGATGGTCAAAGCTAGTACTTGCTTGAAAGAAACCCAATCATTTGATGCTACATAACTAGTCATCAAACTTTAAAAGTTCTCCTGAGGAAACCCAAATATCTTGTTACGCTTAACTTTGTGGGACCGCACTTCTTCTACACTGATTTGTAACAAGGAAGCAAACTTCTCATCTGAATAATACTGCCTCTGATACTGGTAAGGTCTAGCCTCTAAGCGATTAAAACCCAGAATCTTCTCATACTCCTCTAAGGTAGGTGCCATTTGGAAGTTCTTGAAAAGAAAACATCTAATCTCAGAGTCGTAGAACCAACATAGGGCAGTGATGGCGCTCTCTTGTACTTCTAACTGTAATAACTTGCGGATGTTCCCATAAGTCTTGTCGAAGGACTGAAGCTCAATAGGACCTAATAGGGAAGCATACTCCTTCAACCTAGCTACATCAATCTTATTTACAATGGGGAACCTCGAATTGAACGCGGTTTTGCCTTTGGATTCCATGTTGCTTCTTACACACCTATGACAAGATTCGATGTTATGTTGCAATCTCCGGCAAACAAACTTTAATGCATGAAGAATGTAAATGATGAAAGTTTTTTTGTTTCAAACTTTTGTTAGATGCAAATGCAATGGTGCGAAACGATGTGAATGCGAAATGATGTGGATGTGAAATGATGTGTCATTTACATAAAAAGAGGGTAAGAAACTAAGGACATTATTTTCTACGATTTTAGAGTTTAAGAAAAAGGAATGCCTAAACTAATGCAACAAACAAAGGCGTGCCCCCGTGTCCTACAAAGGGTGGGAATCCTAGGGTCTAAAGTCGACGAAAGGGGTAATCCTCCCATGTAGGTTCTAATCACTTCCTTACAATGGCAACCAAGAGCTAAAGTCTCTCTCATGATGGCACCCACAATCGTAGAAAGCTACCGAGTGTGAGGCATCATGACAAAGCGTACTCTTGGGCGGAACTTTCATGAGAGCCATACAGACAAAGGTCTACGAATGGCAGTCACTAATCGTTCCCACTCTCCTAGGTTTTTGTTCAGACCTTGGGTTTTAGGCCCCACTCAATGTTCACAAGTATAGGGTGTGAAGTGTGTGTTGAGGGCACAACACCTAGAAATAACTACCCTTCCCCACCTGCAAGAGAAAACACAACAATCCAGACAAAAGCAAGCGATAACATGTTGTCTACCCTAGGGTTTAATATCACCAAATACAACTAATCTTGGGTGCCAACAACATTGCACTACTTACCTTAGGAAAGGGAGCAAAGAAGAAGGGGACATGATAAGAAAGGGGAAGAAATGCATGAGGGAACTAAGCAAAGAAGTAACTATCTATTCAAATCAATCATATAAACCACACACTTAATTAATTAGGCTTGACCCACTTTTGAAAAAAATGTTTTTTTTTAGTCTCCCCAGCGGAGTCGCCAGCTGTTGCGCCCGAAAAAGCCCTCGAGGGAGAACCTTCCTCGTTCACAACTTTTCTAAAATCAATGAAGCCGCCACCAATATTTATTAAGGAAAATATTAGGAAAACCTTTTTTGGAAAGCGATTGGTCTTGCGAAACTAGAGAATAGGGTTCGGGGGTCGGTTACGCGCGGGGAAGGTATTAGCACCTCACACGTCCTCTCTACTGAGAGGGAACCTTTAATTAAATGTGTGGTTTTAAGTGTTGATTTGAAAAATACCTAATTCGCCTCTTTATTTCTTATTGAAAATGAATTAAAGAACTTAATAAAATTTTTATTTTTTGGCGAGAAAGGAGAAAAAAAAAAGAAAAGGTTTTTAGAAAAAGTGCTTGACAGGACATGGCCCGCTCCTACGTATCCCCCGGTGCGATGGAGAATTCAAAGCTACGTAGTTCTTGTTTGTCCTGAAAAAGGTTTTTGTTTTTTATCTTGTTTAATTTGTGAAAATTGAGCTTTCATGATGATCAATTGAGCAAAGGCTCCAAGTGACCACCGTTAGCACTCCATTGTTAATAATCATGCAAGCAAAGGCTTCGCAAGACTACTAACAAAGTTTTTGATTTAGTGAAAATCTTTAGGAAAATTAGGCATTCATGATGATCAATTGAGCAAAGGCTCCAAGTGATCACCACTAGTACCTCGTTGTTAATAATCATGCAAGCAAAGGCTTCACAAGACTATTAACAAAGTTTTTAATTTATGAGAAAATATTTTGTCTTGAAGAGAATTAAATTGAATTAAAAAAAACGAGAAAAGGGGGGGGGGGAATGGTAAAATAGGGTATTATTAGCAGCAAGGGATTGTATGATTAATAGGTGGTGTAAAAAAAGAAGCCCAGTTCGCATAGGAGAGCCCAGTATGCGAAACTGGGCTTAAGTGAGGGAGGTGTGCGCATGAATTGAAGGGGTGCAAATGTTAATCTGATATTTTAATTAAATAAAATAAATAAATAAACAACAGGGCATATAAAAGGGGAACCTTCAGACTTAACCTAATTTTTCAATCCCTTTTCTACACAGCAGCCGCAACCACTTAGAAAGGAGAGAGAGAGAAAGAGTTTTGTGAGGAGAGAAATGAGAGAGGAAAATGCGAGACAGAGGGGAGAGAAGAGAAAGGAAAGGAGAGCGAGAAGGAGAAGGAGGAGGCGGTGGCGAGATTTCCGGCAAAGATGATGGACGACGTTGAAGGGAGAGGAAGCAGAGCGTACGGCCACAGCTCAAGGCGCGCCGTTGACGGCGACGGTGAGTGGATCGGGCAGAGATCAAACGAGAGGACGACGACGTCCGGCCGCTCCTTGGGGTGGCGTCCGGTGGTTCGCCGGAACTGAAACGACAGCATGGTTGAGGGGAACCGTGGGTTTCACAAACAGGGAACGCGCGAAGACAAAGCTTTGGTGGCGTAGGGCGGACGGCCACCGTCTACGGTGGCCGGAGTTAACAGGTATTATATTTTTTTTTTGCTTTTTTACGGATCTGGCCCTCCTCCTCAACTTTAATCCACCTACTGTTTTGTTACTTGGTTTTTTTTATTTACTTGTTTTTTTTTTAAGAACAAACTAAATTTTAATTAAGCAACCATTCCAACTAATTATTAATTTTTTTTTCAGAACAGACCAACTAAACCTATGTCAAGTTTCAAACCTTGGTTTCATTTTTTGAAATTTTTTCATTACTGAACCTAAATTAAATAAACTATTTCAAACTAAATTTTTTTTTTTACAGAACCTAACATAAACATTAAACACATTTTCGTCCCCCCCCCCTTTTTATGCATATATACTGGAGGAGAACCTGAGAATAACAATAACAACACACAAAAGGAGCTAATTCGTTTCTCATACTGATACTAGTATATATTCACGGTGAAACAAAAACTGACTACTTCTAATAAAATATATACTGAACCTATTACTACTAATAAAGATGATAATAAAAAAAAAGACTTGACCAACCTTTTTCCAGAAAAGAAAATCAAGAGCCCTTTAAAAAAAACAACCCACCCCACTGCTTCAGGTACTGCTTCTGAATTTTTAGCGTGAATTTTTCTGTGTCAAAAAAGGTCTCCCTGATTTGGTTTTCAGATTAGCATTTTATAGCAATATTTCTGAAACCGAAAATTAAATTTTTGATTCTCCATCATTGCTGATTAAAGCACTGTCTCCTGGACAGCTAGTGATTTGTGTGTAGCTGACTCAGGGCTGACTTCACCTCCCCCCCCCTTTCTTAGCTGCTGATTTGAATTAGCTGTTTCTTTTTTTTCAGGTTTTGGAGTGGATCAACCCAGGCCCAACAGTTCCAGCAGCTTTAGAGAAACCCTAATTTGCTGCCTAATGTTGTATTTTCGGATCTGGCCATTTTTGTCCCTTTTGATGTAATTTTTTTTTTTGTATTTTTTGGACATTTGGACTCCTAAACACTATTAAATTGTAAATAAAAATAAATAGAATTTTTTTGACATTTTTAGACTATATATACTACGCAAAATAAATGAATAGGTAAAGTAAAAAATAATAAAAGAAATTGGGCCAAATACAAAACGATATCGGACCCAACTAGACAAGCGCGTGAGAATGAGGCCCAAATAGAATAAATAAGCCCGCTGACCACTAAATGCTAAAATTATCTCAGAATCGCGTTCTTGAGCCCAAATTGAAACGACAAACCCAATCGCGAGAAAAATGACTTTGTTAGTCCCAATTAGGTTCGACTAAATCCAAATACGAAGATTAAATTGAAGAACGCACGAAATGATCGATCATTCGCGTGCATGCCTAATTTAAAACAACGGTATTTCGATTTAGTTGAACAGGGTCATTGAAATTGACCAGGGTTAGTAACTGAGACGCCATACTGATAATTCTCGTAATCACGCGACTTCAAAACACGATTTAAGTAAAATAAACGACTAAAACTAGAAAAAGAAGACGGACAAAGTTGGGGTATAACAGCTGCCCCTCTTTATTTGGATTTTGACAAGGAATATGAATTGGCCGAAATATATTCTGAGGCAAAATGGAAATAAAGAATTCAGAAATTATACCAATTTTGTCTACCTAGAGAAACCTGAGGTTTCTTTTCCTTTTCCTTCTCTTTTTTATTTATTATTTTTTTTATTATTATTTTTTTGTTTTATCTGGATTTTAACAAAGAATATGAATTGGCCGAAACATATTCCAAGGTAAAATGAAGATAAAGAGTAGACACTTTTGTGTCGATGCGAAAACAGTAAATGAACACTGACGTGCGGGCAAAAAAAGGTAAAACGGGCACTTGGCGTGCAGAAAGCGGTAAATGGGCACTTGGCGTGCAGAAAGCGGTAAATGGGCACTCGGCGTGCAGAAAGCGGTAAATTGCCCAGGCTGCCTAAAACCTGTAATCCTTAAACGGGCTCTTGACGAATCCGAGTTTGCACGTGGCTTCGAGGAGCACGCTTCCTGCTGGCCTTTTCGAGCGACCGGGGGATCATTATCAGCTCCGGAACTGATATACTGCTCAATGCACGGCGTCCACTGTATCTTAGGCTGATACAACTATTCTGTTGAACCTCACATGGGGCTGCGGTCCATCACGTTGCTCGTACACGACGTGAGACCTGGGCAGAAGGGAGCGTTGAACTCTGACGAGTGCGATTTTGAACTCCAAACTGCAATGCACGCTTGCGCGCTGAACTGAAAAACATTTGTGCTCCGAACTGAGGGAGCATTTTCTGGGAATCGAGGGCGAGGATTAACACCGAAGTATTTATCCGTCCTTGTACCTGCAGGTGATATGAACAAATGCATGCAATGCAAATGCCATGATTGCTTTTTGATGGGATGAACATGATGTGATGCAGGAGTTTCTTCTTGCTTGCATGAAATTTTTTTTCTATGTTTGATGAATGCAATGCATGAGTTTTGTTCGTTTTATTGCTCTTTTGCTCTCCTCTTTTTTTTTTTATCCCTTTTTCATTGTTTTCTTTTTCTTTTCTTCTTATTTTTGTTGCTCTTTTGCTCTTTTTGGCTTTTCTTTCACCGGTTCAACCAACTCGTAGGACTTGCGCCACGAGGCACGATGATCGTCCATAATGGTGTGAGGGTCATGCTTCAGCCTTTTTTTGTGGATTATTTTGACGCACTCAGTGCTTTTGTTTGGCTTTTATGAATTTACCTGATTGAGAGATCATTTCTTTTCTCATGATTTTCAAAAGTTTCGCAATGAGTTTAATGCTCTGATTTATGCACGTTTTCATAATTCATTTATCATCTACCATAAAACATCATTTTAAAGCACAAATGAAAAGGAAGCAATGACAAAACAATAAGCAGACGGAGTGAAGAGTTTGGACTTTTATTCATATGGAAATCGAACGCGCAAAAGGTCGCGCCGACTGAAAAGAGTACATTGAGAACTTTGAAACTAAGAAAAAGCAAGAAAAATGGACGCAACAGATCTTATGAGCGTTTTTCGTCTTTGGAGTGTTGATGCCAATCACCCATACTTATATCCTTGATCACCCTTTTACCCAAGCTTTTGGAGACGCTGCTTGCCTCTTTTACTTTTTTAGTCCAACCTTTCTGACCCTAATTTTTGCCTGGACCGCTCTTTGCGAGTTTTCAGTCCACCGGGTCGCTCTTTTTTTGCCTAGGCCGCCCTTTCGGGTTTTCAACCTAGCGAGCTAATTCTTGCTTGGCTCATTTTTTCTCTTTTTCCTTTTTATTTTTCTCAGGCGTAATATTTCTTGACTGAATCTGAATTGACTGGGTTTCTGAGTTCTTCACCATCCATGTTGGTGAGCATTATAGTGCTGACCCAAATTGCTAAAAACAGATTGCATAACCTGGTAATTTCATTCCAGTTCATTTCAGTAGCAGTAGCTGCATTATAGGCAGTAGCAGTAGCACATAAACAGATTGCTGCATTTCAGTTCAGTAGCATAAAATAATCAGGTGGATAATTTCAGTTGTAACAGATAAGCTGCATATAGGCAGTAGCATTTCATGAACAAAAGCCCAACAAGGCCATATTTACGTAAACATTGTTTTGATTTCCTGGGATAACTACATATATAACAGCTTCACAATCTGCTTTACAAAATATGTTCCATACTAATCTGCTTTACATAAACATAAGCTGTACTAACAGCTGTACTAACAGCTTCACAAAAAACTAACAGCTTCACAAAATGGCATGGCATACTAATCGTGGGATAACTACATATAACAGCTACACTAATCCCTTTACAAAATATGTGCCTAAAGGCATATGCCATACTAACAGCTTCACAAAAAGGCATATGCCATATACTTGCTAACACTAATAAGCTTGTCACACTTGTGGAGCTTGTGCCTCTTGTGGTTGAGAAGGTTGTGACACTTGTGGAGCTTGTGACCCTTGTGGTTGAGAAGATTGTGACCCATCTACATCAGCTGACTTCTTCTTTCTTTTGTTATTTCCACCTTTGGGTATCTCTCTATCAGCAGCAGTCTTACCCTTGCATGTCCTGACATTGTGGCCTAATTTTCCACATTTCTTACACTTCACAGTTTGCAGTAGCCTAGGGATCTTGTTGGCAAGCCTTGGCTCATCATTAGCCTTGTTTCTTTTCTTCTTTGGCCTCCCTGGTGCTCTCCTCATAGCAAGTGGTAATATTGGATCAGTTCCAGTCTCATGCCATAACTTTGGTCCATTTGATGGCTTGACAATGTAGGAGTATGTGCTCATAAATGTTGATTTCCTTAGGTTTAAAAAACAAGAAAACAGAAATAATATATACATTAGCAACAGCCATGCAGAATTTATATATACAGAATTAAACAACATCATTTAATATATACATGACTAACAGCTCATAAATGTAGGAGTAACAGCCATACTAATTACCTATAATAATGGGAGACATACTCCTCGGGATTCTTCTCATTGTGCCAGATACAAGCAATTGCATGTGGGCATGGAATTCCTGACAAGTCCCACTTACGACATGAACATGTTTTGTCCTTTAAATTGACTGTGTATTGGTCAACATCATTTGATACCGAGAATAATGCAAAATCATCATCAGCATGCCATTGAGGAATCCACCCATCAGCTTCTCTCTTCAGTCTTTCAATAATAATTTGTATTTTAGGACAAATAAGTCCATTGTATCTATTCATAAATGTTCTTTGAGTTACTATCCTCTCAGTTATGTAGTTCTTTATTCCTTCAAGCAAAGTGATGATTGGCTTCTCTCTGTGGTCCAGAATTGCCTTGTTGAAGGCCTCACACATGTTATTGACTTGTAAGTCACATTGTGTGTGTGTTTTGTAGTGGGACCTACTCCAAGTAGAAGGTGGAAGTTGCATCATATCCTTCCAAGCATCTTCATTCATATTCTTCATTTTATTCATTGCCCTCTGCCAATCAGGGAGTGTGGTAGTCCTAGCAGCCCACCAAAGGACTTCTTTCATTTCTGATCCAGGATATTTCTTCCTCCAATTACCATAAAGATGCTTCACACATAATCTGTGCTCAACATTGTCACACTGGCTTAGAATAGCAGGAACTAGTCCCTGAACATGAGCAAGAAATGAACAATATTTAGATAGATATAAATGAAATAAATTTATCACTTTTAAAATACCATAAACTGTCACTGTCACTGAATTTACTTACTTTTTGCTGATCTGAGATAAATGAATATTCCCTTTGTTGCAAGTCACACAAGTCATTTACCAAGAGATCAAGAAACCACTGCCATGAATCCTTTGTCTCAGCTTCTACCCCTGCATATGCTATGGGCAGCATCATATTATTTCCATCTTTACCAACTGCAGCCATTAGTTGTCCACCATGTTCCCCCTTCAAGAAGCAAGCATCAAGTCCAATTAAAGGTCTGCATGTGTATGCAAATGCTGCCTTACAACCTTCGAGGCATACATATATCCTTTCAAAAACAGGACCATTTGGACTTTCAGTACACTTGATAATTACCGTGCTATTAGGATTTGACTTCCTTAACTCCTCTGCGTAGCTTCTAAGATGGTTGTATTGTTCAGCACCAGCACCTTGGATCATCTCTATTGCTCTTCTCTTAGCCCTATATGCTTGAGCATGAGACAATTTGACACCCCACCTTTGAACAGATTCTGCAGCCAAACCCTTAGCCTTCATTTCAGGTGTATGCCTTAAAGTGTCCACAAATTTTTTGGCAAGCCACTCAGTCTTTGCTTGTCTGTTTCTTGGTGTCCTATGACAACTATGCTCATCACTAAAGCTGACAATTTGCCAATAATTATTGCCACTCCTCTTACTAATCCTCAAATGGAATGGACATTCTTTAACACACTTAACCACCATTCTTTTCTTATCATTTTTTTTAAAAAAAACATTCTTCCTAAAACACAGCATACTCCTTAACAGCCTCCTTAACAATCTGCTTGCTATTGAATTTTAGTCCCACTTCCAATTTAACAGGCTCTCCCATATTAGGCATCTTGAAATGTGGAAATTTAGGAGGTTGGTCCCCATCATCTTCACTATTTGGAGGTGTCTCTAGTTGCTCAGAATCATAATCTTCCTCACCATAAAATTCAGTACAAACTTCAACAGAATTGGTCTTCTTCCTTGAACCTCCATCAGACTTCACCATGTTCCTAACTTCACTAATAGTTTCAGGAGGGAACACAGCTGTCCAATCCCATTGCTCATCATAATCACTATCACTAAAATTGCCATCCACTGCCTCCTCATCACCTTCACTATCACTGTTTACATAATCACTTAGGTCCCCTTCACTATCATCCAAATCTTCCACTTCATTAGCAACATACTCTTCATCTTCCTCACTATCTAAGTCACTGACCTCATCACAATCTACTACATTTTCACCTTCCCCATCAGCCACTTCCCCATCAGCCACTTCCCCATCAGCCACAATAGGGTTGTCAATGAGATGATCCACATAAAGTTCAACTACCTCATATCCCTTGGCATCTTCAATCATTTCCAATACATCTTTGTCAGATTGTAGTGGCTTCAAACCACCACGTGCTATTGCTAACTTAGGGTGCTTATACCAAAGGCATTGGAAGCTTATATAACCCAAACTTTTGACCAATTTTGCAATCTCCATATAGGACATGTGGTCCACATCCCAATCCCAATTCATCTCAATCATTTCCCCATTGACATAGACCTTTGTGGGGTAATAGACAAACATACCCCTGTGGTGGATTTTGAATCTAAGGCTTCTGTCATTTACAGGGCTGTTTCAGAAGAAAAACTGTTAAAATACACTACAAGACATTGTTAAACATACAAATAAGGGACCACAAAGATAACAGCTCACAATATAACAAACATAAACCGAAAAACAGGGACCACATGCTATTGATTGGTTCACAAACAGAGTACAGACACAATATAATACTAAAAATTAGTACCATCTACAAATCAACATAAAAAACGATTGAAGAGAACACAGGATAAAGAATGAAGTACAAACATACCGTTCCACATACTTTTGAGCCTCACTCTTCCTTGAAGTAGTATAACTCCCTCCATTTGCCTCCTTCGAACTCTGTTTTGCAGCCATTTACTTCCTTCGAAGCAGCGTAAGTTTAGGGTTCAAATAGGGTACGATTTGATCAGAGTTTGGGCTCGATTACAGTCGTCTAGGGTTCGCGAGTTCGGGATGACACCATTCAAGCTTTCATGGTGCCAAAGCCAAACGAAAGCGAAGGAATCGTGGGTTCTGAGAGTGAAAGTCAGTTCTGAAAGTGAGAGTGAAAGTGAGTTTTGCGTGAGAGTGTGAGTTTTGCGTGAGAGTGAAAGTGAAAGTGGTGAGATGAGAGTGATTACGAATTCAGAGAGAAATGAAACCCTAAAATAAACATATTCAAAATAAACTTAAATCCACGTGGTAATGCCAGGTAGGATAGGTTATGACAGGTCAAAATCAATTTTGACCAGATTAGTGGGGGACCATTGATTTTACAAATTGGGAAAATAGGGGGACCAAAATCGTGAAATTAAAACTTTAGGGACCAAAATCGTGGATTGGTCAAAATAGGGGGACCAAAACTGTATTTAAGCCTAACAAAAAAAAAGACTTGACCAACCTTTTTCCAGAAAAGAAAATCAAGAGCCCTTTAAAAAAAACGACCCACCCCATTGCTTCAGGTACTGCTTCTGAATTTTTAGCGTGAATTTTTCTGTGTCAAAAAAGGCCTCCCTGATTTGGTTTTCAGATTAGCATTTTATAGCAATATTTCTGAAACCGAAAATTAAATTTTTGATTCTCCATCATTGCTGATTAAAGCAGTGTCTCCTGGACAGCTAGTGATTTGTGTGTAGCTGACTCAGGGCTGACTTCACCTCCCCCCCCTTTCTTAGCTGCTGATTTGAATTAGCTGTTTCTTTTTTTTCAGGTTTTGGAGTGGATCAACCCAGGCCCAACAGTTCCAGCAGCTTTAGAGAAACCCTAATTTGCTGCCTAATGTTGTATTTTCGGATCTGGCCATTTTTGGCCCTTTTGATGTAATTTTTTTTTGTATTTTTTGGACATTTGGACTCCTAAACACTATTAAATTGTAAATAAAAATAAATAGATTTTTTTTGACATTTTTAGACTATATATACTACTCAAAATAAATGAATAGGTAAAGTAAAAAATAATAAAAGAAATTGGGCCAAATACAAAACGATATCGGACCCAACTAGACAAGCGCGTGAGAACGAGGCCCAAATAGAATAAATAAGCCCGCTGACCACTAAATGCTAAAATTATCTCAGAATCGTGTTCTTGAGCCCAAATTGAAACGACAAACCCAATCGCGAGAAAAATGACTTTGTTAGTCCCAATTAGGTTCGACTAAATCCAAATACGAAGATTAAATTGAAGAACGCACGTAACGATCGATCATTCGCGTGCATGCTTAATTTAAAACAACGGTATTTCGATTTAGTTGAACAGGGTCATTGAAATTGACCAGGGTTAGTAACTGAGACGCCATACTAATAATTCTCGTAATCACGCGACTTCAAAACACGATTTAAGTAAAATAAACGACTAAAACTAGAAAAAGAAGACGGACAAAATTGGGGTATAACAAAGTGCAGTAGATATCATCTTCGAGGACCTGCTGCAAGTGTTGAGTATCTCCCCCGATGACCTGACTCCATACCAGCGAGGGGACCTAACTGGGTTTAATGGATCGAAGACTAAGCCACTCGGCCACCTAGAGCTCATGGTCGCCTACGGAAACCCTGATGGTAAACCGTCGTTGTTCAAAACTGTGAAAACACCCTTCTTGGTTCTCCCATGCAAGTCGGTCTACCAGTGCATCATTGGGAGGCCCACGTTGGGGAAATTGGAGGCAGTCACCTCAACGGTCCATTTGAAAATGAAGTTCTACACTCTGGAGAATGAGGTGGTGACCCTCCAGGCAGACCTGGGAGCAGCACGCAGATGTTTCTATATGAGCGTTAAAAATGAGAAGGAGACCGCCAAGCCAAGAGGCTCGGGTAAGGGGTTCAGAGAAGAAGCTGAGGTGAATCTGACAGACTGGGATGCCAGAAGTAACTCAAGTAGTGAAGAAGAAGCGGAAAGCCAACCCAAAACCAAGAGGACAGAAAAGGATGTGAAGAAGTTCGAAGCGGATGGAGAATGTCCTCGCCTCCTTGAGGAGGTTAAAAGGAAGCTCACCATCCACCCGAGGGAAAACAGGGACCTATTCCTCTATTCGGCATCTGGCCCATAGGTCCACTACGTAGAACGTTTTCTTTAAAACAGTTGGTTGTTTAAGTTTAACACGCCTACTTTAAGAAGTTGGTTGTTTAGATTTAACACGTCAAAACAATTTACAACACGCGCACAAAGGAATTAAACCTTACTATTCACGGTTCAAGATGTTATTTCGCTCCAGCACCATAGAAAAAACCAAGAGAAACTGGCGCCCAATACAGCCAGCACCCAGGAGGGCGCCTGACAGGGCGCCTATAAGGAGCAGCCAGCGCCCATGAGGGCGCCTGGAAAGAGGCGCTCTAAAAGCCAAATCCCGACTCAAACAACAGGGGACCAGGCAACCAGGCAGAACCAAGCGCGAGTCAACCTACTCGGTTCACGAAGCGACATATCGAAAAGGTCGCAACCTCTGATGGGTGAGTTAAGTTCGGACAGATTCTGATAAACTCCTATCAGAGTCCCTAGATGGGCGAAGCGGCATCGCAAATGTCGCAACCTCTAATGGGTGAGTTAAATTCGGATAGAATCTGATAAACTCCTGTTAGAGACCTAAGGCGTGAAGCGGCATATCGAAAAGGTCGCAACCTCTGACGGGTGAGTTAAGTTCGGACAGATTTTGATAAACTCCTGTCAGAGTCCCTAGATGGGCGAAGCGGCATTGCAAATGTCGCAACCTCTAATGGGTGAGTTAAATTCGGATAGAATCTGATAAATTCCTGTTAGAGACCTAAGGCGTGAAGCGGCATATCGAAAAGGTCGCAACCTCTGATGGGTGAGTTAAGTTCGGACAGATTCCGATAAACTCCTGTCAGAGTCCCTAGATGGGCGAAGCAGCATCGCAAGTGTCGCAACCTCTAGTGAGGAATTTAAATCGGATCAATTCTGATAAACTCCTGACAGAGACAACGTTGCCACGAGAAGATAGGAGGTGACACGTCGGAAGCGTGAAAAATAAGCAAGACAAAGGAAACATGGATATAATGTAAAATCATCAGTCAAGCTCCATAAAGCAAACATACAACGAAATCCAACAGGATAAAAAGAAATCACAAGTCAAAAACAACTGGACTCTTAGAAGAAATAGTCAAGGGGCAATGACGTCAAAATCAACCATGTTGGAACGATATCTAACAATCCTCCCATCTACAGCCTCATGGTCAAACCGGAAGATACTCGACCCAAGAACTGCATCCGGGTACATGCACTGAACATGACTTGTCGCTTTATCGTAGGCAGCATAGGAGAAGTCCATGGCTTGCCCGGCCATCTCCCGCACCCTTTCCTCAGCCACATCTCTCTGTTTCTTCACACTGTCCAATTCAGATTGGAGCTCCTCCATCCGCTTCTGATAGTGGCCAGCAGTGTCTCGTGCCCGACGAGCAGATTCCAGTGCTTCGTGTAAATCCACCTGAAGCCGGCTTATATCCAAGAGAAGTCGATCCCTTTCCTCGATCACCCCTGCACAAAGAGAGAAACAAACACGACAAAGCTTAGAACCAACATCACCAGCGCCCATGAGGGCATCTGGCAAAGCACCTCTAGGAAAGCAGCCAGCGCCCAGGAGGGCGCCAGACAGGGGTGGTGGCCCGTGCGGGTTTGATGAATACTGTAAGAAATAATTCAAGAGGATTATCTGAACGAGATCCGCATTTCTTCTCAGCTTCCCACTTCGCATGCAGGCCTTCCCCAACTTTAACCATGTGCGCGGCAAGTGCGAAAGGATGCTCACAGAAATGATCACGCTCTTCGGGGGAGAAGACAATTTCACCCTCTTCGTCAGCAGGGGGAGGAAGCTCAACCGGGGAGGGACAAGCAGCAGAGGGAGGTCCCTGAGAACAACTTTTCTGGCGCTTGGACTGACTATGAGTCTCTTGGATGCTGGAGTCGACTGGAACCTTCGGCACCCCGGAAACATCCTTTCCAGCACGGCTTGACGCTCCTAAACTGAGGCGAGGTCCCATAGAGGGACGCACATAGGCAGACATAGCAGGAGCTGGGCTCTTGACCTTGGTAGGTTCGGCATCCAAAGGTCTCCTCCGTCCGGCCAAAGAGGCTAATTCATTGAAAGAAAGTGGAGCGGCCATCTTCTTTGCAGAGCAACAAAGTAGCGAATCAGCAACATAAGTAAATAATTCATCAAAAGACAAATAAAGATACATCAAGACCTAACAAGCAACCTAAGAGCTCGGCAGCTTCAGGAACCGTAGAGGCCTTGGACAGCTCACTGCACGGAAACTTTTGTGGCACAATGGACAAGCCACCGACGATCTTCCTCAGCATGCCCAAAGTCCTCTGCTCAGGATCAGATAACTCAGATGGGAGGATGCGATAAGACAGAGAGGTGCGGTCAGCATCGACATTACACCACCCAAGGCAAAACTTATCCCTAACCAGATGCCCTTGTTCATCAAAGAAGCCCATGCTGTCGACGGCCTTCTCACTAGAAGGAACGAGGTAAAAATACTTGAATTTCCAATCATGCTGGTTATCTGAGTACACTTGAAAGAAAGCATAGTTTGTCTGACACTTCAAGGGCACAAACTCGTAACGAATGACGCCATCTGAAGTATCTCGACGACGCTGCACCTCGAAGATAACCATAAAAACCCTCAAGCTGCATCTTCTTCGAAGGACTCTCATCACCAGCTCGAAACACTTCACAAAACACCACGAATTTGGGTGGAGCTGAGAGGGAGCTATCTACACACCCTATCTTGGGGGTCAACCACCTCTGTAACACCCTAAATATTTAATTAATTTATTTAATTAAGTATTTAGGTATTTAATTTATTTTAGTTGATATAATTAGATTATTGAGAAAATTATATTAATTAATTAAGTGGAGGTGTGGTATTAGGAAATTGGTGGCACCAACTAGTTAAATTAGGGCTTAAGTGGAAAGCCCATGATCCATGGCCCATGGCCCATTAAGTGGCCCAAGTTCAACTAATAAACCTAGGGGTCTTATGAGAAGGTGCTCATTGGAGCAAAGAAAAGAAAATAGAAAGTGAGAAGAGGGAGAGAGGGAGCGGCGGCCGAAGGTTGCAAAGGGGAGAAGAAGAGGTGGTTTTGGCGTGAAGGCTTCAAGGAAGGGAGGAAAAAGCTCACTTGGTTGGTGATTCTTGTTGGTTGCTAGGAGTTTTGCTTGGTTCTTCAATTTTCTAAGGTTAGGGGGCTCTCTTTCATTCATAATAACTTATATGATGAGTGTTCTATGTGGGTTAGGCTCTAGGATAATTAATTGATTGATTGTTGTGTTGTTTTCATGGTTGATGTTATGTTTGAACTCAATTTGATGTTGTTTGTTGTTGAAATGAACATGATACAAGCTACGTATGCAAGGTGTTTGATGATATTACCCTATGAGTTTTGGAGGTGAGGTTACTATGCTTATGTGGTGTTTGACGAAATGCATAAGTATGTGATGTTGGAATTGTTGTTTGGGAATTGATCATGATGAGTTCTACTTGTTTATGGTTTTTGTGCATTTCTGGATACGGTTTCGGTTTTTCTGAAACTGGTACTGTTTGGTTGATCCAAAAATTATGTGGCTGTTTGTTTTTGAAAATAGACTTAAAGCCGGTCGTTTTGGCACTGGGTTCGTTCAAATTGGAGTTGTGTAGCTCAAGTTATGAGTCTCCAAAGTTGGGTCAAAATTCTGGAATCAAACTGTTAGTAGGTTCGGTTTTTGTAGGCTTTGTGTTATCAATTGAACTCCGTTTTGAACGATTCTTGTTTCATTGGAAAGTAGACTTAATTCTCCACGAAATAGGCACTGGTTTCACGAAATTTCATTAAGAAATGAGAAAGAAAATTTGGTTGCAAGCTGGGTAGAGAGTTCCGTCCGATTTTGGTACCTCAGTGTAGTGTTTTGAAAAACTGTACCAACTGGATACTTATTTCGAAAAATAAAAATCATAGGCAGAAACTACACTCAGAGGGCTTTCCAATGAGTGGTCTTTTGTTGAAATCCGATGTCGTTTGCTATTTTAATTAATTCTCCGAAGTAGGTGCACTGCTGTAGGAATTCAGCACTTGTGCGGTGTTGCACCTGGGCGCCAGTGTGCTGCCCAGTGTGCGCCAGGGTCTTAGTTGTGTTGCAGTTTGTGTTGCTGATTGTGTTGCGCCAAGGCGCCAGTGTGCTGCCCTGTGTTGCAGTTTGTGTTGCTGTTTGTGTTGCGCCAGGGCGCCAGTGTGCTGCCTTGTGTTGCAGTTTGTGTCTTAGTTAGTGTCTAAGTGCAGTTTTGCTTATTTTTGCCTGTTCCGTGTTGATGACTTAAATTAGTCTATTTAATTGGTGTTGGTGTAACTGGTGGGTTAATTGCTAGCCTTAGAGCTATTAATGGAGGTGTGTTATTTGGTGATGTTTCTAATGGTCAAATCAATTATTGGTGATGGGTCTATGACCTCTTTTTGGTGATGGTGAGTTAATTAATAGCAATGGTGAGTCTATTAATTATTGGTGATTATGCTTATTGCTCATTATGGTGAATATGGTGTGTTATGGTGCATTGTTCATGGCGTCACATAAACCATGTGCATTTATTGGTGAGTAGGCTTCGGCCTTATTATAAATTTGGTGAGTGCCCTCAAGGCTTATTTTGGTGATGGATCCACATGCATATGCCCGTGGAGTTGGGTTGCATTTCATGCACTAATCATGCATTCGGTGGTGTTTCTTGGTAATTGTAAATTTAATGGTGTATGTTGATATCGTTGTGAATTGGTGCTTCTAGTTGCTTTCCCTAGTGTAATGCTTATCCTATATGCTATTATTTATGTAAAGAGACTCACCCTACTGCTTTTATGTTGCTTCTCATGTCGGCAACGTGCAGGTGATAGCGAGTGAAGGTTATCCTCATACCTTCTTCTAGTCGGTTGTGTCTGGCTCTGATACGTAGCACCAGGGAGGGGCATATTAGTTTACTTGTTATTTTTATTTTGGTGTTATTAAACTGATATTCGGTGAGTATTGAGTATGTTCAAGACTTGATGTTATTCCGCTGTGATGGTGATTATGTTCATGCTGATGTAAACTAAACAGGTGATTGTGGGCTCGTCCCTTGACTGTGGTGCCACGTATCGTACTATTGGTTGTTGGATTTTGCCTTTGATGTTTGTTTGGTTTAAAGGAAGTAAATGTAGCACTCTCTCGTGGTTGTTTTTAAAAACTCTGATTTTATCATTTAAATAGTAGTAAAGTAGAAGGGGGTGTTACATTAGTGGTATCAGAGCAAAAGTTCGGTCTGTCCGGCCAAGTCGTCGAGTCATTGTATCGGATAGCGACCAACCGTTGTCTTTTGTTCTAATCATTATTTGTGTATAGTGATGTTTCTGCAGGTGGAGGTAAAACGAGTAGCTGCTAATGGTAAGCAAACTAGTGGGGGAGATGCTCCCACTGGTATTGTGTGCTGTATTATGATATTTCTATGTTGTGTTCTTATGTGTGAAGTTCCGTGTCCTGTTTGTGGTCCTTGTTGTTAACCTTTTTGTGACATGTTTCTAAAAAGGATTTGCCCTGTTGTTTAAATGCTCACATATGTTTTGGTTTGGCATTGAGCTTGGTGTATTCTACGACATACTCAATTAATTGCTGTTTGTTGTTAGATGTTAAATTGACATGTACTCACATGCTCTCGTAATTGTATAGTATGATATTAAATGCTCACCATCCTGAGTTTGGTTGTCCCTTGAGTGTAAGCAAGACATGTTGCGTTGTAAAATCGCTTTGCGAACCATTTTAAGTTGTTGCTGCGCTGTTAACTGCCGTGGCGTTTTAATCACTACATGTGAAAATGTTTTCATTCGAGTGCTATAATCTTGTCCTCGATTCCTTTTGAAAATTTCAACTCGGTGTAATGATTTTAGCGGGGGACTACCATCTCATTGAATCATTACTTTAACCTGCCTAGTTTCCTCAAGGTGTAGTTCTGTATGCTTAAGTTTTAGGACAAATCTTTTTGGGCTGCTACTTCTTGGATTGTGTCGGGTAGTTTTGAAAATCTAAAAAGTAGAGTGACTTTCGAAAAAACTGCTTTTGGACATCTGTTAAACGATTTTTACGGTTGGATATCAAATTTGGCATTGGAATTTATTTTGATAAATGGACACTAATCCTGTGTAGAGTTTTTACCATAGCATGTTTTGTTCGCACGATGAAGCTATGAGCTAAGTGCTTTATGAATGGGTCTAGCCAATTGTGTTACGATGTTTTACTGCCCCGACTGTTGTGAATGATAAGATTCTTGGTTGAGTATCACAACTACTGTTTCTCCTATTTTTACAACCGCGTGAAATGACTTTAAAAATGGGTTATAAGTATGTTATTACCGTGACCCCACGTGTTTTACTCTGATCTTTCTTAATTGCTATGTTGGGTATTCGGGTGAACCATCCTAGTATGGCATAACATGTAGTGCACCGGGAAGGGTCAAAAATTTATTTTATCAAGTTAATTCGGATTATAACCGGTACGAATGTAATAACCTTATTTCTGTTTTCATAACTGTGTGGAAAGTTCCTTTGGTAAAATAATAAGTATGACTTGTAATTTCCTACACTGAGCTTTCCCTGATTTTG
This sequence comes from Astragalus membranaceus, assembly GCA_039519185.1. NCBI lineage: Eukaryota > Viridiplantae > Streptophyta > Magnoliopsida > Fabales > Fabaceae > Astragalus > Astragalus membranaceus. The sequence continues at coordinate 102,453,664 of CM076848.1, read as the reverse complement.
TTTTGGCTGTTGCACTCTTTATAAGTTGTGCTAAATAGTTTTGGAAACCTTAAAATTTAAAATGTGCATTGTGAATGTTTGTGCACTGTGTTGAATTAAATGTTAATGTTAAATGTTAGTGTAACTGTCCGTTTTGAGCTGACCAGTTGTAATAGGGTTTTAAATGTTAACTGTATTCTTATGTACTTAGTTGACCTTGCTTCGTGGATTATTTTGAGTTATTGCTGTTTTAAAATGTTATTGTTGTGGCTGTTTTAAATGGTAAATGTTGTTGCCGTTTTGAATTGCCATTGCTGTTGCTGTTTTATTTAATTACTGTTGCTGTTTTACAGTTGCTGTTTTAATTATTGCTGTTTTCAGAAAAATAATTGTTGCTGTTTTCTGAAAATGATTATTGTTGTTTTCAGAAAAATAATTGTTGCTGTTTTCTGAAAATGATTATTGCTGTTTCAGAAAAATAATTGTTGCTGTTTTTTCTGAAAATGATTATTGCTGTTTTCAAAAAAAAAAAATAATTGTTGCTGTTTTCTGAAAATGAGTGTTGCTGTTTTCTGAGAATAATTGCTGCTGTTTTTCAGAAAAATTAATGTTGATGTTTTTCTGAAAGTTTTGCTGCCGTTTTCTGAAGATTAATGTTGCTGTTTACGGAAAAGTAATTGTTACTGTTTTCAGAAAAATTGTTGTCGCCGTTTTCAGAAAATTATTTGTGCTGTCTTTTGAAAGTCGTTGTTGCTGTTTCTAGAGACCGCCGTCACTGTTTCCAAAAATAACTGTTACTGTCCCTACTTTTGTACACTGCTGCTATTTTCTGGGTTGTTCCTGTTTTGGTTGCTGACTATCCCTATTTTTATGAGTGGTCCTATTTTGTGGTTTGTGGTCTAAAAAGTTAAGAGATTTTGAAAATTGCTTTTGAACAACTCATAAACAATTCTATGGTTGTATACTGATAGTAGCATTGAAAATTGTTTTTTTTTCTCTATAAAAGGGCACTGTTGTGAGCTTCTTTGAGTTAGCTTCTATTGCCATGTGTTCTTAAGAATATTTTATTCAAACTGTTTAAGCCGACGTTCAGTCTTGTAGAGAGATAATCAATTTCTATGACATGTTTTATTTCTCGTGTAGAAAAATCTAAACAAAATGTTTTGTACGTGAATGTTTGTATTATTGAAATCGTGTAGTGTGTGATCTAGGATTTTGATAATTACCATGTGTATGCCATGATGCCTTGTTAGACAAATTTTGCTGCATGTCTTAAAACCTAGTTGTGCTGTTGCCATGTTCACGAATTAAAGTGATATCACCATGTTTGAATATGTATTCATGTTGCCTTGATTCCTTAACTGTTTGATAACAATTGATTACGGTGTTAAGTTGTTTAATGTCGAATCGTTAATGTGAGACCTGTTACTTGCTGTTGTTGATTTGTTGTTTTAGGCCGTCGGCCATTGTTGATTTGTTGTTGCGGTAGTATGGTTGTTATATGATATTGTTGATGATTATGTTGTTGTTTTGTTGTTGTCTTGGGTACCGCTGAATGGCCCAAATTGCTTGGTGAATCTTATGTTGTATGCTTGTAGCAAGCGTTAATTTCATGTTGCGGGCCTGTGGCCGTGTTGAGTCTTGTGTCATTGATGTGCCTGAGTAGCAGGTTTAGTGGTTTGTTGATTGAGTGGGCTGCGGCCAAGACTGAGTGTCGATTGTTGACTGAATGATGAAATGTTTGGTTGCTAAATTATTAGCTTGGCTGCTGATGTTGTGAATTCTATATGCGTTAGAGACTGCTGTTAATGTTGTTGTTGCCTTGATGTTGTGGCTGTATTTGGGGCATGTTATGATGGGAAAGAACCTTAATGGAATCTTGGGGTGATCATAGGGTACCGATATGATTACGCCCACCCCTAGGGAACCGTTGGAGTTTAACCCTGATTGTCACTTCTTAAAGTTACCTGGCTGAATAAGTAGGAGGGACGGCCACCCAAGCACTTGTCGCCAGTAATCAAAGGAATGACGATCAGTGTATTAGATAGCACTAGTTGCCTAAATGCCGTAGTCGATTAATGGAGGAGTGTTAGCATTGGCAGAGAAATTTCGAGGACGAAATTATTCTAAGTGGGGGAGAGTTGTAACACCCTAAATATTTAATTAATTTTTAATTAAGTATTTAGGTATTTAATTTATTTTAGTTGATATAATTAGATTATTGAGAAAATTATATTAATTAATTAAGTGGAGGTGTGGTATTAGGAAATTGGTGGCACCAACTAGTTAAATTAGGGCTTAAGTGGAAAGCCCATGATCCATGGCCCGTGGCCCATTAAGTGGCCCAAGTTCAACTAATAAACCTAGGGGTCTTATGAGAAGGTGCTCATTGGAGCAAAGAAAAGAAAATAGAAAGTGAGAAGAGGGAGAGAGGGAGCGGCGGCCGAAGGTTGCAAAGGGGAGAAGAAGAGGTGGTTTTGGCGTGAAGGCTTCAAGGAAGGGAGGAAAAAGCTCGCTTGGTTGGTGATTCTTGTTGGTTGCTAGGAGTTTTGCTTGGTTCTTCAATTTTCTAAGGTTAGGGGGCTCTCTTTCATTCATAATAACTTATATGATGAGTGTTCTATGTGGGTTAGCCTCTAGGATAATTAATTGATTGATTGTTGTGTTGTTTTCATGGTTGATGTTATGTTTGAACTCAATTTGATGTTGTTTGTTGTTGAAATGAACATGATACAAGCTACGTATGCAAGGTGTTTGATGATATTACCCTATGAGTTTTGGAGGTGAGGTTACTATGCTTATGTGGTGTTTGACGAAATGCATAAGTATGTGATGTTGGAATTGTTGTTTGGGAATTGATCATGATGAGTTCTACTTGTTTATGGTTTTTGTGCATTTCTGGATACGGTTTCGGTTTTTCTGAAACTGGTACTGTTTGGTTGATCCAAAAATTATGTGGCTGTTTGTTTTTGAAAATAGACTTAAAGCCGGTCGTTTTGGCACTGGGTTCGTTCAAATTGGAGTTGTGTAGCTCAAGTTATGAGTCTCCAAAGTTGGGTCAAAATTCTGGAATCAAACTGTTAGTAGGTTCGGTTTTTGTAGGCTTTGTGTTATCAATTGAACTCCGTTTTGAACGATTCTTGTTTCATTGGAAAGTAGACTTAATTCTCCACGAAATAGGCACTGGTTTCACGAAATTTCATTAAGAAATGAGAAAGAAAATTTGGTTGCAAGCTGGGTAGAGAGTTCCGTCCGATTTTGGTACCTCAGTGTAGTGTTTTGAAAAACTGTACCAACTGGATACTTATTTCGAAAAATAAAAATCATAGGCAGAAACTACACTCAGAGGGCTTTCCAATGAGTGGTCTTTTGTTGAAATCCGATGTCGTTTGCTATTTTAATTAATTCTCCGAAGTAGGTGCACTGCTGTAGGAATTCAGCACTTGTGCGGTGTTGCACCTGGGCGCCAGTGTGCTGCCCAGTGTGCGCCAGGGTCTTAGTTGTGTTGCAGTTTGTGTTGCTGATTGTGTTGCGCCAAGGCGCCAGTGTGCTGCCCTGTGTTGCAGTTTGTGTTGCTGTTTGTGTTGCGCCAGGGCGCCAGTGTGCTGCCTTGTGTTGCAGTTTGTGTCTTAGTTAGTGTCTAAGTGCAGTTTTGCTTATTTTTGCCTGTTCCGTGTTGATGACTTAAATTAGTCTATTTAATTGGTGTTGGTGTAACTGGTGGGTTAATTGCTAGCCTTAGAGCTATTAATTGGAGGTGTGTTATTTGGTGATGTTTCTAATGGTCAAATCAATTATTGGTGATGGGTCTATGACCTCTTTTTGGTGATGGTGAGTTAATTAATAGCAATGGTGAGTCTATTAATTATTGGTGATTATGCTTATTGCTCATTATGGTGAATATGGTGTGTTATGGTGCATTGTTCATGGCGTCACATAAACCATGTGCATTTATTGGTGAGTAGGCTTCGGCCTTATTATAAATTTGGTGAGTGCCCTCAAGGCTTATTTTGGTGATGGATCCACATGCATATGCCCGTGGAGTTGGGTTGCATTTCATGCACTAATCATGCATTCGGTGGTGTTTCTTGGTAATTGTAAATTTAATGGTGTATGTTGATATCGTTGTGAATTGGTGCTTCTAGTTGCTTTCCCTAGTGTAATGCTTATCCTATATGCTATTATTTATGTAAAGAGACTCACCCTACTGCTTTTATGTTGCTTCTCATGTCGGCAACGTGCAGGTGATAGCGAATGAAGGTTATCCTCATACCTTCTTCTAGTCGGTTGTGTCTGGCTCTGATACGTAGCACCGGGGAGGGGCATCTTAGTTTACTTGTTATTTTTATTTTGGTGTTATTAAACTGATATTCGGTGATGTATTGAGTATGTTCAAGACTTGATGTTATTCCGCTGTGATGGTGATTATGTTCATGCTGATGTAAACTAAACAGGTGATTGTGGGCTCGTCCCTTGACTGTGGTGCCACGTATCGTACTATTGGTTGTTGGATTTTGCCTTTGATGTTTGTTTGGTTTAAAGGAAGTAAATGTAGCACTCTCTCGTGGTTGTTTTTAAAAACTCTGATTTTATCATTTAAATAGTAGTAAAGTAGAAGGGGGTGTTACATTAGTGGTATCAGAGCAAAAGTTCGGTCTGTCCGGCCAAGTCGTCGAGTCATTGTATCGGATAGCGACCAACCGTTGTCTTTTGTTCTAATCATTATTTGTGTATAGTGATGTTTCTGCAGGTGGAGGTAAAACGAGTAGCTGCTAATGGTAAGCAAACTAGTGGGGGAGATGCTCCCACTGGTATTGTGTGCTGTATTATGATATTTCTATGTTGTGTTCTTATGTGTGAAGTTCCGTGTCCTGTTTGTGGTCCTTGTTGTTAACCTTTTTGTGACATGTTTCTAAAAAGGATTTGCCCTGTTGTTTAAATGCTCACATATGTTTTGGTTTGGCATTGAGCTTGGTGTATTCTACGACATACTCAATTAATTGCTGTTTGTTGTTAGATGTTAAATTGACATGTACTCACATGCTCTCGTAATTGTATAGTATGATATTAAATGCTCACCATCCTGAGTTTGGTTGTCCCTTGAGTGTAAGCAAGACATGTTGCGTTGTAAAATCGCTTTGCGAACCATTTTAAGTTGTTGCTGCGCTGTTAACTGCCGTGGCGTTTTAATCACTACATGTGAAAATGTTTTCATTCGAGTGCTATAATCTTGTCCTCGATTCCTTTTGAAAATTTCAACTCGGTGTAATGATTTTAGCGGGGGACTACCATCTCATTGAATCATTACTTTAACCTGCCTAGTTTCCTCAAGGTGTAGTTCTGTATGCTTAAGTTTTAGGACAAATCTTTTTGGGCTGCTACTTCTTGGATTGTGTCGGGTAGTTTTGAAAATCTAAAAAGTAGAGTGACTTTCGAAAAAACTGCTTTTGGACATCTGTTAAACGATTTTTACGGTTGGATATCAAATTTGGCATTGGAATTTATTTTGATAAATGGACACTAATCCTGTGTAGAGTTTTTACCATAGCATGTTTTGTTCGCACGATGAAGCTATGAGCTAAGTGCTTTATGAATGGGTCTAGCCAATTGTGTTACGATGTTTTACTGCCCCGACTGTTGTGAATGATAAGATTCTTGGTTGAGTATCACAACTACTGTTTCTCCTATTTTTACAACCGCGTGAAATGACTTTAAAAATGGGTTATAAGTATGTTATTACCGTGACCCCACGTGTTTTACTCTGATCTTTCTTAATTGCTATGTTGGGTATTCGGGTGAACCATCCTAGTATGGCATAACATGTAGTGCACCGGGAAGGGTCAAAAATTTATTTTATCAAGTTAATTCGGATTATAACCGGTACGAATGTAATAACCTTATTTCTGTTTTCATAACTGTGTGGAAAGTTCCTTTGGTAAAATAATAAGTATGACTTGTAATTTCCTACACTGAGCTTTCCCTGATTTTGTTTTGGCTGTTGCACTCTTTATAAGTTGTGCTAAATAGTTTTGGAAACCTTAAAATTTAAAATGTGCATTGTGAATGTTTGTGCACTGTGTTGAATTAAATGTTAATGTTAAATGTTAGTGTAACTGTCCGTTTTGAGCTGACCAGTTGTAATAGGGTTTTAAATGTTAACTGTATTCTTATGTACTTAGTTGACCTTGCTTCGTGGATTATTTTGAGTTATTGCTGTTTTAAAATGTTATTGTTGTGGCTGTTTTAAATGGTAAATGTTGTTGCCGTTTTGAATTGCCATTGCTGTTGCTGTTTTATTTAATTACTGTTGCTGTTTTACAGTTGCTGTTTTAATTATTGCTGTTTTCAGAAAAATAATTGTTGCTGTTTTCTGAAAATGATTATTGTTGTTTTCAGAAAAATAATTGTTGCTGTTTTCTGAAAATGATTATTGCTGTTTCAGAAAAATAATTGTTGCTGTTTTTTCTGAAAATGATTATTGCTGTTTTCAAAAAAAAAAAATAATTGTTGCTGTTTTCTGAAAATGAGTGTTGCTGTTTTCTGAGAATAATTGCTGCTGTTTTTCAGAAAAATTAATGTTGATGTTTTTCTGAAAGTTTTGCTGCCGTTTTCTGAAGATTAATGTTGCTGTTTACGGAAAAGTAATTGTTACTGTTTTCAGAAAAATTGTTGTCGCCGTTTTCAGAAAATTATTGTTGCTGTCTTTTGAAAGTCGTTGTTGCTGTTTCCAGAGACCGCCGTCACTGTTTCCAAAAATAACTGTTACTGTCCCTACTTTTGTACACTGCTGCTATTTTCTGGGTTGTTCCTGTTTTGGTTGCTGACTATCCCTATTTTTATGAGTGGTCCTATTTTGTGGTTTGTGGTCTAAAAAGTTAAGAGATTTTGAAAATTGCTTTTGAACAACTCATAAACAATTCTATGGTTGTATACTGATAGTAGCATTGAAAATTGTTTTTTTTTTCTCTATAAAAGGGCACTGTTGTGAGCTTCTTTGAGTTAGCTTCTATTGCCATGTGTTCTTAAGAATATTTTATTCAAACTGTTTAAGCCGACGTTCAGTCTTGTAGAGAGATAATCAATTTCTATGACATGTTTTATTTCTCGTGTAGAAAAATCTAAACAAAATGTTTTGTACGTGAATGTTTGTATTATTGAAATCGTGTAGTGTGTGATCTAGGATTTTGATAATTACCATGTGTATGCCATGATGCCTTGTTAGACAAATTTTGCTGCATGTCTTAAAACCTAGTTGTGCTGTTGCCATGTTCACGAATTAAAGTGATATCACCATGTTTGAATATGTATTCATGTTGCCTTGATTCCTTAACTGTTTGATAACAATTGATTACGGTGTTAAGTTGTTTAATGTCGAATCGTTAATGTGAGACCTGTTACTTGCTGTTGTTGATTTGTTGTTTTAGGCCGTCGGCCATTGTTGATTTGTTGTTGCGGTAGTATGGTTGTTATATGATATTGTTGATGATTATGTTGTTGTTTTGTTGTTGTCTTGGGTACCGCTGAATGGCCCAAATTGCTTGGTGAATCTTATGTTGTATGCTTGTAGCAAGCGTTAATTTCATGTTGCGGGCCTGTGGCCGTGTTGAGTCTTGTGTCATTGATGTGCCTGAGTAGCAGGTTTAGTGGTTTGTTGATTGAGTGGGCTGCGGCCAAGACTGAGTGTCGATTGTTGACTGAATGATGAAATGTTTGGTTGCTAAATTATTAGCTTGGCTGCTGATGTTGTGAATTCTATATGCGTTATAGACTGCTGTTAATGTTGTTGTTGCCTTGATGTTGTGGCTGTATTTGGGGCATGTTATGATGGGAAAGAACCTTAATGGAATCTTGGGGTGATCATAGGGTACCGATATGATTACGCCCACCCCTAGGGAACCGTTGGAGTTTAACCCTGATTGTCACTTCTTAAAGTTACCTGGCTGAATAAGTAGGAGGGACGGCCACCCAAGCACTTGTCGCCAGTAATCAAAGGAATGACGATCAGTGTATTAGATAGCACTAGTTGCCTAGATGCCGTAGTCGATTAATGGAGGAGTGTTAGCATTGGCAGAGAAATTTCGAGGACGAAATTATTCTAAGTGGGGGAGAGTTGTAACACCCTAAATATTTAATTAATTTTTAATTAAGTATTTAGGTATTTAATTTATTTTAGTTGATATAATTAGATTATTGAGAAAATTATATTAATTAATTAAGTGGAGGTGTGGTATTAGGAAATTGGTGGCACCAACTAGTTAAATTAGGGCTTAAGTGGAAAGCCCATGATCCATGGCCCGTGGCCCATTAAGTGGCCCAAGTTCAACTAATAAACCTAGGGGTCTTATGAGAAGGTGCTCATTGGAGCAAAGAAAAGAAAATAGAAAGTGAGAAGAGGGAGAGAGGGAGCGGCGGCCGAAGGTTGCAAAGGGGAGAAGAAGAGGTGGTTTTGGCGTGAAGGCTTCAAGGAAGGGAGGAAAAAGCTCGCTTGGTTGGTGATTCTTGTTGGTTGCTAGGAGTTTTGCTTGGTTCTTCAATTTTCTAAGGTTAGGGGGCTCTCTTTCATTCATAATAACTTATATGATGAGTGTTCTATGTGGGTTAGGCTCTAGGATAATTAATTGATTGATTGTTGTGTTGTTTTCATGGTTGATGTTATGTTTGAACTCAATTTGATGTTGTTTGTTGTTGAAATGAACATGATACAAGCTACGTATGCAAGGTATTTGATGATATTACCCTATGAGTTTTGGAGGTGAGGTTACTATGCTTATGTGGTGTTTGACGAAATGCATAAGTATGTGATGTTGGAATTGTTGTTTGGGAATTGATCATGATGAGTTCTACTTGTTTATGGTTTTTGTGCATTTCTGGATACGGTTTCGGTTTTTCTGAAACTGGTACTGTTTGGTTGATCCAAAAATTATGTGGCTGTTTGTTTTTGAAAATAGACTTAAAGCCGGTCGTTTTGGCACTGGGTTCGTTCAAATTGGAGTTGTGTAGCTCAAGTTATGAGTCTCCAAAGTTGGGTCAAATTTCTGGAATCAAACTGTGAGTAGGTTCGGTTTTTGTAGGCTTTGTGTTATCAATTGAACTCCGTTTTGAACGATTCTTGTTTCATTGGAAAGTAGACTTAATTCTCCACGAAATAGGCACTGGTTTCACGAAATTTCATTAAGAAATGAGAAAGAAAATTTGGTTGCAAGCTGGGTAGAGAGTTCCGTCCGATTTTGGTACCTCAGTGTAGTGTTTTGAAAAACTGTACCAACTGGATACTTAGTTCGAAAAATAAAAATCATAGGCAGAAACTACACTCAGAGGGCTTTCCAATGAGTGGTCTTTTGTTGAAATCCGATGTCGTTTGCTATTTTAATTAATTCGCCGAAGTAGGTGCACTGCTGTAGGAATTCAGCACTTGTGCGGTGTTGCACCTGGGCGCCAGTGTGCTGCCCAGTGTGCGCCTGGGTCTTAGTTGTGTTGCAGTTTGTGTTGCTGATTGTGTTGCGCCAAGGCGCCAGTGTGCTGCCCTGTGTTGCAGTTTGTGTTGCTGTTTGTGTTGCGCCAGGGCGCCAGTGTGCTGCCCTGTGTTGCAGTTTGTGTCTTAGTTAGTGTCTAAGTGCAGTTTTGCATATTTTTGCCTGTTCCGTGTTGATGACTTAATTGTTGTATTTTATGCCAATACCAATAGGCTCATAAAATAAATGAAGCAACAAAAATAATATTGCGCGCGCGAGTTTAAAATGATACGTGGCTCAACTAGAGAGCGGGAAAACAAAACTCTTTTTTGGGATTTTTGATTAATCGGACAAAATTAGGGTATGACAGCTGCCCCTCTTTATTTTATTTTACTAGAAAATTCTTGGATTTTCGTAGTAGAAATGGAAATGAAGATCGAACAGACGCTAATTTTGTTTGATAAAAAGGAAAGAAGGACCGTTGGGGGTCTGAAGGAGCACTGGGCCTATGAAGGACTGATAGTCTGAAGGTTGAATTCTCAGGCGACGCTTGGCGCACTGGTTTGAATTAAACTGAAGGACCGACAGGTCTGAAGGGCTTCCTGAGCCTAATGGACCAAAAATGATCTGATGGACTGCAACTAGTTATGGCACTAGTAAAACAATCGGAGGGTGACCTACGTCGGGGCGGTCGTGAGGGTCAAGATCAGATCCGGAACTGATATGTTGACCACGAAGGATTTACACTATACCTTAGGCAGACGCAGCTAATCTGAAGGACCACCGGGGGTCTGAAGGATCTGTCGCGCTCCGTGGCGACGTTATGATCTGAAGGTGCAGCTCGAAGTAGCGTTTGACGCGCTAACTCAAACTGAACTGAAGGACCGATTTGGTCTGAAGGATCTGTGCTAGACTTTGCTAACACTGCGATCTAACGCGCGATATAGGATTCAACACTAATCGCGTTGGCTTAAGAATTGGATGTAAATACGTGTCGACACGGGGAGTCGATACGAAAAACCACATATGATATGTATATGACATGTATGCGATGTATGCATCTGCGGTGATTAATTTTGAGTGAGATGATGAATGAAATGCTGAATGATTTTTTTTTCTTTTGTACTTTAGCTTTTTGCTTTGTTCTTTTGCCCTCTTCTAGCTCTTTTTTTTTGTTTTGCTCTTTTGCTCTTTTGGCTTCTTTTTACTGGTTCGATCAACTTGCGAGGTCTCAGTCGTGGGGCATGAGGGTAGTCCAGAGCAGCAGCATTGCTAGATTCAGCGCAGACTTATTATGATTTGTTGTTTGAAGTGATTATGCAGATACTCGTCCTCATCGCAAATTTGTTAATGAGAGATCGTTTTATTTCTGTGATTTTTAGGAATTTCGCAAAGATTGTAATGCCCCTTAGTTCATGCACATGTTCCACAATTCAGTATCATTTATCATAAAACATCACTTTAAAACAAAGAAAGAAAAACAAGCAGGAGAAAGAAAATGTTTAATATGGAAACCGAACGTACAGGAGGTCACGCCGATTGAAAATTACATTGAGAGTTTAAACTAAAGCGAGAAAAAGGAAAGAACAGATCTGTTGATTGTTTGTATTTTGAAATGACGGTGCCAATCACTCATGCGCATAATTTTGACCACCCACCATCCCACCTTTGGGAGTGTTGACTGCCTTTTTATTTCTTCCAAGTCCAACTTTTTGACCCTAATTTTTGCCTGGACCGCTCTTTAGAGTTTTCGATCCACCGGGTCGCTCTAACTTTTGCCTAGGCTGCCCTTTGGGGTTTTCAACCTAGCGAGCTCGTTTTGCTTGGCTCATCTTTTTCTTTTTTTCATATATTTCTTTAGGCATAGTACTCCTTAACTGCATCTGAATTTACCGGGAGTGGGAGATCTTCACCATCCATTTTTTGTGAGAATCAAAGCTCCTCCAGAGAATGCTTTCTTTATCACATAAGGTCCTTCGTAGTTTGGGGTCCATTTTCCCCGGGAATCTTTTTGGATAGGTAAAATTTTCTTGAGCACGAGGTCTCCTTCTTGAAACTGTCGAGGGCGAACCTTCTTATCATAAGCCTTCCTCATTCTTTGTTGGTACAGCTGCCCGTGACACAACGCAACCACCCTTTTTTCCTCTATGACGTTCAATTGATCAAGACGAGTTCGAACCCATTCTGTCTCGTCTAATTTCGTCTCCATTAGCACCCGTAGAGAGGGTATTTCAACTTCGATGGGAAGAACTGCTTCCATCCCATATACTAGTGAGAACGGAGTTGCCCCTGTTGACGTGCGAACCGAGGTCCGATACCCATGCAAGGCAAAAGGGAGCATTTCATGCCAGTCTTTGAAGGTCACCACCATCTTTTGCACAATCTTCTTTATATTCTTGTTTGCCGCTTCAACTGCCCCGTTCATTTTTGGACGGTATGGGGAAGAGTTATGGTGCTGAATTTTGAAGTCTTCACAAAGCTCTTTCATCATTTTGTTATTCAAGTTACTCCCATTATCAGTGATGATCTTATTTGGAAGGCCGTAACGGCAGACCAAATCTCTTTTTATGAACTTGACAACCACCGATCTTGTCACACTGGGATAGGAAGCAGCTTCGACCCATTTAGTGAAATAATCAATAGCAACCAAAATGAAGCGATGCCCGTTTAACGCCTTAGGTTCGATGAGACCAATGACATCCATCCCCCACATTGAGAACGGCCACGGTGCTATTAGGACATTCAAGGAGGTTGGTGGCACATGAATGTTGTCAGCATAAACTTGACATTTGTGACACTTCCTCACATAGTTAAAGCAATCAGCCTCCATTGTCAACCAGTAGTAGCCAGCCCTTAGGATTTTTCTTGCCATGGTATGCCCATTGGAATGAGTTCCGAATGAGCCTTCATGGATATCTTTCATAATTCTTTCCGCTTCCTCTTTTGCTACACATCTGAGGAGGACCATATCATGATTTCTTTTGTAAAGCACTTCCCCATTTAAGAAGAAACCCATCGACAACCTTCTAAGTGTTCTCTTGTCGTTCTCTGAAGCACCAGGAGGGTATTCTCTGCTTGTGATATAATGCCTGATATCATAATACCAAGGCTTACTGTTAGGCTCTTCTTCAATTGCCATACAAAGGTGCGCTGGTAATTCCCGATGTTGGATCCTGATGAATGTCAGATTCTTGTCGCAATTGACATTGAACATTGAGGACAGAGTTGCTAAGGCATCGGCCAACTGGTTTTCTTCACGCGAGAGATGATGGAAAGTGATCTCGTCGAATGGCTTGATCATCTTTTGGATGTGATCGCGATAAGGGATCAATTTGGAGTCTCTAGCTTCCCAGTCACCCTTAACTTGGTGGATGCCCAAGGCTGAGTCTCCATATACATCGAGTCTTTTAACTTTCCATTCAAGGGCCGCTTTGAAGCCTAGAATGCACGCTTCATATTCTGCAATGTTGTTGGTGCAATAGAAGCTCAATATAGCGGTAAGCGGTATGAAGCGGTTATCCGGGGAGATTAATATAGCTCCGACCCCATGCCCCCACACATTGGAAGCGCCATCAAATAACATCATCCATCTTTCATCATCTTGAGACTTTCCTTCTTCGAATAGAGACATTATATCTTCATCTGGGAAGTCGTATTGCATTGATTGGTAATCCTCGACTGGTTGGTGTGCTAAGTATTCAGCCAATGCACTACCCTTGATTGCTTTCTGCGTAACATATAAGAGATCGTACTCGGATAGTAGCATCTGCCATCGAGCAATTCTTCCTGTGAGTGCGGGTTTCTCAAAGATATACTTGATCGGATCCATCTTAAATACCAACCAAGTCACGTGGCTTAGCATATACTGCCTCAGACGACGCGCAGCCCAGGCTAGAGCGCAACATGTTCTTTCTAACAACGAGTACCTTCTCTCGCACTCAGTGAACTTCTTACTCAAGTAATAGATGGCATGTTCTTTCCTTCCGGATTCGTCATGTTGCCCCAACACACAACCCATCGATTTGTCTAGCACTGTTAAGTACAGGATGAGAGGTCTGTCTGATACAGGTGGCATCAGAATCGGAGGGTTTTGGAGGGACCTCTTGATCTTTTCGAAAGCTTCTTGGCAGTTATCGTTCCATTTGGTTTCTTGATTCTTGCACAATAATTTGAAGATAGGCTCACAGGTAGACGTTAATTGGGATATGAATCTAGAGATGTAGTTCAATCTTCCGAGAAACCCACGGACTTCTTTTTCAGTTTTAGGCATTGGCATTTCAAGAATTGCTCGTACCTTGTCTGGATCTACCTCTATCCCTTTCTGACTGACTACGAACCCCAACAGCTTTCCTGATCTTACGCCGAAGGTGCATTTAGCAGGGTTTAATCTGAGTTTGAACTTCCTTAGACGTTCAAAGAGTTTCCGCAGATTAACAATATGCTCTTCCTCAGTCTTGGACTTGGCAATCATATCATCCACTTATACCTCTATTTCTTTGTGCATCATATCATGGAATAAAGCTACCATCGCCCTTTGGTATGTTGCACCGGCATTCTTCAATCCGAATGGCATTACTTTGTAACAGAAGGTTCCCCAGAGAGTGATGAAGGTGGTTTTCTCCATATCCTCGGGGGCCATCTTGATTTGGTTATATCCGGAATATCCATCCATGAAGGAAAACAAAGAGTGCTGCGCTGTGCTATCCACCAGGACATCAATGTGGGGCAAAGGGAAATCATCTTTAGGACTTGCTCTGTTCAGGTCCCGATAATCGACGCACATTCTGACCTTCCCATCCTTCTTTGGAACCGGGACAATGTTGGCTACCCATTGTCATACCCCAATTTTGTCCGCCCAAGTCAAAAACATTTTTTTTTAGAAAAAATAGAACAATAAGGTAATTCATAATGTGTGGAAAATAGTGGATTTGTGCATTTATGTGTATTCATCCCCTATTTCACATTTTTTATTTGAATTATGCGCGCGCGTCAGTCGTAACTGCGTGAGCTGCCCTGTGCCCTTGTCATTTGGCACGTGTTTTTATTTTCAAAAAGACCATTATTAATTTTGGCACCCAAAAACATTTTTCTTAATTTTCAGGAATTTTAGAAAATAAAATAGTGCATATTTTTGCATTTTTGGGCATTTAAATAAAAGCAAATTAATTATTTTTGGACCAAGACCAGGTCAAGGACGTGGCATACATGTTACTCTACTAAGGGTAATTTTTGTATAATTTTTGGAAAGAAAATCCTAGTCTAAAATAATTAAAAATGCATTTTCCCCATTTTTAGTGCATAAAAAACCCAAAAAAGACCATTAAATATTCCCCAATTATTAAATGACAATTTTTATTGTCTAGAATAATTAAAGGGAATATTTTATGGTGCTCAAGTATATATGACACATTTTTAATAGGTGCACTTTCACTTTCATGCCCAAAAATTCAAAATTCAAAATTCAAAATTCAAAAGAAGGAAGTGTCCTCAATAAGACAAAAGACCAAAAACAAGTTTTTTTTTCTCCTCCTCTCCCTTGCTTCATACAAATTACCTCTCTCTCTCTCTCACAAAATTCTTCCACACTCTTCTATTCCTTATCCCCTAAGAATATGCTTTGTACTATTCTTAACTTTTCCCTTTTTGGTGACCATCACTCACTCCCACATAGATTCATGCCCTCTTTTGTAAATTACCCCACCCATTTATACTCACCTCTTCACAAGAAAATACAAAATTACCTCTTTGGTAACATTCCATCTCAATTATACCCTTAACCCTATTTTTACCTCACATCACATATGAGCCTCCATTCCCAAAAAAGGACAAGTTTTTTTTTCACACAAACTCTCCTCTCTTCTCTCCTCACGCCATTCTCCCTCTCTCCCTCACTCTCATTTTGTGTTTTCTCACTACCCACAATCCAAGTGATCTCCAATCCTAGCCCTTCATTCAAATTCAAAACCCAATCCTAGAGCACCTAGTAAAGAACAATGACCTAATTACCCCTAGACCTAAAACAACTCTATAAATACCCTCTCATTTACACACATCACAATCTTTTGCTTCTCATTCTCCTACACTAAAACCCTAGCACACAAAAACCTCTCCCTTTTCCTCTCCTAAAACCGTAGCCCTTAACCCTCCTCCCTCAACCATTTTTGATTTTCTCTTCACCCAAACACCACCATCTCACCTCATTCTCATCCCTCTTTCACATATCTCCTCCACTTTCCATTCAAGTTCAAACATCATCATCAAAGAAGGTTTTCACCAAGCTTTTGTGGGTTAGAGTTGAAGAACCTTGGAGTCTTGTTGATTCGTGTCTAGTTTCATCTTCTCATCTCATTTCTTAGCTTGGAGTTAAGGTAAAATCCTTAAAACCTTGCATCACATTTGAGTTCTTGCCTCAAAAAATGTAAAATCATTCATCCTATCATCTTCATATTCTCATATTGTTGATTGTTGTTGGTGAGAAGTGTCATAAGCACTTTGACAAGCACTTAGGGAGGCTTGGGTGCTTATGGTGCTTCTCACCCTTGAATGATTGTTGATTTGTGTTGATTTGATCTTGATCCTTGAATTTCATGAAATAAAATGTTGTTTTATGGCATATTATGTTTCACATACTTGTAGAAAAATAGGGTTTATGTTAAGTTTTGTGCATTTCTTTGCCTAATCACATGAACCTTTACCAAAAATGCGATTCAACATGCTTTGATTGCTAAGATGATTTGCTTGATTATGGTTTGCCAATGATCATGCTTGAGGCTACTCTTTTGAATTCGCTTGTGCTTTGTAATCTCCTTGTTTACTCACATATTGTATCATCAATACTTAGATAGGTCCATTCCATACATTACATCTTCCACTAGATGTGCATTTAGATTCCCTTGCGTTTTGTAGAAATATTTGAGCATGGTCCTCGCCTAGCATCTTCCATTAGATGTGCATTTAGGTTCAATCTTGCCTACTCTTGCATTTTTGCTTAATGCCCAATTCAAGGTCCTTTTTTGCCTATTTATGTGTTGTGGTCTAATATGTGTAGTCTAGGCTAATATTCGCTCAAGAATTCAAATGAGATTAGTTGTAAAGTTATGTCCATGTTGTTGTTTGCCTAAGGATTCGATTTCAATGATTGTGCCATGCTTGAATCTCCAAATCTTCTCGCATTCATTGTTTTCTTTTCTAAATAGCTTAGCATGAAAATGGTGACTAGTGACAACTACCCATAACCTTTGTTAGTTTGGTTGTCCTAAGAGCCTAAATTTCAAAAAAAAAAAGATGTTTTCATATGCATAAGCCACTAGTGATAATCACCCATAACCTTTGTTAGTTTGATTATCATGAACGCTTTCAATTTCAAAAGATATTTTCCTAAGTATCAAAAGTCATAGCAAGTGTTAGTGTTGAACACCCATAACCTTTGTTAGTTTGGTCATCATGAAGGCTTTCATCTTTCAAAAGAGATTTTTACATGCACTTAAGTGGGTTTTAGTAGTGATCACCCATAACCTTTGTTAGTTTGATCATTACGAACGCCCTTCACTTTTCAAAACCAAAGCAAAAAGACTTTCACTTTCAAGGCTCGTTAGAACTACGTCGCTTTGATTCCCATTTGGGATACGTAGGAGCGAGCCACAATCTCGTCAAGCACAACCATAAAAATTAGCATTTGAATAACAAAAAGAAAAGAGTTACTTTCATAACACAAAAAGAAGAATCACTTTTGCAAACCAATATCATTTTCAGAACAAAAACATTCTCCTTTCAAGAATCATTTTCAAACCCATTGTCGCTAGTGGCTAATTAGAACCTTTGTTCGTCTAGCCATTGGTAGCAATGTCTTTTTCCCAAAAGAACAACAAGCGATGATCACTCATAACCATTGTTAGTTTGATCATTCGTGCCAATCAATCTCTTTCGAAAACCACTTTCAAAAGAGTAAATAAAAAACGAGTTGCTACTAATAGTCAATCAGAACCTTTGTTCGTCTGACTGGCGGTGGTGACTCTCATTTTCAAGAGTACTTAGCGGTGATTACCCATAACCTTGGTTAGTTTAATCATTCACTAAATGCTCGTCCTATTTCGAAAACTCACTAAAAAGATAAAAGACAAAAACCTTTTCAAAGAAAAAGACAAACAAGAACTACGTAGCTTTGAATTCTCCATCGCACCGGGAGATACGTAGGAGCGAGAGGCTAACTCTCATCAAGCGCCAAAAATAAAAATTTTCATTAAGTCTTCTCATTCCCTTTTCAATAAAGAAGCAAATTTAAGTATTTTCCAAATCAACACTTAAAACCACACGTTTAATTAAAGGTTCCCTTTCGGTAGAAAGGAGGTGTGGGGTGCTAATACCTTCCCCATGCCTAACCGACCCCCGAACCCAAATTTTCCGGTTTCCAAAAGGCCATTCGCTTTCCAAAAAGGTTTTTCTTCAATATTTTCCTTATAAAAAATATTGGTGGCGACTTCATTGTTTTAAAAAGTTGTAAACGAAGAAAGATCTCCTCAGGGACTTTTTCGGGTGCAACAGCTGGCGACTTCACTGGGGACGTTTCCTTTTTAAGTGGGTCAAGCCTAATTAATTAAATGTGTGGTTTGTGATTTGATTTGGACACCTTGTTTGCTTCCATCCCTTTCGGTTTCCTTTTCTTTCTTATCATGTTGTATGCATGTGCATTTGTTTTCTCTTCTTCCATGTTCGTTTTTCCTTCCTCCTCTTTGCTTATGTGCTTAGTACCCTCATGCATTTCCCCAATCCCAATTATGTTCCCTTCTTCTTTTCTCCCTTTCTTCAAGGTAAGCTCATGCATTTCTCCCCAATTCTATCATGATCCCCTCTTCTTGGCTCCCCTTCTTGAGATAAGCAATGCACTTGATTGTTGTTGAAACACTAGGCTAGTTCATATTGGATTGATATTGAACCCTAGGGTAGACAACATGCTATTGCCTGGACTGTTCTGGATTTTCATTTGCAGGTGGGGTAGTTTTTAAGGAAATGCCCTTCACACACACACACTTGTACCTTGAGATGATATGCTTTGAGAGAAAGACCATAACCCAGGTCTGTGAGAGTATCTTAGGATGAGTGGATTCAAGTAGCGAGAGCCCATCAGGACCTTTGTCGGTTTGGCTACTTGCGAAAGTTTCAATCAGAGTTATGCTCTTTCATGATGCCTTGTACCTAGCAGTTTGCTGCATTTACGAGGAATTTCGTGAAAGAGACTGTTGCTCTGATGACCTTTGTGAGGGTGCGAATAGGGATACATGGAAAGATCACCCCTAAAATGCCTTAGATCATAGGTTTCTCCCCTTTTAAGTCACAAGGGCGTTCCAAATTGTGTGCTACATTGTCGCATTCAGTTTAGTCAAAAAAAAAAAATTTCCTCAAAATTTTCAAAAAAAAATCAAAAGGATATGCTTTTCCCTTTTCAATAAATGCCTATGTGAGGTGGCATATAGGTTGTAAACTCAAAAAATACCACTCCATGCAAAAACACAAAAAAAGGCATCATTGCATCATTACATCATTTGTATCATCTGCATTAAATAAAACCCAATCTTGAAAAATCATTCATCATGCATCTAAGTTGTTTGCCGGGATTGTAAAGTAACTTGGAATCTTGTCTTAAGCGGGAAAGATAAAGCAACATGGGATCAAGAAGCGAGATTGTACTTAATTCAAGGTTTCCGGTTATCAGGAGAATAGATGTAGAGGGTTTGAAAGAGTTTGTCTCCTTGATGCGGTCGGAGGAGAGGGATTTATTCGGGAAAGCTTATGGTAACCTCCTCAGATTGTTACAATTAGATGTCCAAGAGAGTGCTATTATATCAGGGGTTTCCCGCTAAGTTATTTCGAAGGTTTATTGAAGTTTTATGCCCAGAATAAGAAGTGGGGTCCTTTCAAGCAGCTGTTAGCCCTAACTACTTTCGGGATCGTCCTTTTCCCTCAGGTCGAGAAGTTCATTGATGAGACCGCTAATGGGCTTTTTCTAGCATTCATAAGTAAAGAAAATCCGATTAACCCTGTACCAGCAATTCTTGCAGATACCTACTATTCCTTCACTCATCACCGTGTGTTAGGAAAGAAGAAGGTTGCTTGCTCTTTCCATGTTCTCTACACCTGGTTCCTCAACCATGTTGTCACTCATAAAACGAAAGCTGCGGACTTGGTAGATTATGCCCTGAGTTGTGAGGTAGAAGCCAGAAGTGCACAAGAATGGGTACAAACTTTAGGGAATCTCAGTGCTCTCAAAGTCTGTTGGTTCAATCATCCGTGTTGGAAAGATAGGCCTTCAATACTGTTTCGGTGTGGCAATTTCCAGAATGTGCCCTTAATGGGAACCCAAGGCTACATCAATTACAATCCTTCTCTCACCATCAGACAGCTTGGGTATCCTATGAAGAATGCACCCACTGAAGACAAGTTGGCCCCAATTTTTCTCGATAAGGAAGATTCAAAGAACCAAGGCTTGCTTCAGAAAATTTCAAAGGCTTGGGAGGGTGTAGTTTACAAGGATAAAGAGGAGATCACAAAGAAAACAGGTGATGTTACTTTCTACCAATGGCTCCACCAAAGAATTCAAGATGTTTGTCCGCCTCGTCAGAATTCATCGTCAGTTGGGAAAGAAGTCCCAGAGCTTCACGTTCCAAGTCTCAAAGAACTAAGTGAGGTCAAGTCTGCCTTGTTCAAGGTAGAAGAAGAAAAGAAAGCCTTGCAAGATAAGTTGGGGAAAGTAATTTCTGAGAAGAGAAAGTTAGAGAGCGAGAATGAGCGCAAGGCCGAAGCTCTCAAAGAAAGCAGCAAGAAACTTAAGAAAGAAGAGGAAAGTAATCAAGAATTGAAGAAATATCTGAAAGGTGCCAAAGATGAGTTGAAAAGATCGAATGCCAAGGTGGGTGAGGCCATGGTTAGAGCAAACGAATGGAGGAAGTTGTTCAAGAAGTCTGTGCAAAGTGAGAGAGCTGCAAATGAATCACTAGAGGAATTCAAGAAAGAGTCTCAGTCTGTGGCGTTTGAGCTTGAAAGTCAAATAAGGTGCATCAGACAAGATAGAGGTGCAATTGAGAACATCCTTAGAGAGTATCGACAGGCTTTAAGGATGGAGCAAGAGAATTCAGATGAGCTAAAAAGGAATCTGAGGAACATCAGTGATGCTTACCGACAGGTGAGAGAGGAGAGTCAATACTGGGAACACCGTTTTTTCGAGCTAATGGGTGGGATTGAAAAGCAAGAGATCATAGTTGAGTTGAGGGCAGAAATTCAATAGTGGAAGAACAAGTTCTCCAAGTTGGCGTGGTTGGCCACCCAGGCGGTGAGGGATGTTCCCAAGAGGTTGAGGAAGGCAGAAGCTGAGATGCTGCCTTACAACACTCCGGTGCGAGTATATGAATTCGTGGAGTACTGCAAGTCTCTGGCTGAGGAACTCATGGAAAGGGCAAGAGAAGCTGCTGCAGTTAGCAAAAAGAAGAAGAACGAAGAGAAGATGAAGGCAATAGGTTTTTAGATTTGAATTCAATGTAATTTTCATTTTTTAGAATGTTCACTGGGAAATTGTAATTTTTCTTTTCTTAAAGAATATTGTACTTTTCTTTTCAAGGCATTGTATTGCACATTTAAGGATATTGTACCTTGTTCTTTTCGTTGAATGATTAAAGTTATGATGCTTGAATGAAGTACGCTTATCCCGCTTGTTGATCCCAGCCGCGTTATGTTCTTGAAAATATTTGAATATGCACTTAAGACAAGAGCAAGTTGCACTGTGGTTCCCGGCAATAAACAACAAAAAATCATATGCATTACATTGCATTCATTAATTTGTTCTTTTGCTTATAAAAATATTTCAACTCAAACAGAAGATAAGGCAAGCTGGTGCGACTACATCGGTATTGGACACGCTCACAGGCCAGAGGAATGGCAATCTTAAGTGACCTCGATCAACCTCAACCAGCAACAGAGAATCAGGGTCATCCAGCTTCAGGCTCAGGGAATGGAAATGGGGCAGGCTCGGGCCTCGAGGTACAGAATCAGAACCATTCAGCTCCAGGTAACTCCAGTCAGGGTGATCCTGAGATGAGAAATGAAATGAATGCCATGAACGCACAGATGAGTGAGATGATGAGACTCCTGTTGTCCTTGAAGAATGGGAATGACTTTCAAGCTGCTCAGTGGCCTCCTTATGGCCTTCCTTTGGGTTATACTCCTCCAAATCAAGAAGCTAACCCGGGAACTGGTCCCGTGGCAATAGTTGAGAATGTACAGCCAACGTCTGTCGGATTAGAAGGAATGACTGGTGAACCCTGGGTTCAGATCCCGCATCCAATTGTTATACCTCAGCCCACTCCTCAGAATCTCACTCCACAGCCAGCTGCCTTTCCACAGACTCAAGGCTTTGTGTCCGGAAACTCTGTTTACCCTCAGGTTCAGCACTCAATGCTTCCACCTCCTTATGGTGTAAGTAACTCCCCTCAAGTCTATTCCGCTGAGCACCAGCAGACCAAAGAGCAGTTTCAGATGTTAGAAGAAAGATTAAGGATGATTGAAGGCTTTGGCTCCAGGGCTAGGGAGGCCAGAGACTTGTGCCTTATTCCCGATGTGGTGTTGCCTCCAAAATTCAAGGTCCCCGATTTTGACAAGTACAGAGGTGCGACCTGCCCAAAGAGTCACTTGACGATGTATTGTAGGAAGATGTCTACTTACTCCCGTGATGACAAACTATTAATCCATTGCTTCCAAGACAGCCTTGTTGGGGCATCTCTTAATTGGTATATGAAGTTAGAGCCATCCCAAGTTCGCTGCTGGAAGGATTCAGCAGATGCATTCCTCAAGCAATATCAATACAATACAGACATGGCGCCAGACCGAACACAGTTGCAGAGCATGAGCAAGAAGGACAATGAATCATTCAAAGAGTATGCCCAGCGATGGAGGGCTTTGGCTGCACAAGTTACACCTCCTCTTTTAGACAAAGAATTGGTTTCTATGTTCATGGAAACCTTGCCACCGCTATACTATGACCGTCTGATCAGCAGTGCATCATCCAATTTTTCAGATATGGTGATTGTGGGAGAGAGATTGGAGAACGGATTGAGAAGTGGAAGGATTGCACAGGGGTCCACAAGTAACACAAGCTCCCAAAAGAAGCCATTCTCCAGCCACCCAACATCCCAGTTCCCACTCCCGCACAAACAGTCCGTCCATCCCAAAACAATAATCAAAGCAACCACCAAAGGACCTATCAAAACAAAACAACCTTTGACCCAATTCCCATGTCATACACAGACCTTTTCAATTACCTCATCACCAATAAGCTCATCAATACAAGACCCATGAAACCTGTTCAACCACCTTACTTCAGAGGATACAACCCCAATAGTACCTGTGCCTTCCGCGAAGGAGCAGTTGTGCATGTTGTAGAGGATTGCAAAGCCTTCAAGATAGTGGTGCAAGACTTGATAGACGCAAAGGGCATAACGTTCAAGCAGGAGGATCCAAGTATCATGACCAACCCGTTGCCCGGTCACGGGAAGCATGCTGCTAATGCAATCATGGATATGAAGGAGCAGTCTCTAATCAGATCAGTGGAAGATATCCAGACTCCCCTAGAAATCATTCATGCAGAATTGTGCAAATTCGGGATTATTAGAATGGGTTGTGTTCAGAAAGGAGTTTGTACTAACGTCAGCTGTGTGGGAGTATGTGAAGCATTCAAGGTGGTGTTACGGGATCTGATCGATCGCCATATCATCCAGATGGGTATACAGGGGAAAGAAGAGGATGTTCTGACCTTCCAATCAGATGGGAGTAGAGGTGTGCAGAGACCTATCGAGGTGCCATACAGTCAGAATTCGGCTGTGGAAAGGCCAAAGACTATTGTGATCCCATTTCCAGCTCCTAGCAAGAAGAACAATAATGTCCCATGGAGTTACAGTGTGCCATTTCCGACTCCGAAATCTCAAGCTGCTCTTGACATCACCAATATTGCAGGGAGTAGTGGGGTAACCAGAAGTGGGCGTGTGTATGTTCCCCAAGCTCAGGAAGAGGGTCCTTCTAAGGCAACAGAAGAGAGAATCCGAAAAGGAAAGAATGTAGAGCCAGAGCCTGTGATAAGTAGGAAGGTGTCAGACCCAGAGGTTACTGAATTCTTGAAGATAATGCGGCAGAGTGACTACAAAGTGGTGGATCAGCTACACCACACCCCAGCCAAAATTTCCATCATGTCCCTATTACTAAACTCAGAAGCCCACCGTGATGCCTTGGTTAAAGTACTGAATGAGGCCCATGTCGCCCAAGATATTACTGTCAATCAGTTGGATGACATAGTTGGGAATATCGTTGCATCTAACTACATTACTTTCACCGATGATGAGCTCACCCCGGAGGGGAAGGGGCACAATAAGGCGTTGCATATCTTAGTGAAGTGCGGTGAATATACGCTCTCCAGGGTTCTCATTGACAATGGATCCTCATTGAATGTTATGCCCAGATCAATAATGAACAAGTTAGAGGTAGATTGTTCCTACATGAAACCCAGCTCAACCCTGGTCAGAGCCTTTGATGGGTCTAAGAAAGAAGTCATGGGGGAAATGGAGTTTCCAATGCAAATAGGGCCTGAGGTGTTCTATGTGATCTTTCAGATTATGGACATTGAATCCTCATACAGCTGCCTCTTGGGGAGACCTTGGATCCATGCAGCAGGCGCTGTCCCTTCAACACTTCACCAAAAACTCAAGTTTATAGTCGACGATAAGCTTGTAGTTGTCTTTGGGGAGGAAGAGTTCACAGTCAGCAAGCCTGTCCCCTCTCATTATATTGAAGCTGCAGAGGAATCCCTTGAATCCGCCTTTCAATCCTTAGAAATTGCGAACACTGTGTTCGTAGGTGAAGAATCCCCACTACCTGCACCCAGGTTGTCCAATGCTGATATTATGGTAGCAAAAGTCATGCTGAAGAATGCCTATCAGATTGGGAAGGGACTAGGAAGATCTGAACAAGGAATTCTGTCACCCGTGCTTCTGCAAGAATACAAGGACAGACGTGGGTTAGGCTATTGGCCCACTCCAGCTGATAAGAGAAGAATGGCTGAGGAAAAGCGTGAGAAGAGGTTGGCTAGGCTTCAGGGAAGAGAACCCAGATCGATGATGGCCCCCATAGGTGACCTCAAGCAGAATTTCAGGAGTGCTGGCATGTTGAACCCTAATCAGATAGCTGTCATCGAGGAAGAGTTAGCTGAAGAAGGCGAGGATCGGGGCCTAGTTCGTCGCAGTGTTGCAGGAGAAGAAGTTGGCAACTGGAAGACCGTCGATTTCTGTAACACCCCTTTCTACCCGTCACTTTGTTTATAAAAAAATTCAGAGTTTAAAAAAAAATTTCGTTCATAGGGAATGTTACACATACTTCAATAAAACGTCGCTTATCAATTTTAAAACAGTTCAACTCAGTAATCATTCGTTCACGTAGCACGTCACAAATAAAGAATCTCAAGCCTCAATTTAACGTCGCTTATAAAACTCAACATAACAAAACCAACTACGCAGCGGAAAAAAATAAAACATAACAGAAGAGTCCGCATGGACATAACAACCAAAAATAATTATTAATAAATGTCGAGTTCGTTTCCCCCCCTGAGTGCTACGTATCAGAGCATGACTGTTGAACCAAGGGTAAAACAGTCCTTTATTTTGAATGATAACAAATTACATATATCTACTAATCTTTCACATTGAGCAAAGTGCAGGACTTATTTTAAAAGGAAGAAGACTCAAAAAGGAGAAGCTTGAAGAAGAAGCATCATAAGAAGTTCAAAACCCTATTTTGTGTCTAAGCCTTTTTTAGGACTCTATGTAAAGGTCCTATCACCTAAAGTGTGTGGCACTTTAGCTATTGAGAGAGATGACTTTTCAAAACATGCATGATGCATAAAAATAGTTTTGAAAAAATATTTCACAAAATTGCATGCATGCATAAGGTGGCACCTAAACCTAAAAACGATTTTGTGGAAATCAAAAATCATTTTCTATTTTGTTCCAATGGCTATGAAATCGATTTATATAATTTATATAGGCTATGAAATCGATTTTAGGCTCACCTATAGGCCAAGAATCGATTTCCTTATCCTATGTTTGAAGCATGTAATCGATTTCTACATATTCTCAAGCCAAAGGTAAGAATCGATTTCCTTCTATTTCAAAAGACTATGAAATCGATTTTCAAGCAATCCTATAGGCTATGAATCGATTCCTCCTCATTTTAAACAAAGTAAGAATCGATTCCTACCTTATTCAGGATGTCCTGAAAATCGATTCTCACCTATTTCTAAAGAAACAATGAATCGATTCTTTTATTTTTTAAAGGCAATGAATCGATTCCTTCACATTTTAACTTGGTCTATGAATCGATTCTTCACCTATATTAAATGCTTTTCAAAAATTTTCAACGGTGCCTAAGCCTATAAATACATAGGTTGAGCCTCACCTTCAGAACACACCACTGCTCACAATTTCTTCTCTACTCTCTCATATTCGAATCTCTATAGATCTATTGCTCCTCATTGTTTTATTTTTATAAGCTTTTGATTTTAAATTGTTATATCTTTTTTCAAAAGCTGTTTATAGATCTAGATCTGAGATCCTGTGCTCCAACTGTTTTGAATCTTGTTTTTCAAAAAGCTTTGTTTTTTTAAAATCATATCTATATTTTTAAAAGCTTTCAAGCAACCTCAACTTCTATTGTTATATCAATTTTGAAGTGGTTGCAAAAGCAAGATCATCCCTCATCTTATAGAGCATCTATAATATCCTAAGATCACTCATCTCTCTCAGTTTCTAAATTGACACATTCTCTGAAGTGATTGGATCATAGAACTCTATTGTGTAATTTATTTTATTTCAAGGTGTTTTTGAAATCCTGGGCTTTGTACTTGGGTCTCTCAATCAAGAGATTGAGTTGGTGCTTTTGAAATCCTGGGCTTTGTACTTGGGTCTCTCAATCAAGTGATTGAGTTGGTGTTTTGAAAACCTGGGCAGTGTACTTGGGTCTCTCAATAGGGTTATTGAGTTGGTTTAGAAATCCTTAGCAAGAGTGCTTAGGTTCTCAATTTAGGGGAATTGAGATTCACTTATATTGGGGTCGACTGTTTGTATCAAACTCTCTTCAATATAGTGGTTACTAAGTCCAAGGGTTGTAAAGCCTAAGGCCGAGGACGTAGGGGTTTTATCCCGAACCTCGCTAACTTGCTGTGTCTCTCTCTCTTCTCTATCTCTTTATATTTTGCACTCTATTTGCTTATAATATTATTATCATATACTTGATATAACTGCTTATCAAATTCTCAATATAACTGTGCAAATATATCATATTGTAATCTTATCCTGATCTCTCTATCCTTCTTCTCATTATCTATTTTATTGCTGTATACAATATTGATCTGTCCATCATCTCATTCTACTCCTCTTCTCCTTCTATATTGGTCAAATATTATTATTCCGCATTTAATCCAAACCAATATCGAAAAAGTTTTTTAAATTGAAAAAGAATCCATTAATCACCTATAACCTTATTCACCCCCCCCTCTAAGGTTACTTTATAGACTCTCAAGTCTAACAAGTGGTATCAGTAGCTAGTAATTGCTTTAGAGCTTTACATCTCGCAATTTAAATTAATCCTGTTATATATCTGTGATTATGGGTTCATTCATGAAAGAAGGAATGTCTTCTAATAGGCCTCCTCTATTTGATGGTACTAACTATGATTACTGGAGTAGTCGTATGAAATGTCATGTGCAGGCAATTGACTTCACTCTATGGAGAATCATAGTAGATGGTCCTCTAATCCCGATGAAGATCAAGATCACAAAACCAGGTAATACTGATGGTGACACTTCAAAAATTCAAGCCACCGGCAAAGCTGAAGAAGTACCGGTGGAAGATATCTACACCATCGACCTGAGTGAGTTAAGAAAATTTGAGCTTGACAAGATATCCCTAAATGCAAAGGCCATGAATATCCTTCATCTATCACTCTGTGAAGAAGAATATGGTAGAGTAAAAGGGTGTCAAAGTGCAAAGGAAATCTGGGACTGCCTTCAAGCCACTCATGTCGGGACAAGCCAGGTAAAAGATACTAAAATTAGAATTCTCACCTCTGAATATGAAAGTTTTAAAATGAAAGAAGGTGAGTCTGTCGCAGCAATGCATCAGAGATTAAATTTAATTGTAAACAACTTGAGGGCCTTAGGAAAGAAATACACCAACAAGGATTTGAATGGAAAGATCCTTGAATCCTTAACTGGTGATTTCTTCCCTAAGACTTGTGCCATAACCGAAGCCAAAGACATTGGCACTTTACCTCAAGAAGACCTTATTGGATCATTGCTAGCATTTGAGGTAGTTCTGGCTGCCAAAAAGAATCAAGAAAAAGAAACTGTAAAAGAAAAGAAATCTCTTGCCCTTGCTGCTAAAACTTCTAAAGTAGCAAGGAAAGAGGTTGAATCTGAAGAAGAAACCGATGATGAAGATATGGCTATGCTTGCCAAAAATTTCAAAAAATTTATGAGATTCAAAAAGTTTGGAAAGGGTGACTTTTCAAAGAAGTCCGGGTACAACAAAGAAGACAGGTATGAGAAAAAGAATGATCAACCAAGATGTTTCGAATGCAACAAACCCGGTCACATCAAAGAAAACTGTTACAAGCTGAAATCTAAGCAAAAGAAAGCAATGAAAGCAACATGGGACAATACAGACACTGAAAGTGAGACCGAAGAAGAAGAAGTTGCAAATGCTGTCTGCCTCATGGCAAAGAACACACCTGAAGCAACATGGGACAATCTCAGCACTGATGGTGAATCAGAAGAAGATGAGCAGACCGACAATGCTGTCTGCAGCATGGCAAATGATACATCAAAGGTAAGCCTTAACTTTTCTAGTCCCTCTACCTCCTCTATGCATGATGATAATGACTATAGTAGTCACGATCTGAGTGAAGCTTTTGAGGCTCTTTATTTTGAACATGAAACTCTTTTGTTAAAATCTAAGAAATTAACAAAGAGCAACAAAAGCTTGTCCACTCAAATCGAGACACTTGAAAATGAGGTAGTTAAATTGAAGAATGAGCTACATAAAACAAAACCTTTCAACCTTGAATTTCTTGAGCTTAAACAAAATTTTGAAAAAGTCAAGGTTGAAAATGAATTTTTGAAAGAGTCTTTGAAAAAGTTTGAGGTTGGTGAAAAGACCTTGACTCAGTTGCTTCACTCTCAACATCAATATGTTGATAGGAGAGGTATTGGGTACCAAGGAAATTCCACCACCTCCAGCTCAAACAAAAATATCACCTTTGTAGCTTCTACTTCTAATCATAAACCTACTATCTTCAAATGCACATATTGCCAAAAGGGAAACCATAGCTCTTCTTCATGCCCTATCCGTAAAATATGTGAGCTTGGAACCCTTGTACCTGTTTGGAAGAAACCAAGGTGGATTGTGAAAGCAAACCCCTTGATGACTAACTCCCAAGGACCCAACAAAAAGGGTACCTCGTGCTAGGTGTTAAACAATTCTTTTGCAGGTTGGTCCCTCAGCTAAAAAGAAAAATGTGTGGATGGTTGATAGTGGTTGCTCAAGGCATATGACTGGTGATGCTTCACTGTTTCTAAAATTGAGCAACAAAGCTAGTGGATCTGTAAAGTTTGCCAACAATGAATCTGCTCAAGTAATAGGTAAAGGTTGTGTGGGTAAGGAAAACACAATTAAAATTAAAGATGCTTTATTAGTTGATGGCGTAAAACTTAACTTACTAAGTGTTAGTCAACTATGCGATAATGATTTTGATGTGCACTTTTCTGTTGATAAATGTGTTATCACCCATCTGACTTCTAAACTCTACATTACTGGCTTTCGAGAAAACAATGTATACTATGTTGATTTTGATAATGTAAGTGATGATATAGTATGTATGCCTACCTTGATTGATGATATGAATTTGTGGCATAGACGCTTAGTGCATGCTAGTATAGAACATCTATCTAAGTTAAGTAAGAATGAGCATGTTAGAGGTCTACCTAAATTGAAATTTGAAAAAGGCCAATTATGTGATGCATGTCAACTTGGTAAAATGCACAAAACCTCTTTTAAATCAAAACCTGTTATTTCCACCAAAAATGTGCTTGAACTGCTACATCTTGATTTGTTTGGTGAAATTGATGTCGTAAGTCTAGGAGGGTCTAAGTATGTCTTTGTTATTGTTGATGATTATTCTAGATATACTTGGGTTATCCTACTTGCAAATAAAAGTGATGCTTTTAACGAGTTTGCTAAGTTGTGCAGAAAGCTACAAAATGAGAAAAACTTAGCCATCAAAGAAATTAGAAGCGATCATGGAGGAGAGTACGAAAATTCATCATTCAAGACTTGGTGTGAAAAGTATGGCATTCATCATAACTTTTCAGCTCCAAGAACTCCTCAACAAAATGGTGTAGTTGAAAGAAAGAACAGAACTATACAAGAGATGAGCAGGACAATGCTGAATGAACACAACCTTCCCAAATACTTCTGGGGTCATGCAGTGGATACAGCGTGTCATGTGCTAAACCGTGTATACTTAAGGCCATCTCTCAACAAAACTCCATATGAGCTGTGGAATGGTAGAGCTCCAAACATTTCATACTTCAAAGTCTTTGGAAGTAAGTGCTTCATTCTTAATACAAAGGACAAGTTGGGTAAGTTTGATGCTAAATCAACTGAAGGTATTTTTATGGGTTATTCAAATCATAGTAGAGCTTATATCGTTTACAATAAAATTGATAAAACTATGCAAGAATCTATTCATGTTTCTTTTGATGAAACTAACCCTTTTGATAAGAAAGCTGCTAATGATGAGGATGAAGTGATTGAAGTGATCAAAAATAGATCACCTGAAACTAACAGTGAAAGTGTAGAAGAAGCCGAGGAGGAAGCTGAATCTCAAGAAGAAGTTATAGTGGAACAAGAGCCCCAAGACATTGATGATCATCTCCATGGAAGAACTCACGATGATCTGCCCAAAACATGGAAATCAGTTCGAGATCATCCCATGGAGCAAATTATTGGTAGTCCATCAAAGGGGGTAACGACTCGCTCTTCTCTTAATCTTTTATGCTTTCATAGTGCTTTTGTCTCTCAAATAGTTCCAAATAATATCAAGGAAGCTTTAAATGATCCAGAGTGGGTTTTGTCAATGCAAAAAGAACTTGAACAATTTGAAAGAAATAAAGTTTGGCACTTAGTTGAAAAACCGGTCGATCGGACCATCATAGGAACTAAATGGGTTTTTCGCAACAAACTTGACGAAAATGGAACAATTTTATTAAACAAAAGTCGTCTAGTAGTTCAAGGTTTTAATCAAATCGAAGGGGTGGATTTTGAAGAAACTTTTGCTCCTGTGGCTAGATTGGAGTCCATTAGGATAATTTTGGCATTTGCCTCCTACATGGATTTCAAACTACACCAAATGGATGTCAAAAGTGCCTTCCTAAATGGTTTTTTAGAAGAAGAAGTTTATGTAAAACAACCCCCTGGTTTTGAAGATTTTAAAAATCCCGATCACGTCTTTAAACTTGACAAAGCCCTCTATGGATTGAAACAAGCCCCAAGAGCTTGGTATGAGAGATTAAGCAAACATTTAATTGCCAATGGTTTCCAAAAGGGTAAGATTGATTCTACCTTATTCCTTAAAACCAAGGGCAAACATATCATAGTAGTTCAAATCTATGTTGATGATATTATCTTTGGATCTACTAATGATGATTTGTGCAAGGAATTTTCTGAGATGATGACTAGTGAATTTGAAATGAGTATGATGGGAGAACTTAACTTTTTCTTGGGACTTCAAGTGAAACAATTAAAAGAAGGAATCTTCATATCCCAAACAAAGTTCTCAAAGGAACTGCTGAAGAAATACAACATGAATGACGCAAAAGATATCAGCACTCCTATGGCAACAGCAACCAAACTCGATAAAGATGAAAACGGTAAACCTGTAAACGAAACTATGTATCGAGGTATGATAGGTAGTCTCTTATACTTAACTGCCTCCCGTCCTGATATTATGTTTGCTGTATGCTTATGTGCCCGATTTCAAGCATGCCCTAAAGAATCCCATTTAACAGCTGTTAAAAGAATTCTTAGGTATGTTAAAGGGACCATAGACTTTGGTTTGTGGTACCCGAAATCGAGTACTTTTGATTTGATTGGTTATTCTGACGCTGATTTTGCAGGTTGCACTCTTGATAGAAAAAGTACTAGTGGAACTTGTCATTTTCTTGGTCCTTGTTTGACCTCCTGGTCTAGTAAGAAGCAGAACAGTGTTGCTTTGTCCACAGCTGAAGCTGAATATGTGGCTGTTGGAAACTGCGTCGCACAAGTTCTGTGGATGAAACAAACTTTGCAAGACTTTGGTCTAATTTTTGAAAATGTGCCTGTTTTGTGTGATAATACAAGTGCCATAAATATTGCTAGGAACCCTATACAACACTCTAGAACTAAACATATAGACATACGACATCACTTTATTAGAGATCATGTGTCTAGGGGGAGCATTGAACTAAAATTTGTAGGCACAGATGACCAACTAGCAGATATTTTCACAAAACCCCTAGCCGAAGCTCCTTTTTGTAAAATCCGTAGAGAGCTAGGGATGCTTGACTATGCTAGTTTATGATTTTGTTTCACCCCACCTCCTTTTTGATGAAAACAAAGGGGGAGAGAATATTATTATGCATGTTATATATGGGGAGAAAATATTATGCTCATGTTATATGTGGTATTATGCTGATTATTGTTATGCATATGCTTAGGGGGAGCCTTCTTTTTAAGATTTTTAATCCCTATGCATAATGTAATTTGTTATCATCAAAAAGGGGGAGTTTGTTGAACCAAGGGTAAAACAGTCCTTTATTTTGAATGATAACAAATTACATATATCTACTAATCTTTCACATTGAGCAAAGTGCAGGACTTATTTTAAAAGGAAGAAGACTCAAAACGGAGAAGCTTGAAGAAGAAGCATCATAAGAAGTTCAAAACCCTATTTTGTGTCTAAGCCTTTTTTAGGACTCTATGTAAAGGTCCTATCACCTAAAGTGTGTGGCACTTTAGCTATTGAGAGAGATGACTTTTCAAAACATGCATGATGCATAAAAATAGTTTTGAAAAAATATTTCACAAAATTGCATGCATGCATAAGGTGGCACCTAAACCTAAAAACGATTTTGTGGAAATCAAAAATCATTTTCTATTTTGTTCCAATGGCTATGAAATCGATTTATATAATTTATATAGGCTATGAAATCGATTTTAGGCTCACCTATAGGCCAAGAATCGATTTCCTTATCCTATGTTTGAAGCATGTAATCGATTTCTACATATTCTCAAGCCAAAGGTAAGAATCGATTTCCTTCTATTTCAAAAGACTATGAAATCGATTTTCAAGCAATCCTATAGGCTATGAATCGATTCCTCCTCATTTTAAACAAAGTAAGAATCGATTCCTACCTTATTCAGGATGTCCTGAAAATCGATTCTCACCTATTTCTAAAGAAACAATGAATCGATTCTTTTATTTTTTAAAGGCAATGAATCGATTCCTTCACATTTTAACTTGGTCTATGAATCGATTCTTCACCTATATTAAATGCTTTTCAAAAATTTTCAACGGTGCCTAAGCCTATAAATACATAGGTTGAGCCTCACCTTCAGAACACACCACTGCTCACAATTTCTTCTCTACTCTCTCATATTCGAATCTCTATAGATCTATTGCTCCTCATTGTTTTATTTTTATAAGCTTTTGATTTTAAATTGTTATATCTTTTTTCAAAAGCTGTTTATAGATCTAGATCTGAGATCCTGTGCTCCAACTGTTTTGAATCTTGTTTTTCAAAAAGCTTTGTTTTTTTAAAATCATATCTATATTTTTAAAAGCTTTCAAGCAACCTCAACTTCTATTGTTATATCAATTTTGAAGTGGTTGCAAAAGCAAGATCATCCCTCATCTTATAGAGCATCTATAATATCCTAAGATCACACATCTCTCTCAGTTTCTAAATTGACACATTCTCTGAAGTGATTGGATCATAGAACTCTATTGTGTAATTTATTTTATTTCAAGGTGTTTTTGAAATCCTGGGCTTTGTACTTGGGTCTCTCAATCAAGAGATTGAGTTGGTGCTTTTGAAATCCTGGGCTTTGTACTTGGGTCTCTCAATCAAGTGATTGAGTTGGTGTTTTGAAAACCTGGGCTGTGTACTTGGGTCTCTCAATAGGGTTATTGAGTTGGTTTAGAAATCCTTAGCAAGAGTGCTTAGGTTCTCAATTCAGGGGAATTGAGATTCACTTATATTGGGGTCGACTGTTTGTATCAAACTCTCTTCAATATAGTGGTTACTAAGTCCAAGGGTTGTAAAGCCTAAGGCCGAGGACGTAGGGGTTTTATCCCGAACCTCGCTAAATTGCTGTGTCTCTCTCTCTTCTCTATCTCTTTATATTTTGCACTCTATTTGCTTATAATATTATTATCATATACTTGATATAACTGCTTATCAAATTCTCAATATAACTGTGCAAATATATCATATTGTAATCTTATCCTGATCTCTCTATCCTTCTTCTCATTATCTATTTTATTGCTGTATACAATATTGATCTGTCCATCATCTCATTCTACTCCTCTTCTCCTTCTATATTGGTCAAATATTATTATTCCGCATTTAATCCAAACCAATATCGAAAAAGTTTTTTAAATTGAAAAAGAATCCATTAATCACCTATAACCTTATTCACCCCCCCTCTAAGGTTACTTTATAGACTCTCAAGTCTAACAATGACGACTCGACTCAAGAAGTGAAGCTAAGGCATTCACTGGGAATCACCTGCACGTTACCAACACGGGGGTAACATTCAAACAGGAAAGGGTGAGCATCATTTCAATCCATATAATAGGAAACATGATAAGTACTAATCGTAGGCTACGCACTAGAACAATCAACATCCGAAACACTAAATATTCACATCACAGTCATCATTCACATCACTTACAATAACTCATCTCATGTCATGTAGGCTTATGAAATGCAACCCACTCGCGGGCATATGCATGAGGTACCTTTTCACAAACGTCACTTAGCCCTTAAGGCCTCATCGTCACTTAGCCACTCAGGCCTCAAAAACGTCACTGGGTTTATGCATATGGGCATGAGACACTATGACATGCACCACTCACAAACACACAACACACAATTACTCAAATCATAGTCAACTATGTGACCCGTCACTTACCGGTTTGCTCACAAAGAGCACAGCACCTGTCAAATTCACAATCAGCACACAACGTCACTTGGCCATTTAGACCTTAACATCACTTAGCCCATTGGGCCTCAAACGTCACTTAGCCTTGTGGGCCTCATTTCATACACAACGTCGCTATTTATAAACATCATCAATTCAAACAATAGCCACTAAGGGCAAAAACGTCATTTGACTAGCCACCAAGGGCATCCTCGTCATTTACACATCATTATCAACAACTTTGGCCACTAGGGGCAAAACAGTCATTTGACTAGCCACCACGGGCATCCTCGTCAAAATTATCATTTTTGACACTACCACGTTAAAACTGTTGTTTATACACCAAAAAGGGACTTTTAAAGAGCTCCATATAATTTTTCAATGTCACTGGGACGACCACCGGGGACGGCCACTTGGGCGCCCACAAAACCATCAGAAAATAACAATTTTTCATTTTAAAAATTTGACCCACAGATAGACAACGTAAAAAGCTTCACGACACTTTTCGAAACGTTCAAAACGGACGTCTGAGTCAAAAGTTATGTTAAAAATAAGTTTGGGAAAAATTCAGGCAACATTCTGAAAATTGGCGCCTTAGGCGCCCAGGCAACATGCGCACTGGCGCCCAGCGCCCAGGCGCAACACGCAGCGCGCCAGACACAACACACGGGCGCTCAGCGCCCAGCGCTGGCACCCAGCGCTTCAGCGCAACACGCAAGCAACACCCACGGGCGCTCAGCGTCCAGCGCCTGGCGCCCAGCGCCTTGGCGCAACACACACACACACGCATGGGCGCTCAGCGCCCAGCGCTGGCACCCAGCGCCCAGCCACACAGAATCTGGCAACACTCAGCAACACACACAAGGCGCCTTAGGCGCCCTTGCAGCAACCAAAAATCACCAATTTTCCAGCAACTTTCCAAAACACCTAAAACTGATTTTTAGCAATTTAACTCATCAAAATCTTATATTTTTCAACACTCAAAATAACACTTAATTTAATCAATTAACAAAATTCTTTTGAGCACTATCATCACCATCACCTTGGCGCCCTAGGCGCCCATGCACACCAAATCATAACTCCATGAACACACAAATGCCAAAATCATCAAAACCCACACATAATTCGCATTATCTCAAGGTTCGAATACTAAGTCAATTCGCATATGGCATACATATATATATATATATATATATATATATATATATATATATATATATATATATATATATATATATATATATATATATATATATATATATATATATATGAAGATCATCATCATGGGCAAACCAAGAACGTCAAGAACATCAAAGAACATCAAGAAACACATGGTTCTAAAATAAGACCTAGATCTAGGACCTATCATGAGATCTATTAGATGGAAGGATAGAGCTCCCCTAACCTTTTCAAGAAGAAGAATGCGATGCCCTAAGATGCAATCACCAACAGAACCTCAGCTACGATGGAGATCTCTTCTCTCCTTGCTCTTCGAATTTCCTCTTCTCCTTCTCCTCTTGGCCGCCTCTTCCTCCCTCTTTCTCACGCTCCTCTCTTCCTTTTCTCTCTTGTCTCCAAAATTTCGTAAGTGGCCACAAAACCCTAGCCCCCAACAACCTAACCACTTCGCATACTTGTGGATCATGGGCTTGGGCTTTTCACTTAAGCCCAAGTCATGCAAGTGGCGCCTCCACTCCCTCCTAATACCACCAAAATTAATTAAAACACTTCTAACAAATAATTAAAACTCAGTTAAATAAAAGAAATACCTAAATACTTAATTAAATGAATTAATTAAATATTTAGGGTGTTACAACTCTCCCCCACTTAGAATATTTCGTCCTCGAAATTTACCTGATCAAACAACTCTGGGTAGGATTCTCGCATCTTGCTCTCTAGCTCCCAAGTCATACTCTCGCCGGCAGCTCCTAGCCAGACCACTTTCACTAATGCAATCTCTTTGCCTCTAAGCGCTTTCACTTCACGATCCTCAATCCGTACGGGCATCGTCTCCACAGTGAGATTGTCCCGCACCTCCACATCATCCATATGGATCACATGAGATGGATCCGAAACATACTTCCGAAGTTGCGACACGTGAAACACGTCGTGGAAGTTCGAAAGATTTGGCGGTAAAGCCACTCTATAAGCCACATTTCCGATTCTTTCAGAAATCTGATAAGGACCCACAAATCGAGGAGTGAGCTTCTTCGATTTCAACGCTCGACCAACACCTGTAATAGGAGAAACCCTCAAGAACACATGCTCACCCTCCTGAAATTCTAAATCCTTCCTCCGCTTGTCATGATAACTCTTCTGACGACTCTGCGAAGCCTTCATCTTTTCACGGATCATCTTGATCTTCTCTGTAGACTCCCGGACAATCTCCGGTCCCAACACTACACTCTCTCCCGACTCATACCAACACAATGGCGTTCTACACTTTCGACCATACAATGCTTCAAATGGTGCCATCCCGATACTGGAATGGTAACTGTTGTTATAGGTAAACTCAATCAACGCAAGGTAGGAATCCCATGAACCCCGCTGTTCCAATACACAAGCCCTCAACAAATCCTCTAACGACTGAATTGTTCTTTCCGACTGACCATCCGTCTGAGGATGATACGCCGAACTCATTTTCAACTTTGAACCCAATTCCTTTTGCAAACTCTTCCAAAACTCAGAAGTGAACCTCGGATCCCTATCTGACACAATACTCTTCGGAACACCGTGCAGCTTCACAATTTCTTTGACATAGACCTCTGCCAACCTCAACACCGGATAAGTGATATTAATAGGAATAAAATGAGCAGACTTCGTCAACCTATCAACGACCACCCAAATAGCGTCATGGCCCTTAGCTGTATTCGGCAATCCTGTCACAAAATCCATCGCTATGCTATCCCATTTCCATTCTGGAACTTCCAACGGTTGCATTAACCCTGCAGGCTTCTGATGCTCAACCTTAGATTTCTGACAGGTCAAACAGGCATACACAAACTGTGCCACATCTCTCTTCATACCATACCACCAAAACATCTTTTTCAGATCTTGATACATCTTCGTCGCTCCAGGATGGATACTCAACTTGCTACGGTGACCCTCCTCTAAAATTGCCTTTCTCATCTCTTCATCGTCCGGAACACAGATCCTACCCCGGAACCTCAACACACCACTGGAATCTAATTTGAAATCTCCCTCTTCAGATTGACCAACCCCATTAATTAAATCCACTAACTTGACATCTGACTTCTGAGCCTCCCTGATGCTGCCCAGGAAATCATTATCGATCTTTAACATCCCCAGCTTGACACTGCGAGGTGTCATTTTACAAACCAAACTCAAATCTCTGAATTCCTCAATTAACTCTAATTCTGTCACCATCATTGCCGACATATGCAAAGACTTTCTGCTTAAAGCATCAGCCACGACATTAGCTTTGCCGGGATGATAATTCAAACCAAAGTCATAATCCTTCAAGAGCTCCAACCACCGACGTTGTCTCATATTCAACTCTTTCTGGTCGAACAGATACTTTAGACTCTTATGATCACTGAACACTTCGAACCTCGAACCATAAAGGTAGTGCCTCCAAATCTTAAGCACAAATACCACAGCAGCCAACTCCAAATCATGCGTAGGGTAATTTTTCTCATGAACCCGCAACTGCCTCGACGCATACGCAACGACTTTCCCATCTTGCATCAAGACACCACCGAGACCCATCTTCGAAGCGTCACAATATACAATGAACGGTTCCTCTGGATTAGGCAACGTCAAAACAGGCGACGTCGTCAATCTCTTTTTCAGTTCCATAAAACTTTCCTCACACCGGGCATCCCAAACAAAAACTTTACCCTTGCAAGTCAACTGAGTCAACGGAAGGGCCAACTTGGAAAAACCCTCGATGAACCTCCTGTAGTACCCAGCCAAACCCAAAAAGCTTCTAATCTCTGTTGCGGACTTCGGAGACTCCCACTCCAACACTGCTTCTACTTTTGCCGGATCAACCGCAATACCATTACCAGAAATCACGTGCCCAAGGAAACTCACCTCTTTCAGCCAGAACTCACACTTCGATAACTTAGCGTACAACTTTTTCTCTTTTAAAACTTCCAACACTGTCTTCAGGTGCTCAGCATGCTCTTCCTCTGACTTAGAATAAACTAGAATATCATCTATGAAGATCACCACAAACCGATCTAGGTAATTATGGAAAATACGGTTCATATATTCCATAAATACACCAGGAGCATTGGTCACACCGAACGGCATCACTGAATATTCATAATGCCCATACCTCGTCCGGAACGCTGTCTTCTGAACATCTTCATCCTTTACTTTAATCTGATGATATCCGGACCTCAAATCAATTTTGCTGAAAACACGGGCACCCACTAACTGATCCATCAGATCGTCGATCCTCGGAAGCGGATACTTATTCTTGATAGTTACCTTATTCAACTGACGATAGTCCACACATAACCTCATGCTCCCATCTTTCTTCTTTACTAACAATACCGGAGCTCCCCACGGTGATACACTCGGTCTCACAAACTTTTTCTCAAGCAATTCTTCAAGTTGCGCCTTCAACTCAGACAATTCCGACGCCGACATTCTGTACGGTGCCATAGACACAGGCCTCGTACCAGGTACAAGATCAATCGAAAACTCAACTTCTCTTTCCGGTGGCACACCCGGAATTTCTTCAGGAAAAACTTCAGGAAACTCGCGTACCACTTCCAGTTCTTCAATAACAGCCTGACTCTCAGCAGACAACGAAGCCATCAACGCAAATAACTGAACTCCTTCTTTCTTCAACTTCTTCAACTGACCAGCAGATATCAAAACAGAACTTTCTTCACCGAAACTAACCGACTTGCTACGACAGTTGATACGAACGTGATTATTCTCTAACCAGTCCATGCCTAAGATTACATCCAGACCTCTCAACGGCAAGCAGACAAAATTCACAATAAAGTCCCTGCCGAAGATCGACACGGGACACTGAGAACACACCTGGGACGTAATCACCGACCCCTTCGCAGGAGTATCGACAACCATATCCCCACACATAGCAGATAAAACAAGACCCAATCTTTTACAACAATCAACAGATATAAAACAATGGGTAGCACCAGTATCAATA
This sequence comes from Astragalus membranaceus, assembly GCA_039519185.1. NCBI lineage: Eukaryota > Viridiplantae > Streptophyta > Magnoliopsida > Fabales > Fabaceae > Astragalus > Astragalus membranaceus. The sequence goes on along the minus strand of CM076848.1, from coordinate 102,413,756 downwards.
AGAGATTTCAGAGAAGTACCATTAATAAAACACGTACCTCTAATCAGACCATCATCATCATCAGGCTCCTCTCCTGCCAATGCAAATACCTTCCCAGTAGACCTTTCCTTCTTCGGCTTTGTACACTTTGTACTGATATGCCCAGACTCACCACAGTTGAAACACACCACATCCTTGACCTTACACTCGGCTGCCATATGACCCTTTTTACCACAACGGTAGCAATTCCTTTCATTAGACCTGCATGTAGTACTCTTGTGGCCAGGCTTGCCACACTTATAACAGACAATGCTAGCAGGGGCATCTCCCCCACTAGAACCCTTACCTCCAGCAGCCTTCTGATAACTCTTACCCGCAGGAACCTCATACGGCTTGCTTCGACTCTGAAACTTACCCTTTCTCTCAGAAGTAGCCTTGTAATGAGCAGTACTGTCTTCTTCAAAGATTCTGCAACTGTCAACCAGATCTGCAAACACACGAATCTTCTGATAACCAATGGCCTTTTTAATATCAGGCCTCAACCCATTCTCAAATTTGATGCATTTAGAAAATTCAGCTGTAGCCTCACTGTAGTGTGGATAAAATTTTGCTAGCTCCACAAATTTCGCCGCATAGGCAGTCACAGACATACCACCCTGCTTCAGTTCCAAAAACTCTATCTCTTTCTTCCCTCGGACGTCTTCAGGAAAATATTTCCTCAGAAATTCTCTGCTGAATACCTCCCAAGTAATCTCTTCCTGCACAGCCTCTAACCTCTGCCTAGTAGCCAACCACCAGTCGTCGGCCTCCTCGGCTAACATGTGGGTACCAAAACGGACCTTCTGCTCAACAGTACAGTCCATCACCCTGAAAATCCTCTCGATCTCCTTCAACCAAGCCATAGCACCATCAGGATCATACTTGCCCTTAAAGGTGGGCGGATTCTCTCTCTGGAAGGTAGTCAGACTCCGAAAACCAGCATTATCTCCAGCATTCTGCTGACCCTGTACAGCCTGAGCCATAGCTTGCAATGCAGCAGCAAGAGCAGCGTCGTTCCTCCCAGCCATTATGAACTATCACTGCAGCACAAACCAAAGATTCAGAACTAATCTATTGTCATAAGACACTATGACAGGACAACATTGGCCGGACAGACCGAACTGCTCTGATACCACTAATGTAACACCCCTTTCTACCCGTCACTTTGTTTATAAAAAAATTCAGAGTTTAAAAAAAAATTTCGTTCATAGGGAATGTTACACATACTTCAATAAAACGTCGCTTATCAATTTTAAAACAGTTCAACTCAGTAATCATGCGTTCACGTAGCACGTCACAAATAAAGAATCTCAAGCCTCAATTTAACGTCGCTTATAAAACTCAACATAACAAAACCAACTACGCAGCGGAAAATAATAAAACATAACAGAAGAGTCCACATGGACATAACAACCAAAAATAATTATTAATAAATGTCGAGTTCGTTTCCCCCCCTGAGTGCTACGTATCAGAGCATGACGACTCGACTCAAGAAGTGAAGCTAAGGCATTCACTGGGAATCACCTGCACGTTACCAACACGGGGGTAACATTCAAATAGGAAAGGGTGAGCATCATTTCAATCCATATAATAGGAAACATGATAAGTACTAATCGTAGGCTACGCACTAGAACAATCAACATCCGAAACACTAAATATTCACATCACAGTCATCATTCACATCACTTACAATAACTCATCTCATGTCATGTAGGCTTATGAAATGCAACCCACTCGCGGGCATATGCATGAGGTACCTTTTCACAAACGTCACTTAGCCCTTAAGGCCTCATCGTCACTTAGCCACTCAGGCCTCAAAAACGTCACTGGGTTTATGCATATGGGCATGAGACACTATGACATGCACCACTCACAAACACACAACACACAATTACTCAAATCATAGTCAACTATGTGACCCGTCACTTACCGGTTTGCTCACAAAGAGCACAGCACCTGTCAAATTCACAATCAGCACACAACGTCACTTGGCCATTTAGACCTTAACATCACTTAGCCCATCGGGCCTCAAACGTCACTTAGCCTTGTGGGCCTCATTTCATACACAACGTCGCTATTTATAAACATCATCAATTCAAACAATAGCCACTAAGGGCAAAAACGTCATTTGACTAGCCACCAAGGGCATCCTCGTCATTTACACATCATTATCAACAACTTTGGCCACTAGGGGCAAAACAGTCATTTGACTAGCCACCACGGGCATCCTCGTCAAAATTATCATTTTTGACACTACCACGTTAAAACTGTTGTTTATACACCAAAAAGGGATTTTTAAAGAGCTCCATATAATTTTTCAATGTCACTGGGACGACCACCGGGGACGGCCACTTGGGCGCCCACAAAACCATCAGAAAATAACAATTTTTCATTTTAAAAATTTGACCCACAGATAGACAACGTAAAAAGCTTCACGACACTTTTCGAAACGTTCAAAACGGACGTCTGAGTCAAAAGTTATGTTAAAAATAAGTTTGGGAAAAATTCAGGCAACATTCTGAAAATTGGCGCCTTAGGCGCCCAGGCAACATGCGCACTGGCGCCCAGCGCCCAGGCGCAACACGCAGCGCGCCAGACACAACACACGGGCGCTCAGCGCCCAGCGCTGGCACCCAGCGCTTCAGCGCAACACGCAAGCAACACCCACGGGCGCTCAGCGTCCAGCGCCTGGCACCCAGCGCCTTGGCGCAACACACACACACACGCATGGGCGCTCAGCGCCCAGCGCTGGCACCCAGCGCCCAGCCACACAGAATCTGGCAACACTCAGCAACACACACAAGGCGCCTTAGGCGCCCTTGCAGCAACCAAAAATCACCAATTTTCCAGCAACTTTCCAAAACACCTAAAACTGATTTTTAGCAATTTAACTCATCAAAATCTTATATTTTTCAACACTCAAAATAACACTTAATTTAATCAATTAACAAAATTCTTTTGAGCACTATCATCACCATCACCTTGGCGCCCTAGGCGCCCATGCACACCAAATCATAACTCCATGAACACACAAATGCCAAAATCATCAAAACCCACACATAATTCGCATTATCTCAAGGTTCGAATACTAAGTCAATTCGCATATGGCATACATATATATATATATATATATATATATATATATATATATGAAGATCATCATCATGGGCAAACCAAGAACGTCAAGAACATCAAAGAACATCAAGAAACACATGGTTCTAATATAAGACCTAGATCTAGGACCTATCATGAGATCTATTAGATGGAAGGATAGAGCTCCCCTAACCTTTTCAAGAAGAAGAATGCGATGCCCTAAGATGCAATCACCAACAGAACCTCAGCTACGATGGAAATCTCTTCTCTCCTTGCTCTTCGAATTTCCTCTTCTCCTTCTCCTCTTGGCCGCCTCTTCCTCTCTCTTTCTCACGCTCCTCTCTTCCTTTTCTCTCTTGTCTCCAAAATTTCGTAAGTGGCCACAAAACCCTAGCCCCCAACAACCTAACCACTTCGCATACTTGTGGATCATGGGCTTGGGCTTTTCACTTAAGCCCAAGTCATGCAAGTGGCGCCTCCACTCCCTCCTAATACCACCAAAATTAATTAAAACACTTCTAACAAATAATTAAAACTCAATTAAATAAAAGAAATACCTAAATACTTAATTAAATGAATTAATTAAATATTTAGGGTGTTACAATTTCCCTGTTGTTTTTATTTCAAAGTAATGATCTTTGTAATGCAAATCCTTTGGCTCTGCCCAAGGCCTTAGGACATTTTCATAGGGGCATGCATGTTTTCTTTTAGATATCATCTATCAATAAAATGTAGTTTTGAATTCTCAAATGAATAAAAATTGCTTTTTGCGTCTTCATTTTGTGTCTATTTTTGCTTGTTCATTGCTTTTCTATTCCCGCGAATGCAGATCTAAAATGAACACCTCTGAAAATAATGATGCCAACGGTTCATATGTTAATTTTGATTACCCCGTTAATCAAGCTGAGGAGGATGCTGAGGATGACTGGGAAACTCCTCCGGAACAGATGAGAACGGTTGAGCAAGAAGAAAAGGTTATTCAGCCACATGGGGAAACTGTTGAGATCATCAACTTAGGCACAGGGGGTGAAAAGAAAGAAGTCAAGGTTGGCACTTCAATGAAAAAGAGTGAGCATGAGAAGTTGGTTCAACTCCTGCGGGACTACATTGATGTCTTTGCATGGTCGTATGAAGACATGCCCGGTTTAGATACTGATATAGTGGTGCACAAGCTGCCAGTCAAGCCTGAGTGCCCTTCGGTTAAACAGAAGTTAAGGAGGATGAAGCCTGAGATGTCTTTAAAGATCAGAGACGAAGTGAAGAAACAGTTCGACGCCGGTTTCCTAGCCGTAGCCAAGTATCCACAGTGGGTTGCTAACATTGTGCCAGTGCCCAAAAAGGATGGAAAAGTTAGAATGTGCGTCGATTACAGAGATCTGAATCGTGCCAGTCCCAAAGACAATTTTCCCCTGCCCCATATTGATGTCTTAGTGGATAGTACGGCGCAGCATTCACTGTTCTCCTTCATGGATGGGTATTCAGGATATAATCAGATTAAAATGGCTCCTGAGGATATGGAGAAGACTACTTTCACAACTCTTTGGGGAACATTCCGTTACAGAGCCATGCCATTCGGGTTGAAGAACGCCGGCGCTACCTATCAAAGGACTATGGTCACATTGTTTCATGATATGATGCACAAGGAAATAGAGGTTTACGTAGACGATATGATCGCAACGTCTAAAACTGACGAGGAACACATTGTCAATTTGCAAAAGCTCTTCGAGCGGTTGAGAAAATTCAAGCTCAGATTAAATTCAGCTAAGTGCACCTTTTTGGGGTGAGATCAGGAAAACTATTAGGGTTTATTGTCAGTCAAAGAGGGATAGAGGTTGACCCAGACAAAGTGCGTGCAATTCTCGGGATGCCCGCTCCTAAGACAGAAAAGGAAGTTCGGGGTTTTCTCGGAAGATTGAACTACATTTCCAGGTTTATCTTCCAGTTAACTGCTACATGTGAGCCGATTTTCAAATTGCTGTGCAAGAATCAAGAGACTAAGTGGAATGATGACTGCCAAGAAGCTTTTGAGAAGATTAAGAAATACCTGCAGAATCCGCCTATTTTAATGCCTCCGGTGCATGGCAGACCTTTGATCCTGTATCTGACCGTGCTAGAAAATTCAATGGGCTGTGTGTTAGGACAACATGACGAAACTGGCAAGAAAGAGCACGCAATTTATTATCTAAGCAAGAAGTTCACTGACTGTGAGACGAGGTATTCGCTACTAGAAAAGACTTGTTGCGCCTTGGCTTGGGCTGCTCATCGCTTGAGGCAGTACATGTTAAGTCACACCACTTGGCTGGTGTCGAAGATGGATCCTATCAAGTATATCTTCGAGAAGCCTGCGCTTACAGGAAGAATTGCCAGATGGCAGATGCAGTTGTCAGAATATGATCTTCTTTATGTCACTCAAAAGGCCATCAGAGGTAGTGCGTTGGCCGAATACCTGGCACATCAGCCTATTGAAGATTATCAGTCGATGTAGTGTGATTTCCCAGATGAGGACATTATGGCTTTATTTGAAGAAGGAAAGTCCCCAGAGAATGAAAGGTGGAGAGTAGTGTTCGACGGTGCTTCCAACAGTTATGGGCACGGGGCCGGGGCAGTGTTGATTTCCCCTGACAATCGCTTCATACCACTCATTACTAGATTGAGTTTCTATGTCACAAATAATATTGCAGAGTACGTGGCATGTATTCTGGGTATTCAGGCAGCTCTAGACTGGAAAGTTAAAAGATTAGATGTGTATGGAGACTTAGCCTTAGTTATCCATCAAGTGAACGGAGATTGGGAAGCCAGAGATCCCGAGTTGATACTGTACAGGAATTACATCCAAGAATTGGTTAAGCCCTTCGAAGAAATCACATTTCAACACCTTCCTCGCAGAGAGAATCAGCTGGCTGATGCACTGGCCACGTTAGCTTCAATGTTTAATATCAACTGTGATAAGAACTTGACCCAGATCAGAATTCAGCATCGAAGTTTGCCGGCACACTACCACTACTCCTGCGCAGCAATTGAAGATAAAGAAGATGATAAGCCTTGGTATCATGACATCAAGCAGTATATCCTGAACAGAGAGTATCCTCCAGGGGCATCGGAAAATGATAAAAGAACACTTAGAAGGTTGTCAATGAATTTCTTCTTGAGTGGCGAGGTGCTCTACAAGAGGAATCATGATAAAGTACTCCTTAGGTGTGTGGCAAAGGAGGAAGCATAAAGGATCATGAGGGAGGTGCATGAGGGCTCGTTTGGGACTCATTCCAACGGGCATACTATGGCAAGGAAGATATTAAGGGCTGGCTACTATTGGCTGCAGATGGAGTCAGACTGCTACAGTTTTGTAAGAAAGTGCCACAAATGCCAGATTTATGCCGATCACATACATGTGCCACCGGCTTGATTAAATGTCTTGACTGCATCCTGGCCATTTTCAATGTGGGGCATGGATATCATTGGTCCCATAGAGCCCAAGGCGTCAAACGGGCACCGCTTCATTCTAGTTGCAATTGATTACTTCACCAAATGGGTTGAAGCTGCTTCATATTCCAGCATAACCAGTTCTGTGGTTGCCAAGTTTGTAAAGAAGGACCTGGTGTGTCGCTATGGTCTCCCGGATAAAATCATCACGGACAATGGTAGCAATCTGAATAGTAAAATGATGAAAGAATTGTGCATAGAGTTTAAGATCAAACATCACAATTCCTCTCCCTACCGTCCGAAGATGAATGGGGCAGTTGAAGCAGCCAATAAGAATATCAAGAGACTCGTGCAGAAGATGGTAGTAACCTATAAAGACTGGCACAAAATGCTCCCCTTTGCTTTGCACGGGTATCGCACCTCAGTACGCACTTCGACCGAGGCAACCCCCTTCTCTCTAGTGTATGGGTCAGAAGCAGTTCTTCCCATTGAAGTTGAGATACCCTCTCTCCGAGTGCTCATGGAAACCAAGTTAGAAGAGGCTGAATGGGTTCAAACCCGTTTAGATCAGTTGAATCTCATAGAGGAAAAGAGAATTGCAGCTTTGTGTCATGGTCAGATATACCAACAAAGGATTAAGACGGCTTTTGACAAGAAGGTTCGTCCCCGAGAATTCAGCGAAGGAGACCTTGGGCTCAAGAAAATCCTGCCTATCCAGAGTGACTCCCGTGGGAAATGGGCTCCTAGCTATGATGGACCATATGTGGTAAAGAAAGCCTTTTCTGGAGGAGCATTGATACTCACTTACATGGACGGTGAAGAACTCAGAAACCGAGTCAATTCAGATTCGGTCAAGAAATATTACGCCTGAGAAAAATAAAAGGAAAAAGAGAAAGATGAGACAAGCAAGAATTAGCTCGCTAGGTTGAAAACCCGAAAGGGCGGCCTAGGCAAAATTGAGCGACCCGGTGGATTGAAAACCCAAAAGGGCGATCCAGGCAAAAATTAGGGTCAGAAAAGTTGGACATAAAAAGGAAAAATGAAAGGGGGCAAGCAGCGCCTTCAAAAGCTTGGATAAAAGGGTGATCAAGGCTGCAAGTATGAGCAGTTGGCATCAGATGCTCCAGAGACAAAGACTGTTCATAAGATCTGTTGCGCCCGTTCTCTTGTTTTTCTTAGTTTCAGAAAAAATTCCAATGCACTCTCTTCAGTCAGCGTGACATTCTGCATGTCTGACTTCCATATGAATAAAAGTCCAAATTTTTCACTCTATCAGTTTGTTGTCTTATCATTGCTTTCTTTTCATTTTTGATTTTAAACTACGTTTTATGGTAGATGATAAATCATGGAAATGTGCATAAGTCATAGCATTAAGGTCATTGCGAAATTTTTGAAAACAACGACAAAAAGAGACGATCTTTCAGTCAAGTAGGTTCACAAAAATCAAATAAGAAGCGCTGATTGCATTAGAGCAAGAGGACGAAGCTCGGCTCCCGAATTCTTATCATAGACGATCATTGTGTCTCACAACGCAAGTCCCGCGAGTTGGTCGGACCAGCAAAAGAAAAGCCAAAAAAACAAGAGTTGAAAAAGCAAAAGAGCAATAAACAAATAAAGTCATGCACTACATACACGAAGCATAAAACCATGCACTCATCAGACATAGAAAATAATAATAATAATAATAAAGTAAAGAAAAGAGAAATTCAGACATTTGCATTACATTCATCATAAGAAAAAGAAAAAGAAAATAGCAATCATGGCATTTGCGTTGCATGCATTGGTTCATTTTTCAGCTGCAGACAAGTGAGAAAGGATAAACACTTCGGTGTTAATGCTCGCCTTCAGATTCCAGAAAGCGCTTCCCCAGTTGGGAGTTCAGAGGGGAGAGAAGAAAAAGAAAAAAGAAAAGAAAAGGAAAAGAGAGAAACAGAAAAGAAAAGAAAGAAAAAGAGACGAAAGAAAAGAAAAGAGAGCGCTCAGGCGCGCATTGCAGTTTGGAGCCCAGAGAGATCATCGCTCCTTTCTGCCCAGGTCTCACATCGTGTATGAGCAATGCGATGGACCGCAGCCCCATGTGAGGTTCAACGGAATAGTTGTATCAGCCTAAGATACAGTGGACGCCGTGCATTGATCAGTATATCAGTTTCGGAGCTGATAACGATCCCCCCGGTCGCTCGAAAAGGCCAACAGGAAGCGTGCTCCTCAAAGCCATGTGCAAACTCGGATTCGTCAAGAGTTCGTTTAAGGATTACAGGTTTTAGGCAGCCTGGGCATTTTACCGCTTTCTGCACGCAAGTGCCCATTTTACTTTTTCTGTCCGCACGCAAGTGCCCATTTTCCCTTTTTTGTCCGCACGCAAGTGCCCATTTTACCTTTTCTGTCCGCACGTCAGTGTTCATTTACTGTTTTCGCATCGACACGAAAGTGTCTATTTTCCGAAAAAAGGAAAGGAGAAGAGAAAAATAGAAAAAATGAAAAAATTCGGGTTTTTCCAAGGAGACAAAATCGGTATGATTTCTGAATTCTTTATTTCTATTTTGCCTCAAAATATGTCTCGGCCAATTCATATTTCTTGCCAAAATCTAAATAAAGAGGGGTAGCTGTCATACCCCAATTTTGTCCTCCCAAGTCAAAAACATTTTTTTCAGAAAAAATAGAACAATAAGGTAATTCATAATGTGTGCAAAATAGTGGATTTGTGCATTTATGTGTATTCATCCCCTATTTCACATTTTTTATTTGAATTATGCGCGCGCGTCAATCGTAACTGCGTGAGCTGCCCTGTGCCCTTGTCGTTTGGCACGTGTTTTTATTTTCAAAAAGGCCATTATTAATTTTTGGCACCCAAAAACATTTTTCTTAATTTTCAGGAATTTTAGAAAATAAAATAGTGCATATTTTTGCATTTTTGGGCATTTAAATAAAAGCAAATTAATTATTTTTGGACCAAGACCAGGTCAAGGACGTGGCATACATGTTACTCTACTAAGGGTAATTTTTGTATAATATTTGGAAAGAAAATCCTAGTCTAAAATAATTAAAAATGCATTTTCCCCATTTTTAGTGCATAAAAAACCCAAAAAAGACCATTAAATATTCCCCAATTATTAAATGACAATTTTTATTGTCTAGAATAATTAAAGGGAATATTTTATGGTGCTCAAGTATATATGACACATTTTTAATAGGTGCACTTTCACTTCGATGCCCAAAAATTCAAAATTCAAAATTCAAAATTCAAAATTCAAAATTCAAAATAAGGAAGTGTCCTCAATAAGACAAAAGACCAAAAACAAGTTTTTTTTTCTCCTCCTCTCCCTTGCTTCATACGAATTCCCTCTCTCTCTCTCTCTCACAAAATTCTTCCACACTCTTCTATTCCTTATCCCCTAAGAATATGCTTTGTACTATTCTTAACTTTTCCCTTTTTCGTGACCATCACTCACTCCCACATAGATTCATGCCCTCTTTTGTAAATTACCCCACCCATTTATACTCACCTCTTCACAAGAAAATACAAAATTACCTCTTTGGTAACATTCCATCTCAATTATACCCTTAACCCTATTTTTACCTCACATCACATATGAGCCTCCATTCCCAAAAAAGGACAAGTTTTTTTTCACACAAACTCTCCTCTCTTCTCTCCTCACACCATTCTCCCTCTCTCCCTCACGCTCATTTTGTGTTTTCTCACTACCCACAATCCAAGTGATCTCCAATCCTAGCCCTTCATTCAAATTCAAAACCCAATCCTAGAGCACCTAGTAAAGAACAATGACCTAATTACCCCTAGACCTAAAACAACTCTATAAATACCCTCTCATTTACACACATCACAATCTTTTGCTTCTCATTCTCCTACACTAAAACCCTAGCACACAAAAACCTCTCCCTTTTCCTCTCCTAAAACCGTAGCCCTTAACCCTCCTCCCTCAAACATTTTTGATTTTCTCTTCACCCAAACACCACCATCTCACCTCATTCTCATCCCTCTTTCACATATCTCCTCCACTTTCCATTCAAGTTCAAACATCATCATCAAAGAAGGATTTCCCCAAGCTTTTGTGGGTTAGAGTTGAAGAACCTTGGAGTCTTGTTGATTCGTGTCTAGTTTCATCTTCTCATCTCATTTCTTAGCTTGGAGTTAAGGTAAAATCCTTAAAACCTTGCATCACATTTGAGTTCTTGCCTCAAAAAATGTAAAATCATTCATCCTATCATCTTCATATTCTCATATTGTTGATTGTTGTTGGTGAGAAGTGTCATAAGCACTTTGACAAGCACTTAGGGAGGCTTGGGTGCTTATGGTGCTTCTCACCCTTGAATGATTGTTGATTTGTGTTGATTTGATCTTGATCCTTGCATTTCATGAAATAAAATGTTGTTTTATGGCATATTATGTTTCACATACTTGTAGAAAAATAGGGTTTATGTTAAGTTTTGTGCATTTCTTTGCCTAATCACATGAACCTTTACCAAAAATGCGATTCAACATGCTTTGATTGCTAAGATGATTTGCTTGATTATGGTTTGCCAATGATCATGCTTGAGGCTACTCTTTTGAATTCGCTTGTGCTTTGTAATCTCCTTGTTTACTCACATATTGTATCATCAATACTTAGATAGGTCCATTCCATACATTACATCTTCCACTAGATGTGCATTTAGATTCCCTTGCGTTTTGTAGAAATATTTGAGCATGGTCCTCGCCTAGCATCTTCCATTAGATGTGCATTTAGGTTCAATCTTGCCTACTCTTGCATTTTTGCTTAATGCCCAATTCAAGTTCCTTTTTTGCCTATTTATGTGTTGTGGTCTAATATGTGTAGTCTAGGCTAATATTCGCTCAAGAATTCATATGAGATTAGTTGTAAAGTTATGTCCATGTTGTTGTTTGCCTAAGGATTCGATTTCAATGATTGTGCCATGCTTGAATCTCCCAATCTTCTTGCATTCATTGTTTTCTTTTCTAAATAGCTTAGCATGAAAATGGTGACTAGTGACAACTACCCATAACCTTTGTTAGTTTGGTTGTCCTAAGAGCCTAAATTTCAAAAAAAAAAAGATGTTTTCATATGCATAAGCCACTAGTGATAATCACCCATAACCTTTGTTAGTTTGATTATCATGAACGCTTTCAATTTCAAAAGATATTTTCCTAAGTATCAAAAGTCATAGCAAGTGTTAGTGTTGACCACCCATAACCTTTGTTAGTTTGGTCATCATGAAGGCTTTCATCTTTCAAAAGAGATTTTTACATGCACTTAAGTGGGTTTTAGTAGTGATCACCCATAACCTTTGTTAGTTTGATCATTACGAACGCCCTTCACTTTTCAAAACCAAAGCAAAAAGACTTTCACTTTCAAGGCTCGTTAGACCTACGTCGCTTTGATTCCCATTTGGGATACGTAGGAGCGAACCACAATCTCGTCAAGCACAACCATAAAAATTAGCATTTGAATAACAAAAGGAAAAGAGTTACTTTCATAACACAAAAAAAGAATCACTTTTGCAAACCAAGATCATTTTCAGAACAAAAACATTCTCCTTTCAAGAATCATTTTCAAACCCATTGTCGCTAGTGGCTAATCAGAACCTTTGTTCGTCTAGCCATTGGTAGCAATGTCTTTTTCCCAAAAGAACAACAAGCGATGATCACTCATAACCTTTGTTAGTTTGATCATTCGTGCCAATCAATCTCTTTCGAAAACCACTTTCAAAAGAGTAAATAAAAAACGAGTTGCTACTAATAGTCAATCAGAACCTTTGTTCGTCTGACTGGCGGTGGTGACTCTCATTTTCAAGAGTACTTAGCGGTGATTACCCATAACCTTGGTTAGTTTAATCATTCACTAAATGCTCGTCCTATTTCGAAAACTCACTAAAAAGATAAAAGACAAAAACCTTTTCAAAGAAAAAGACAAACAAGAACTACGTAGCTTTGAATTCTCCATCGCACCGGGAGATACGTAAGAGCGAGAGGCTAACTCTCGTCAAGCGCCAAAAATAAAAATTTTCATTAAGTCTTCTCATTCCCTTTTCAATAAAGAAGCAAATTTAAGTATTTTCCAAATCAACACTTAAAACTACATGTTTAATTAAAGGTTCCCTTTCGGTAGAAAGGAGGTGTGGGGTGCTAATACCTTCCCCATGCCTAACCGACCCCCGAACCCAAATTTTCCGGTTTCCAAAAGGCCATTCGCTTTCCAAAAAGGTTTTTCTTCAATATTTTCCTTATAAAAAATATTGGTGGCGACTTCATTGTTTTAAAAAGTTGTAAACGAAGAAAGATCTCCTCAGGGACTTTTTCGGGTGCAACACCCATTGAGGATACTTTGCTACTGCTAAGAATCCGGCATCAAACTGCTTTTTAAACTCATCTCGGATTTTCAGTGACATGTCTGGCTTCATCCTTCTTAGCTTTTGTTTCACTGGCGGGCATTCAGGCTTTACTGGTAACTTGTGTTCAACTATGTTTGTGTCTAGCCCTGGCATGTCTTGGTATGTCCATGCAAAGACGTCGACATAGTCGAATAAGAGTTGAATCAATTTCTCCCGCTCACTCTCCTTCATTGTGGTGCCCACTTTAACTTCCTTCTTATCTTCTTCTGTGCCCAAGTTAATCGTTTCAGTAGATTCCTCGTGAGGTTGGATTGCCTTTTCCTCTTGTTCCAGCATTCTCATTAAGTCTGGAGGGGCTTCCCAATTATCTTCAACATCCTCCTCGATTTGATTAATGGGGTGATCAAAGTTATGGTATGAATGATTGTCGTTGTTATTTTCAAAGATGATATTTTTAGATCTGCATTAGCGAAAATTTACGGAATGAAAACAAATAAAAGAGAAAGAACAAGGAGAAATGAATTTTATTAGAGAATTCAAAATGCTATTTTATTGATACTGATATTGAAACAGAACATGCGTGCCCTTATGAAATGTCCTAAGGCCTTGGGCAAAGCCATAGGATTGCATTACAGAAAATTACTTTGTACTAAAAACTATAGGAAAATCAACAATCTCCCAATTCTTGAGCTTTTCGTTGGCAGGACAACGGCACACAAGACCAACACCGCCATCTTCGGCATTTGAATCATCTTCAATAGCTGCAACCTGGTTAGGATCTAGTATTCCTGCGCTCTGAAAGCTTTGCTTTATGTCGCAGATGAAAATCTTCTTCATACACTAGTGCAAAAAAGGGATTTAAAGTCAGGCGAAAAGGGGATTTAAAGTCAGGCGCCCGCTTGACTTTTATTAACTCGACTTTGTATGTCAGGAGTTTTAAAGTCAAGCGATAGCCTGACTTCGTAAGTCTGATTTAAAGTCAAGCATTTATTTCGCTTGACTTCGTAAGTCAGTTTTAAAGTCAAGCATTTATTTCGCCTGACTTCGTAAGTCAGTTTTAAAGTCAAGCATTTATTATCGCCTGACTTCTTAAGTCTGATTTAAAGTCAAGCATTTATTTCGCCTGACTTCGTAAGTCAGTTTTAAAGTCAAGCATTTATTATCGCCTGACTTCTTAAGTCAGTTTTAAAGTCAAGCATTTATTATCGCCTGACTTCTTAAGTCTGATTTAAAGTCAAGCATTTATTCTTGCCTGACTTCGTAAGTATGATTTAAAGTCAAGCATTTTGTTATTGCATGACTTCGTAACTATGATTTAAAGTCAGGCTTTAGTTTCGCCTGACTTTAAAAGTTAAATTTTTTAAAAAAAAAATTATTTGGTAGTCAGCTAATAGCTGGCTAATCTAAATTACTTTTTTTAAAAAAAATTCAAACAAATTGAACTTAGAATAAAGAAAGGCAGAAAACAATCAAACATTAACACACTCTTTTTCATTTATAATCTTATATCAACACAATCTTACAACAATATCAAATTATAATATAATACCTAATCACAGATAACAGGTTTTATACAAGGAGCAGAAAGCAGTATGGTTACAATTAACACAATAAGTATTTACATCATCAAACAACCTTTGTTTGATGGATGTAATAGCCCTGCATCATAGCTACCACATGCTGCCATACAAGCCTCTTCCATGGACCCTTCAGAAACACCGCTGTTGCAAATGCTCACATGTGTTTCATGCCATATTGAGTCAGCGACCCACAAGGAGTTTCAAACATCGAACCTGTGCAGTGCACAACATAATTTGAATATTAATAATCTGTAAACAACACATTTACTAACCAATGAACTTTATTTATGTTTTTAGTTTTTAGTTTTTACCATTGATTTTAAGCATGTCCAGTCATCAACAAGGGGAAGACCAGAATCTCTCACGGAATGTAGAACTGAAGAACCTTTTCCTGGACCGTACAGTAATACTCCAATTAATTCCACACTCCCATCTAAGAAATAAGGAATGAAACTAATGTTAGAACAAAGAACTTCCTCTTCAAGACTATCACTATTCCTCATAAAACACACACACCATAGTATAACATACAACCACCTCACCACCTCAGAAACATCACACACATATGCATGTACTAGCTAGTAATCTTTGCAGTACTAGTAATTACTATTTTTCTATTAAAAAGAATCCTTCTTCCAAGCATAAATTCTAACTTAACTTCACAGTTTACAAAAAGAAAAACCAGACATTTAAGATGTAAGTGTGACAGTAGTAGTGTGAATGAAATAGTAGCTTACAGGAGTATTTCCAACAGCAACACCATACTTGTTAGCAGTATCAACATTCACATTATTATAACCAACAGCAACACCATACAAAGAAGAAACACTGTACAAATCCCCAAGACAAGTTATGTACTCAGGTATCCACTGTTGGTCAAAAATCCAACAAACACATTTTCAAAGACTTGATAATACTAAGGTCAACTGAAAACATTATTACACTAAAAAAAAAGAGGAATATGAGGCATAGAGAAAAAAAAAGAAAACCTTTTTGGACATGTTCTCATAACTGGCTTTACTGATGAGAGAAAAACACAACAAAAACACATCAGCTCCTCTGTAGCTCAAAGGCCTTAGCCTGTTGTAATCTTCTTGTCCTGTAATCAACCACATTAAACAGTTAACCTCACCTAGACTCAATTCCACACAAAATTTGGCATTTAAACAGAGAACTCGGTTGGCGAGCTAAGGAACAGCTTAAGGAGTTGAACCAGGAGGTCTGATATGGGGTACAAATTTACTACTATTTGTCATTTTTTAAGAAAGAAAAAAACATAGAAATGTGAGATCAGAAGAAGGATGACCAACCTGCAGTATCCCATAAACCAAGATTCACTGTATTCCCATCAACCACTACATTAGCACTGAAGTTGTCAAACACTGTAAATACTGTAAGTAGTTTAGATTGTATTAAAATACTGTATCCGTCATCAGAATACTTGAAGATGAGTAAAGAGATTGAAGGGATTGGATGAAGGGGGAATCTATGCAGATTGCAGAGGCCCGTCTGTACATAAACACATTATTTCTTTGATGCCCAAAAAACACTCTTCAGCCTTTTGCAGTATCTCTCATTATTCAACAAACAACTTGTTTTCTCTTGTGAGACACAGAAAATCAAATCAATAAAATCATGCTTTTATATGTGTGTGATTTTCAAATCAATAATCAAAATTGAGCAGCCATATGGCGAGAAACGCACTGGTTGTGCATGTAACACATATTAAAAGGATAACTACGACAGTCTTGCTGTAAATGTGTTTCTTTGGACCTAGTGTCGCGCTGACAGTTCCTGCAGATCACTCAAAAAACATAAATTTAGTTTCTGAGTATCTTGATCTCCAAACAAGCCCATGATTTAATATGAAAGGGTAGTAGGTTTTGTCATCATCAATAAAACACAGATGCATTGAAAAGAGGGTAACAATTGAAAATGAAAAACAATGTTCACATTTCACAGTGAGAAGTGATGAGCATTTATAAATAAGAGTTGTACCTACCAAGTAAGCAAATATTAGTATGTAAACATGCATTTAGATTCTATGTACAATAATACTGGTTCTTCATTAGTCCATGTAAATCAGTTTGAGGAAGAAATAATTGTAGCAGCTTTTGAGATTGCAGACATTAGCAGCAAAAAATAAAGAGAGAAAGATACCCCAGGTGCAGTTGCAGGCCTGAAAGCAATTAGGGCTATGACCATCTGCTGCGACATGGGTAAAGCCATTGGGATCACATATGCATGTCCATATGGATGCACTCTCTTCAGCATCTACATGGAAGGCAAAGCAGTTATCAAATAAAAGGAGGTATAAAAGAAAGAGAAAAGCAAACTAATCAGGAGATTTCTGGTCTCATTCCAATAAAAATACCAACAGCATACCTGGACGGCAATCACATGACTTAGAACAATTAGCGAGAGGGTAGCTTTGGCTCCCTTGTAAAGAAGAACATCTACATCTCCACTTGTTTAGACCAGATGTATCAGAAGCTTCATCTGCCAAGAAACAATGCCACACAAAGCATTTTCGTTTGTTTGGCTTTACCCTATCGGTAAGATGAACATGTAAAACATGGACTGGGAAACTCCATAAACTTTATATTAAAAGGAACATAAAAATGAAACTAAATATAACTTATTCCATGCAATGACCCATATATTGAATACAGCAATTGCACGTAAATATCAGTACAGAAGGTCTGCTACTAATGGCAAAAACTAGAGAGTCAACTACCAAATGTTTGGTAATGTGTGAATCCAGTGCAAAACTAAAACTCAATATAAATTATTTAATGTTGCAGAAATATGGCCTCCACGTGGTGACCAACATATGAAAAAAGCCGATGTCTTTATATTTTTCTTGTACGCAGACAAGCTCCTAAATTTCAATGCATAACTAAAGTATGCTACTGAAAACAACTGGAGAGCCAATTGCCAAATGTTATCTGAATTCTGAACTGTGATACTAACTGCAAAATGATTGCTGAATCCAGAGCAAGCTAATAACAAAAGCAGTAGCAATTTTGAGCCGCGGCTTCATCTATTCAGCCCATACACTACAAGTAAAAGAAAGGAAAGGGAAACCATTTAATGCTACACAAATAAGTGGGCAAGAATGTTTCTCGCATCATGAAAAAAGGCACATATGGTAGATTATTTTCCAAGACAATAAATTCATGAGCAGACCAAAACAAAATCACATAGGCAACATTTAGATAGTCTTTTCAAATAAGAGATCAATAGATTTAACAAGTTAATGGCTACAATATATTTAAAGCATGTTTAAAACAATTGCTACACCATACACTACACAAATATTTGAAGTACTTACCCAAATATACTGTTCCATATCAGCAAAGCAGCAAATCCACATTCACAAAAAGAACCATAATGCAATGAACAAGTTGTTAGTAATCAAAAACAAATTATAACAAGACTAGAATAATACAAATTTGCTATTGCCCTACGAAGGCAACAATTCACAAGGGTGAAAGATTTACCTTCATTTCAAGACTCTAAGCAAACTTCTCTGTTGCCAAGAATCTGTAAACAAGAAAACCAAGTTAGAGTTTTCGAAATCATCACATTCACTGTACAAACAGAAAACCTAAGAGTCTTAGGGTCCAAAACAGAAACAAATCAAAAAAATCACTGAGAGAAGTGATTTCTTACCTTCGTAGGCCTTCGTTTAGGATTACGAACAAAAGGAACACAACAATCGTGCACATACACAAGAAAGAAACACAGAGAGAGTCTGTAAGTCTAGGGTTACAAACTAAGGAAGAAATCAAAGTAAAAACAAAGGGGGTTTTTACGATTACCTGTTGTGGGTCAAACTTAGTAACTCCTGCAAAATCAAACCAATTCACATATCTGTAAGGAGTCTCTCCATGAAGATAAAACAACATAGCTGAGAAAAGCTTCAGTTCTAAATATAAGATTACCTTCTTCAAGGTCTTCTGTCATTTAACATACCAAGGTATTTGTGTGCCTATGTTTTCACAAAAACAACACTGCTAAGGTACCTCTAATGGAACGCACCAGCTCCAGTTGCCTCAACCAAACCTGTCAACACAAAACTGCCTGGGAATAAATTAATAGCTCAAACTTACGAACTTAGAACAAATTGATAGTCTAAGTAATAAACTTCCGTAGACCAGCGCCTTATCCATTGGGCCATGGAGCCAGATTCAAATTTTAGGCATTAACCACACATGAGACCAAGATAAATGAAAATGTGATCAAATAACTAGAAAAACAGAATTCTTTTCCTTATTCCTTATAACACTACCTGAGTGCATATATGTTGAGAAATTTCTTAGCATAAAGATAAATGAAAATGTGATCAAATAACTAGAAAAACACATACCTGTGTCCCAAATAGTAAGCTTCAATGTTTTACCACCAATTGTGAAAAGCTTGATCTTGAAATCCACTCCTGTCAAGGATTTAAGGTGACCAACAGGCAACAACTCAGCATGTAACAGTAATACAACCATATAAAGAATATTACTGTACAAAAATTCCTTTGACCAAAATGCACCAATTCATGTAGGAAATGAAAACTTCAAAATTCTGATAAACTATTACTAGCCCCCCAATGTAACAGAGATAAAAAAATATAGGAACGAAGAAGGTCCAAGATCTAGAGAATAGATATCACCTCATTAGACAAACACAACATTAGACAAACACAACATTTCACAGTATGTAGTGGATAAATTGATCAAAACTTCATTCAAGATACTGATAATGAATTTTAATTTAAAAGCAAAAAACAATCTTAAAAAACATTTACAGGATGATTAGGGAAATTTCAATGAATCTAACAATGAACACAAAAAAGACTATTAAGCATTTGTTCAGTTTGTAAGTACTTTCTGAAGGAATGCAATGACTGTATGAGATGAGACACTTCCTATGTAGAATAGTTCAGATTGAACATACCAACATATTTCAATTTTCTCAAATTATCGGTGTCACGTCATGTTTCATAGGACACTTCACAAAAACTTTTCTACACACAGACTTTTTTTTGTTTAATGAAAGCCTTAACAATAAATATATATTTATTAAAGTATATGATATATTTGAGGTTGCTGCTGCTCACCATTCTGAGGAGGTGGGGCTGCTGGTGTTTTCGGAGTAGTTGGCTTGACCGGCTTAGGTTTCATCATTATTGATAGCCCCGCAAGTGCACGGGTCGTATCGCGTAATAAAAGAGTATCGGTCCACAGGGAGAGCCTAAGTGAATACCAATTTAATTTTTCAAAGTTTGATTAACTGAAAAGAAAGTGTTTTTAGAAAGAAGGGATGTTTTAGTAAAGTCTACTCACTCATGATCATTGTAGACAAAAAAGGAGAAAAGAAAATAAGAAAAGAAAACATAAAGTTTAAATAGCGAGAAAATAAAAGAAAGCGGTAAAGTGCAAAATTATAAATAGCGGAATTGTAAATGACAAGAGAGTAAATTGCTTGAAAAGTAAATTGCCAGTAATTTACTTGACTTGCCAGTAATTTACTTGACTTGCCAGTAGTTTACTTGACTTGCCAGTAGTTTACTTGACTTGGAAATTTAAAGGGCAAAAAAAGTAAATAACAAGGAAAATAAAAGAGCGAAAAAGTAAAGAGCGAAAAGTAAAGAGCGAAAAGTAAAGAGCGAGAAATTAAATAGCAATGAAAGTAAATGACTTGAAAAATAAAAGGGCAAGAAAGTAAATAGCAGGGAAAATAAGAGAGCGAAAAAGTAAAGAGCGAAAAGTAAAGAGCGAGAAAGTAAAGAGCGAGAATTTAAATAGCAATGAAAGTAAATGACTTGGAAAATAAATAGCAAGAATTTAAAGGGCAAGAAAGTAAATAAACAAGAATCATAAAAAGCATGAAGAGTAAATTGAAGTCATGAATAATTAGAGAGCCTTTGTCATTGATTTTCTAACAAAATTCAAGCTTCGGTACAAGTGAGGATCAAGCCTCTATTTATAGGAAAATATGAGGGGCAAAATGGTCCAAAAGAGGAAAAAGTGGCAAATCAAGTTGGCCAAGGTAGTCATCAAAGAGCAATCCTCAAGTGGACAATGCACATGAGCAAGTGGTCAAAGCACATGGTCATCAAAAAGTGGGCAAAAATATCCAACAACAAGTGGGCAAGGTAATTTCGACTGATGCAGCAGAAATCTGGATAGCAGAAGCAGGCACAGTCGAAATCTGGATAGCAGAAGCAGGCACAGTCGAAATCTGGATAGCAGAAGCAGGCACAGTCGAAATCTGGATAGCAGAAGCAGGCACAGTCGAAATCTGGATAGCAGAAGCAGTCGAAATCTGGAAGACAGATGCAGTCGAATTCTGACAGATGCAGTCGAAATCTGGAAGACAGATGCTGTCGAATTCTGGCCTGCTGAGACAGATGCTGTCGAATTCTGGCCAGCTGAGACAGATGCTGTCGAATTCTGAGAGATCTAGTCGAATTCTGGGAGTTCCAGTCGAATTCTGGGAGATCCAGTCGAAATCTGGAAGATGCAGTCGAATTCTGACCTGCTGAGACTTAGGCAGCCCAAATTGCTTCAAAATAAAACCTGAAGATAAAAAGTAAACATTTGCAGTAAAATAGAACAAAAATATAATTAAAATACTAAAAAGACTTAATAAAATAACTATTAAAAAGACTCTAAAAATAGACTTATCAATTATCCGCTTACAGAACCTATTATAAATAAACAAACAATGAAGATGGTTAAGAAACAACAATAATAAAAACCATTTCTGCAACGAGATCGAATCAATCAAAGAAAAGTAAAATAGATACCTATCAACCGCTTCAGCTTTCTTTCTTATTTCAGCAGACAAGAGTACGGGGTTGGCATGTTTTGGGAGCGAGTCTTGTTGCTGCTTCTTCTCCCTGAGCCAGTTATCAGCTTCTCTGTACACATTCATTCAAGACCTACAACAAACAAAAAAGAAAACTCTTTCAGATTAATTGGCAACTAGAGCGAAACAAGGAGTAAGAAAATTGGGAATCAATTACCTTCTATTTTTCTTCGATGTCAATGTGGTCAGAATTTGGGATCATTTGACATTGCTCACATAGGTCCCCATCAATCACATCCTACACAACAATGCAGCTGCTCAGAATTTGTCCAAATTCAATGCTAGAGGCTCTGAAGCTGACCAGTAAGAGAAGAAACCTGCAGTTGTAGAGCTGGAATGACTTGTTTTGCTTCCTTCAGCTCGTAACAAAAATCATGATTTTGGCCGCATTGTGATTTTGAATCTTCAAAGCTGACTTAGATCAAAGTGACTAATAATCATTCTGCATTCATCCACGAACTTAGATTATCCCAACATTCCAACTTCCATGCTTGTAATTTATTTTATACCATTTAGCTGAGGCTACACATCTCTTTGTAGTATTTGCAAGTTCTAGACAGTTCTGCCATATAAATGTAACTGCATTAATAAACATAAATCCCTCAAAGTTAGCTAAATACAGACATGTGTTAAGCTTGGTCAAAGTTAGCTAAAATACTATGAGGACATTTTAACATATAGACCGAGGCAAACCAAATATAGACTATATTCTAAATTAAAAGAGCTTACTGTATCAGGTATTTTTAAAGGTAAGGTACATGATCTAGGCCTAACTGATTGTTAACTAGAAAAAACTGCCGTATGAATTAACTATTTGTAAAAACAAAACTGAATTAGTCAATTAACTAACTAACTAACTAACCAATTTTAGCACACCCTCTTAGATTCAGTTCTCCTTTATTGAAACAACACCCAATTTGTTCCTCAATTCCTGGAATGTTTCTCCCTTTGACCGTTTAGTCATACCATCTGCCACTTGCATAGTGTAGTGGCATGACAATATTCCAAGTTCAATTTTTCCTTTAAGACTTGATCTCTCAAGAAATGGAACCTCGTTTCTATATGCTTACTTCTTTTCCGGCT
The DNA here is from genome assembly GCA_039519185.1 of Astragalus membranaceus. NCBI lineage: Eukaryota > Viridiplantae > Streptophyta > Magnoliopsida > Fabales > Fabaceae > Astragalus > Astragalus membranaceus. Next base: position 102,391,347 of record CM076848.1, on the reverse strand, counting down.
GTTTAGACTGGAACCTGGTTCTACTAAAGGGCAACTTTACTGAGCTGTTTAGACTTGCACAGCTGCTAATATACCATAATGTTCAGCTGTTAATTACAAAAGGTAATTTTATAGGGGATCATAACCAGCAAATGCCAACACTGTTTAGACTTTCAAATTCTATTCTAGAAAGAATTGAAACTGAGGAAAGGTTATATAAATCGCAGTTACATCACAATTTGTAATATTGCAGAAAATTGAAATCAATTATGAGAGTTAATGTCTTGACTTTTACTGTCAAATACGACCAATGAGAGAGACATTAAAAACCATGGCGATGCGGCCAAAATCATGATTCTGGATCAATTTGTAAAACTCTTGCTCGTAACATTCACTCGCAGAAGAATGACATACCGAACCGAATAGTAACAAAAATCATCAGATCGTAAAATAACCTGAACAAAAAAGCAACAAATAGATCGTTAATAACCTGAACAGAAAAGCAACAAAAATCATCAGATCTAACGGAAAAAACAACACAAATAACAGATCCCGAATCGAATAGTAACCGATCGATCTTCTCTTTGGTAAAAAGATGAAGATGAACGTACCTATGTTGCGATGCGTCAGATCCAATGCGAATCCTGCAACAAACGGACCTTCGAGTCGAGAACCTCGCCGTAGGCAGAGAAAGCTTTCTCAAGAGCTGCACTGTCAGAGGAGAGGAGAGGCGAGATTGGGCTGATTTGGGAACGACTGGGAACGGTTTACGAACGAACGTTGAGAGGAGCGAACGAACGAAGAGTGAGAGGAGAGTGAGAGGAGCGAACGAACGAACGAAGAGCGTTGAGAGGAGCGGAGAGTGAGAGGAGCGGAGAGTGAGAGGAGAGAATGATCTCTGAGAATGAGAGTGTCTGAGAGTGGAGAGTGTTTGAGAGTGGAGAGTGTCTGAGAGTGAGAGTGCTAGGGTTTCGCGAATTAGAGTGTGAGGCATGAGAATAGAGAGTGTCTGAGAGTGTTCTAAAAAAGTACTTTAGAAGTCAAGCGAATACACGCCTGACTTCTAAAGTATTAAAGTAGAAACAAATAATTTCACCTTTAATTACAAGTTTGCCACCGCGTCACTTATGTAGTCAGGCGAATATACGCCTGACTTCTAAAGTCTACTTTTTTCCCTATTTGTTCACTTTAGAAGTCAGGCGTGTATCCGCTTGACTTTAAAACTCGCGAGTTTTGCCTTTTAATTACAAGTTTGCCACCGCGTCACTTATGTAGTCAGGCATCTGAGCGCCTGACTTTAAATGTCTAATTCTAATCCCATTTTTGCACTAGTGATATCTGGCTCCCGACCTTCAAGTTTGGCCAACCTCCGCTCCTTCTTTTCTGCGGTGATCCTTCCTTTGTCAGGACGACTAGGCCGGTACCCTATCCCACGTCTGTCTTTGTTTTCATGCAGCTGTATGGGTGTTAGGATCCCTTGTTCAGTCTTCCCTAAACCACTTCCAGCTTGATAACCCTTGCTTGTCATGACTTTAGCGATCATCAGTGCAGCTTTGGACAGCTTTGGTTTTAGCGATGGGGCCCCGTCCCCCACAAAGATAGCATTTGCAATTTCTAGTGCTTGGAAGGCGGTCTCGAAAGATTCTTCTGCAGCCTCAACATAGCGGATAGGAAACGACTTATTCACTAGCAACTCTTCTTCCCCCGAAACGACCACTAACTTGTTGTTAACTATGAACTTGAGCTTTTGATGTAGAGAAGAGGGCACAGCCCCTGCGGAATGGATCCAAGGTCTTCCCAGAAGACAACTGTAAGATGGATTGATGTCCATTACTTGAAAACTCACTATGAAGACCTCTGGACCTACCTGTACAGGTAACTCCATCTCTCTGATGACCTCTCTTTTAGACCCATCGAATGCCCTGACCAGTGTAGAACTGGGTTTCATCTATGAACAATCTACGTCTAGCTTGTTCATGGTTGATTTGGGTAGTACATTCAGGGACGATCCGTTATCGATAAGTACCCGGGCTAGAGAGTATTCTCCACATTTCACGGAGATATGCAAAGCCTTGTTGTGCCCTCTTCCCTCAACGGGGATCTCGTCATCTGTGAAGGTGAGGTAGTTGTTTGCAACGATATTTCCGACGATCCCATCAAACCGACCAACTGTGATGTCGTGAGTGACATGAGCTTCACTCAGTACTTTCATTAGTGTTGCGCGGTGGGCTTCAGAATTGAGTAATAGTGATAGCAGGGATATCTTAGCGGGGGTCTGATTCAGCTGATCCACTACCTTGTACTCACTCTGCCTCATAATTTTTAGAAACTCACTGGCTTCTTGTTCAGATAGTGCTTTCTTGCCTGCATTTTTGTCAGATGACTCCCCCTCTATGTTTTTTCCTTTATCAATCTTTTCTCTTTCATTTGATTTTCTTTCCTCGGGTCCTTCAGGGGCATAGACGCGCCCGCTCCGAGTCATTCCACTGCTTCCCGAGATGTTGGTGACATCAGGATTGCTCTGAACTTTCACATTGTAAACCCACGGGACTGCATTCGCGTCTTTGAAAGGGAACGGAGTCGGTACCTGGATGGTTATTGCCTTTGGTGCAGCAAGGGCCATCCTTGAGTCTTTGCTATAGAGAATCTCTAGCGGCCGTCGAGTATCTGTGTTCCTGCCCCTGTTTGACTGAATGGTTGATACGTCTTCTTCTTTCTTTAGAGAGCCTATTTGTATTATGTGCTGGTCCAACAGGTCCTGAAGAACTTGTTTGAACGCCTTACAGTTTCCAATGCAGTGATGGTCATTGCATGGCTTCTTTCCAGTGCATTCTCTCTTGATAATCCCAAAGGAACACAAATTAGCATGAATTGCTTCCAGAGGTGTCTGGATGCATTCTACTCTCCTGGTTAGGGACTGCTCTGCAGAATCCTCAATTGCATTAGTCGAGGGCATCCCATGTCCTGGTAATGGGTTGGTAGCCACATTAGGACCATTTTCCTTGAAATTCAACCAGCCCGAGGCGATTAGATCTTGGACAACATACTTCAATGCCTTACAGTTTTCTATGGAATGGCCGACCGTTCCTGAATGAAATTCACATGTGGTGTTTGGGTCGAAGCCCCTAGGAAAAGGGGGCTGGATCTGTCTCATTGGGCGGGTGGTGATTAAATTATGGCTGAGCAGGTGGCGAAATAGGTCAGAGTATGACATAGGGATTGGATCAAACTGGACGAACTTTCCGTCTGAGTAGTTTTGTGGTTTATGGCCTTGGTTGTTTTGGGCAGGTGGGGTAGATAGTGTTTGTGCTGTGAACGGATTGGTGTGAGAGGGATTGGAGTAGGAAGTTTTTTCGGTTCCTGTGATGGCGTTGGCTTCTCCTTCCTTCTTTTTAGGAAATCCGGAGAAGGGCTTTCTCTGGTTAGTGGGAGGAGTATAAGCGATTTTCCCATTCCTCATTCCGTTCTCCAGCCTTTCCCCAATAACGACCATATCTGAGAAACTTGACGATACACTCCCAATCAATTTTTCATAGAAGGGTGAAGGAAGGGTTTCCATGAACATAGATACCATTTCCTTCTCAAACAGAGGTGGTTCTACCTGAGCTGCTAGTCCTCTCCAACGCTGAGCATATTCCTTGAAGGACTCAGTATCTCTTTTAGCCATGTTTTGTAGCTGAGTCCTATCAGGAGCCATATCCGTGTTGTACTTATACTGCTTAAGGAAAGCATCAGCGAGATCCTTCCAACAACGGATGTGAGTGGGTGTCAACTGCATGCACCAACTTGAAGCTGCCCCAGCTAAGCTGTCTTGGAAGTAGTGGATAAGCAGCTTATCGTCATTTGCGAATGCAGCCATTTTCCTGCAGTACATAGTTAGGTGGCTTGCCGGACATGTTGCTCCTCTGTACTTATCAAAATCTGGCACCTTGAACTTGGGGGGAATAACCACGTTGGGAACGAGACATAAATCATGTGCATTTCTTGCCCCAGTATTAGTTCCCTCTATGGCCCTTAACCGTTCTTCGAGCATTTGTTATCTGTCCCTGGATTGAGGGTCCCACGTTGGGTAGTTATAAGGATGGACCATTGGAACAGCAGCTGAGCTCACATGTGGGATATATAAGTGGGAGGAGTTCCCGATATTTTGCACAGGAGTCTGATGACTCGTCACTAACGGCGGAGTGTAATTCTGTAACACAGCCTGCGGCATGGTCGTAGGGATCTGGACTTGCGGTGTTTCATTCAGTGCTTGAGGCATATTGTGATTCGGATTCACGACCCCCGTAGGGCCACCCTCTAAAGTGGCGTCCATCGTAGGAGGTGTGTAGCCGGCTGGAAGTCCATAAGGGGGCCAGTATTGGCCCTGACCATCAAACCCAGAGTTGTACGGCGGAGCAAGGCTTGTAGCAATATTTCCGGTGTTTCCTACTGAGGTGTTTTCATCTGCAACTCTCTTTTCAAGAAGTTTCATAATATCGGCCATCTGCTCCTTCATGGCCATCATCTCTTTCATCTTCTCCTTCAGCTGCTCGATATCATCTCTCAACGCTTGGTTGTCTTGATTCTCAGTCATTTTCCTGGCTTGCAAGCGAGTTCGGTAGCGGTGTTGACGAACCAGTTTGCCTTTTCGTTCTGTTTTTTTCAAAAAAAAAATTAACATAAGTTCGTGAATGAATGAATGAATGTGCATGAGATGCATATGCATGTTTTTCGCATCGAACGTGGGGAATTGTAAACCACTCATTCGACAAGTGAAGGATAAACTAGGATCGAGATTTAAACCAAATGAGTTTTTCATTGATAAAAGAAAGTACAACCAAACGAGTTCTTCAGGGATTACAACAGAAACTACAGCAATTTAAACTCAAACAACTACGCCATCCAAGCCATCTTTCTTTTTTTCACATCGGGCCACTTTGCCTTAATCTTTAAGATGGCAATAAGTTCTTTCATATACTGAACAAATTTGAAGACTTCAACTGGGGTATTCTCCCTGGACATGACGATATCAGCATCCTTCAAATGATCTGGGACATCTACGATGGCTTCATTGCATAGTTTAGCTAGATTTGAGAACCTGTCCTGGAGGTAATGACAATGATCATTCAGCTTCGTGTATTCCTCTTTTAGATATGCGTGCTCTTTCTCGGTTGTTTCATAGAGGTTCTTCTGGTAATCAGCGAACTCTTTCAATTCGTTCGCATTTCTGAACTCCTTTTGGAGTGCTGCTTGACACTCTTTGAGTCTTCCCAGTATCACCCCTCTGGCTTCTCTTTCAGTCGCAAGCCTACCCTCATACTCATCAATCTTTTCTTTCAACTACGCCCCCAAACTTTGGAGCTGAGTTTGAAGGTCCTTTTCCTTCTCCACAGCTTCTGTCAACTGACTCTTCCATACATAAGCATTGTCAATGGCCCTGTCTCGGTCTCTGTTACGTACTTGAAGCTCTTCATTGGAACCTCTAAGGCTTTCTTGCACACGAAGAAACTCAGCCTTCCCGACCTCTAACCTTTCTTCGCATTTTGCAATGCGTTTACCTTTGACGATATTTTCTCGCCTCAGGCCTGCGTTTTCTTGAAGTGCTCTTCCCAGCTGGGCTTGCAGCTCAGTCCTTTCTTGTTCAAATTTGGTTAAGGCAACTTTGACTTCTTCTACTTCTTCATTGAGGACAGGAACTGGTTCAGGAATTTCATGGCCGGCGGGAAGTGCGAGGCGAAAAGGTAGCCCGACCTCTCGGACCCTAAGTGCAACCCATTGAAGATAGTTTTCCCCAGCATCAATAGCTCTAGGGCCTAGCTCACGTCCTTTTTTGACTATTCTGTCCCAAGCTCGGCTAACCCTTCTTAACATGTCAAGATTTTTAGAACCTCTGTACTCTAGCTCAAATGTAGATAGGGATTCTTCTGGAGGGTGTAACGCCCAAAAAAAAAAATAATAGATTAATTTATTTAATTAATTAAATGAAATTGAGTGGTAGAAATAATAATATAATTATTATTTATTACTGAATAAAATAATTATAGGTGTTATTATATGTGAGCCTTAGTTGGGTTGGAAATAATTATTTTGAGGGGGGGGTGTGTAGCGTTTGGGCTTAAGTGGTGGAAGAAAGCCCGTGATCCAAGCCCAAGCATACTTAAGCTAGAAAATTAGGCTTAGCTCATTTGTGTGCCAAGGAGAGAAAATTAGCGAAGTTGAGAGAGAGGAGCCGAGAGGGGGCGCGGCGCCCATGGAGAAAAAGAGAAGAGGAGGCGCGACTTGGAGGAAGAGAGAGAAAGGGGCGTGAGGCAAGAGGAGAAGGGGATCGGGTTGCGGTGATTCTTGGAGCTTACGTATAAGAGATAGCGTGTTCGTCATAACCTAAGGTAAGGGTGGGTCTCATCTTCTCTATAATAGGGTTTTATGATGGGGACTAAGTAAGGGTAGGCTCTATGTATGCCGTTTTATGTACTTCTAGTGATTATTGATGAACCCTAGGCATATGATAACTTGTTATTTGAGAAATTGTGGTTGATGATGATTTTGAGATAAATGTGATAATGTGTATGTTCAAGGTGATTGGACACGTTTTGAGGATGATTTGATTGTGTTAAATGGTGTTCATATGCAATTGGTGATGATCGGTATGTTTAAGAATGGTTTGGTCATGTTTGATGATGTTTTGGCATGATGTGTGGGTGTTTTGAACAAGAATTCTGGTCCTTGGGCGCCTAGGGCACCATATGTTTGATGTTGAGTTGCTGAAACTGTTGCTGAATTTTTCTGTTGCTGGAAGTGTTGCTTGGGTGAGCATATGGGGTGTGTTGGGTGCAATTTCAAATTCTGGGCATATTTTACCGTGCCATCTTTTGTATTTGCCTGCCCAAATTCAATTTTAAACATTTTGGCTCGAGTGGTTTTATTTTTGCACGTGTCATTTTGGAGTTGTCTCGGTGGGTGTTGCTTATGTGCGCCAATGTTGCTGCCTGCGCCAGTATCTGTGTTGCTGCCTGTGTCGAAGTGCTGAGACAGAAGCTGTCGAAGTGCTGAGACAGAAGCTGTCGAAGTGCTGAGACAGAAGCTGTCGAATTTGTTGAGACAGAAGCTGTCGAAGTACTGAGACAGAAGCTGTCGAATTTGTTGAGACAGAAGCTGTCGAATTTGTTGAGACAGAAGCTGTCGAATTTGTTGGGACAGAAGCTGACGAATTTGTCTCATTTTCCCCCTATTCTGTTTTTGACGTATCTTTTGACTCGGGCATCCGTTTTGAACGTTTCAAAAAGTGTTGGGAAGCTTTTCCAGTTGTCTACCTGTGTGTCTTATTTTTAAAATAAAAACTTATTATTTGCTGGTGGTTTCTGGGCGCCCCAGTGGCTGTCCCCGGTGGTCATTACAGTGACGTTGTAAAGCCATATTGAGTCCTTTAAAAATCCTTTTTGCGTATAACCAACAGTTTTAACGCTTTAGTGTCAAAATGGGTGATTATGACGATGATGCCCTTAGTGGCTAGTTAAATGACCTTTTTGCCCTTAGTGGCCAATGTTGTTGATAATGTTGTTTGATTGACGATGATGCCCTCAGTGGCTAGTACTTGAAAGGTTGATGATTTTGACGGTAATGCCCTTAGTGGCTATGCTTGTGATTGAAGATGGATGTTATATTGATAATGACGTGTAAATGACGATGATGCCCTTGGTGGCTAGTAAATGACGTTTTTGCCCTCAGTGGCTATTGTTTGAGTTGATGATGTTTATGAATAAGTGATGATGAAAATAAGTGACGTTGAGGCCCAAAAGGCTAAGTGACGATAATCCCCGAAAGGCTAAGTGACGTTGTTGTGTGTAATTATGAATTGACAGGTGCTGTGCCTCTTAGTAGGCAAAATGGTAAGTGACGGGTCACATAGTTGACCGTGTATGTGTGTGTTTGTGCGTGGTGTATGTCATAGTGTCTCATGCATCCCATGTGCATAAACCCAGTGACGTTTGAGGCCCAAAAGGCTAAGTGACGATGAGGCCATAGAGGCTAAGCGACGTTTGTGAAAAGGTACCTCATGCATATGCCCGCGAGTGGGTTGCATTTCATACTCCTGCATGACATTGTGACGACTGGTTGTGCCGAGTAACTTGATGATGGAATTGACTGTTTTATCCTTGATGATTGACTTGATGTTTCATGGTGTGGTAGATATAGTGTCGTAACTCTAGCTTAGTGCTTATCATATGCTTTATTATATGGTTAGATGAACTCACCCCTTCTGTTTGAATGTTACCCCTATGCGGTAACGTGCAGGTGAGCTCAAGTGAAGGCTTAGGTATCTTCACTAGCTGAGTCGGGTCGTCTGCTCTGATTATGTAACACTTGGGGGAAATAGAACGCTGTTTTAGTTTATTTAAGACTGTGTATAATTGTTGGACGTTCCGCTGTGAAGTTGTATTTTAATTTACAATGACGTTTTGTAAGTATTATAAGACTGTTTTCGAAAAGCGAGTAATTTGGCGCGTGACGTTTAACGAAGTAAGTGTGACATCCCTTGTGGTGTATTTAAAAATTGAAAACTCTGATTTTACGCAAATAAATTAACGGGTAGAAAAGGGGTGTTACATTAGTGGTATCAGAGCAATGGTTGGTCCGTCCGGCCAAGTCGTCGAGTCGTTGTGTCGGTGTACGACCAACTGTTGTCTTTTAAGTGCTGACCAATATTTGTGTTGCAGGAAGGCCAAGAGTTGCTAATGGTAAGTGAACTAGCTAGTGGGGGAGAGGCCCCTGCTGGTACTGTGTGTTGTATTGCACTTCCGTGTGTGAACTTTGTGTCCCTGTTGTTGGTTGCTATTCTTTAACCTTCTTGTGGAACGAATTCTGATTTCGTTTGTGTGGTTTTCAATAACTTACCTTGTTGTTTAATATTTACATGTGTTTCGACTGGTTTAAATTTGTTTCGGCACTAGGTCTTGTATGAATTCTTGGGTGGTGTGTCTTGATGTGGAGTCTAAGTGCATTGTGAAAATTGTTTTGGTAAATTACGTCAAGCTGTTACCCGACACACAAAAATGTTTTGATCACTCTAAGTGATGTCATCCATGCTTAAAAATGTTGAGTTTTGATGTTCCTTGATTTATAATTGTTTCCCATGATGAGACTGTCTGTATTTATTTTAAGAAATTATGACATCTTTTGCGTTAGTTGTTTATTTTTGGTGTGGTTCCTGATTGTTTTGACATGCAGTGTTGTACGTGTAGGGTCTTCATGAATTGTTTTGCAATTTCCATGCTACTTGGGGTTTGATATTGTACGCTTGGATTTTATGAAAAATTTTGGTCGTTACTTCTTGAATCGTGTTATGTGGTTTTGAGATCTAAAAAATAAAATGATTTCTGAAATTGTTTTTGAAATGTCTAATGGACGATTTTACGGTTGGATACTAAAATTAGTAATAAAATCTATTTTTTTTAAATGAATGAACGTGGGTGTTGATCAAAGGAAATAAATTATTTTGACTTAGGATTTTAAATGAGGAAGTATGGAGGTGAAGTTTTGGTTGGATTGGAAAATGATTTTTCTAGTTGGTTTTATTTGGAAAAGAGTAATGATTTGTTGTTGTGTCGATTTTAAAAACCTTGTCAAAAATGATTTGATGGCGATTTTGAAAACTAGTATTGGGTTTCTTTGGGAGCAAAAATGTATTAGTATGTACGAAACCTTGTGTGCTCTATGATGTTTAAATTGGTTAAGAAATATGGGCGTGCTCTATGTATTGTTTGATTTATATGGAATATGTATTGCTCGTAATTTACATAGCGAGTGTGTTGAAGTGATTGATGTATTTTAATTGGTTGGTGTAGGATTATTGGGGAGTTTAAACTATGCTTGATGGCTGAATTTGTGGCTGCTTAGATGCTTAATTTGTTGCTAAGCTCACTGTGTAGGCACTTTCTGAGTAGGTTTGACTTTCGGCTAAACTGGGACTGTTTTACTGGTTGATAAATCATATAACTTACAATTTTAGAAACTAGACTGAACGCTTGTCATTTTGGCTTTGGTTTGGTCGCATTTGGAGTAGTATAGCTCCAGTTATGGGCTTCGCAAGTTAGGATAAAATTCTGGGGACCGTCTGGACATAGAGTCAGTGTTTTGATCGTGGTGTTTTCAAATGAAGTCCTTTTCGAATGAATCCAATTTCTTTGAAAACTAGACAAAATGCTTTACTGTTTAGGCTGAAGTTTCGTGTTATTTGGGTTTGTTTTGGGCATTGTAGAAGAGTCACAACTTTGGACACAGTCGCTGCCCCATTTTCTGGACCTACTGCCTTGTTTGCGAAAACTGTGCTATTGGACTCATCATTTTGAAATTCTAAAAATATAGCCAGAAACTAGACTCCGTAAGTTTTCCGTAGAGGGGTTGTTTGCTAAATTCCGATGTCGTTTAATAGGGTAAATAAATTGTTGGAGTTTATGTGTGAGTGCTGGAATTCCTGCGTTGCTTAGTTTATGCTGTCATTGTAACGGAAGAATGTTTTTGCAATATCTTTTGACCCAGGAGTCCGATTTGAGTAAACTAAAATGTTTCGGAAAGCTTATTCAGAGGCCTAACTGAATATTATAATTTCAAGGCAAAAAATTGACTGTTTCTGGTGTCGTTGATTTTTAGGCGTGCCGGTCGAATTAGATTGTTGTAGTGTTGTCGGTGGCTTAGAGCCCCAAGTTGTTATTGTGTTGTCGGTGGCTTAGTGCCCCAAGTCGTTGCTGCAGTGTCGGCGCTTTGGTGCCCGAAGTTGCTGATGTGTTATTGACTATGGGACTGTTGATCCCGGAGTCTTGTCTCCAAGTTGTTGTCATGGGAGGGTTGGTCCCGGAGTTGTCTCCGCATTGTTGCTTTGTTGTTGCTTGTGGTTGCCTCGTTAATAATGTTGATGTTTATGTGTTGTCTTAGGTACCGCCGAATGACCCAAGTTATATTGTGTTGATTTGTTGTTGTGGGCCGATGGCCATGATTGATTAGTACGCCGCTACTATGCCCCATGCGTTGTTGTTGTAGATGATGTTGCTTTGCTGATGGTTTGTCGTTGTTGATGTCGCCTGAGTGGCAAAGTTGTTTGTTGATGTTGTTGTCGTGTTGTTAAATTATGTGGCTTGTTGTACAACTGTGATGCACTCTGTGAATTTCGTTGTGATGCTGTGACGATCGATGTATTTCGTTATCCTTAAGGGTAGATGAGTGAGGTAGAATGCGAGCTAGTTTATCAGAGTAGCGCAGCGGAGTCTTAGCATGTCGTATTGGGAAGGAACTTTAATAGAGCTTAGGGGGTGATCACGTGGTACCAACGTGATTACGCTCAAATCCCTATCAGAGGTCCTTAGGGAGAGGATGTGTCTGATTGTTATTTCTCAAAGCTACCTGGCTGAATAAGTAGGAGGGACGGCCGCCCAATCACTTACCGCCGGTAATCAGAGAAATGGTGATCAGCATGGTAGATAGAACTAGTTGCCTAGATAGCTTAGTCGTTGGTGGGAGAGTGTTAGCCTTGGCGGGTAAAAATTTCGAGGACGAAATTCCTTTAAGTGGGGTGGAGGGCGATTCATCATGGGATAACCGAATTGCCTTAGAGCAATGGCTGGATTGTAACTGATGCAACCTTTCGTTCCTATGAGTGGGACATTTGGAAAGTCTCCACACTGATAAACGAATTCATCGATGTTTTGATCTCGAGAATACCAAAAGATGTCGCTCCCTGTTAGGCCGGCGAGGTACTGGGCCCATTCAGTCTTACCCCTAACTTCCATATGATGACTTCTTTTGAATATATGAGAGGTTAGCCAACGGTACAACACAGGAAAACAACACCATATCACACCTGCTCTTTTCTCATGACGTTCCCAGAGAGAAAAATAAACATCAGCCAGAACGACTGAGGCAGGGTTTTGTCCTCAGAGCTTGAAGGCCAGAAAGACATCAATTGCGGTGTCTTCAACAAAATCTTTGTCATTTGGGAAAAGAACGATCCCATAGATGAGGAGAGCAAAGACATCCATGAAAGTAGCCCAATCTTTCTTTTTGGCCCAGAGTGAAGCTTCCTTCTCTAGGTACTTTCTGGTCAAACCTTTTTTGCCACCTATTTCCACTATCTTGGTAGCTAATTCTGACGTTGGAACCTTCAATATTTTGGATAAATTTTCAGGTAGGGGGTAATGCTCTACGTACCGATAAGGCTTCTTATTCTCGGGAGGGAAACGCAAAATATTTTCAAACTCTTCCAATGTTGGAGCCAGCTGATAATCTTGGAAAGTGAAACACCGTAACGGTGGTTCAAAATACTGGCCCAGTGCAGTGATAGCTTCAGCTGGTACCTCAACATCCAGGAGGCTCAGGAGATTCCCATACTTGACAGTGAATAAGTCACGACGCAATGCTGGCATTTCATTGACAAGGTCCCGCAGATTTCTCAAGTTTGGTTGTTTGACTTTCAAATGCATGGTTCCTTTTAATTTTATGTCCCGATCCATCTCTCCTTGCCGAAAAGGTCTTACAATTCCCTGGCGGTCATAAAAATGCATGCGAAATGAGATGTCGATGCAATATTTTTTGTGTCATGCGAAAGAAAAAAGGAACGCATGAGGCATTTTCTTGGGATAAATTTTAAAAAGCGTTTTCTCTTGTTTTTTTTGAGAAATTTTGAAAAAAAGAAAAGCATTAGGTTTGTTTGAATGCAAGGGGTATGATACTCCTTTGTGTCCTAAAGAGGCTCCTTGAGAGATGTTCTAAAGCTGTTCTATTAAGTGAACCTTCCAAGGGGTAGTCTCTATAGAGTCCTAAATAAGGTTCCTAGAGCCAACGACCCCGTTCGAGGACGCTAGCCACAACAATAGGCAAGCTATTAGAAGTGATAGCACCCTCGAAGGGACCAAACTCTAGGTGAGACTTTCGTAACCACCGAGCTGGACGTACATCCAGAGGGCCATTACTACGCAGTCTCGTTCTAACTTAGTTTATGCTCCAGTCCAGGTATAGGACCATTCTCACGTGTGTGCAAAAAGTGTAGTAGTGCAGTGTGTGTAGGAGCGAAATGACAGATATATCCCCAAGCTGCAAAAAAAGCAAACACATATACAAAAAGTGGTCTTCTATCCTAATGTTTACATATCACATCAAAAAGAATATAATATGCAATAAAAAAAATAAAAGACGAAGTAGGGTAAAAATAAAGCATTAAATTAACAACTACTCCTACAACTAATTAGACTAGGCTTGACTCTCTAAAAAGTCCCCAGTGAAGTCGCCAGCTGTAGCGACCGAAAAATCCGGGTGAGGATTCCTCGAAGGTTCAAAAACGAAGCCGCCACCAAAGTTTAGTTTCTAAGGGCAAACATTGGAAAATCCCTTTTGGAATGGATAAGGGTCCTTGAGACCAGATTAGGGTTCGGGAGTCGGTTATGCATGGGGAAGGTGTTAGCACCCCACGACATACTTCCTAAGGAAGGTTACCTGCTAATTAGTTGTAGGAAAAAAATGTTAATTTTGAAAATGTTAATTTTTACCCTTTTATTGAAAGAAAAAGACTTAATAAAAATTTTGGTTTTTTGTGCTTGATAGGAGCGGGCCCCTGCTCCTACGTATCTCCAGGTGCGATGGAGAAATCAAAGCTACGTAGTTCTTGGGTAGAAAAAGTTTTGTGGGTTGGTGTTTTTTAATGTAGGGGTTTTAGGACTGTGTGATCTGTGTTGAAGGACCACTGGGGGTCTGAAGGAGCGCTGGGGCTCTGAAGGACCACAGTTCACTTATCCTAAAACGATGACTAACCCGGCCGTACGACCGACTTAATCCCCTATTTGAAAATAAGATTTTTGATTTTTGAAATGAAAGAGATGTGTTTGTATATTTTATAATTTAGAAATTGTTTATTTTAAATAGGGATTTTAGGACATGATCCGTAACGGTTCATTAGTGACCTAAAAAGCAGACTAACCCGACTGTACAGTCGACTTAATCCCCTATTCGTTTTTTTTGGAAAAAAGGTTTATTAATTGTATATTTATTTCTAGGGTTTTTTGTAAACGTAATTGTTTTCTTGAAAAGGAAAATAAATAAAAAACGACAATAGAGGGTGAAATAGTAGAATGGGGTAAAATTAATAAAAAAGGGAGTGTTGTACTAAAAAAGGGTATGCATAGCGACAGGGGCTGTATTTTTTTAAAATGGGGTGTAAATAGCGAGCCCAGCTGGTTTTTTACAGACTGGGCTGCATTGAAAATGGGATTGCGTAGGGGGGCGCAATAACGAAACAGATGGGTGCAAACAATAATCTGAAATAATAAAAAATTAAAATTAACTAAAACCCTACATATATAAAGCAAAACCTAAAAATCTAAACCTAATTTCTAACCTTCCTTAGCGCCGCATCCCACTCTCATTCTCTCTAACCCTAACCTCTTCCCCTTCTCTCCGCCGTTTCCTCTCTCCCTCGACCCCAGCTTCCGTTTTTCCTCTCTTCAGCGCCGCACCAACACCCTAATCTTTACTCTCTCTGTTTCTTTCACTGACAACCCTAAAGCTCACTCTTTCTTTTCCATTCTCACCGCCGTTTCATTCCCTTTCTCAACGAACACGATGCGTTCTTTTTTTTTCTTAAAAAAAAACAGAGGTGAGATATGGAGAAAGGAAAGAGAGAAAGGTGGTCTACGGCGGTGGCTCTTGTTAGATCCGGCCTTGTCTCACAACGGAAAGGCGGATCTCACGGTGGTTGATGAGTGGTACGGTGGTGTTTGGTGACTACGGCGAGGGACGGCGATGTGCGATGTAACACCCCCTTCTAGCAACCTTACTATTTAATAAAATCAGAGTTTCTTTTTTTTTTTTGAAAACAATATAAGAGAGTGCTACACCTACTCCATTAAATTAACAACTTCAAATTGCATGGTTCGACTAAAACTCATGAGATACATAGCACCATAAAATACCGGTTCAGTTCGCAATCAACTAATTACAGTCACTACCACAGCGGAAAAATATTAAGTTCGATAATAAATCCAATACATCACCAATAATAGTTTAACAGTATAATTAAAATAACACATAAGCATAAGACGCCCCCCCGGTGCTACATATCAGAGCAAGACACATCCTAACAGACGAAGGCATAAGGGTAACCTTCACTCGCTATCACCTGCACGTTGCCGACATGAGAAGCAACATAAAAAGCAGTAGGGTGAGTCTCTTTTCATAATTAATAACATATGGGATAATCACTGCATAGGAAGAGTAACTAGGCACACCGATTCGTAACAATGGCAGCAACCACATCAAAATTTCAATATCCAAAACAACATTACAACATGTATAGTTATGCATGAAATGCAACCCAAACTCCACGGGCACATGCATATCGGATCCGTCACCAAATACAATTAGGCCGAAGCCTCTGCTCACCAATTAAAATTAGGCCGAAGCCTCTGCTCACCAATTATGCACATGGTTCATGAGATGCTATGGAAATGCACCACAACACGCCACACAATTCACCAATTCACCATTTAATCAGCTCACCATTTTATTCATATTCTCACCATTGTATAAATCAGCTCACCAATCACACCATAATATACTCACCAACTCACCCACCACTCACACCAACACCAATTTCAATTAGGCCAATTTAGGATTTAACACAGCATAGGGAAAGTGAGTAAAAAAAAATTGAAATTTAGACACTTGAACACCTCAGCCCAGAACCACCAGTAAAATAATCCATTTTTGCATAAAACCAGAACATTTGGATAGACACTGAAATTAGCTTCGAAACGCATTTTGAACCGTCAAATTTGGATAACCGAGTCAAAAGTTATGTCAAAAACAAATTTGGGACAAAACCGAGACACGTGCTGAAAACGACTCGGAACAGCAGAAGATTCTGGTGCTTCGCGCGTGGAACGCGACTTAGGCGCAAGTGAGGCGCAAATTGGCAGAAATGCCCAGTGACATTCGCGCGTGGAGCGCGACTTAGGCGCGGGTGAGGCGCAAATTGGCAGAAATGCCCAGACAGCAGCAGAACACAGCATACTTTGGCACAATCACTTGGCACCTATTATTAATGCACTTAGGGACCATTTTCCAGCAACATCAAGTGACACAATGGGACAATTTCTTCAGCAACACACAAGGCACAATGGGACAATTTTTTCAGCAACACACAAGACACAATGGGACAATTTCTTCAGCAACACACAAGACACAATGGGACAATTTTTTCAGCAACACACAAGACACAATGGGACAATTTTTTCAGCAACACACAAGACACAATGGGACAATTTCTTCAGCAACACACACACACACCTAGGGCGCCTAAGGCTCCAACACTTTTTGAGTTCCTCTCAACAAAAAAAAAATACCAAATTAAATCACCAATGCCAAATACTTATATGAATAGTAGCCATCACATTTTCCACCAAAAATCATTCAGTCATAACCACAAACACCTAGCATGCATCATTCATATTGCACTCCACTCAACACCAATCAAACATGTCTTTGCACAAATAAAATTTCAGCATAGCAACAGCATCAAAACATACCAATCATTCATGGAAATCACCCTAGAACCTAACCCTAGACAATACTCATCACATAAGCTATTAAGAATGGAAAGAAGAACCCCCTAACCTTATGGAAGTCGAAATTACTAGGCAAGGCTCCAAGGAATTGCAAGACACCAACAAGCTTTTCCTCCTCCTTGAGTGCTCCACGAAATTCCTCTCCCTTCCTCTTGCAAGTCGCGCCTCTCTTCTCACTCTTTCTCTATTCGCTTATTTTTCTTTCTTTTGGGTGGAGTGAGTGAAATGAAAACTAACCCTCAAGACCCCTAAGTGATTTTCGAATCATATGACCATCCAATGGGTCATGGGCCTACTTGTGGATCATGGGCCCCCAGGCACCACCTAATTCGTGACAACACCTCCTAGATAAAATAAAATAAATTAAATCCTGAATTAGTTAATTAAATTAAATAAATATTGTAAGCCTTAAATAACCTAATTAAATAAATAATTAAATTATTTTGGGGCGTTACAATCCTCCCCCACTTAGAATATTTCGTCCTCGAAATTACCTGAATCAAACAACTCCGGATATGCTTCCCGCATCTTACCCTCCAGCTCCCAAGTCATACTCTCACCAGCAGCTCCTAACCAAACCACTTTCACCAAAGGAATCTCCTTCCCTCTCAGAATCTTCACTTCTCTATCTTCAATTCGCACAGGCATAGTCTCCACAGTGAGATTATCCCGTACCTCTACTTCATCCATCTGAATCACATGAGACGGGTCCGGAACATACTTTCGAAGCTGTGACACGTGAAACACGTCATGCAAGTTCGAAAGATTAGGCGGCAAAGCCACCCTATAGGCAACACTTCCCACCCTCTCCGTAATCTGATACGGACCAATGAAACGGGGAGTTAACTTCTTTGATTTCAAGGCACGCCAAACACCAGTCACCGGAGTGACCCTCAGAAACACATGATCACCGGCCTGAAACTCTAAATCCTTCCTTCTCTTATCATGATAGCTCTTTTGTTGTAACATCCCCTATTTTTACTATTTTAACTAAATTGGCATGGAATTATTTTTGGTAATTCATTAGCTTGTTAAAAATAAAATGAAATAAATTGAAAGTGATTTAAATAATTGACTTGTCATTGCTTGTGATTAATTGATTTACTATGATAGGAAATGAAATAATGATCTAATTACTTGTCATGCATATGTGCTTATTTGCTAAGTTGGAATTACTATTTTAAGTCAAGTGATTGTGGGGATTAGGCAAGTGTGTGGCTGAAGGGTAGGATAGTAATTTCGCTACCTTTTAGTGGCCAGCTGAACCCAATACACACCAGAACCCACTTCACTTCATTCCTTGATTCCAGAAATTTGAGAAAGAAAGAAATTGAGAGAGAGCTTAGGGAGAGGGAGGAAAACGTGAGAGAAGAGAGGAGAGGGAGGTCCCATCCTTTGATGCATGTTTGATCTCTCTTCACCATTACAATCCTTGTCTTCTCCTCTAACTTTTGATGCCAACATCACCACCAAAGAACTCCTCATCCTCTTTCCACCATTTTCACACCCAAGCTCCATTTGAGGAGAATTTGAGTTATGTTCATCTTGGGCTTGGAGAATGGTTTTAAAGTCAACAACAAGCCACATTTCGAATCATTAGAGCAAGCTTAGAGGGTTTCAATCACTACATTGCCATTGGTAAGCCTTTGGGTGGAGTCTAGAAGCTGGAGAAGTCGAGTTGATGGAGGTTCAAAGCCTTAGAAATCAGTTTCTTCAAGTCACAGAAAATTCTGGGTAAAACCCGTTTTACCTACCTTCAGTGTTTCGTTCGTATCTCCCTGTACTTACCTCCGATCATCGTGATTCTTGTCCCTCTGGAAACTAGACACAAAGCTCTTCATTTTGGGCACAAGAACCGTATGATTTCATTGAGAAATGAGAGAGATATCACACTCACAACTTTCGGATTAAGAATCAGCCACTGTTCCGAAGCAGTCCTCTTGTTTTGTTAATATCTCCCAAACCACTGGTTGCATGTGAGTGAATCTTTCTCCATCAGAGAGTAGAGAAAATTCCCTTCACCGTAGACCCTCGTTTTGCTAAGTTTGGTTGAGATTTGAGTAAGTTACGCTCGTTGCAAATTGGCGGTTTGTTGCTGGAAGTAGCTGGAGCGGATTCGTGATTCTCCGTTCGTCCGTATTCGAGAAGTTTCGCGTCGGGTGTATCGTCGTCACGAAAAGGTGAGTTCTAATACTCACTAGGATTGTTTTCAGCCTTTTCATTTTAATTGAGTCGCGAATTTGTGAATTCTGGATCAAGTCTCGCGTTTACGAAAATCCGGTACGAAACCGTTTTGCGAAAATATCGTTTGAATCATAAGGTTGATGAATTGTTGGACTGAAACTTATGAATTGGCATATCATGATTATTGATTGGTGTGTGTTGATTGTTGACTTGTTTGACTGTGTTTTATGGGCTGGTAAAGTGGAAGTTTCAATCGGAACGAGAATCGGAATTAAGCGGAATCGCGGTTTTCGCACGAAACCGCCAAATTCTGCTTACTGTCATTCCACGCGCCACTTGCGCGCCGCGCGCCACTCGCGCGCCAATGGACAGATCCTTACTGTCATTCCACGCGCCACTTGCGCGCCGCGCGCCACTCGCGCGCCAATGGACAGATCCTTACTGTCAGTCCACGCGCCACTTGCGCGCCACGCGCCACTCGCGCGCCACTGTGCAGATTTTCAGCAACCCAACACTGTTTTTCGTTTCGCGATAACTTTTGATCTAGTGGTCCGATTCAAGTGTTCTAAAATGCGTTGGAAAGATAATAAAAAGGCCTAACTGAATATGTAATAAAAGTAGTGCTATTATCTTGTTGTGGCTATGACTGAAGTGGTAGTGTCGATCGGGAAGTAATTAGGGATCGGAACGGAATGATACGATAAATGATAGTCACGCACGGATCGTGTGTATGGGCGCACGAGTCGTGCGTGGTCTTCAGGTTGCCTATTTTAAAAAGTGTTTTAAATCATTCCGAACGATTCCAATTGCTTTCTAATCCCTCCTTCCACCTTCCCCAATATTTCTATAATTGAATTGCCCTGAATTGAGTGGTAATTGACTGTGATTGGATCCAGGTTATATTAGTGCCATGTGATTGGTTGTGTTTGGATTATGTTCAGGTGCAGTGAATGCTCATGTGATTGACCATTGGTTTCATGTTATGACTGTGTGATTGATATATGTGTTAGACTGACTCATTGAGTAAGGTTATTAAGTTAAGTTAGCAAACATTAGTAATCCCTGTGAGATCACTAAATTATAAGGTTAAGTTAATAACTAGATCACCTAATGTTAAGAATAAGATTAGGTCATGATGAAGCTCAGTGAATGAGTATGTTGTCAGGTTAGGCTCAGTGATTGAGCAGTCTTCATTGTTCATTGTTATTGTATATTGAATATGCATCATTGTTTAGGCTCAGTGATTGAGCATAGTTCATTGTTAGGGTGACGACCCTATTTCTGATTAGTGTGCTGGGGGAGAGGAAGTCATGATCCTTATGAACCTAGGCCCCATTAGGGACCCACTAGTGATTAGTGGGGACGGGTTCACCGGAAGCTTATTATGCCAAGTGACCGGTGACATGCTAAGAATCATTGTTAGGCTCAGTGATTGAGCATAGTTCATTGTTAGGCTCAGTGATTGAGCATAGTTCAGCCACATAGTCAACTTTGAGGACTATGAGTTTTAGATAATGAATCAAGCATAATTGAACCGAGAGAATTAGTAAGGGGTCGCGATAGAACTCACTGAGACAAGTTGTCTCACCCAATCCATTGTTGTTGTTTTTCAGTTAAGCAGGGAAAGTTGAAGACCGTGAGGCACGGCTATGAAGATGCTTGAGGAGCAGCCGCTACCTTTATTTCATTATGTCTTATATTTCAGTTTCCTTTGTATTTCGGTATTTCTATTCGGTATCTTAAGAATACTCGATTGTACGACTTATGTATTTCAAGTTGTGAATCGCTTCCGCAGACTTTCGGTTTTGAGTATTGAACACTAGTTGAGGGTGTAAGGACCGACTTTATTTATAATCAGTTCAGTTATTTTTAAGCACGTTCGATGAGTGATTCATCGAAGTTTAGTATGTGTTCAATATGTTAAAAGGAAAGTCACTCTGATGTATGTCAGTAGTGCGCTTCGGTAATTTCTACAAGATAGAAATTAACGGGGTGTTACATTTGTCGACTCTGCGACGCTTTCATCTTCTCACGGATTAATTTTACCTTCTCAGTTGTTTCTCGCACAATCTCAGGCCCCAACACTGCACTCTCTCCAGATTCATACCAACATAACGGAGTCCTACATCTCCGACCATACAACGCCTCAAACGGTGCCATTCCAATACTAGAATGATGACTATTATTATAGGTGAACTCAATCAATGGAAGATGAGAATCTCACGAACCTCCCTGCTCAAGAACACATGCTCTCAACAAGTCCTCTAATGACTGAATAGTCCTCTCCGTTTGACCATCTGTCTGCGGATGATAAGCGGAGCTCAACCTCAACTTAGAACCCAAAGCTTCTTGCAAACTTTTCCAAAATTCAGAAGTGAATCTTGGATCTCTATCAGATACAATACCAAGCGGAACGCCATGCAACTTCACAATTGTCTTGATGTAGATCTCTGCAAATTTTGGAACTGGATAAGTGATATTAATCGGTAAGAAGTGAGCAGACTTCGTCAACCTATCCACAACCACCCATATGGCATCAAATCCTCTCACGGTATTCGGCAAACCAGTCACAAAATCCATGGAAATGCTATCCCATTTCCATTCCGGAACTTCTAATGGTTGCATCAACCCCGCAGGCTTCTGATGCTCAATCTTTGACTTCTGACAAGTCAGACAAGAATACACAAACTGTGCCACATCCTTCTTCATACCAGGCCACCAGAACAACTTCTTCAAATCTTGGTACATTTTCGTAGCCCCTGGATGAATACTCAACTTGCTCCTATGGCTCTCCTCAAGAATCATTCTCTTCATCTCCGCATCCTCAGGAATGCAGATCCTATCCCTGAATCTCAATACTCCTTGGGAATCTAACTTGAAATCACCATTCACAGCTTGATCATTCACAACTAACAAGTCCACCAACTTTACATCTGACTTTTGGGCTTCTCGAATACTAACCAAAAATTCATTGCCAATCTTCAACATTCCCAATCTGACACTCTGCGGTGTCACTTCGCATACTAGACTCATATCCCGGAACTACTCAATCAGCTCTAATTCTTTCACCATCATGGACGACATATGCAAGCTCTTCCGACTTAAAGCATCAGCCACGACATTAGCTTTGCCGGGGTGATAGTTCAAGCCGAAATCATAATCCTTCAGCAATTCTAACCAACGTCTCTGTCTCATATTTAGCACCTTCTGATCAAACAAGTACTTCAAGCTCTTATGGTCACTAAACACTTCAAATCTAGTACCATACAGATAGTGCCTCCAAATTTTCAGCACAAACACAATTGCAGCTAGCTCCAAATCATGAGTAGGGTAGTTCTTCTCATGGGTTCTCAACTGTCTAGACGCATAAGCTACTACCTTACCTTCTTGCATCAACACACCTCCCAAACCCATCTTGGAAGCATCACAATATACTACAAACGGTTGATCCGGAACAGGCAAAGTCAACACGGGCGATGTTGTCAACCTCTCCTTCAACTCATTGAAGCTCTCCTCACAGCGAGCATCCCACACAAATGCTTTTCCTTTACACGTCAATTGAGTCAACGGAAGGGCCAACTTCGAGAAACCTTCAATAAACCTCCTGTAATAACCAGCTAATCCCAAGAAGCTTCTAATCTCTGTAACTGACTTTGGGCTCTCCCATTGCAACACAGCATCAATCTGGGCTGGATCCACGACTATACCATTACCAGAGATAATATGACCAAGGAAACCTACTTCACTCAGCCAGAACTCACACTTAGACAACTTTGCATACAATTTCTTTTCTTTCAACACTTCTAGTACTAACCTCAAATGTTCTGCGTGTTCCTCTTCCGTCTTAGAATACACCAGAATGTCGTCAATAAACACAACTACAAACCGATCCAAGTAATTATGGAAGGTACGATTCATGTACTCCATAAACACTCCCGGCGTGTTGGTAACACCAAACGGCATCACAGAATACTCATAGTGCCCATATCTCGTTCTGAAAGCTGTTTTCTGAATGTCTTCATCCTTTACCTTGATCTGGTGATAACCCGACCTCAAATCGATTTTGCTAAACACTTTAGCACCTACCAACTGGTCCATCAAATCATCAATTCTGGGGAGCGGATACCTGTTCTTTATTGTCACCTTGTTCAATTGCCTATAATCGACACAAAGTCTCATACTCCCATCCTTCTTTTTCACCAACAATACCGGAGCACCCCACGGTGACACACTTGGCCTTACAAATTTCTTCTCAAGTAGATCTTCTAATTGCTTTTTCAATTCAGACAGTTCTGAGGCTGACATCCGGTACGGTGCCATAGACACAGGCCTAGTACCAGGTATAAGATCAATAGCAAACTCAACCTCCCTCTCTGGCGGAACACTTGGAATTTCATCCGGGAACACCTCAGGAAACTCACGCACTACTTGTACCCCTTCAATGATCGCCTGATTCTCAGCAGACAATGACGCCATCAAAGCAAACAGATGAACTCCCTCTTTCATTACCTTATGCAGCTGACCAGCGGGCAACAAAACGGATTCTTCTTCTTCGGGAGGAAGGAAACTCACAGATTTACGAAAACAATTAATATGTACATGGTTAACTACTAACCAGTCCATACCAAGAATGACGTCCAACCCTCCCAACGGCAAACAAATAAGGTCAACAAGGAAGTCTCTGCCGAAGATTGACAGAGGGCACTTAGCACACACAAGAGAGGTAGTTACTGAACCCTTAGCTGGAGTGTCAATAACCATCTCCCTCATCATAGAAGACAAAGCAAGGTCCAATTTCTTAGCACATAAAGCAGCAATAAATGAATGCGTAGCACCAGTATCAATAATAGCAATCAAAGGAATACCATTAATAAAACATGTACCTCTAATCTCATTAGTATCCTCTGATCCTGCAAGAGCAAACATTTTCCACTGAACTTCTCTTTCTTCGGCTTAGTACACTTGGTACTAATATGACCTACTTCCCCACAGTTGTAACACACCACATCCTTTTTCTCACATTTGGCAGCTACATGACCTTCTTTACCGCACTTGAAACATTTATTATCCGAGCAGTCAAAACTCTTATGGCCCGGCTTGCCACACCTGTAGCACACAACCTTCGCAGGGGCATCTCCCCCACTTGGTTTCTTATTATCAGCATACCTCTGCTTACCCTTACCAGCCGGAACCTCATATGGCTTACTCCGGTTCTGAAATTTACCCCTCTGATCTCTCATTACCTTGGAGTGAGCATTACTATCCTCTTCGAATATCCTGCAACTGTCGATTAAATCAGCGAATACCCGAATCTTCTGGTACCCTACAGCTTTCTTTATATCCGCCCTCAGTCCATTCTCAAACTTAATACATTTTGAAAATTCAGAATCAGCATCAGCATAATGGGGGTAAAACTTAGCCAATTCGGTGAACTTGGCAGCATACTCCGTCACAGACATGTTTCCTTGCTTGAGCTCAAGGAATTCTATTTCTTTCTTTCCCCTCACATCCTCTGGAAAATACTTCCGTAAGAACTCCCTACGGAAAACAGCCCAAGTTATCTCCTCATTAGCAGTTTCTAACCTCTGCCTAACCTCCATCCACCAATCATCAGCTTCTTCTGCCAGCGTATGGGTACCATACCTGACCTTCTGCGCATCATTACAATCCATGACACGAAATATCCTTTCACTCTCTTTCAGCCATGCTAGAGCACCATCTGGATTATACTTGCCCTTAAAAACGGGTGGATTCTCCCTCTGGAACGTGGCTAAACTGCGAGTCCCAGCATTTTCAGCACCATTTTGCTGGTTCCCAACAGCCTGAGCCATAGCCTGCAGAGCAACAGCAAGAGCAGCATCGTTTCTCCCAGCCATTTCAAATTATCACTGCAGCACAATCAGAAATTTAGAACTAATCTAACAATTCCTATTGGTCATAGGATACTATGACAGGACGACTTGGCCGGACAGACCGAACTGCTCTGATACCACTAATGTAACACCCCCTTCTAGCAACCTTACTATTTAATAAAATCAGAGTTTCTTTTTTTTTTTGAAAACAATATAAGAGAGTGCTACACCTACTCCATTAAATTAACAACTTCAAATTGCATGGTTCGACTAAAAGTCATGAGATACATAGCACCATAAAATACCGGTTCAGTTCGCAATCAACTAATTACAGTCACTACCACAGCGGAAAAATATTAAGTTCGATAATAAATCCAATACATCACCAATAACAGTCTAACAGTATAATTAAAATAACACATAAGCATAAGACGCCCCCCCGGTGCTACATATCAGAGCAAGACACATCCTAACAGACGAAGGCATAAGGGTAACCTTCACTCGCTATCACCTGCACGTTGCCGACATGAGAAGCAACATAAAAAGCAGTAGGGTGAGTCTCTTTTCATAATTAATAACATATGGGATAATCACTGCATAGGAAAAGTAACTAGGCACACCGATTCGTAACAATGGCAGCAACCACATCAAAATTTCAATATCCAAAACAACATTACAACATGTATAGTTATGCATGAAATGCAACCCAAACTCCACGGGCACATGCATGTCGGATCCGTCACCAAATACAATTAGGCCGAAGCCTCTGCTCACCAATTAAAATTAGGCCGAAGCCTCTGCTCACCAATTATGCACATGGTTCATGAGATGCTATGGAAATGCACCACAACACGCCACACAATTCACCAATTCACCATTTAATCAGCTCACCATTTTATTCATATTCTCACCATTGTATAAATTAGCTCACCAATCACACCATAATATACTCACCAACTCACCCACCACTCACACCAACACCAATTTCAATTAGGCCAATTTAGGATTTAACACAGCATAGGGAAAGTGAGTAAAAAAAAATTGAAATTTAAACACTTGAACACCTCAGCCCAGAACCACCAGTAAAATAATCCATTTTTGCATAAAACCAGAACATTTGGATAGACACTGAAATTAGCTTCGAAACGCATTTTGAACCGTCAAATTTGGATAACCGAGTCAAAAGTTATGTCAAAAACAAATTTGGGACAAAACCGAGACACGTGCTGAAAACGACTCGGAACAGCAGAAGATTCTGGTGCTTCGCGCGTGGAGCGCGACTTAGGCGCAAGTGAGGCGCAAATTGGCAGAAATGCCCAGTGACATTCGCGCGTGGAGCGCGACTTAGGCGCGGGTGAGGCGCAAATTGGCAGAAATGCCCAGACAGCAGCAGAACACAGCATACTTTGGCACAAACACTTGGCACCTATTATTAATGCACTTAGGGACCATTTTCCAGCAACATCAAGTGACACAATGGGACAATTTCTTCAGCAACACACAAGGCACAATGGGACAATTTTTTCAGCAACACACAAGACACAATGGGACAATTTCTTCAGCAACACACAAGACACAATGGGACAATTTTTTCAGCAACACACAAGACACAATGGGACAATTTTTTCAGCAACACACAAGACACAATGGGACAATTTCTTCAGCAACACACACACACACCTAGGGCGCCTAAGGCTCCAACACTTTTTGAGTTCCTCTCAACAAAAAAAAAATACCAAATTAAATCACCAATGCCAAATACTTATATGAATAGTAGCCATCACATTTTCCACCAAAAATCATTCAGTCATAACCACAAACACCTAGCATGCATCATTCATATTGCACTCCACTCAACACCAATCAAACATGTCTTTGCACAAATAAAATTTCAGCATAGCAACAGCATCAAAACATACCAATCATTCATGGAAATCACCCTAGAACCTAACCCTAGACAATACTCATCACATAAGCTATTAAGAATGGAAAGAAGAACCCCCTAACCTTATGGAAGTCGAAATTACTAGGCAAGGCTCCAAGGAATTGCAAGACACCAACAAGCTTTTCCTCCTCCTTGAGTGCTCCACGAAATTCCTCTCCCTTCCTCTTGCAAGTCGCGCCTCTCTTCTCACTCTTTCTCTATTCGCTTCTTTTTCTTTCTTTTGGGTGGAGTGAGTGAAATGAAAACTAACCCTCAAGACCCCTAAGTGATTTTCGAATCATATGACCATCCAATGGGTCATGGGCCTACTTGTGGATCATGGGCCCCCATGCACCACCCAATTCGTGACAACACCTCCTAGATAAAATAAAATAAATTAAATCCTGAACTAGTTAATTAAATTAAATAAATATTGTAAGCCTTAAATAACCTAATTAAATAAATAATTAAATTATTTTGGGGCGTTACATGCGATGGTTGTAGGGGTGGTGATTTGATGGTTCTTCGGGTTACAGTGGGTGGTTGACGGTGGTGAGGAGGTGATGAGATGGTGGTGTTTCGGGTTACAGTTGATGGTTTACGATGGCGTGATGGGGTGTTTGGTGCGAGGCGGTGGTGTTGGGTTCGACGGTGGTTACGACGTTGGTGGCTGGGTTCGGTTGGGAGAGGGATCGGTTGTGGTTAAAAGGGGGTCCTGTGTTTGGTGGTTGATGGGGCTGTGGTGTTAAGGGTGGTGGAGATTCGTGGTCACGGGTTGGACAGTGGGTGTGCGAGGGGGGTGGATGGCCAAGATTTGGTGGCTGTTAACAGTGGTGGTTGACGGTGGTAGAGTGGCGTGAGGGTGTGGTGGCTCACGGCGGCTCACGGCGAGGCCACGGCGGTGGCCACCGTTTACGGTGGCCGAAGGTACAGACTCCTTTTTTCTCATTGTATCCCCTCACAGTATCCTCTCCCCCTCCCTATGTTCTGTTTCCTTTCTTTTTTTTTTTCAAAAAAAAACCTTACTTTTACTCTGAAATAAATTTCACAGAAGAAAAAAAACTCGTTTGTTTTTTTTTTGCGAAAATCCAATGAACAAATCACACTATGTAAATAAAACTGAGCAACATTGAGTAGAAATAGAGTTTAAAAATCGACCTTGGTTCCCTAGGAATTGAAACAGAGGAGCCCTTTTCCTTTTCTGCCTCAGCTGCTGCCTGCCTTTTCTGGACTGATTGTTGTGAATTTTTTGCTTGTGTGTACATTTAGTGTGTATATTCAGTGACAAAATGCGTATCCTCCTTTTTTCACTGTGTGTCACTGTTTGGTATTTATAGTGCTGCTGTGATGTAGGGCTGAGGAGGATTTAGGGTAAAAGGACAGCATCAGAATTCAAAGGAAAAACAAAAGGACAGTCAACAATTAGGGCAGAAAAGGGACAGCATTTGGGGAGGAATCAAAAGGACAAAGGACAATAGGTGGCAATGGGCTGGCAATGGAGGACAGCAACAAGGAAGGAAAAAAAATGATAACCCTAACCCTAGATGGGAGCAGCTGCAAGCTGCGCCTTTTACCTCGTTTTTTGAATTTTGTATTATATATTTTTTTAAAAAAAATCTGTACTATTTACTTCTTTTCTCCTTTTTTGTTTATACGTGTAAAAGAAACTGATTATATAATAAAAGGATATTCGTTATTGTTCAGCTTCAAAAGGAAAGGATATTTACACTTTTAATTTGTTTATGTTGTATTTTATGCCAATACCAATAGGCTCATAAAATAAATGAAGCAACAAAAATAATATTGCGCGCGCGAGTTTAAAATGATACGTGGCTCAACTAGAGAGCGGGAAAACAAAACTCTTTTTTGGTATTTTTGATTAATCGGACAAAATTAGGGTATGACACAGGTGAGCGGTAGGGTGCATCCGAGCCGTCTTCTTTTTCCTTGCCATCTCTCAACCTACGAGACAGGGGGCAAAACAAGCAGTCGCGAGACAGACAGGAAAACTTAGAGACAACCCCCCTCCCCCGAGATTGGAGACTTTGCAAGACAAGACATGCTCAAAAGAACAAAGAAACTAGAAAGATAAACCGAAAGTTTGCACGGAAGTTACCTCAGCAAGTCAGAAGCCGCAAAGACTAGCGGGAACGTCAATGGAGGATGATAAGAGCAACTCCCCTCAGCACCAAGCAATCCCTGAAAATTCATAGGTGAGAAGACAGGATAAAAGTCAGGAGAAAACGGCAAAAATAAAACAGAGTGCTAAGCACAAGCCCACACAAAACCAGCGCCCATAGGAGCAGCCAGCGCCCAGGAGGGCACCTGGCAGGGCGCCAATCAAGGCAGCCAGTGCCCCTGAGGGCGCCTGGCAAGGCGCCAATAAGGCAGCTAGCGCCCATGAGGGCACCTGGCAGGGCGCCAATTGTAACGCCCCAAAATAATTGATTAATTATTTAATTAATTAATTAGGATTTATGTGGTAGAAAAATAATAAAATAAATATATATTATTATGTGTGTTATTTTGTGTGGGGGTTGGTATTGGTAAGGAGTGAGATGTTAAAAGGAAAAGGGCTTGGGTTAAGTCGCATAAGCTAAGTAGAAAAACCCATAAGACTAACTAAGTATAAATAGGTAATTTTTAGGGTTTTGCTCACATAATTAGAAAAACAAAGTGAGAGAGTGAGAATAGAGAGAAGAGGACGGCGCTAGAGAGGAGAAGAGAAGAGGGAAGTCGCGAATTGAGAGGGGGCTAAGGCAAGCAAGGATTTCGAGTTCTTCAAAAACAAGGTAAGGGTGGGGTTCTATCTATCTAATGGGTTATATGAATGTCTCTATGTGGGGTGGTTAATGGAACCCTAGGTGATTAAGATTAGAGAACCTTAGTTTTAAGGATTGATTATGTTTGATGATGAATATATGTGCTTAAAAGTGTTTAAACATGAACTGACGATGTCCAAGCATGATTGATGATGATTGTATGTGATTGGTGATCATTAAATGTGTTTTGACGGTGATTAAATGTGATTAATGGTGTTTAGACATGATTGGTGATGATTAACATGTTTGATGATGATTTGGATGTGATTGTTGGTGTTTGGTGTTGTGTGTTGTTGATTTTAAACAAAATTTCTGGTTGTAGGGCGCCAAGGGCGCCTAATTTTGGCTGCCCGTGTTGCGTTCCTAAGTTGTGTTTCCGTGTAGTTATGTTGCCTGGATGTCATTGGTGCTAAGTTGTGGTTGCTAAGTTGCGTATTCTGAAATGTCACTGGGATCCCCTCCCCTGGGCGCTAGTTTCTGCCTGCGCCAGTTTTTCTGTGTTGCTGTGTTGTTGGGCGCCAGGATCCCCTTCCTGCACCAGTTTCTGTGTTGCTGTGTTGCTGGGCGCCAGGATCCCCTTCCTGCGCCAGTTTCTGTGTTGCTGTGTTGCTGGGCGCCAGGATCCCCTATGGGCGCCAGTTTCTGGATTTGTGTTGCGTTCCCTGTTTTCATTTCAGCGATATCTTTTGATCCAGGAACCCGATTGAAATGTTTTAAAATGCGTTGGAAAGCTTATTCAGAGGCCTAACTGAATATTCTATTTTTAAGGCAAAACGATCTATTTTTGTGAATGGGTGTTGGCGCCCTTTGCGCCCTCTATCATGTCGTTTCGTTGTGGTCGTTGTATGTTGTTGTTAATGATGTTATTGTTAATGATATTGATGTTAACCATGTTAGTCGATTATTACATACGTTGGATTGCCTATATATATGAGCGTGGATTATGTCGTTGCCGTTGATGTTGTTAATTGTTATTGCTGTTGGCGTCCCGTCTTACGTCGTTGTTGTGATTTTATGTCGTAGGCCTATAGCCAGTGTGGTGCTTTACGTTGTTGTTGTGCCGATATGTGATTGTGTTGACATGTTGTGCATACCCGTTGCGTCGCATGCATATCATGTGGATTAGGCTTCGGCCAGCGTTGTGGATTAGGCTTCAGCCAGCGTTGTGGATTAGGCTTCGGCCAGCGTTGTGATTTAGGCCTATGGCCAGCGTTGTGAGTTGGTACCGCATGCATGTGCATTCCATACTGCATGATTGACTAGTGAAATTATGTGACTATTGTGACGAGATGAATGTGATGACCTGACCGAATGCATATTGTTTTTCATACGATTTATTAGATAGTGTGATATCTCACCCCTTCTGTTTGAATGTTACCCCTATGTTGGTAACGTGCAGGTAATAGCGAATGAAGGCGGAGTACCTTCATATAGTCGGGTCGGTGTCGTCGCTCTGATACGTAGCACTCGGGGGGATGAACGCTCATTTATATTCCTTATGTCGTTACATTTGTTGGACTTAAGTTTATGGCCGTTATGACTATTCATGTTGTGAACCTTTTGGAGTTTTATCGTTAAGTTGAACCCTTGATTTTTTTTCCGCTGCATGTTAAATGAAAGTCAGTTATTTTTGAAGCATGATTTCGTTGGCGAATTTCAGTTGAAAACTGTAGCGCTCAAAATGATTTTTGAAACTCTGATTTATTTAGTAATTTGCCGAGTAGATTTTGGGTGTTACACCAATCAAGGCAGCCAGCGCCCATGAAGGCGCCTGGCAGGGCGCCAGTCAGGAGCAGCCAGCGCCCAGGAGGGCGCCAGTAAAGGCAGCCAGCGCCCGTGAGGGTGCCTGGCAGGAGGTCACTGATAACAACGTAAATAAACGGGAACGAACAACAAACACTTGCCGGGAAGAAGAGACGTTGAAACGAGTGGACTCTACTCCCTCCTCCTCTTTTTAAGGAGGCACTAGGTTGGTGACTTGATCCCCACTCCTTCCTCCTCCTTGAAATAGGTGCTAGGGTTGGTGACTTGGCCCCTACTCCTTCCTCCTCCTTAAAGAGAGCGCTCCAAGGAAGTGTGGACCGCAGGACGAAATACCCCCCTATTTATAGGAGTTAGCGTTTCACCCAACACCACGGATCTGGCAAATCAACTTGGCCCATATCCACGACGTAGAAGCCCAACATGCCTGTCACCTTAAGACATGCTCAAAAAAAACACAAAAAAGACAAGATGAGCAGTGAAAAATAAAGCAAAGTGACAAGCACCCGTCTACACAAGTCGGCACCCAAGAGGACGCACTGGCAAGGAGGGCGCCCATAAGGGCGCCTGGCAGGAGCAACCAGCGCCCATGAGGGCGCCTGGCAGGACCAGGAAGGCGCCCATAGGGGCGCCTGGCGGGGCGCCAATGAGATAGCCAGCGCCGAGGAGGGCATGGCAGGGCGCCAATCAAGGCAGCCAACGCCCATGAGGGCGCCTGGCAGGGCGCCAGTCAGGAGCAGCCAGCGCCCAGGAGGGCGCCTTGCAGGGCGCCAGTCAAGACAGCCAGCGCCCAGGAGGGCGCCTGGCAGGGCGCAAAGGAGGCAGCCAGCGCCCATGAGGGCGCCTAGTAGGGCGCCAATCAAGGCAGCCAGCCAGCGCCCATGGGGGCGCCTAGCAGGGCGCCAATAAGGCAGCCAGCGCCCGTGAGGGCACCTGGCAGGAGCAAGCAGCGCCCAGCAGAGGGGCGTCTGGCAGGAGGCAGTCTGAAAGCAAATCCTTCGCGGCAGGGTGGTCAGCACTATGCAGTAAGACACCCAAGAGAGCGCCAACCTCAGAGCACTTGACACAAGGCGACGCCAACATCAGGATACGTCACCCTAGCTTGGTGCTGAGCACAAGGATTACGCCGAAGGAAAACACGGCTGCTACAAAGGCGGTGTCTCGCGTAACCTCGCAGAGCCGGCAAACCGACGAAAATCCTTCAAGCCAAGACCATCCTCCAGTGTGGTGCTTTACGTTGTTGTTGTGCCGATATGTGATTGTGTTGACATGTTGTGCATACCCGTTGCGTTGCATGCATATCATGTGGATTAGGCTTCGGACAGCGTTGTTGATTAGGCTTCGGCCAGCGTTGTGGATTAGGCTTCGGCCAGCGTTGTGATTTAGGCCTATGGCCAGCGTTGTGACTTGGTACCGCATGCATGTGCATTCCATACTGCATGATTGACTAGTGAAATTATGTGACTATTGTGACGAGATGAATGTGATGATCTGACCGAATGCATATTGTTTTTCATACGATTTATTAGATAGTGTGATATCTCACCCCTTCTGTTTGAATGTTACCCCTATGTTGGTAACTTGCAGGTAATAGCGAATGAAGGCGGAGTACCTTCATATAGTCGGGTCGGTGTCGTCGCTCTGATACGTAGCACTCGGGGGGATGAACGCTCATTTATATTCCTTATGTCGTTACATTTGTTGGACTTAGGTTTATGGCCGTTATGACTATTCATGTTGTGAACCTTTTGGAGTTTTATCGTTAAGTTGAACCCTTGATTTTTTTCCGCTGCATGTTAAATGAAAGTCAGTTATTTTTGAAGCATGATTTCGTTGGCGAATTTCAGTTGAAAACTGTAGCGTTCAAAATGATTTTTGAAACTCTGATTTATTTAGTAATTTGCCGGGTAGATTTTGGGTGTTACACCAATCAAGGCAGCCAGCGCCCATGAGGGCGCCTGGCAGGGCGCCAGTCAGGAGCAGCCAGCGCCCAGGAGGGCGCCAGTCAAGGCAACCAGCGCCCGTGAGGGTGCCTGGCAGGAGGTCACTGATAACAACGTAAATAAACGGGAACGAACAACAAACACTTGCCGGGAAGAAGAGACGTTGAAACGAGTGGACTCTACTCCCTCCTCCTCTTTTTAAGGATGCACTAGGTTGGTGACTTCATCCCCACTCCTTCCTCCTCCTTGAAATAGGTGCTAGGGTTGGTGACTTGGCCCCTACTCCTTCCTCCTCCTTAAAGAGAGCGCTCCAAGGAAGTGTGGACCGCAGGACGAAATACCCCCCTATTTATAGGAGTTAGCGTTTCACCCAACACCGCGGATCTGGCAAATCAACTTGGCCCATATCCACAACGTAGAAGCCCAACACGCCTGTCACCTTAAGACATGCTCAAAAAAAACACAAAAAAGACAAGATGAGCAGTGAAAAATAAAGCAAAGTGACAAGCACCCGTCTACACAAGTCAGCACCCAAGAGGACGCACTGGCAAGGAGGGCGCCCATAAGGGCGCCTGGCAGGACCAGGAGGGCGCCCATAGGGGCGCCTGGCGGGGCGCCAATGAGATAGCCAGCGCCCAGGAAGGCCTGGCAGGGCGCCAATCAAGGCAGCCAGCGCCCATGAGGGCGCCTGGCAGGGCGCCAGTCAGGAGCAGCCAGCGCCCAGAAGGGCGCCAGTCAAGACAGCCAGCACCCAGGAGGGCGCCTGGCAGGGCGCCTAGCAGGGCGCCAATCAAGGCAGCCAGCCAGCGTCCATGAGGGCACCTGGCAGGGCGCCAATAAGGCAGCCAGCGCCCGTGAGGGCGCCTGGCAGGAGCAAGCAGCGCCCAGCAGAGGGGCGTCTGGCAGGGGGCAGTCTGAAAGCAAATCCTTCGCGGCAGGGTGGTCAGCACTATGCAGTAAGACACCCAAGAGAGCGCCAACCTCAGAGCACTTGACACAAGGCGATGCCAACATCAGGATACGTCACCCTAGCTTGGTGCCGAGCACAAGGATTACACCGAAGGAAAACACGGCTGCTACAAAGGCGGTGTCTCGCGTAACCTCGCAGAGCCGGCAAATAGACGAAAATCATTCAAGCCAAGACCATCCTCTAGAGTAATCTCGGCTTGGCGGGCAACTGTTCTGGAGTCAACCAGAGGGTTCCATTAGCAAAACCAGGAGGTGCACTTAGCAAGTCATATGGATCAGCCCAACCAATTCAGCCCATATCCACCTCATGCGAGCCCAATATGCTTGGACGGTCAAGATCGACTCTACCCATCCAACGATCCACAAGAGGGCACGATTTCCTATAAATACAGGCAAACTTTGCCCTTCCAAAGATTGAATCTCTAATCTTTAGTACCTTCACTCTTATATTCTATATACTGACTTGAGCCTCGGAGTGGCTTGCAGGTACCCCCCCGGGAGATCATTGACCTCCTGTCAGGACATCAAGAGACCTACCAACAGCAGACGACCAAAAAGATGCTCGGTACGGAACACCACCTGTGAACATAGTAAGGCCAAGTGTGGAGGCTCGTTAAATCACTTTTTTTTGTTAACGTGTTATTAGTGCGCAGTAAAAACTCATTTTGTTGGCGACTAATCTACGTCGGAAAACCTGAGGCCAGGTAGTTTCTGCCACACTTAATTCAAACTGAAACTTTCAGGTGGGATCTGAGTTCAATTACCACTCGGACCAACCCTCGTTTGTTGTTGTACTTCTTTTCTTTTTACAAAGCTCCAAAAAAAGTCATTGCGGAGATCACCAAAATTCAAAGAAGATTTCTATGGGGTGGTGATGAAGAAAACAAGAAAGTAGCTTGGGTGAAGTGGGAGACAATTTGTTTACCAAATGAGAAAGGGGGATTGGGTATAAAAAATCTTGAATTATTTAATGTGGCTCTATTAACAAAATGGAGATGGAGAGTCTTGATGGAAGAAAACAATGCTATATGGAAGGAGGTATTGGTGGAAAAATACGATCTAAAGGGAAGATGGCCCGATATGGTGGATAGTAGAAGAGGGTGGGAGAAGAAATCGTTATGGTGGAGGGACTTATGTTTGCTTGGAGAGGATATTAATTTGCAAGAAGAATGGTTTAGCCAAGTGGTTAAAATTAAAGTTGGTAATGGTAATAAGGCGAGGTTTTGGAGGGATGTTTGGATGGGAAGGGATCGTTTGATGGATTTATTTCCAGATTTATTTAATTGTTGCAGGTCTAAGGAAGCCACGGTTGACGAGTTCGGTCAATGGACGGAAGCGGGATGGAGCTGGACCATGAACTGGGCTGACGGTCTGCTGCAGAATTCTGCAGACCGTTCGGCCTCTGCTGCTGTCTTGCAGGTTTTGCTGCAGCCTGTTGTGCTGTCAGCGTGCTCGGATAAATGGATATGGGTGCCGGATGCGTTAGGTGGCTTCACTGTGAAAACATGCTATGAATCTTTGCTGAATTTTTCTGCAGGTGAAGCGATTGTACAACATGTACAGCAGGCTGAAATTGTTTCAGCATGTAAGGAAATATGGAAATGTGATGTTCCATCCAAAATCCAAGTTTTCGCGTGGAGAGTAATGTTACAACGGGTTGCTACCAGAGTTGCTCTGTATAGAAGAGGGATAATTCAATCCCAAAATGATTTAAGCTGCGTATTATGCTTTCGGGAGGAGGAGACGGTGGATCATTTATTTATGTCTTGTGAAGTTGCAAGGAGTATATGGAGGAGTGTTCTCGGTTGGATGGGGCTTATGTTGGATGACACGGAAAATTTAATCACTCACTATTTGGAGTTTGGGAAGTTGGTTAAAGGAAAAAGACAAAGAGGGGTTAAACATCTTATATGGATGGCGGTAATTTGGAACCTATGGATGGCGAGAAACAATGTCATATTCAAAAGTGAGGTAGTTTCAACTCCAAAAATTCTAGCGGGCATCAAGGACTCGGCGTGGTGCTGGTTCAAGGCAAGGAAGGGAAGAAACTGTATGGCAACATGGGCGGATTGGTTCCATTCCCCAATGGGCTGTTTTTCTATGTTGTAATTTACTATCTTTATGGATTGTAAACATTATGGAGATCTATAGGGGGAGAAACAGTGGAGTATTGTTTGTTCTTCCACTGTGGCACATGTCTTGTGCGGGGTACTCTTTTTCCTTCCAGAGTCTTTTTCCCAATGGGTTTTGGCTCTGGGAGGTTTTGAGGAGACCCTCCCCCTTTCCTTTTTCTCATTGTAAGGACTGGGCACCCCTTGTGCTCCATTCAATGATATCTTTAATTATCTAAAAAAAAAACCTCGTTTGTCGTTAAATCACTTGATTCCATTCAAATTACTTCTTACTAGTAATTATTAGTAATAAAAACAAACCTAGGTCTTCCATTCTAATTCTATTTCTATTTCTAGATATTACCATATAAATAATTGGCCAAATACTGCCATCATCTGTTTTGAAGCATCCCATCTACTGCATACGCTTCGGTTCTCGTGACCACAACTATGAACAAGAGGGAATATTACAAATAATTAATGTAGATATTTTGATCCTCTAAAGAGTACAAAATTGAATCAGCTGACAAAAATAAAGGTAATAAATTAGTTATCACATAGCCAGGCATAGGGGTGTCAAAATAGTCCATTTGTCCACCGGATATTCGGTCCATCCATAGCAAAATCCATCCAATCCATCCACTACAAAAAAAAAATATTAATGGATTGGATTGAATCCATCCGTTTGATTTTGTGGATGGTTGTGATCCATCCATTATATTTTCTAAATCCATTGGATTACAATAACTACAAAATTAAAATCCATTGGATAATTAATTTTTTTAAATAAATCTATTGCATAATTATAAAAATACTTTTTTTACCAAAAAACATTTTTTAAAATATATTTTTTTTCCAGAAACTTTTTTTAAAAAAATTCATTCTATAAATAATTTTTTTTGACCAAAACTCATTCAAAAATTAATATAATATATAATATATATATATATATATATATCTATATAATATATAATATATATATATATATCTATATAATATAATATATATATATAATATAATATAACCACCGGAGGGCCACCGCGAGCCACCTCCGGCCACCGTCCGCCGCCGCCGGACCACCGCCGGCCGCCGGAGCGCCGCTACCGGAACCACTGCCGTCCACCGGAGCTCCGCCGTCGGCCGCCGCGCCGGCCGCCGGAGCTCCGCCGTCGGCCACCCCCCACCACCACCACATATATAAATACATATTTATATATTATATTATATATATATATTAACAATATTATATATACATATAGTTATATATATATATATATATATATATATATATATTTATAAATCTAAAAAATTCAATTTTGTCAAAAAATAATAATAAATTCAATTTCTACAAAAAAAAAATATTAAAATTTTTTTTGACTTAAAAGATTTTTTTATCAAAAGATTTGTTTATATTATAAACATATTAGTGGATGGATTGGATATCCATCCATAAAAAAATTGCAAATGGATGGATTGGATGAATTTTTTTGTAAATGGATGGATTGGATTGGATTTTTTTGACACAATTTTAGTGGATATAAATGGATAAATGGATTGTCTTCAATCCATCCACTATAATCCAAATCCAAATCCATCCAATCCATCCATTTTGACACCCCTACCCAGGCAGGATATATTATTAGCCTGTATTAATTAAAGCTACATTTTCTAAAAAAGGAAATTGAATCCTCCTTTAGTAGTAAAAAACTTAATCTGTTTTTCTCAACTACTATTTCAATTCTATGAACCAGAAAAGTGGAGGATGGAGAAAACAACTGGGCGTTAATTAAAAATCGTAAGACAAAAAAAAATACCCATATAAAAAATCATGAAATTTCCTAATCAAAGTCAAACCATGATTAATAATTGTCTTTGAGCTTCAATCCTTAAATCTTCCTTCATTCTCCTAATAAATTCATCAAATTTTTTATTCAACTCCTCATTGCTTATCACCCAATTTGCTTCTTCCAAATCTTCTTCCTCTTCAATTCTTTCTCCAATCAAAAACTCATAATTTTCTATTTCCTTGTCTTCCTCATCTCCTTCATTAAATAACATTGTTTCTTCTTTCAAAATTATATTTTCAACATTTTCTTCTACTTCATGATGCTCATTGATTCTCTCTTGAATTTCCTTCACTACCAACATTGATTCTTTAGCTTCAATATCTTCAATATCTTCAATATATTTAGAAGATTCATCAACACTATTAAACCCAGATAAAGATCTAGTTATTCCAACAAAAACAAGGAGGCCATTACATAGGAGGAACATGGAATTTTTGTCTATTGTGTGTGTGAATAGTTGGAGAGGAAATGTAGAGAAGTAGAAGTTGAAGTGATTGAGGAAAGAAATCAAAGAAAAAGGAGAAAAGAGGAAATGAAACAAAGATAATGAAAAAATTAATGGAGTAAGCTTAATTACATAATTATGAGCTTTTATGTTCCTAGCCAAGGTTGCTATTTTATGAGAATTTAATTGATCCATACCTTCAAATTTCTTGCACAATGAAAGTGGATCTAAGGAGAGTTTCTAAATGGAGGTTGTTATGAAATGGGGTTGATGTATTGGTGGTGTGTTAAATTAAAGCTATTAAGGTCTCTTTATATATTATGTTTGAGACTTGGGGTATCCTTATAGAATTTATTAATTTACAAAAATACCCATGGTTGTGAAATTATTATGAAGTAGATGGCACATATTGGATTTAAATTCCCTGCAATTCAGGGTTTAGTTATAAATGATGATAGTTACTTGAAAGGGATATATCCAATATTTCAGGTTGCTATTTGTCTCAAAAATTGGGAAATGGTTGTTCATGTTCACAAATTTTGAATTTGACAAGTCAAGTGATTTTTATATGTGTGGTTTTTGAGGACAAAAATCTCGGGGATTGTGGCTTAGATGAGGAAAGAGAAAAAAACAAGAAGAGGTGAACAACCTTGAAACCTACATTAATTCGGATTCGGATATTGCGCAGCCGACAAATTTGTACAGTCATGCATTCAGTGAATTTACTATTGCGCACGATCAAGATGGGATGGACAAGATCTCTTGAATGTACTATTGCGCACTATGTTTTTTGACCAAAATCTGGATCCACATTAATCCCAATTAAAATTCAAAGATTTAATAGCTAAATGCGTATGTGATTATGAGTGGGCAGAAAGTTCAAACTATAGGTGAAAAGTCTATAGTCTATATTTGATTATTGCTTACTACAAAATTCAAGCAACTTTAATTTGCTAATTTTGGTTGTTTTAGTATCCCAAGAGGCTTGAGATGTAAGCTAATATAATAACAACATTATGAATGATCAATAGTACTTATTCTTTCTGTTAGAGTTAGTCTTATCATGATGAAATTGAAATTAGGCAGCAACTTCATAAACTAATATAATAATGAAAGAGTACTAAGTAAGTAAGTAATTCACACGTTTGCATCTTGAATACTGATATGCCTCAACATGGTTTTTTTTTCAGCACACCTAACAATCTTTCCTTTTAAATGAAGGGTTTGCTGACGTCATTCTTCCATTTACATTCGAATAGTGCAATGTCAAGTTTTTCTTCTATTTTTCTTTAGGTATCGTATACGTATTTTGTTATGTATAGTAGGGTATTTCTTTCTTTTTTTCTCAGGTTCAAACTCTTTTTCAATTACCTTTTTGCTCTTGGTTTGTATGTGTCCCTTTCGTAGTTACTGTGTTTAAAGAAATCGCTTTTGTTCCTCTGGTATCATTATTTTTGTGCTTTTTGGTGTTGGTTTATCCCTGCTATAAATAAATCCTTTTCTTCGGCGTTTTATTCCTTTGTTCTTTCTGCAAGCGTGGCTCAGTTTCTGCTTCAATTCTTTCTGCTTTTTCTGCTTCATTTATTTAAATTCCTTCACCTTTTTCTGCTTCATTTATTTACTCCTTGTATGACGTGGAGCCATCAACAATGGAAAGTCAGGGTCTTTGTGCAGGCGTTGGGTTCCGTGGTCTCCCCTACAAATGGTAGTCGTTTGTGGCTGGCACAACACACCTCCACTTTCATCGTCTATCTAACCCAATTTCGCAGCTATTAACAAGGTTATTGCTAACTCTTTTCTTCAGCTTAAATCGTTAGTTCACTTATTTTGTTAGTGACCAATAAACAATAAGCATTTTATGGAGCTTAACCAAACTTTGGTTTCGATTAAAACGAAGGATTACTGACATAGGTTTCCTGTTTTGTTTGCTTGGGTTTTCATGTTTCAGTGCAATGTTTTCTTCGACCCAGGTTTCCTGGCATCAAGTTCTCTATGTAGTTTGCTAATGCAGTTTTTTCTTCGACCCCTTTTGCATAGTTTGCTTGCGTTTTCGTGTGTGGTTTGCTTGCGTTTTACTCTTAGCAAGGTTATTGTTAGGTCTTTTCTTCAGCTTAAATCGTTAGCTCACTTATTTTGTTGGTAACCAATAAACAATAAGCAATTTATGGAACTTAGCCATGTTTTGGTTTCGGTTAAAACGAAGGATTGCTGACGTGCGTTTTCTGTGTTGTTTGCTTGGGTTTTCGTGTTTCGGTGCAATGTTTTCTTCGACCCAAGTTTCCTGACATCAAGTTCTCTGTGTGGTTTGCTAATGCAATGTTTTCTTCGACCCGTGTTGCATAATTTGCTTGCGTTTTCGTGTGTGGTTTACTTGCGTTTTCGTGGTTCAATGCAATGTTTTTTCTTCGACCCATTTTGCGTAGTTTGCTTGCGCTTTCGTGTTTCAATGCAATTTTTCTTCGAGGCATGTTGTGTGGCTTCCTTGCGTTTTTCGTGTTTCAATGCAATGTTTTCTTCAACCCATGTTGCATGGTTGTTAATAACATGTCTGGCTTTCAGTGTTTAGATGAGTTTGGACGGGCTTGGCCTGGAGCTTTATTATCTCGAGTGGGCTCATGGCGTGGTATGTTTGGTTTGTTTTTTTATCGCATGTAAATTACGTTTTGTTGTTATTCTTGGTCATCTTTTGCTATTTTGGTTTACGTTTTCTATTCATGGTTTATCAGGACACCATTTACTTTCCCACGAGTTTTGCAAGACAATTCTCAACTGAGGTTCCTGATCAGGTTCAGATGATCGATCCGGTGGGGAATAGCCACGATATCGTTGTTCGGAAGACACGTCGGAGGCTGTACCTTACTGATGGGTGGAGTGATATTGGGCGTTTTTACGCCTTGCATTTTGGAGGGTGGGTCAAGCTGGTTTACTTAATCGGTGGTATGTTCCTAATGCAGGTGTATACCATCTTTGATGACCAAGTTGTTTATCCTCCACCTATTGGCGCAGTTGCTGTTAATGCTGATCAACAGGTACCTCTTTTACAACTTGCTCCAAATGTGGTTGCTGATCTTGTCGATGTCCTTCAGTTCTCGCACACCGTCGTAAAAACTATGAGTTTTGGTGATATCAGTGGCTCTGAACTGGTTGGCATTTTGTTTTCCTTTTTTGTTTTTCATTTTTTTGTCATCTTCATTTTATTTGGTTTTGAAGGTTTTGGTTGTTTGCAGTTGCTCCCAGCTTACTTCTGTCGTCGTGCTCTACGAACTGGCACTACTTCATTTACCTTGGCTGATGGATCGGGTAGGACATTGGCATGCCAGATAAGAGCAGATCCTTTAGATAGTCGTAGCTATCGTGTTACCAGAGGTTGGTTTGCTTTCCGCCATGCCAACTGATAACTCCATTTTATATAGAGTTATTCATACATCTAATCATAACTAATTACTTGAAATCAAGTAGAATATGTGTTAAATATAGTAGTATAAGTAAGATAACAACATTCTAGGAATTATGTGATGAATAAAGCATTTTGTATATATATTGGTATGTTTGATGTGTTTGTTCAGTTTACCTACAGATGATGCTTCTGCACCACGATGCTTCTGCACCATGATGCTCCTGCACTTAGTGCTTCTGCACCATCCTGCGCTAAATGTTTATAACCCCACAATGGAAGCACCTCAATTCATACCACTGCGCCAAAACTTCTATGACATCATGCTTTGTCACAAATCACATGGAGGCACATGCCCACATGCATAAAGGAGGCGCCCACCATAAACATCATCATGAAAGGCTACTCATCTAAAGACACATGGCTCTCCACAATTGGACCTCCCCTTTAGACTCAATCTTCTCAATCAAAGCTCTGAAAAGTAACCATGGTTAAGCCACCTTTGGTCAAGCTTAATCTCCAAGCAAACCCTTACTTGAAGGAAACCTCCAAGGCTATATAAAGGCTTCCACTTCTCACTTGAAGATCATCGCATATCTCACTTGATAATATGTAGATCAAACACTTTACTTATATTTTAGTAGTTTCATTTCTTGCATTTTATTCAGTAGTTAGTTGTAAGAAGGTGAGGAAGGAATTGACACCCTCTTCCTCCACTTCTTCCTAGATAGACAAAGGAATCAGTGCTTCTGCACCAATCAGAATTCACGCAAAGGAACATCAATCTGTGTAACTTCTACCCTATTGATATCTTTTATATGATTCATGTTATTATGCTCCTTACAGATTCTCTCTATTATATAATGAGTAACATGGGCTAAATTCCTTTAGTTGAGATGTTCTAAACTTATAATGATCTTTTGAGTAAGTTATTATGCTTTTAAGTGTAGTAGCATTTTGGGTCTTGTGTTATACTACATCCATCTTATTTTAAGGTTGATCTCTTACAATAAGTAGAGTTATATTCACAGACATGGTTTATAATTAGAAATCAAGACTAATAAGGGTGAGTGTTTTAATAAAGGCTTTGTTAAACTTGTTTAATAAAGAAACTGTGTTAAAACCATGTTAAGTCCTAGGCATAGGATAACATAGTCCTTAGGGTGAAACAGTGGGAACTTCAAAGGCAGGAGTGAACTTATTTAGCAAGCCCAGACATGAGAAGCTTGTAACAAAACTCTGAAGAAAGTAGCTGACAAGCACACACTTATGCAACTGCACTCAATGCTACTGCACTTGATGCTTCTGCACTTGATGCTTCTGCATCATAGTGCTTCTGCATCTCTAAAAGCATTGAAACTCTCAAAAGAAGCATTATCTAGTAAAGACATCTCATCTATCTTTCTCAACTGATTTCCTTCATCTTAGTTTACATACTTGCATTCTGTTTTTACTTAAACTAAAAACCCCAAAATTTGTGAGTAGAATAGTAGTACTAATTTATATGCTTTCTAAACATACATAAAGTTAATCCAATCCCTGTGGGTTCGACATTTCTTATCATTATATTACTTGTTTGTGACTGTGTATACTTGCACATCTTTTCACACACCACCAACCAGCTGCTCATTGGAGATGTTGTTCTCTTTTGAGTTACGGGGGCTGAGTCAGATATCTTGCATCTTATTCGTGGTTGATTGTTGGTGGTGGTCGTTTGCTAGATAGGGGGTTTATTGTGCTGGACTTTTTTGTAGAGACTGTGATGTCTTTTTGTATATATAGCAACTGCTTTGATGTGTTTTTATTGGTTTTAATTTGGATTTAGTGTGGTGGTGTTGTCCACCCTACTATTATCAACTTGGTTGTCTATAATTTATTCCTATGTGTTGTAGTTTTATTTCAGTATCATCAATCAAACCCCCCTTATATTTTATTTTCCCGCTCGCATCTATGTCTTTACGCGTTGTTTAAAAATAAATTTGTTCCTTTTGCCCTGTGTTAGTTTGTATAAATGAGTGGTCCATATGGTATCATTTACCACTTTGGCGTTAAACATTTTTCCTTCAATAACTTTGTTTTCCTCTCTCTGTTTCTTGCTTTGCATTGACTCATTTTCACTCCATGGACCCATCCCAGTTATGGAACAATCCATGCTATTCTTACGATTTGGCAATCAGATTTGAGCCGTTTTATTTGGAATATGAGATTGACCAGGTTTGTTTCCCTCTGTCTTTTTTAAGTGTTTTCCTCTTTATGTGTTTCCTTTGTTTATTTACGTGCTCTATGCGTTGCACTTCCTGTGTTTTGTTTAGGAGGTTGTGAAGCTACCCCGTATCTTTACCAAGGAGCATCTTCATCAGGTTGCTCCATCTATAATGCTCTGTGACCCTGCTGGTAACATGTTTTAGGTTGCTGTGCAGTGCAAAAAAAGTGAACTTTACTTTGTTGAAGGGTGGCTTGGTGTTGGGAAATTTTATGGCATTCTTTTGGGAGGTTGGGTTAGGCTAATATTTGTTAGGAGTGATAGGTTTATTATTCAGGTTAGAAACAGGCTTGATCAGGAGATCCATTACCCATCGCCTCCCAGGGTCAGCTGGATTGGGGACATGCCAAAGACAATTGACTCAGCCACAATAGATAATGTTTTTAGTCATCTTGCAATTTTGTCCCTCGGAACAGATTTCTTTCATGTTCTTGAAAAGATCCTCACTACCAACGGTTGTTTCTGGTTATCTGGTGAGGTGTCTTTACCCTATTATACTTTTTTGGTCCAGTATTGCGGTGGTTTTTTTGCTATCACATTATACATTTGTCTTCTTCATTGTAG
This sequence comes from Astragalus membranaceus, assembly GCA_039519185.1. NCBI lineage: Eukaryota > Viridiplantae > Streptophyta > Magnoliopsida > Fabales > Fabaceae > Astragalus > Astragalus membranaceus. Next base: position 102,346,703 of record CM076848.1, on the reverse strand, counting down.
GGAGTGGCCCCGGAGTTTTGTCAGTTTGTTTTTCCTCAAAGTGGCGTGGACATCGTTCTCATTGATGAATTTGGCTTGCAAACTACTTGCTATCTTGAGTTCGGCGAAACCAACAATGATCACGCTGGTCTCTCTCATGGATGGCAAAGGTTTTGCATTTTGAAGGGTCTCACTGCTGGTCGCAGGGTTCGGTTTGTTGTTCCTGCTACAAACACCAGTCTCATTTGTTTTGGGATTCCTTTATATTAGTGTTTCAGATTTTATAATTCTTCATTGTTTGTTTGGCTGTGTTCCACTTTGTTCAATTTTCACTTCTCAGTTGTTAGTTGTTTTACAATGGAGTATGATGTTGTACTTTTGCTTCCCTTTCAATAAAATTATGTACTAATATCTTTCAAGAGGCAATGAAACACGATGAGCACCTATAAGTGGGTTTGATTGTCACCTTTATCATTTATTTGATATATATGCAGAACTCCATGCAAAATAATAAAAAATTGAATGTCTGCTTCTCATTCTTGGTTAAACATTGGAACACTAGGTGGCAAAAATAGAATGGCCTTTCCATCTTTGGTTTGTTGGCAAATATTCATCTTTCGTGTCCACGATATGTTTCCACATCATCATTGATAAAAAAAAACGTCATCTTCTCCTTCTATGTATGTAATCAACCATCCAATTGCCAACCAACCATCTAAGAATTGATGTATATGCAGAGCTTCATGCAAAATGATAAAAAATTGAATATCTGCTTTCCATCCTTTGTTTAAACGTTGGAACACTGAGTGGCAAACATATAATCGCCTTTTCCTCCTTGGTTTGTTGGCAGATATTTATCTTTAGTGTTCACCATGTGTTTCCACATCATCATTGATAAATAAAACGTCCTCCCCACTGACTGGCAGCCATCCAATTGCAGCCAATCAACCATCTAAGTATACGATGGATTAAATGTGTCAGATCAGAGGTGGAACGTAACTGATTGGGACACGTTATAGAGCAATAATCAAAGCCGCTGAAAAATTCAAATGGCAATATTCGATGGTTCCCAACGTATTGCATTTTCCATGCTACCATTGAATCTAAATATTTACACGTCTACTTTATATGCACACATATATCTATCTATTCCTATATCATACGTACATATATATATACATATTCATATCATCACCTATCATAAATAAATTGCCATATTTATCATAGATTATATCTTTATATGTATATAGATATAGATACATATAAAGATATAAAGATAAATAATAATAAATAAAGATATAAAGATAAAGAAGATAATAAAGAAGATAAAGATTATATCTATCTATTTTTGTTTTTAATTTTTTTGAGTACTATAATATTATACTTTCATCCTTCTTTGCCTCTATAAATTTGTGCATTTCTACTTCATTTTTCACATCCATCCCTCCCATCATCTTCCTTATCCATCTTCTCCTTCTATCATTTAACCTCAATCGTTTCCACCTCCCTTCGGGTTCCACCTCTTTCCACTGCATATCTAACATGAATATGTCATTTACCAATTTAGTTCATGTATGCATATATATATATATTGTTATCAGTATCTATTTTTACTATGGACACAAATTAAATGTTGTATATATATATATATACATATATACAGAGATATATATATATATATATATATATATATGTATATATATGTATGTATGTATGTATGTATGTATGTGTATGTATTATATATTTTTTTATTTTGATTATTTTGATTTTGCTTATTTGTTTAATATTTGTTACCATTTACTACTTCCAGTATGAACACAAAACTTAGCTACTTGGATGAGATTGCTCCTGGGAAGATTGATTGGAAATTTCAGGCAAGCATTATTCACTTTTGGAATGTTCCCAACATGAGGAACAGGGAAGAGGTCCAGAGCATTGAAATGCTTTTGTTGGATAAAGTAGGTATTTCTTCCATGCATGGTCATCAGTCTTTTTCCCTCACGTGCTTTTTCTTAATCTGTTTTGTTTGTTTGAAGTCTGGGAAGATTCAGGCAAGTGTGCGGAAATATTTGTTTCCTAGGTTTCGTGCTGATCTTCAAGAGGGTTCCACCTACCTAATACACAAAGTCATTGTTGCTAAGAATGACCTCCAGTTCCCAAAAACCAATCATAATTACAGGCTTGTATTTATGTCACTGACGAGGATTACAAGAATAAAGAACGACGCAATTTCCTTGAACCATTTTAACTTTGTGGATTTTGCTACTCTACATGATGAATCCACTCCTCATCCTATTGTTGGTAGGTGATTTCATTTATGTATTCCTTTCCCTTTCCACCTCAGTGTTGTACTTATGTGTTACCTCTATTTGTGTTAGATGTGATTGGTCATGTTGTGGAGAAGGACACTGTCAGGGAGGTGGTTAAAGATGGTGTTGTCATGAGACTCATCAACACTGTTTTGGAAGATTTGCAGTACTTGACATCTTTTGATTTTCCTATTATCTTATTTTGGGTTAACCTAATTTGTTTTACTTTTCTCAATTTATTTCAATGCTTTTGAAAAAATTCCAGGCAGTCCCGACTTAATTGCACATTGTGGGGTGATTATGCTGACACCATGCAAACGTATCTTGAATCTTTAGACCATATTTCTCCTGTTATAGTCATACTGCAACTTTGCAGGATTAACAAGTTCCAAGGTGAGTTTTTATCTTTTTGTTTTTCCTGATTCATGTTTCTATTTAGATAGTTCTTGAGTGTTTGTTTGTCATAATTTAAGGATCTATAAGCGTGTCGAATGCATTTTATGGGTCTAAGTTGTTGATCAACGATGATCGCCTTCTTGAGTTTGGTAAATACAAGGATAGGTAATTCTTCACTCCCCTTTCCATTTCAATATTCTACCCTTATCACCACCTTTACACATCTCATTTTTCCCTTAGCTTGGATGGGTCCTCTTTGACTTTAACTCCTACAGTTAGTCAACTCAGTGGTCACAATTCCAAGTCTATTGCAGATGATTTGTTCGAGACCCCCATGATGACTATATCTGATCTACTTGAAAGTCTTGAGGTTTTTCTTTTTCATCATAAACTCCAATTTTTTTTTGGTTTTTCTTTTAGTCCTCCACGTAAATAGGTTTCTTTTTATTGCAGAAATGTTTTGGTACCACACTTGCAAGGGTTGTTGACATCGATATGCATGAGGGCTGGGTTTATGCTTCATGCAACAGCTATTTGAAAAGAGTAATCCTGAGTGGGGCTACTTACGATTGTGGTACCTGTCGCACAAGTGTATCTACCACCCCACGGTTAGGATTTAAACTTATCAATTTTATCCCTGTCATGTTACAAGAGACTTACCATTTTTTTGATTGTTTCTCATTTAGTTTTAAACTTCAACTTCAAGTTATTGATCACACCGAATCTACATCCTTCACCGTGTTTGACACAATTGTGGCCAAATTTATTGGTAAATCTGCCAAGTCCATCGTCCGTCGATTTTCTAAGGTATTTTCTTTTATCGTTTTTGTGTGTTTGCCTTGGCCCAGGTATGCTTCTTTTTAAATATTTGGATATTCATGTGTTTCAGGATCATGATTCGCATGTGTTCCCATCAGAATTTCAAAGTTTTGTTGGAAAGCAATTTTTATTCAAGGTTGAGGTTTCTGATGGAAATGCTAGCAATGCTTGGCAATCTTTCACCGTTAAGAAATTGAGCTCTGATGATGATCTCATTCAGAAGTTTGTTGGCCAACATGGGATCAATGTATGTTGTATCTTATACTTTGTTGCTTGCTGCCGCAACCATTTCCATGCCACCCCGTTTTCGCTAACCCGTTTATTGTAGGTTTCTCATTTTGAAGACGAGGATGGGTGTTTCCCATGTGTTGCCAACCCTGACAGCATTCCTTCTTGGGTAGCAAATTTTCTTTCTCATTGTTTTGGCTCCTTTTGCTTCCAGGTGTGCATCCATTTTTAATATCTGGATTTCTTTGGTTTTTCGCAGCCTTCGCTTGACTCTATAGATCCTTCTACTCAGCCTTCCTCCAGCAGTTCCCTGGCAACCATAATGAATTCTTCTTCAACAAAGGCACGTGGTGTTGCGCCCGAAAAATCCGGTTTGGGACTTTTCGTTTGACAACGTGGAAAAAGTTTGGAGCCGCCACCAATATTTTAATTTTAAGACCAAAACATTGAAAAATGTCTTTTAAAGAAGGCGGATGGTCTTTTGAAAACTAGAGATGTAGGTTCGTGGGTCGGTTAGGTACGGGGAAGGGATTAGCACCCCGCACCTCCTTTCTACCGAAAGGGAACCATTAACTTGATGTGTGGTTTGGACAAAAGTCTGAGTTTGAAAGCGGTTTATTCTACTTCTTTTCTTTTCTTTCCTTTTCTTTTTATTTCATTTGAGAAATTGTTTTATTGAAAACGGGGGGAAGAAGAATATTTTTGGTATCTTTGAAAAGCGGAACAAAACAAAGATTTTTTAAAAGGGTGCTTGACGGGACAGGACCCCACTCCTACGTACCATCACTGGAAGAGAGATCAAAGCTACGTAGTTCTCGGGTATTTTTGAAAGTGTGCTTGACGGGACAGGACCCCGCTCCTACGTACCCTCACTGGAAGAGGGATCAAAGCTACGTAGTTCTCGGCTTTTGGTTTTGAAAAAGGATTGAGCTTTCGCGAAGACCGAACAACAACGGTTAGAATGGTCTCGCTACTAACTCCTTTTGAAAACAACATCATCATTAACAACCTAATCGGCAACGGCGCGATTGGTGTTTAATGACAATTGGTTTATTTTTGAGAAATGAATAAGTTTTCGAAAATGGGATAGAGCTTTTGCGAAGACCGAACAACAACGGTTAGAATGGCCTCGCTACTAACTCTTTTTGAAAACAACATCATCATTAACGACCTAATCGGCAACGGCGCGATTGGTGTTTAATGACAATTGGTTTATTTTTGAGAAATGAATAAGTTTTCGAAAATGGGATAGAGCTTTTGCGAAGACCGAACAACAACGGTTAGAATGGCCTCGCTACTAACTCTTTTTGAAAACAACATCATCATTAACGACCTAATCGGCAACGGCGCGATTGGTGTTTAATGACGATTGATTTATTTTTGTTTTGAAAAAGTTTCTTTCTGTTTTGAAATGATTTTAGGAAATGGGTTTTAGAAAAGGAGTAGAACATTTCAAGTCGATTCTAAATCCATAACCAAATGCAAATGAATGAATAATACTCAAGCAAATACGAACATATCATTCATTAACCAAGATTAAACATGCCCATACAATCAAAGGATTCAATTATTAAAGATGCAAAACAAAGTTCTCAAAGTAATTGTGTGTGTGCAAGAAGGATTGTATTTACCCTAATGGCTCTATGCTACAACATGCATGTAGACTTACGTCTCCATTAGGAGGTCATACAAGTGGAGAGGGGGGCACACAATCAAGTCAAGACATTTACATGGCATCAAGAACAAGTGAATACAATTGATTGTAAACATAGAGTATTCTAAGTTAAATGATTGAATATGTAAGCAAGGATGCATGATTAAGTAAGCATGTAAGTGTATGAGTGTACAAGGAATGGATGCATAGCACTTTATTTATGAATGGATGGCATACAAGGATGCATAAGAGGATGCAAGAGATATAAGCATATGAGGATGCATGGGAGTGTCACATAGACTAAGTATGAATGAAGATGCATGAATGTGAAAATGTTTTGGGTATTTTTGCAAGTTGATAAGTTGTAAAACTTTAAGTAAGAAGTTAGTGAAAAGTAAAGTAAAAATGCATGAAGTAAATGGTAATTATTTAATGAGATGATAAAGTAAAAATGCATGAGGTAAATGGTAATTATTTAATGAGATGGTAAAGTAAAAATGCATGAGGTAAATGGTAATTATTTAATGAGATGGTAAAGTAAAAATGCATGAGGTAAATGGGAAGTGGTAAAATCTTTTTATGTTTTAGTAAAAAATTAATGAAGTAGTAAAAACCAAAGTAGTAAAATATTTTTATGTTTTGGTAAAAAGTTAATGAATGGTAAAGTAAAAAGGTAAAAAATAAATAAACACTAAAACCAAGTTGAATCACATAAAGCAATCCTCTCACTTTGAGAAAAGTGCACTAGGCACTAGTGAGAATCAACTTGCCTATCATCAACAATGAGCAATAAGCAAACTAAAATGCAAAGATTAACTAAACACGCAAATAAGTTGAATCACCTAGAGCAATCCTCCCACTTTGAGCAAAGTGCACTAGGCACTAGTGGGAATCAACTTGCCTATCATCAACAATGAACAATAAGCAAATTAAAATGCAAAGATTAACTAAACACACAAATAAGTTGAATCACCTAGAGCAATCCTCCCACTTTGAGCAAAGTGCACTAGGCATTAGTGGGAATCAACTTGCCTATCATCAACAATTTACAACAAGCAAACTAAGACACAAAAATGAATGGACACATAAACTAAATTGAGTCATTTCTAGCAATCTTCACCACTTAGGTCAAGGTGCACTAGGCACTAGTGGGAATCATATTGCTAAATCATCAAACAACAAAAGTAACATTTAACACTAAAATGAAATACTAATAACAAGATTAAACATCACTAAACAAAGAACAACAACAAAATCAACTTGGAAATATTTTTAGATCTATAAGCATGTGAACCAAAGGAAACATAGATCCACATTTTATTTAATAAAGAAAACACCAAAATTAACACTAAGCAACATAGATCTATTTTTTTACAAGGATTTATATGATTAAGCAAGGAAGCACAACAAAATCATATCAACCCCAATTTTTTTATGATATGCGAAATACTAAAGCCTATAAACAACAACTTTATTTATGAAATCTAGTGCATAATATGTAAAGATGCAAGGGAAATTATTCAAGTAGAAGAATAACTCCTTCAAGGCCAAGGACCCATCTCAAACACCCAAAGCTCCCTAAGTCTTTGTCAAAATGTTTGAAATGGATCCTCAAAGCAAACAACAATCAAGAAGGAGTTTGGAGTAGAGGAGAGATTATGCAAGAAAATTAAATGTGAGGTGCAAAGCTTCAAGGATTACCTCAAAACTAACAAGGAGGTGAAGAAGGAGATGATAAGCTCAAAAATTACTAGCTCTTAGCAATTTGATGATGCAACCTTGAAGAGAATGGAAGGAAAGATGGTGATCTAACAAGAAATGGAGGATTTGGTGGTTGATTTTTGAAGAAAATATATGGAAGAGGGGAGGAAGGGCTACGGTTTTGGTGATGAAGGAGAGGGGGAGGAGGTGCTTTTGGTGTGCTAGGGTTTTGTGTAGGGGAATTAATGAGAGGCAAATGAGAAGCAAAAAGAGAGTATCCTTAGGTGTGGGAATGAGGGAGTATTTATAGGATGAAACTAGGTCTAAGGGTAGTTTAGTCTTTGTGATTTTGATGTGCTCTAGGATTGAGCTTTGATTTTGAATGGAGGGTTGAGATCACTCATCACAAGGATTAAGGGTGGAGAGAAAACACAAAATGTGAGAGTGAGAGAGTGGGGGGCGAAAGTTAGGGGGGAAAAAAAAGAAAAGAAAAAATGAATTTCTTATTTTGGAAGAGATATTTTATGTGAGGTAGGGTTAAGGGCATTTTAGAGAAGAATTGTTACCAAAGAGGGAAATTTGGGTTTTCTTATGAAGGGGTTAGTGTAGGTGAGTGGAGTAATTTACCAAAGAGGGTATAATGGAAGAGTGTGGAAGAAATTGGAGAGAGAGAGAGAGAATTCGTAGGTGGGGGGAGGAAGAGAGAAAAAAACTTGTTTTTTTGGTCTTTTGTCTTATTGAGGACACTTCCATTTTTTTTGAGTTTTTTTGAAATTGAAATTTTTGGGCATGGGAAAATAATGGGAATGCAACTATTGAAAATGTGTTACATGTTTTTTTGGGCACCATAAAATATTCTCTCTAGTCACCCATGACAATAAAAATTGTCACTTAAGAATTGAGGAATATTTAATGGTCCATTTTTTATTTTTCTATGCACTAAAAATGGAAAAATACATTTTTAATTATTTTGACTAGGGTTTTCTTTCTAAAAAATTGTACAAAAATTATCCTTGATAGAATAAAAATGTACTTTTTGAGAATGTGCATTTTTGGCGAGAAAATCATCTTTTTGCGAAAAATGACCAAAATGCCATTTTTGACCCTAAAACCCTAATTTGCCTAAAAAGTGCATTCCAATCCTAAAAATCATTTTAAAGACCTTGGAATGACTTCTAGGACCCAAAATGCAATGCATGATGCTCTTCATTCTTCAATTTATTTATTTATTATTTTTGTGGAAAATTAGGGTTTTGACCTAAGCCGGACAAAATTGGGGTATGACACGTGGGAAGCGGCATGTTCCAGCTATTGACGTTGTGAATCTTGATGAATCTGAGTTTTCTTCCAAGATTCCTTGGAGGAATCCAAAGGGTGTTGTTGTGAAGAAGGAGGGGAAGTAGTCTTTGTTCGTTGTCTCCAGTGACTAACCAGATGTTGCCTTCAAGTGTAGTGGTGTTGTTTTGGTGCATATGATGCTTTAAATTACGTCTGGCAATATGTTATCCTATTACGTTAATGTACTACTGTGTATTTTGCTATTCCCATAATGAATAAAATGCTTTGTTTTAGTTTATGGTCGATGCAAAACATCCATGCGTTTGTGGTCATGGTCTTTCACCATGGTTTTATTTGGAATAGTACTACTAATAGTAGTAATAATAATTATAATAATAATATAATAATAATAATAATAATAATAATAATAATAATAATAACCATGCATTTAGGGTACGTCATGGTCTTTCATCGTGTTGATAATAATAATAATAATAATAATAATAATAATAATAATAATAATAATAATAATAATAATAATAATATATTAAAAATAATAAAAATAATCTTAACAAGAGAACAATAATTTTGCTGCCACTAGCTTATCAAGATTATAAATATCCCACGTCCATCTTTCTTCTTTTTCCATTAATGATAATAATAATAATAATATTAAAAATAAAAATAATAATAATAATAATAATAATGGAAAAAAAAGTTGCTGCCACTAGCTTACGAAGGTTATAAATATCCCACATCCATATTTTCTTCTTTCTCCATTATAAATATCCCACCTCCATCTTTCTTCTTTCAATTCAAAACTCTGCTATCTTCTCTTCCTGTAATCCAATTTGTTTCCGTACTTCGGTTTCCACCAATGTCTAAGCGTAAACGCAGGGTTCTTTGGAAGGAAACCTTAGCATTCCTGCGTCTTCTCCTGGTATTTTTATGTCAATGTATCATTTTGTTGTCGTTTTTCAAATTTTGACTACACTAATGACATGCATCTACTACGGTTCATTTCTCATCTTTATTTTTCATTTGTTCTTTTAGTTGATACATCCTTCTATTGGAATATTGGTCCACCATCTTGGAATTGTCAACACTGTGGTGCAATGGTGTGGTATGAGGAGAGAATTAAGAAAAGTTCTAACCCTTCTCATCCAAGGTTTACGCTCTGTTGCTCTCGTGGTCGAGTTATGCTTCCTTATTATTCATACCCTCCCCAGATTTTGTGTGATTTGTATCATGAATCAACAACCCAAAGCAAAATATTTCAAAGTAAAGTTAGATCCTTTAACACCATGTTCGCTTTCACCTCCATGGGTGGTAAGATTGTAAAAGATATTGGGTAAACAATGCAGTAACTCAAGGCGTTATAATATGCCTACTGTCTCTGAGGTGACTGCACTTATTGTTGGTGACTATGAATCAAACCATCATGAACGTGATATTATTGTAGAGACTCGAGAGGGTATGTTGAAACGCATTCCTACTTTGAGCAAAGCATACTTTCCTTTGCAGTATCCTCTCTTATTCCCTTATGGTGAAGATGGGTGGTGTGAGGGTATCAACTACCATTGTCCTGCAAGTGGTCCCTCAATTCACAGGAAGTGTGTTACTCTGCGTGAGTGGATTGCTTTTCGTATACACCATCGTCCATTTGAAAAATCAATTTTGTTGTATGCAAGGCGTCTATTTCAACAATTCTTAGTTGATGCTTATGGCATCAGTTCCGAAATTTGTCACTCCAAAATCACAGCGTCTCCAACATTGATTTTATTCACCTCACAAAAACTCCTCCATCCCCCTGTCAAGCGATACTGTTTTTCATCCATGACATCTTGCCTCACATCGCAATCCCACTTTCTCCTTTCTTCATCAATTAATTGAAATTCATTTGTCCTTGCACTTAGAGCATGCGTGCAGAACAATTTTGGCAGCAGCTGCAGTTTAAATGATAAAAATAAATTGTTAAAATTTGTGTTGGGTTAACCAAACACATGTGGATTGAGGGGGGAAAATGCCATTACCAGTGCTTCTCCAAACATGTCTGCATATGTGATTACTTTCACCAGTGTGTGACAGAAATCAACATCTCCCCATGGTAAGTGCAGCTCTTCCAGTGTCGGCTCTTCATATTCAGGTTCGTGGTCCGGTGTGGGTATTTCATCGTCGTCTTCTCCCTTCGGACTTGGGGGTCTTGGATAGAGTACTTCTTCTCCAAATTTGTGGTGCACACGAATTAGGAATCTGCCTGTTGACATGTAGACCATCTTCATCCATCCCCCACACATGATTCTGTAAAAAGTGCCTAATTCATTCCATACATCTGTCATGTAAATTTGCCCCTCTACCTTATCAATGGCAACCTCATGGCGGTTGCCTGCCGGATCTATAAAATGCACTGACTTGTGAATGTCATCGTACAATCTCCGCGTGAATAGTTTCGACATCACAGCATAACCCTGTTCAAGTAAGTTATCCAGGTAGAAATAAAAATAAGGAAGTAACAGAGATTAGTATAACGTATCAACGTTTCTCATACCTGCCGTGGTGCCCATTCAGCGAAGCAGATCTGTTGTCTTGGTTGCTCTGCAGGGACGCCGGTCATTGACACGTAGGCCATTTCCAAATTCTCCTTCAATCAGTGTTTCCTTTGTTGGTTTGTTTGAAATGGGCGTGGTTATGTGAAAGGCAACCATGTCTTTTATAGTGCAATCCATGGGTTTTGTGGATGTGGATTGTATGATGCCACGTGTTCCAGAAGTCCGTATCGACATACCCATTGACTGTTTTTCCCTTAAATACCCACATAAGTATTGTTGCTTCCAATATTTTACTTAAATGCTCTCATATTTTTTAGTTTTAATTAAGAAATGCATGTCCATGACCAAAATACCCTTATTCTCAAATCTCGCCTAATCCCCAAATAATTTAACCGATAAATTAATAGATCACATGAATCATATAATTAAGTAATGAAATTAGCAAATTTGGAGAAGTTTCTCATACTTAGTGGTGCCCGGTGTTAATGACGGCGAAGTTTCGTTCCACGTTTATATCCTTGCTATTCTAGGGTTGATGGCTCTCCTAAGGTTGCCGGCGCTCCTTTTCATAACAAAAGCTTCTGAATCAACAGCGCTTCTTTCAAAACATGTAGGCTTGGAATATGATGATGATTTCAAATAGGAACCTGTCTTCATCGTAGCTAATTGCTACAATGGCTTTCAGATTTGACGATCGTGGACGCGATTGTGGGTAGAGGGTTAGAGAACGTGATTGAGTTGAAAGACGTTCATCTCCTCTCTTTCAGATCTGGGTTTGTTTTCTCTCACTTAATTCTTGCCATCCATAATTGTCCATGACCAAAATACCCCTATTCTCAAATCTCGCCTAATCCCCAAATAATTTAACCGATAAATTAATAGATCACATCAGTCATATAATTAAGTAATGAAATTAGCAAATTTGAAGATGTTACATAGGATTGTTGACTGGATAGTTATTTGATGGGAGGGAATCAGATCCGGTCTTACTTTCCTCTGTTCTCTTTAAAGAAATTAATCATCTTTTCGAGATCTTTTCCCTCCCTACTTGCTATAAATGATGTGGTGCGTTTGTTCCAAATTATGACCGCGTCTAAAAAGTCATTGCCACATCTTTCTTTTTTGTTCATAGTTATTGTCGTGTGCCTTTGTTCCAAATTATGGCCATGTCTAAAAATTCAATGCTACATCTTTCTTTTTCGTTCATAGTTATTGTCGTGTATATCTCCAAGTACTGTAGCCAAATACGTATAGAGCTACATAAATATAATATCCTACCATGGCCACACCTACAAATGTAATATCCTACCATAAATTTGAGGTTCCACACTTAGCGATGATCGATGTTAGTGACGACGAAGTTTCGTTCCAGGGTCATATCCTTGCTATTTTAGGGTTGAGGACTCTCTTAAGGTTGACAACGCTCCTTCTAATAACAAAAACTTCTCAATCAACAGCGCTTCTTTCAAATCGTGTGGGTTTGGAATATGATGATAATTACAAATAGGAACCTGTCGTCATCGTAGCTATTTCCTACAATGGCTTTCAGATTTGGTGATTGCGGACGCGATTGCGGATAGAAGGTTAGAGAACGTGATTGAGGTGAAAGACGTTCATCTCCTCTCTTTCAGATCTGGGTTTCTTCTCGCTAGGTTAATTCTTGCCATCCATAATTTATTGATGCATTATTCTGATGGAATTATTCTTTGTGTTCAAAATGGATTTTCGTTAAATCAAAACCATTTTGTTGTTTCGCTCCCATTTAGTATGCTAATCATCATTTTTTTGGTTTTCCTTGATCTATGGTTGATTTAGTGTTTTTGTTGCCAACTACTTATTAAATGTCAACAAATTAAATCTTCCCACCCAAAATTAAAAGCAAAAATTATATGCATCCCACCCAAAAATAGAATGTTTTCTATATTTATTTTGGTCGTTGCTAGGGTTCCCCGTCCATCGGACGGGCATAGTGTCTAGTAACTTTCTAATAGAAGGAAAACGGGAACAATTAAGAACCTTTATTTCCTTACTCAAGTCATCTGGAACAAGTTCGGGACAAAGGGGGGAAATCTATTACCTTGGTCTCTAAATTATAGGCATATATTTTTAAGGAGAAGAGTCTATCCCAAAAGGTAGCTCAGTTGGCGAGCTAAGGGATACCAAAGGAGTGCACCAAATGAGTGCAAGAAGGAGGTCTCGGGTTCAAACCCAGGAAACTAACATTTCCCCCACCCCACTAACATTGCTTATAAAAAAAAGGAGAAGAGTCTCACTAAAACTTTCTCATACAAACCCTCTTTAGGGAAAATTATCAGAAAGGAAAGAGAGAAGAAGGGGGGGGGGGAATCTTCTCTTATTGACGAGACTGCTAAAAAGAGGTGCGCCATAACGAGTCCTCTCTTGCGGGAGGGATAGGCGGAGGAGGTCTTTCGACGAGATCCTGATGTTGTCACACGAATTGCTCAAACTCTACCACAAGGCTAAATCATCTAAATCAGGAAAATGGAAGACCCTGCTTATTGCGACTAAAGTCATCTAAGATGAAGTTCGGAGATAAACTCCACCAACTATAAGTTCTACTAACCAGACCAAAAGCAACTAATTTATCAGCACAACCGTTTCTTTCTCTAAAGATATGAGAGACAATAAAGTTCATATGCGAACAAAGTCTCAAGGTGTTTCCCCAACGATTTCTTAGTCTCCAGGAGACAATATAAGGTTTTTTAAAAGCTGCAACAACAGAAGAGGAATCACATTCTAGCCAGATTTTACGCCACCCTTTATATAAGGTTTCAATACTTTTAATGGTTACTATAGGCTCTAATGGGCCCTTCCTATTATCAAAGCAAAGTTTATTACTACTTAACCAAATGCCGGAGAGAACATGAATAATTGCAGCAATTAAGACATCCAAGAGTTGATCACTTCAAGATCCATTCAACACAGATAGAAGAGACAAAATACTAGAGATGTTAATAGAGCCAGTGCAGGTTTTTTTGAGCAAAAGGGCAGGTGAGAAACAAATGACTGGTAGTTTCTTCGTTCTCAAAATAACTTTCTTTGCAACAAACGGAGACCAAAGTGCAACCCCTCTTTTTGAGGTTATCATCAGTAGGCAAACGGTCACGGGCAGTGTTAGGATTTCGGCAAGTGTACCGAATCGTTGCAAGTAATAGTAAATTAGTAAGGACCACTAGTCGTATCCACATGGATTGAGAGTTATTATCCACTAAGCAAGTGTGGTAATTCTTAGGCGTGAAGCGAATTAACAAGTTTGTAATTTATAGTAACCGAGACAGAATATTGGTAAATAAAATCTGAGAGTAAAACGATTAGGAATTGAATCCTCTCTCCTACGCTATCATGTACTAAACCTTCGATCAATTTCAATATAATTACCCAATTTCATATATTCAATTCAATTATCAGATTAAGGACAATCCCTTGCCTCGAAACCCATTTTCTCTAATGTGAAACCCTAATTCCTTAAGTGAATCACCAATAGACAAAGCATTGAACACGAGAATTAACGAATTCACAAACACAATCTCATATTCCTATAATTGGTGTGGCAAAATATGTGCAAGTATGCACAGTCACACAAGTAATACAATGATAAGAAAGGTCGAACCCACAGGGATTGATTAAACTCTTGTATGCTTAGAGAGATATAAATATGTGCTACTACACTACTCACAAAATTTGGGGTTTTTAGTTTAAGTAAAAACAAAATGCAAGTATGTAAAATAAGATGAAGGAAATCAGTTGAGATGTCTTTATTAGATAATGCTTCTTTTGAGAGTTTCTATGCTTTTAGAGATGCAGAAGCACTATGATGCAGAAGCATCAAGTGCAGAAGCATTGAGTGCAGTTGCATAAGTGTGTGCTTGTCAGCTACTTTCTTCAGAGTTTCGTTACAAGCTTCCCATGTCTGGGCTTGCTAAATAAGTTCACTCCTGCCATTGAGGTACCCACTGTTTCACCCTAAGAACTATGTTATCCTATGTCTAGGACTTAACATGGTTTTAACAAAGTTTTCTTTATTAACAAGTCAACAAAGCCTTTATTAAAACACTCACTCTTGTTAGTCTTGATTTCTAGTTATAAACCATGTCTGTGTATATAACTCTACTTCTTTTAAGCGATCAACCTTAAAATAAGATGGATATAGTATAACACAAGACCCAAAATGCTACAACACTTAAAAGCATAATAACTTACTCAAAAGATCATTATAAGTTTAGAACATCTCAACTAAAGGAATTTAGCTCATGTTACTCATTATATAATAGAGAGAATCTGTAAGGAGCATAATAATATGAATCATATAAAAGATATCAATAGGGTAGAAGTTACACAGATTGATGTTCCTTTACATGAATTCTGATTGGTGCAGAAGCACTGATTCCTTCGTCTATCTATGAAGAAGTGGAGGAAGAGGGTGTCAATTCCTTCCTCACCTTCTTACAACTAACTACTAAATAAAATGCAAGAAATAAACTACTTAAAACTGTATGAAAGCTATATAAATTTGGATGAAGAAAGGGATTGTTCTCCAAGTGCGAAGTGGAGCCTATTTATAGCCTTTGAGGTTTCCTTTGCATGAGGGTTTGCGTAGTAACTAAGTCAGCAATGTGGTGCCTAACCACGGTTACTTTCCTGCTCTGAATTTGAGAAGATAAAGTCCAGCACTCTTCTTTAAAGGAGGTCCAATGGTGGAGATCCATGTGTCTTTAGGTGTATAGCCCCTTATGATGATGTTTCATGGTGGACGCCTCCATATGCATGTGGGCATGTGTCTCCATGTGCCCAATGACTAAGCATGATGTCACAAAACTTCTGGTGTCATGGTATGAATTGAGGTGCTTCCAAGGTGGGGGGTTATAAGCTCACAGCTAGACGGTGCAGAAGCACTAAGTGCAGAAGCACTAAGTGCAGAAACACTAAGTGCAGAAGCACTAAGTGCAGAAACACTTTATCTTGGATGTGCCTTTAGTGTGGAAGCAATAATGTTCTCCTGGTGCAGAAGCATGAACTGCAGCTGCACTGAGCAAACATATCAAACATACCAATATATATACAAAATGCTTAAATCATTGTGCAATCTTCTATAAATCTTATAATGTTGTTTATTTGACTAAAACTACTATATTTAATACATATTATACTTGGTTTCAGGCAATTAGTTATGGTTAGATGTATGAATAACTCTATATAAAATAGAGTTATCAATGATCATCACATTTGTGACCTAAAACCTCAAGATCAGGCGAACATACCCATTTTCCAATGATGGACATAAACCCTAAATCAGTACAACAACGGATATTATTGTAAAGCGGTAAGAACGGAGGTAAAGGCAATTGTTAAACTGAATAATACTCGAATTGATCATAGCAAATGGTTCACATGATAGTTTTGGAGAGATTCATCTCTTCCTAACCCTAGAAGACTAGCTACTCATAATCAAAGTCATGAAAGATAAGATTAAAGAGAAGTTACACAAAGAGGAATACATTGGATCCTTCAATTCCTTGTTCCCAAGTGTAGAGAAACTCCAATTCTTGCCCTTGTTCGTAGCTCCAAAACCCTATTTTCGCATCCAAGAAGCCGTCCCCAAAAAAACTCTGCAATTTCGCTTAAAACGCCAAACTTCTGTCATCCGTCGCGACGCGATGGTGCTAAAAAAGCTGCTTCGCGACGCGAAGCCTGTTGGTCGCGACGCGAAGAATGGCAGAAACTGTTCCTTCTTTTCTCTGCCGCATTACTAGACAAGTGTCTGGTTCGCTAGTTGACGCGACATCAAATTGAAGGGCTTCCATTGCAATTGGCACTAGGGATGAGGGAAATAACTTACAATTCAATTCTAAAACATCAATCTAAATCTACGCTAATTCCCCTGACAATTGACTGAAATACAATCAAATAACAGCAATTTTGGCTTATAAACTAAACAACCATATACATATGACGATGAGTCAATAGGAAGCTCTCCAAAAAAGAAACGATTTTGAAGGAGGAATAGACGGCTGCCAGACCTCCTTTGCCCAAGATACAACCACAGATCTAGGATTGAGGAACTCGTAAGCGTCTTTAAAAGATAACAAACCAGAAGAAGAATGGTCCCAAGCTAAAGCATCACCCGCTACGAAGCGAGGAATAGAGAGACTGATAATTTCTTCATAAATGGATGGACATCAAAGTTGAAGCTCCGTAGGGAGATTCCATTTGAAGTCAATGATATAATCACTAACCTTCGATGTCAACAATTTTTGAACCTGCAGAGGAAAACTAAAAACCAAGGGAAGCAGCTAAGAAAGCCAATTGTTAGTCCCAAAATAAATATGGGTACCATCACCAATATTCCAGGTGGAGTTCGAGAGAAAAGTAAAAATATCGGCATGCAAGGCAGGCCAAAGAGAAGACCTCACATGATAAGAAATCGGGATGTTTCTTGCATAAAACCTAGCTCTAATGAAATTTGCCCATTGCCCCCTTGAGGAAAGCATGTCAAAAGTAAGTTTAGTTATGGCATAATTATAGTCAGACTTTAGAAGATAAGTAACATTGGTTTCGCCCATAAAAAGAATGAAAGTGATGTCACTTAAGCTTTGTAAAGAAATTGACGTTAATTTAGTTTCTCAATCTCGGAATGGAAATAATTGTATTCCTAGACAAAGCAAAATGACATCAATTGAAGTCTCCAATATAACAAAAATGATATCAATACAGATTTAAATATCTTTAATGTAATTTTTCGTATTCAAGGTATTAAACAAGATTTGATATGGGCAACGAAGGTTGGTCTAGTTGGCAAGGACTCATTCCACAAAGACGTGAGTTCGAATCTCGTTGATCAGCTCACAGTCTACAAAGATGTGGGTTTGAATCTCACTACCGATGGGAGGACCTCGTTGATGGGTAATATGTAAGTACATCTGTAAGTGTTCAAAGAGCTTTGAAGTCTTCCCGGATCCTGGTGAGCTTTTGGGAACCAACTCAGCTAAACTTATTATAACAGAAAAACATGATTCGATACGGAATGATCCCATTGCAGAGACTTTGATGCTAAAATTTGTATTGGATCGAAGTATGTGGTGAGTCTATAAGAACCTATGATGGTGAAGTGCTTTTATAGGTGAGCTTTAAGGTCACAATTGGCAAAATAAACTGTTGTCGGAGTGCTTCATAGGCGCATGGTGAAGCGTGTAATCTAGCGTGATGATGCATGGAGAGGTTTAGTTCGCACGAGGTGCACTTTCAGGTCACTGAGATCTGCTCATAGATGCAGATGATCAATCGTTAGATCCATCTCACGCAACTTGATGAATGTGGCTTTCGGAATCTGTTTCCTACATCAAAATACTTGAATGAACAATTTTGTTGTTGTTATAGTTTATCATGGAAAAAGTTTAATATTTTATCTTGTTAATTAACTTATTTAATGAGAATCTTTAACTTATTTAACATGAATCATTAACATATTTTATAAACTATGCATGCATTTGGGAAAAAAATAATCAAGTTTTCTTATATATATATATATATATATATATTTATAATAATAGGGGCATACAGCCCAAAAAGAGAAAGATTACATAACAATTAACCTTGGAGTAGAGACTCCATTACAATCAGCATGCACAAGTTGCAAACTAAAATCATAAGGTTGATGATAAACACATAACTCATCACGCGATTCATAGCCCATAGAAGCAAGGCAATCTGCCACTGAGTTTGCCTCTCGATAAACATGAGATACCTTCACCTGCCACTCAAGCTCCAACAGCTGCTTGATACGTCGAAGCAAACCTCTCTCATCCAAAGTACCTGCCATATGATTTGTGATAGAGGACACTACAGCCTTAAAATCTAACTGTAGCTCGATATCTGAAAATCCCAAACTCCTAGCCAACTTCAACCCTTCCCATGCAGCCCAAAGCTCCGTCAAGTAGGGAATAACCTCTCCAAGATAGTGAGAAAACCCACCTAACCATCTACCATGCTCATCACGCAAAACCCCCGCCACACCCACTACGAGTACCCACCCTACACCTGCCGGCCTCCAACGAATATTAATCAAAGATTTGGACCCCTTTGAGGTGGGGTTAAAAAACTCCTTGCTAGAAGCATACTGTTGAACGTAACTCTTAATAGTAGCCACATGATAGTACGACCTAGTGAAGTTGTTGTCGTGCTCCTCTTTATTCCTCCACCCCCAAAGAAAGAAGCAAGTAGTGGCCCATAATTCGCTCCACCCCGAACCTGCATCAGAGAAAATATTGTACACAATCCAATCCTCAAAAACATAACCAAAGAAATTAGCCCGCACTTCAAAAGGAACTACCTGCTTCCAAACACAAGTGGATCGCGGGCAATCCCGAAGAACATGCTGGATAGACTCCAGGACCCCATTTTTCACTTGTATAATTTATATTAAAATTAAGTATGCCAACTAGTATACCATTTTTCACTTGTATAATTTATATTAAAATTGTTAGATATGTTTTAAGGTAAATTTTACCATGGACGACCTTGAGTTATTATTATGATAGGTGGTCCTTGGTGGACAGTACATGAAAATCATCTTAAGCTCCAAAGACGTGCAACGTCGCCTTCAAAAGCAGAAGCTCATGGTCCTCCTCGTCCTCACGATGTGGTAGCCTAATTAGTATCTATTCAATAAAAATTAAAGGGTGCGAATATGTGTTTCAAAACCTAATTCATAATTGTTTCTGATAGGAAAGTGGTTTTCTCAGAATTGGGGACTGAGCACCTCCTGAAGAAAATACAAGAATAGGGGATAGACTTGAAGATATTTTCATTCATATCCGGATGTTCAACAATTACATCTTATATAGCACAGCTAATAACAGAACTATAACAGTAAGCCTATGATTTACAACAGAATCCAAACAAGAATAACTGCTTCTAAAAACTGTTGATAACAACCAGTTGTTGAGCCATGCTTTACTTTGTAATAGGAATCCTACAAGAAGATGTGATGATCGATGTACTTAGCAGGGAGCCTCTTTGTGAGATTGAGCCGTATTCCAACTTCGGTATTGGGCCGTGCAATGGGCTCAGCGTCAGTGCGTTTAGCTGTGTTCGTATCATTACCTTCCCCTTCAAAGTCAACCTTGTCCTCAAGGTTGTAGGACTTGTGCAAATCTTCCCAATTTTCTTGTGAGGTGTCATACAGTGCCAACCCTTGCCTTGCCTTGCCTTGCCTTGCCTTAAAGAGACTCCACATAATCCCCTGTTCGTATCAGTTTCCCATATTTTTAGCTTATCTAAAAAAAAAAGTTTCCATATTTTTATTGAGCATGCACTATCTGGTCGCGCCTCTAGTGTGAAGACAATGAGGGCAATGGCTTATACTTGTATAGGTGGTGTCGGTCATTCTTGAAGCTTCAAACAATTTTCTATGGCATGTCTATGTTTTGATTAGCATTCAAGGTTAGCTCAATTTCTCAATACAATATAGAAAAGTAAAAATATATTTATACAATATAAATTGTTTTAATTTCTTTTTAAATGCTTACTTACTTGATATATATTATATACAAACAGCAATCTATTTTAAACGACTCTTAATTTTATTGAAATTAATGACTAACTAACTTTTTACTGAGATGGCAAAACTAGGGTCTAACAAAAAATAATTGTTCACTCAAACAGGAATTAAACACGCTGTTTAGATAAAAAAACATATGCATGTAAACTCACACATTCAAAGTGGTAAATACTACATGTAACATACAAAGTGGATATGGGTCCAACTTAAAAACAGTGACTTTATAAGTTGTATTAGGCTTTGCGGACAAACCTATGAAGTCCAGATACGAGATACGATACCGGATACAACACGATACGGATACGGGGATACAGGAAAATTTTGAAAATCAAGATACGACACGGCTGGAATACTTTTATAAAAAATTAAATTAAAAGTTAAATATATAAAAACATAACAGAAAAAAGAAAATAGAATAGAAACATAAAAAGAAAAAAAAAACAAAGATGAAAACTGAAATATTGCATTTAATAGATATGAAAAAAAAACATGCCCAAATAGATAAAAAAATCACAAAGAAAATATATTGATGAAAGGAAGAGTACAATCGACACACCTATGTATGAGTGACTAGTCATAAAAACTTAGGATGGACAAGTAACTGAGACCACCCGAAATCGTATAATTATAATCTGAATAGTCAGTGGCAAGAATAGATGAATTTTTATAGAGTAAGATATTCATATTAGTACGGAGTTGCTCAATAAAACATAAGCATATCATTAGTCAATATATGATCATCACATTGTAGAAATAAATACCTGTGATCAAATCAAGTAGAGATAGTTACATATATTTATCTCACCCATATCACAATGTATTATTTCTTCTATTAGTGTATTACGAAAAAAACATATAATATATAATTTTGTCTTTTAGTTATTGAGGTATTAAAGTGTATCATATATGAGTGACAATCATGTGCTTAGTTGGTAAGAGGTATCAAAAAAGTATCTGAGAAGTATCCTTAGTTAGTACGAAGTATCAAAGATGTATCTGAAAAGTATCGAGTCAAATATTTTTTAAAAAGAATTAAAAAATTATTGGATACTCTTTGAGTACGTATCGGAAAGTATTGGGTGCGTGTCGGTATCGGATATGTATCTGCAGATACAGGTACGTCTCCATATTTCGAGTATCGGGGCTCCACAGGGACAAACCAATAATGAATTTATCGAGCTGCTGATTTGGGAGATTAACTTTCATTTTTCTTCTTTTGTTCGTAATCCAACAAAAAAAATCTGTTATAAATAACTCTCAAATTATCTCACTACTTTTAGTCCAAAAAAAATCTCACTACTTAATTTCTTCTAGAGATTAAAATAGGTATCATTTTTTTTTCGAGAGATAGAGTAGCAAACACTATCCATAACTTTTCAGTCACGAAACTAGTACCATACCCGTGCATCCGCACGGGCTGATCGCGTAACGTGACATGATTATATTAAAACTAAAATGTTGATTTGAGATGTCATTAATATAAAATAAGTAAAAAAAAAAATAAAGTTTGCAATAGTTTGTTTGTTAAAAATATAAAATAGCAGTATTATACAAAGCAAACATTAAACCTGGAAACGAACTTGAAAATATGATAATTAGAAAGACTTTAAAATGAAAATTGAAATGAAAAGTAGAGCATAGGGTCTCATTATATGGTTTGAAATATTAAACTTGTACAAATGGCTATGAGCAAATGTTAATAGTAAGTCATCCAATTGAAATCATAATAAAAGGTGTCGTAAAAGACTTTAACAATATAGTTGAAGCAATTGAAAGCATAGCAAGAGTATGTAGAAGGTAGTGCAATTAATGTAACATTGTAACAAAATTTGTGATCATCATCCATGGGGAATGTATCTCAAACAATTTGCATATATTTGGTAGTAAAATGGTTCCTGTTATCAAAGTTGCAAAGATAGTTGTGTTGAAATAGCAAAACAAATAACAATTCAGCTAAACAAATAACAATTCAGCTGGCAAGCCAAAATAGTTAATCTATATAATTGGCATTAGCAAAATGGGTTGACTGAAGTTGTCATCAGATAATAGCAACTTTGTCTTTGATTTGGGAACCAAAACACGTCCAAAAAGAGTTATGCCAGAAAAGAAACCTGGGACAAAGAAGATTATAAAGTCATAAATATAGTAACAGTCCAAATAAAATTAAAAGTTGAAGTATGATAAATTATAAAGTTCAAATGGTAGTTATTATTAGATTGTTTAGCTTTGAAGTCTGAGAGAAATGAAAAAATAGAAATCAAATGCATCATGAAAACACATATAATACAATTAATTGGCATATTTGAGATGACTGAAAAGTTATATATAAAAGGATCAAGGGTTTAGTAATTGAAACTTACATGTACTTATAAGTTGTGAAAGACTTCATTGAAAACAACATTGGTAGTTTTTACCAAAGGTTTTTTCTCCTTGTCATGTATTAAAATCTTTAACCCTTTTCTACTTTTCACCCTTGAGACAGCAACATACAATTGGCCATGACTGAAGACATCCTTTGGCAAATATAATCCAACTGATTCTAGAGATTGACCTTGTGATTTGTTGATGGTCATGGCAAAAGAAACTATAATAGGAAATTGCCTCCTAATAAGTTTAAATGGCCAAGGTGATTGTGATGGAGACATGGTCATTCTTGGTAAGTAAATAATGTTACCAATATTTTTCCCTGAAATGATTTTTGCTTCTAGCACATGTTTTCCCAGCTTTGTGACAATCAATCTGGTTCCGTTGCACAAACCCTCAGCTTGGTCAATGTTTCTTAGTAACATGATTGGACTTCCAACTTTAAGTCTTATCTTATGGTTTGGAAGCCCTGATGTTCTAAGACTATTCAATAACTCGGTGGTTAGTACATCAAAAGAAGCTGTATGAGATGCGTCTGTCTTGTCAATTGAATCCGCACTAAGATACTCTTTTTCCTCACCTATGAAAAAAAAGTAATGAATGATAATAATTAAAGATAGGATGAACATCATACAATAAAGAGACAGCTAGAAACCTGGTATAATTAAGTTAAAGAACATAGTCATTAATTTGATCAACTGTCTCAATTGTAGAAGCCAAAATTGCCCTGATTTGCAAGAAATGTTGATCTTTATAGTGATGCATTAAATCAGGGTAAGTGCTTTTCACAATAGCTTCAATTGGATTTTCAAAATGAGTGATGAGAAGATCATTTGGAATGTCAATTTCGGCATATCCATCATTTGGTAAGTTGAGTTTGCCATCCCCAACATCTAAAATCCAATTTGAAAACAGTTTCAATTCATCTTGGTCAACATTGTTGTTACCACTTTGTAGGCGCATGTTCTTTGTTAGATGGAACATTGGACATTGATCCCAAAGGTAAGAAGCATTTCTTGATGCATGGACGATATCGGAGCGACTTCCACCTAGAATTATTGGTAAGATTTGACGAAAGTCCCCCCCCCCCCCAAAACGACTATTTTACCTCCAAAAAGCTTGTTTCCACATCCCACAATATCTCTCATTGTTCTATCTAGAGCTTCAAAACAGAACTTATGAGTCATTGGAGCCTCATCCCATATTATCATTTTGGTTGGCTTTAATAACCCAGCTAGCTCACTTCCTTGATCAATGCTGCAAGTTGAATTTGCTAATGTGGGAACTGGGATTTTAAATTTCGAATGTGCTATTTTCCCCCGGGGAGCAATAGGGAAGCAATGCCACTGGAAGCAACATTTAAGACTATGTGACCTTTTGAACGTAATGATGCAGAAAAAGTATTCCACATGAATGTTTTTCCCGCTCCACCAAAGCCATTTAGGAAATAAACTCCACCTCTATCTTCCGTAACAGCATTCATGATAGCATCATAAATTTTTCTTTGTTCATCTGATGAAGAAATAAAAGTCTTAAAAACTTAAAGTAGTATGTTAAATTCAAAACAAAAGTTGAAATATATTTAAAGAAATGGCAGAGTACTACTGTGGTACTTCAAATACATATCTGTAATAACATTAATAAAATGCAAATGTAGCATCATATATATATATATATATATATATATATATATATATATATATATATATATATATATATATATATTGATATATTCATTGAATAAAAATATAAGTATAGTGTTATATTTGGATAACAACATTAATAGATGTGAGCTGGAAGTATGAGTATAGTTTTATACCTGTGAGAGATGATGTAACACCCCGGTAGTTCTATTGACTAAAAATACCCAAGTGCACATTAGTAACACATCTGAGATATATTTCCTGTTTAGACACTGAATATCACTATAAATTTTTCGCTGAATATAACCCAAACAGTCTTATTTACAACAAGACAATATGGTTCTCAGACCATATACCATCAGCATCTATAGTATTCAGTATCATACAGGAAAGCCGAAGAAAGATACACACTAAATACATAACGTTTTAGTATACAGACAACAAAAGGGAAATAAGCTTAAACATAAAGCTAGGCTATCAGCAACCAGTCCGAGCTCAACCTACTCGTGCCTCTTGGATTTTCGCTGTCCCCGTGTCTCTGTAAAACAACAACATTTAAACAGTGAGATACAATCTCAGTGAGTTCTACCGAGACCCCTACTAACTCTCTCGGTTCAATTAATAATCCTTTTTAAAATCAACACGACACCGACTGCAATAAAGTGCTAACCCCGGTGAACGTGAACAAACAAAGTGCGGCACCGACTGCAATAAAGTGCTAACCCCGGTGTATCGCACAGTACGACACCGACTGCAATAAAGTGCTAACCCCGGTATACGTACAACAAACAAAGTGTGGCACCGACTGCAATAAAGTGCTAACCCCGGTGTATCGCACAGTACGACATCGATTGCAATAAAGTGCTAACCCCGGTGTACGTACAACAAACTCATGACATAACACTGACTGCAATCCAGTGCTAATCCCGGTGAACCCCATTACCAATAGTACATTCTCCTATTGGCACGGAGCCTAGGGTGGGGGAGCATGACTGCCCCGCCTAGTATGTCGACAATGGGTCGTCACCCAACTCGATATATATATATATATATATATATATATATATATATATATAGATATAAACATATATCTACAATCATATGAACTCAAGGTTCATTACCTCAGACAATCAATTGAACATTTAGTTCATTTAAATTATACTTTACCACGTAGGACTCATAGTCCGCTTTGTTATCGATAAAACATATCCGCACACGTGTACTATTGTTCGGCTTTTCGAAAGAATTTCAACTTCAAAAGTATTTTATAAAACCCTTTTGAAACATACCCAAAATCGTGGCATTATAAGCCTAATATCATTATAGAAGGGTTAGGAAAGGATTAGGAGAGGATTGGAATCGATCGGGATCGTTTCGGGCAAGATTGGAAAATTTGGACAGAACACAGCGCACAGTTCGTGCGCCCATACACACGGGTCGTGCGCCCTGTAATGCATTTTTGAAAACAGAAACAGAATGACACGCACGGTCCGTGCGCCTGGGACGCACGGGTCGTGCGCTTTTGACAGCATTGTATTTTATCCCGTTTTCGCATTTTTTTGTCGTTCCGACCAATTCCGATACCTGTTCCAGTCCAGTCCCAACATAAAAACAGTCCAAAAACATATTCAAACAACAATAATCATCAATCAAACAATCCAAAAACCGATTGGACCTAAAACGTGATTTTCGTACAAAATACGTTTTCGACACAAATCAAACCGAAACACATTTAACGATTTATGTTTATTAAATTCAAATACCTAAACGTGAGTAAAACTCACCGATTGTGATGAAAATCACAAATAGCCGAGACTTTCCACGAAATCGCTTTTCCGACATAACCCCACGAACGTTCCCCGTATAAACTTTACGCTCCGACGACAATCGAATCCGCTTCCAACCTTTGAACCTACAATCAACCACAAAACCTCCATCAAATCACTATTCATCATCTTCAAGGTTAGAATCACTATTCACACATAACCTCAAATCTTGATTTTTCAACCCAAACTCACCCAACTAGCTTCCAATCTCCCAATCGAACTTCAATCATCGATCAATCATCCTCGGGTCCGCGCGAAACACCATCCCAAGCTACCCTTGAGCTCACCATCAAAAACCTCAATTCCCTTCAAATTTTCGAAAATGGCAAAGTGAGAGAGAGTGAGTTGATGATGATGATTTCGGTACCAAATAGAAGAGGGAGTAACGCTGAACGTTTTTCGTGTTGGAAGGAAGTCGTTTTGATGAACCGAACTATCCTATTTTTCCTCTTCTTCCTCCTTACCCTTTCTTTTCTCTTCTTTTCTTTTTCCTCTCTTTTCTCTCTGTTTCTCTTCTCTTTGTCTCTCGCTGCCTTCTTTCTTTCTTTTCTTTCTTTTAATTAATTCATTCATTCACTCACACACACACACATACACGCACACACATATATTTATTAATATATACGCAGTAACGTGGTCCAATTACCATATTGATCTAAACCTCTTATTTCGAATCCAAAACTTCCTCGACCCGTATTATCCGGTTAACGATCCGATGACAACCAATATATAATTTTAGCACTCAATAAATTTACCAGTCAAGTACTAAAATAATTCAATTAGGTTAACACCCAAATAATTCTACTAATTATTTTGAGGGTGTTACATTCTCCCCAACTTGAAAGAATTTTGTCCTCAAAATTTCGTCAAGTCTTTCATCTGACTAACCGAGGATCGACATTCTCAGAAAGGTCTTAAGTTGTTGGAACACAATCTTGAATTAACGAAATGAGTGTAGAAAATCTTCCCAATCCGGCACATCAATCTTCAAGTATGATCCACTACTACCCTAGAACGCTTCTAAGGTTATAGTCCGAACTCTCTTGTTACGAATCAACACGAGAAATTCATCATTCGCCTACATCGGCTCGCCTACATCGGCTCGGCACCGCGTTTGAAAACACTTCCGAAGCTTCATTCCAATTATCCTCGTTTACTCCCCAACTTTGTTTAATCTAAGTCAAGGGTTTAATACAAGACGCTTGGTAGAATATATGTTGAATATGAGATCCACAAACTGGTACTCCTCGGTAAAGGTAAAAACAAACACAATTTCTTCGAAGGGTATAAACACGTTCTCAACAAATCTTCTAAAATCCATAACAGTTTTCATACACACCGACGATGTGACGAAAAAGTCACTTGTGAAACTTCTTGACTCGCCCCCAGATTTCGAGATAACACTTTTCAAAAGAAGATGAAATGAGGATTTACCAGAAACGTTTATCTTAAACTTAGAAATAAACCGCGGGGACATCAAATAAATTTGAATGTAATGAAAATCACCTCAGTTGTTCTCAAAATAACTATCAAACAGAACTCAGAGCTCCTTTTTCCTTTATTGTAACTTCATCACGAGGTTTTTACCAACGACGCACCCGATTCCTTTTCAAATTAGTCCATAGCGTTGAGAACTTCTCCTCAACCTAAGTAATCCTCCTAGGATTTTCTTCCTCCATCAGATTTTATTAACCTCTTGATTCGTTCCCAAAATTAACCTTAACATGCGGGTTTTCACAAAACGATTTTTCAAAACTAACCTACCGCATGCCAAGCTTCACTTCTGACATTTCAAACTCTTGCAAGCAGATCCCTCAATTAATCCCTTGATGGTTATTCGCAACGTGAAAAACAGCCAGCAGTTACCTTACTTCCGTATTCGTATTCACGTTTGACCTGTCAAACGGCATCTCATAATACAATCTCATTGTTAACCTTCACAAAGAAGAGATTAACAAACTAATACCTTGCCTCTAATACATCTGCTTTATATCTCTGTACATCGTGGTGGATCCAGGGTGTACAGAATATACACTTCGGTGTGCTTCCTCTAACACTTGCCTTCTATTGTTCTCATCATCGGGCGCACAGATTCCACTACAACAGAATTGTTAAAAAAGGGCGCCATCGTCAGGGGCGCTTTCTAAAAAGCGCCCCTGAAGGCCCTGCGTGTTTTGGCCTTCAGGGGCGCTTTTTTAGAAAAGCGCCCCTGAAGGCCAAAACACGCAGGGCCTTTAGGAGCGCTTTTTAGAGGCGCCCCTGATGCCTTATATTAAAATTTCTAAATTCCTCATCAGATCTCACTCCCTCCACCGTAACGACTCACTCTCCCTCTCCAAACCTAAACACTCAACGTCTCACTCTCTCTCCCTAAGAACACAACGGAAGCGCACCGCCACCGTCGCCGTCAACGCAGAACCTCCCATTGCCCCTTCTCCACTCCTCACACCTCCTTCTCTCGCCATCTTTCAGGTTCCTACTCCTTTTTCTTTTCTCTATCTCTCTCAACGCTCGCTCTCTCTGTCTCTCCCTCTCTCTCTGTTACGCGAGTTACCAGAAGGAAAAGATACAAGGAGAACTCTATTTTCTACAAGAAGGAGAAGATACTAGGTACTTTCTTCTCTCATTTTCCTTCTTCGTTCTTCAGTTTTTGTATTGACTATTATCATTATCACTGTGTTTGATAATGATAATGGAACTTCTATTTAATGCACTCTATGTGTTTGTGTTTGTGTTTATTTCAGTTTCCACTGTGTTCTTTCATCACTTCGTTCTTTCATGCACAAAATGTATTTTAAAGTTGTTTTGGTAAGTTATAATGTAAACCATTAGATTGAGATTGGATGACTGAGATTGCTTGTTGCGCGTAACTGTCTGCTTCTGTTACAGTGGGGAATCTGCATCCTTTGTAGCAAGCGGTAACATGCCTTTTAATGCATGTTCAACAAGGAAGTTACAAATTAGAGCTGTAGGTTTGATATGCATCCGAGTATGTTCAATGCCAAAACAAACATATGCTTATTTTTGTATACTCTGTCAACTCTGTTGCGTTTTTTTAATAATATTTGTTACTATAGTAATACTATGCTGTATATGGTTCAACCCAGGATATTAAATTTGGTCTGTGTTGTAGCTGTTAGATGCAGTGCTCAATCATAATTTAAAACCCTAGTTAAATCATTGATAAAGTTTTGCATTAACCCTGCTGAGTTTTTGGAGAAGTGCTGGGATGTGGATGCACTCATAAGGTTTGTTTTTCTTCTTCATTCAACATTTCTTTCCTCTAATCGATTGGTCTGTTTATTGTTTTGATGTTAAGACTAGTGTAGGTACTAAAAGCTTTTCAAACCTAGGAAATATGAAGTATAGGTTTAGATATAACTTATAAGTGAATGAATAATATAACAGAAACTACAATTAAAATACTCTTCAAATATGTACTAAAAAAAAAGGCTCTTCAAATTAAATGTGAAACAAATTCTACCTAATATGTTGGTTCTAGCATGTTTTATATTGCCAAGGAACCTGTATCGTGAACAGAGCAGTTGTTGATTACTTACCACCTTGTTTTCCAACCTTCTTATTAGTTGTTGGGACACACTTTAGCTTAGATATGGATTGTGCCATTTTGTTATGATTATTTAATGCACTCTATGTGTTTGTGTTTGTGTTTGTGTTTGTATTTGTGTTTGTATTGACTATTATCCACAGTCTGTGTTTATTTTCATCACTGTTTGTGTTTGTGTTTGTACTGTTAAACTACTGTTATACTAATTCATGCTTATGGCATTTGCATTTGCATTATAATTAAACTAATTCATGCGATTTATTTCATATGATTTCAGCTACATATTTTCCATTACATATGTAAAGAACCTACTGTTAAACTAATTCATGCTTATGGCATTTGCTTTACTGCAGATTATTTATGCACACATAAAATCATTTGATGCAAATCAATTTGCTGCAATTAAAAAACTCATTGCAGGCTCAGCGTAGCTCATAGGCCATAGCCTCCAATATCTCCAGGTAATTAATTACCTCTCTTTAACTTTAACATGTATATATCTTTCGTTATCTTTGATTTAGAAAATATTGTAGGAATATGTAGGACATCCCATTATTAGAATCTTGTAGTTGTTTGGTGACACATCCCATTTCTTTAACATGTTTGTAGGACCCATTATTAGAATATATGCTTCTGCTTTTGTTTGGTGGCACATGCTGGTTTCTTTTCATTAATTGCCTGCTAGCTAATTAATAATTATTCGAGTAAAAACAAAGTTATTTTGACTGATTAGGGTTTAATATTTTGGAATTGCATGCATAAACGGTAATATCATGTGTTCTATGCTTGCTGGTGCAACTTGCAGCACCTAGTTGGCCATTATATATATTCTCACTGCCTGTCCCACCTTACATCACATGTCTCATTTTTGTAATAGCAAATACCTTGAATTGGCATATTACTCCTACTTGTTGATTAATTCATTTTTTTATGTCTAGTTCGAGTACTTTTTGGGGAGGTTCGAGTTCTGTCTTGTTGCCGTTCACATCTAGGTCAAGTTCGTTGTTGCTTCCCCTTGTTACGGTACTTTTCTTATTCTCTCTTCTTTTTATTGTGGTTATTGTTTAGACACTTGAGCAATTGACATATGTACTCATAAGTATTGGTGTATTTGAAATTGATGATTGTTTGAATTGGAGTTGAAATTGAATCGAAAATTGGATTAAATTGCATGATGATGGATGTTAAATTGCATAGAAAAGACGTTATCCAAGGTTGAATGGCTTGGGTTCAGAAAATTGTACTCTGTGTGTTTTTCACCTTTAATATGTTTAAGTTCTCTTATCAGGAAATTAGATATAATAAATTTCGGTTGTTATATAGCAAAATTTTTAAGTTAAACTATAAAAGAACTAACTCTGATGTCTTAGGTTAGAAAAATTGTACTTTGTGTGTTATTCTAATATGTTTAAGTTCTCTTATCAGGAATTTATATTAAATTTCGGTCTAATATGGATAGAAATTGGATGTCTGCGAATCGTCTATCGAAAGAATATGGCGAAGGCGTGGAATATTTTGTGAACTTTGCCGTTCAACGTTTAGGAACTTCTAGTAAGTTCAAGTGTCCTTGTTTAAGATGTTGCTACGCCAATCGAGTTACTGCACTTGAGTTGGAAAGACATTTAAAGGCCAACGGAATCGATCAAAGTTATACTTGTTGGACAATGCATGGCGAGGAAAGAGGTGAACCTTCGAATATGGATAATAGCACTCAAAGATGTGATCCGGTTGATTATCCTGAAACATATACAGTTGATGGCGACGAATTTGAAGAGATGACAAAGGCGGTTGAAGATGATCTTAATGACTGTCCTCAAATGTTTGAGAAGTTGATAACCGATGCGGAGACACCGTTGTATGCGGGCTGTACTGAATTGACAAAGTTATTGGCTGTGATAAAGCTGTATAACTTGAAAACTTGCCACGGATGGACAGATAAGAGCTTTACGGAGTTACTCGCACTATTGAAAGATATGTTGCCGAAAGACAACGTGCTCCCTTCTCGGACGTATGATGCAAAACAAATGTTAGGCACCATTGGTTTGAACTACGAGAAGATACATGCTTGTCCAAATGATTGCATTTTATTTCGGAATGAACATGCATTGTTAAAGTCGTGTCCTAAATGTAATGCATCACGGTATAGGAAGAAAGAATCTGCTCCAGTAAAGGTATTGTGGTATTTTCCCATAATCCCTCGATTTAGGCGTATGTACCGTAGTTCGGAAGACGCAAAATGGTTGACTTAGCATGACGATGAAAGGATTAAAGATGGTATGCTACGACACCCTGCAGATTCTCCGCAGTGGAAAAAGATTGATATCGATTATCCCGATTTTGGGCATGACCCAAGAAACCTACGCCTTGCATTGTCTGCGGATGGATTTAACCCGCACGGTATCCAGAGTAGCTCCCACAGTACATGGCCTGTGATTTTGGCGATTTATAACTTACCTCCATGGCTTTGCATGAAACGCAAGTATATGATGTTGTCATTGTTAATTTCTGGCCCCAAACAACCAGGAAATGATATTGACGTATACTTGGCTCCTTTAATAGAAGACTTGAAGCAAATGTGGGAGATTGGGGTAGAGGTGTATGATGGGTTCAGAGAAGAAAATTTCATTCTGAAGGCTATGATTTTTGGCACCATTAATGACTTTCCAGCATATGGCAATCTATCTGGGTACAGTAATAAAGGTCAGTGTGCATGTCCTATATGTGAAGATAATACAGATTGGATGTGGTTGGAACATGGTAAGAAGAATATATATCTTGGCCATCGGAGATTTTTGCCTCCAACTCATCAGTATCGGGTGTGGAGAAAGGCATTCAATGGGAATTCAGAAACTCGTAAAGCTCCTTCGCCTTTGACCGGTGAACAACTATTTGAAAAGGTGAAAGATGTAGACATTAAGTTTGGGAAACCTTTTGCAGGAGATGTTGCCAAACGAGGGTGGAAGAAAAAATCGATTTTCTTTGAATTGCCATATTGGAAGTCATTATACGTAAGACATTTCATTGATGTGATGCATGTTGAAAAAAATGTATTCGAAAGTGTCATTGGTACCTTACTCAATATGCCAGGAAAGACTAAAGATACGATCAATTCAAGGTTAGATTTGGTTAGTATGGGGTTGAGACCAGAATTGGGTCCGATAAAGAAGGGTACACGTACATATCTACCTCCGGCTGCTCATACTCTATCTAGAAAAGAGAAAACTGCCTTTTGTAATTTTCTTCATGAAGTTAAAGTTCCAGAGGGGTACTCTTCAAACGTTACGAACCTTGTATCGATGAAAGACCTTAAGTTAAAGTCTCTAAAGTCTCATGATTGTCATGTTCTCATGGAGAATTTGCTACCCATTGGTATACGATCCATTATGCCCAATAAAGTGCGTCAATCCATAACTAAACTTTGTTTCTTCTTTAAGGCGATATGTAGTAGAGTGATTGACCCTGGAAAGTTACCAGCTCTGCAAAGATCAATTACTGTCACTTTATGTGAGCTTGAGATGTTTTTTCCGCCTTCATTCTTTGACATAATGATTCATTTGATAGTTCATCTAGTTAGAGAGACACAGTTGTCTGGCCCATGTTACATGAGATGGATGTACCCGTTTGAGCGGTACATGAAGATATTAAAAGGATATGTTAAAAACCGATCACGACCCGAGGGTTGCATTGCTGAGCGCTACATTGTTGAAGAAGCTATTGAGTTCTCCACCGGCTATCTATCTAGTGTTGAATATTCTGTTGGGATGCCAAGGGAACGTCACATTGGAAGTGTTGGTAAAGGGATAACAGGAAGGAAAATAGTGATGGTATCCAGGAAAGAACTAGAGCAAGCACACTTATATGTTCTGCACAATGATAATCAGATTGATTCTTATGTTGCCAAACACATGGAAAATCTTAAGAGTGACTACCCAACTAAGAGTGAAGTTTGGTTAACAAAAGAACACAATCGGAGTTTCATACAGTGGCTAAAATATCAAATTGATATTGAGTTTGTTTCGAATCCTACTGCGATTTCTGAAAGATTGAGATGGTTAGCAAAAGGTCCAACTATACATGTTTTCTCTTACACTAGTTATCTACAAAATGGGTACACGTTCTATACAAAATTCCATGATGATCAGAGTAAAATGCAAAATAGTGGGGTTACTCTTGTAGCTGAAACTATGCATACATCAAGTGCGAAAGATAGAAATCCCATTTACGCGAATATGTCATACTTCGGTGTCATACAAGAGATATGGGAGTTGGATTACAATATGTTTTCGGAGCCTGTGTTCAAATGTAATTGGGTTGACAATAATAATGGTGTACAAATAGATGACATGGGCTTCATGCGGGTGAATTTCAACAAGGTAGGGTACAAAGATGAACCTTTTATTTTAGCCTCGCAAGCCCAACAAGTGTTTTATGTCACTGATCCAGTTGATATGAATTGGTGCATTGTTTTATTGACAAACAAAAAATTTTTGGTGAATGACCTCGGGGATCAAGCTCATGAAGATATTGACATTGAGGACGACCCTTTCTTCGGGTCATCACAACCAATAATACGGGAAAATACTTCTACAGAGGAAATTTTGTATGTTAGACATGATCATAACGATGGAATTACGTTTCGTCGAAAACAAAGTAGTAGGAAGCAAAAAACAAAATATCATACAATTAAAGAAGTGGCTAGTAACATTAGATCGAGGAAAAGGAAAAGGTAATAATATATCATGCAGAGTTTCTTTTTTATTCATTTTCATATTGTAAAAATTAACTTAATTGTTAAAATAACATATAGCCTAATAGCAATTGTTTTATTGTGTTGCAGGTGAGATGACTTCCCAGAGTGATGATAGTGCACATGACAGTGGTCATCAGAGTCATGATAATGCACTTCACAGTGGTCATGAGAGTGAACATCAGCCCCAAAAAAAGTTCACTCATCGTGGAATGACAGTTAAGAAGAATATAATCAATCGGGGAAACAAAGGCCTTCCTAAACTTATTGTACGATACTTACTAATTAACTAATTTTGTTACGTACTTTTAATTGTTTGTTATCTAATTTACCCAAGTAATAATGCAGGTCCAATGGAATGCTAAAAATCAAGCAATTGGTGCCAACGGGAAACAATTGAAAATGTTCCTTGGTGTCAGAGCAAGGCAGGATGTACCAATTACAATCAGCAGTTGGATTAGTAAAAAGGAGGCCTTACTCGAGAAGCATAAGGATGAGCTATGGCATATGATACAAGTATGAGTCTTATTTTTGACTTTTAGGTTATTTTATAATTAAATATGTAAGTTTATTTATAATCATTTTGTTGAATGTAAGCAGAAATACTTTGATGTGGATGACTCTCATAAAGACTATTGTCTTATGAAAGCTGGAAAGGCGCATAGAAAATACAGATCAACTCTAACAAAGATGGTGAGAGATGATGACGGGAACATCAGAAGCCATCCTCCACCACCGTATGCAGATAGTATACCATTGGAGGATTGGAGGGCATTTGTTATTTCACGTGAAGAAGAGGAATTCCGGGTTTGTACAATTACATATCATACATATACCTATATTTGACACTTATAAGGTATTCATGTAAAAACATGTGTCTTTATAGAGAAGGAGCCAAGAAAATCACGAGAGAGCGCAGCGTCCTGAATACCCTTGGAGAGCCGGTGTTACAGGTTATGCTGAGATTGAAGAGCGAATGGTAAGCACGTTATCTTTTATTTTATCTTTAATTTATTAAATTAATCTTCTGATTATTTAGTAATAGACGGTAAATTTTAATAGCTGCGGGAGCAAGGAAAAGATCCTGCTCAGGAATCTATTGACCGAGATGTTTTATGGTTAGAAGCAAGACAAAACAAAGATGGTGTCGTTGACCACCCAAGAACGAGAGAGGTGGCACAAAGAATTGTAAGTATGATAAAATTCTTGTCTTTCATTGTAGGTGAATAAATTAAACTTAAAGAATATTTGTGAATCAGGAATCAATATCTCAATCAGTATCACAAGGAGATATTTCAAATTGTGATGGTCCGAATGACATCCTTGCCCGTGCACTGGCAATTGAAGAATATCCAAGACGTGTAAGGGGTTTGGGATTTGGTATTACTCCAACCACATTTTGGACTTCAAAGAGGCAAAAAAAAGAAGCGGAACGAGAAAGTAGAGAAAAAAGGTTGGAAGCCACTGTATCGATGCTAGTACAAGAACTTAAAGAACTAAAAGATAGAGTTGGTCCAAGGACTAATGATGTACCATCTCCTGACCCAGATAGCTTCAGGGATAGTTGCAAAATTGCGTCCAATGAGGTTAACAATTGTCAATGTGAATTATTTATATCAAACCCGCTTACTTTGGTTGCAAAGGGCTTTGTTTGTAACACTGAGGGCTCCACCTTGCACAATCTTCCTATGCCTTCAAATCATGTGAGAGTCAGTGTTCAGTTTGTTGTTGTCCCTGATGCTGAATTGCCGGTACCAATTGATACTGCAGACATGACTCTTTTGACTGTGAATGATGCACTTGGCACTTTCGTGGCATGGCCATCAAATCTTATCAATGTAAGGAGCAATTAATACATTTGTTAATAATTCATTGCTTATTGTCCCATACTTGAAAACTAATTAAATTTTCAAATATATAGGTACCAAGAAGCAAGAAGCAGGTGTCTAGCCGGGATGGGAATCAATCCCAACCTCGCAAGAAGCAAGTGTCTAGGGGAGTTTGTAGCGGGAATGAAATTCGGTCCCAGCCCCCCCTTTCTAGTGCTCGCAATAAATCCGTGTCTCGGCAAGTAGATAAGGGAAAGGATATTCAATCCCAACCACCCTCCTTGGGGGAATTCATCACTTATCTAAGAATTCATGCCTCCACAATGTCTGGTGCTGATTTGATACACGTATCGATTGATGAAGACATCTTCGGAGTTGCCGACACAATTTTCCTTTCAAATCAAGAACTTGAAGAGGTATATGAGCACAAGTGGGCGTCTGCGGCTACTATTCAAATATATATCAGGTATAATTATTATCATTATTGTTATCGTTGTTATTTTTTTACAACTCGTCATTATTATTATTATTACATTTATTATCATATGTTAATTTATTTGTCTACATTTTAACTATAGGTATTTGTACCATGTGATTTTGAGCACCATGGAACAAAGACAAAGATTTATATTTTTGGATCCCGAACGTACTTTTCTACGCAACCTTCATATTGACAAAAAAATGACAAAAAAGCAACTTCAGGACGTGAAGGAAGCGGTTAAAGAAAGCAAGGAAGCGATAAAAGCCTATATCAATACACGCTTGGCTTCGGCACTTGAAAGCAGCTGTGATTGCTGGTTTTTGGCACCCATTAACTTAGGAGGGTAAGAAATTTAATCTCTCTCTCTGTCTCTCTCTCTCTCTCTCTATATATATATAATGTGTTTTTTCAAAAATGTCTTATTTATTTAATTATCGAAATATTTTGGTAGTGTACATTGGGTATTGTTGGTGATTGATGCTAGGAGAAATAGAATTTTCTATTTGGATTCGTGTCACGGTGATTATAGCAAACACGCCATGATGAGAGGAATGTTTGAAAGGTGTGTATTTAGATACATCGCATATTTCAATATTAATTATGTATCTATTTCGATTAATTAATATAGTTATATGTATGATGTTTCAGTTGTTTGGCAACTTTTTGGGCATCAAATGAGGTTAGGACTAGAGGTGGGAACAATAAAACAAATTGGATAGTAATAAAGGTAAGTTTATAATCAATATTATTCTTATCCATGTAAATTTTGCTCGCATTTTAACAATTAAATTTTTTTTTGATTTGTAGTGTCCGAGACAACCAAACAATGTTGATTGTGGATATTACGTTATGAAGTATATGAAGGACATAATCACTGACATACAAATGGAAATTCCCCTAAATGTATGTAATTTATATAGTTTCTTTTTTGATAAGCTAGCAATTCCATATCAAGCATTTAACAACTTAGTTCTAACTTTATTTTATTTTATTTTATTTTGGAAGTATTTTCCAGGACACGAGGTTGGAGCTCCATTTTCTGATGACATACTTACTGAGGTCAAAGGCGAGTGGTGTCATTATGTTGCTTCTTTGATTAATCAAAATCGAAATTCAAGTCATTTTGGGTAGCTTGTTTTTTTGCTCATTTTGGGTAGCTTGTTTGTACTCAATAAGTGGACATGTAAATTTTGTTGCTACTTTGTGGACATGTAAATTTTGTTGCTACATTGGATGTCATATTATTTTTGTTCTCTCTATGTATGGATATTAGATGCATTTATAAGTTTTTTATTTGGAATTTGATTTTGAATTGGCTGGTTTGAAAATTTGATCCCCCAATTCAATTGGTTATTTTAGGTTGTTGTTGCTGCAGGTTTGATTTGGAACTGGTTAGATTTGGAACTGGTTAGATTTGGTAAAAAGAATTTAAAAAAAAAAATATAGCATCAGGAGCGCTTAGGAAAAGCGCCCCTGATGTCCTTTGGCCTTTGAAATTCAGGGGCGCCTCTTACAAGCGCTCCAGTTGGTCACCTGCGCTATGGCCATCAGGGGCGCCTCTTACAAGCGCTCCAGTTGGTCACCTGCGCTATGGGCATCAGGGGCGCCTCTTACAAGCGCTCCAGTTGGTCACCACCTACAGAAGCGCAAGCTTTAGGGGCGCCCGAAAACGCCCCAAATGGATAAAAAAAAGCGCCCCTGATGGCCTTTTCTGTTGTGGTGTTCTACCGTTGAAACAACTGACTCCATCACTATTCATAGAAAAATCTGGAAATACTTTTTGTGATTGTAGCTTCTCATCAACTTCCTGTGCTAAGCGTATAGAATCCCTTAGGGAATTAGAGATCCTTATATGGCTCAACACTAATCGGTTCCTCCTTGATCTTGAATTCAGATTTAAGTCTCTAAAAGACTCTGATAATTCCATCTCATGCATCATAAACTCAGCCATGTGGATGGATTTCCTACTCAGTGCATCAGTTACAACACTGACCTCTCTTGAATGCTACATAAACACAAATTCATAATCCTCCAGAAGCTCAACACACTTCTCTGCCTGCTATTCAGTTCTCTCTGATCAAACAGATACTTTAAACTTTTGTGATCACTAAAGGCATCGAAACGAGACCCCTACAGGTAACGTCTCCAAATCTTCAGTGCGCACACAATAGCTGCCAACTCCCAAATTATGAGTCGGATAATTCCCTTCACGAGTCTTCAATTGCCTGTGTAACACCCTTTTTTCACCCATCGTTTATTCATAATTTATCAGAGTTTTTCGCGCCAAAAGAGTGTCGCATTTTTCAACGTAAAACAAAACCTCGTAGTTTTCTCAAAACATGCAGCGGAACTATTCAACATCGTTAAAAACATCAACAACCGACAAAGTGCAAAGTGCACCAATTACTAAAAGATTCCACATCAACCGAAATACAATTAAAAAACAGTAATCGACCCTTCCTCAAGTGCTACCTATCAGAGCAGACGACACCAAGCAAAAGGAAGACTACTGTAACACCCCTTTTCTACCCCTTAATTTACACGTCATTATCAGAGTAATCTCTTTTTCAAAAATATTATTTAATTGGTAGAAAAGACATGCCACATCGTCATTAATAAAAACTCAGCATTTGCACCATCAAAGTTCGTGCAACAACGCAATCGTCATGAAATTTAAAACTTCAAAATAATCTCATCACAGCGGAAATAAAAACAGTAACTCACGGGTACCACTCAAACACGTCTCACAATCATCAACATAAACATGATACAGTTAATTAATTGATTAACCAAATCCAACCACACCCCCTAGGTGCTACAGTATCACAGAGCGATTCGACAACATCCCAACAGCTAATAAGGAAGGCAGCAGGACCTTCACTCGCGGTCACCTGCAGCGTTGCCACGATAGAGCAACATTCCAAGCAGAAGGGTGAGAACTTCAACAAAACATAATCAAGTACATAATTAAGCAATGTGAACAAGCAATCATACAACATCGTCATTCATCATCACATCATCGTCACAAACACCAACTCAAACCACAATTATTAACACAAGCCATAATCATGAATGTGCATGGAATGCAACCCACACCTGGGCATATGCATGATGGTACCATACTCGTCATAATAAGCCACTAAGGGCACACCGTCACTGTTTTCATCAAAAAGAGGCCGAAGCCTATTCGTCATAATATGCACATGCTATGAGACACTATGGACACATGTGCAAACACCAAATCACTCACATGGAGTACTCGTCATCATCGTCATAAAAACACTCATAGAGTGTACTCGTCATAATCATCATAATATATCACATCATCATCATAAACGTCATAATTGAAACACAACACATCATTATCATCAACATCATATACATATAAAACCCCCAGAGATTCGGCATATTTAGTTATAACACTTAGAGTGAAATTCTTTGAATTAATGTCCACATAAGTATCGAAGTAAATAAAATAAAACATTTTCGCATACCAAAACCTATACATCCTCACGGGTCCATCTTTCAAACATTTTCACGTAACAAAACCTTTAAAAATTTGGGTAACAACGCCTTTAAAATTGGAGGGACAGCACCTTTAAAAATTGGAGTAAACATCACATTTTATTTGAGGAAAAACATCACATTATAATTTAGAAAACATCACCTCTTCATTTAGAAAACACCACATTTTAGTTTGGGAAACAGCACACTTTCGAAGTGGGAAGTAGCAGTAAAACAGTGAGAAAACAGCACTAAAACAGCGAGGAACAGCAACTCGCGCTTGAAGCGCGAGCGGGGCGCGAGTGCCGCGCGATTTGGCAGAAAATCATGTCACAGTGCAGCGCGCTTGCGCTTGGAGCGCGACAGCAGCGCTAACGAAGCGCGATTGGGCAGCAACATCTCAATCGTGCAGAATTGTCCAGAATTTGAAAATTTTACTCAACCATGTTCACATCATGAATTCTTTTCCAATCGTCACCAACATCAAAACACGATTTGTACGTCATACAAATCGTCAAAAGTTCATCAAAGTAATCATCAAAATTCATCAAGGAAACATCAACAATTCGTTCGATTCTTCATCAAATACTAGCGTCAATTCGTCTCAGTTTCACAGCAACACCCAAAACCCCACAAAACCCCAATCACATACCCAATTATATTGAATCGAAACGCTCACCCTTACCTCTTAAACGTAGGCTCCGTAGAAGACGGATGGAAACACGTACAAAACCACAGCAACCCACGATCTCAGCTTCCCTTGGAACTCGCGACTTCTCCTTCTTTTTCCTTCTTCTCAGCGCGCCGTGGCTCTCTTCTCACTCTCTCAATTCGCAGCTCTCTCAATTTTTTCGCAAGTGAGAGAGTTTGGCTTAGACTCCTAGGGTTTAAGCTGTGGGCTCAGTGAACACTGGGCCCTCCACGCCAACACCACTTCCTTTACTCGCTTCACCTCCTGTATAACACATATTATTTCTCTTGATTTAATCACAACTCTAATAAATTTAATAATTCAATTAAATAAATTACTTAAATTATTTCCGGGGTGTTACAATCCTCCCTCGCTTAGAATTTTTCGTCCTCGAAAACATACCTGATTCAAACAACCCCGGATATGACTCTCGCATCTTATCCTCCAGCTCCCATGTCAGACTTTCACCAGTTGCTCCAAACCAAACAACCTTCACCAGATTGATCTTCTTACCTCGCAGGGTCTTCACCTCCCGATCCTCAATTCGTACAGGCATGGTCTCCACCGTGAGATTATCCCGCACCTCCACATCATCTGGTTGAATCACATGGGACGGATCCGCAATATACTTCCGAAGTTGCGACACGTGAAACACGTCGTGCAAGTTCGAAAGGTTAGGTGGCAAGGCCACCCGATATGCAACACTTCCAACTCTTTCCGTAATCTGATACGGCCCAATGAAACGAGGAGTCAACTTTTTCGATTTCAGTGCACGCCCAACACCGGTCATAGGTGTGACCTTCAGGAACACGTGGTCACCCGCTTCAAATTCTAAATCTTTCCTTCCCTTATCATGGTAGCTTTTCTGTCTACTCTGCGACGCTTTCATTTTCTCCCGGATCACCTTGACTTTCTCAGTAGTCTCTCTGACTAGCTCAGGTCCAAGTATTAAACTTTCCCCAGTCTCATACCAACATACCGGAGTCCTACACCTCCGACCATACAACGCCTCAAACGGCGCCATCCCGATACTGGAATGATAACTATTGTTGTATGTAAACTCGATCAATGGAAGATGAGTATCCCACGCACCTCCCTGCTCTAGAACACATGACCTCAACAGATCTTCCAACGATTGAATCGTCCTCTCTGTCTGCCCATCAGTTTGAGGGTGATAAGCTGAACTCAACCTCAATTTCGAACCCAACTCCTTCTGCAAACTACTCCAAAAGTCCGAAGTGAACCTTGGGTCTCTATCCGACACAATGCACAAAGGAACGCCATGCAACTTCACAATCACCTGAATGTAGATCTCTGCCAATCTTGACACCGGATACTTAATGCCGATAGGAATGAAATGAGAAGACTTCGTCAATCTATCCACAATCACCCAAATCGAATCATGCCCTCTTACCGTATTGGGTAGCCCAGTCACAAAATCCATGGAGATACTATCCCACTTCCACTCTGGAACATTCAACGGTTGCATCATCCCCGCAGGCTTCTGATGCTCGACCTTCGATTTCTGACAGGTCAAACACGAATACACAAACTGCGCCACATCGCGCTTCAACCCAGGCCACCAGAACATCTTTTTCAGATCTTGATACATTTTTGTCGCTTCGGGATGGATACTCAACTTACTTCTGTGGCCTTCTTCAAGAATTGCCTTTCTCATTTCCACATCTTCGGGAACACAAATTCTCCCACGATATCTCAATACATTCTGCGCATCTATCTCGAAGTCCTTATTTCCAGACTGACCAAACTCACCCATCAGATCAACCAATTTCACGTCTGACTTCTGCGCTTCTCGGACACTAGCCATAAAATCGTTGCCAATTTTCAACACACCCAACCTGACACTCCGAGGTGTGACTTCACAAACCAAACTCATGTCCCTGAATTGCTCAATCAACTCAAGCTCTCTAGCCATCAATGCCGACATATGCAAGGTCTTCCGACTCAAAGCATCTGCAACCACATTAGCTTTACCTGGGTGATAACTCAACTCAAAATCATAATCCTTCAATAGTTCTAACCACCGGCGCTGCCTCATATTCAACTCTTTCTGATCGAATAGATACCGAAGGCTCTTGTGATCACTGAACACCTCAAATCTCGATCCATACAAGTAATGTCTCCAAATTTTCAATGCGAATACCACAGCAGCAAGTTCTAAATCGTGAGTAGGGTAATTCTTTTCATGAATTCTCAATTGCCTCGATGCATAAGCGATCACTTTCCCATCCTGCATAAGCACACCACCCAAACCCATCTTGGAAGCATCGCAATAAACCACAAACGGCTCAACCGGATTAGGCAGGGTCAACACTGGGGACGTAGTCAACCTCCTTTTCAATTCACTGAAACTCTTTTCACATCGGTCATCCCACACAAAAGCCTTGCCCTTGCAAGTCAATTGGGTCAACGGCAGAGCCAACTTCGAAAACCCCTCAATGAATCTTCTATAATAACTTGCTAGTCCCAGAAAACTCATTATCTCAGTAACGGACTTCGGGGATTCCCACTGCAACACCGCATCACCCTTAGAAGGATCCACCGCAATCCCCTCACTAGAGATCACATGACCGAGAAAACTGACTTCTTTCAACCAAAACTCACACTTGGATAACTTCGCATATAACTTTCGATCCCTCAGAATTTCCAACACCAACCTCAGATGTCCCGCATGCTCCTCTTCAGACTTAGAATAAATTAGAATATCATCAATGAAAACCACTACAAACTTATCCAAATACTCGCGAAAGATTTGGTTCATGTACCCCATGAATACCCCCGACGCAT
Source organism: Astragalus membranaceus (assembly GCA_039519185.1). NCBI lineage: Eukaryota > Viridiplantae > Streptophyta > Magnoliopsida > Fabales > Fabaceae > Astragalus > Astragalus membranaceus. The sequence goes on along the minus strand of CM076848.1, from coordinate 102,302,752 downwards.
TAGTCACACCGAAAGGCATAACGGAATACTCATAGTGCCCATATCTTGTCCTAAATGCCGTCTTCTGGATATCTTCATCCTTTACCTTGATCTGATGATAACCAGACCTTAAGTCAATCTTGCTAAATACTCTAGCACCCACCAACTGATCCATCAAATCATCAATTCTCGGTAACGGATACTTGTTCTTGATTGTAACTTTATTTAATTGACGATAGTCTACACACAACCTCATACTACCATCTTTCTTTTTCACTAGCAACACTGGAGCCCCCCAAGGCGACACACTCGGTCTTACAAACTTCTTTTCTAATAAATCCTCAAGTTGCTTTTTCAATTCTGTCAACTCAGAAGCAGACATTCTATATGGTGCCATAGACACAGGCTTAGTGCCAGGAACTAGATCAATGGTAAACTCCACCTCTCTCTCTGGTGGTACATCCGGAATCTCATCAGGAAACACCTCAGAAAACTCGCGCACTACCTGCAACTCATCAAGCTTCGCTTGGCTCTCGGCAGACAACGACGCTAACAGAGAAAACAGCTGAACCCCTTCTCTCATCACCCTATGCAGCTGACCCGCAGACAGCAAACCAGACTTCTCTTCAGGCAAATCAAAAGTCACGGACCTTTCACGACAGTTGATATGAACATGGTTATCAACTAACCAGTCCATACCTAGAATGACATCCATTCCACTCAGCGGCAAACAGATCAAATCAACCAAAAATTCTCTATCATACATAGATACAGGACATTTGGCACAAACAGAGGAAGTAGTCACCGAACCCTTAGCTGAAGTATCGATAACCATTTCTCTCGACATATCAGACAAGACAAGACTTAGTTTCTCAACACATGCGGCAGCAATAAAACTATGGGTAGCACCAGTATCAACGATAGCAATAAGAGGAAAATTATTGATATAGCACGTACCTCGAATCTCATTCACCACATCAGATCCAGCCAAAGCGAACACTTTCCCAAACGACTTCTCTTTCTTGGGTTTTGGACACTGTGTACTGATATGACCACTCTCCCCACAATTAAAGCATACCACCTCTTTCTTATCACAGCTAGAAGACATGTGCCCCTCTTTCCCACACCAATAACATCTCCTCTTATCCCTGCTTGGGCAATCTGGACTCTTATGACCTGCTTTCCCACACGTGTAACAAGTAATACTGGCTACAGTGTCTCCCCCGCTTCGCTTAGACTCACCAATAAACTTACCATCAAACTTCCCTTTGCCCTTACCAGCAGGCACCTCATATGGCTTACCACGACTCGAGAAGTTCTTTTGCTTTTCCTTCATAACTCTGGAGAAGGCATTATTGTCCTCCTCAAAAATCCTGGCGCTATCAACTAACAAGGAAAACACACGAATTTGCTGATATCCTATGGCTCTCTTAATATCAGCACGCAACCCGTTTTCAAACTTGATGCATTTGGAGAACTCAGCACCTTCTCCATCATAGTGCGGATAAAACTTGGACAGCTCAGTAAATTTTGCAGCATATTCAGTTACAGACATGCTACCTTGTTCAAGCCTCAGAAACTCAACCTCTTTCTTTCCGCGGACATCTTCCGGATAGTATTTCCTCCTGAACTCTCTCTCGAACACAACCCAAGTAATCTCCTCATTGGCGATCATCAATCTCTGCCTAGCCGTCATCCACCAATCATCAGCCTCTCTCTTCAACATGTGCGTACCATAACGAACCTTTTGGGCATCGGTACAATCCATAACGCGGAAGATCCGCTCCATCTCTCTCAGCCACTCAAGGGCACTATCAGGGTTATACCCGCCTTCAAAAGTAGGAGGGTTCTCACGCTGGAACGTAGTCAAACTGCGCGTCCCATCATTAACAGCACCGGTTATGTTTCCCATAACCCCAGCTATAGCCTGCAAAGCAGCAGCAAGTGCAGCATCGTTCCGTCCTGCCATTCTAGCACTGCAACAGAAACAGAATTCAGAAACGAGTAACAAAACTCAAATGTTACTCAACTAGACGACTCAACAACCGGCCGGACAGACCGAACTGCTCTGATACCACTAATGTAACACCCCTTTTCTACCCCTTAATTTACACGTCATTATCAGAGTAATCTCTTTTTCAAAAATATTATTTAATTGGTAGAAAAGACATGCCACATCGTCATTAATAAAAACTCAGCATTTGCACCATCAAAGTTCGTGCAACAACGCAATCGTCATGAAATTTAAAACTTCAAAATAATCTCATCACAGCGGAAATAAAAACAGTAACTCACGGGTACCACTCAAACACGTCTCACAATCATCAACATAAACATGATACAGTTAATTAATTGATTAACCAAATCCAACCACACCCCCTAGGTGCTACAGTATCACAGAGCGATTCGACAACATCCCAACAGCTAATAAGGAAGGCAGCAGGACCTTCACTCGCGGTCACCTGCAGCGTTGCCACGATAGAGCAACATTCCAAGCAGAAGGGTGAGAACTTCAACAAAACATAATCAAGTACATAATTAAGCAATGTGAACAAGCAATCATACAACATCGTCATTCATCATCACATCATCGTCACAAACACCAACTCAAACCACAATTATTAACACAAGCCATAATCATGAATGTGCATGGAATGCAACCCACACCTGGGCATATGCATGATGGTACCATACTCGTCATAATAAGCCACTAAGGGCACACCGTCACTGTTTTCATCAAAAAGAGGCCGAAGCCTATTCGTCATAATATGCACATGCTATGAGACACTATGGACACATGTGCAAACACCAAATCACTCACATGGAGTACTCGTCATCATCGTCATAAAAACACTCATAGAGTGTACTCGTCATAATCATCATAATATATCACATCATCATCATAAACGTCATAATTGAAACACAACACATCATTATCATCAACATCATATACATATAAAACCCCCAGAGATTCGGCATATTTAGTTATAACACTTAGAGTGAAATTCTTTGAATTAATGTCCACATAAGTATCGAAGTAAATAAAATAAAACATTTTCGCATACCAAAACCTATACATCCTCACGGGTCCATCTTTCAAACATTTTCACGTAACAAAACCTTTAAAAATTTGGGTAACAACGCCTTTAAAATTGGAGGGACAGCACCTTTAAAAATTGGAGTAAACATCACATTTTATTTGAGGAAAAACATCACATTATAATTTAGAAAACATCGCCTCTTCATTTAGAAAACACCACATTTTAGTTTGGGAAACAGCACACTTTCGAAGTGGGAAGCAGCAGTAAAACAGTGAGAAAACAGCACTAAAACAGCGAGGAACAGCAACTCGCGCTTGAAGCGCGAGCGGAGCGCAGCGCGCTTGCGCTTGGAGCGCGACAGCAGCGCTAACGAAGCACGATTGGGCAGCAACGTCTCAATCGTGCAGAATTGTCCAGAATTTGAAAATTTTACTCAACCATGTTCACATCATGAATTCTTTTCCAATCATCACCAACATCAAAACACGATTTGTATGTCATACAAATCGTCAAAAGTTCATCAAAGTAATCATCAAAATTCATCAAGGAAACATCAACAATTCGTTCGATTCTTCATCAAATACTAGCGTCAATTCGTCTCAGTTTCACAGCAACACCCAAAACCCCACAAAACCCCAATCACGTACCCAATTATATTGAATCGAAACGCTCACCCTTACCTCTTAAACGTAGGCTCCGTAGAAGACGAATGGAAACACGTACAAAACCACAGCAACCCACGATCTCAGCTTCCCTTGGAACTCGCGACTTCTCCTTCTTTTTCCTTCTTCTCAGCGCGCCGTGGCTCTCTTCTCACTCTCTCAATTCGCAGCTCTCTCAATTTTTTCGCAAGTGAGAGAGTTTGGCTTAGACTCCTAGGGTTTAAGCTGTGGGCTCAGTGAACACTGGGCCCTCCACGCCAACACCACTTCCTTTACTCGCTTCACCTCCTGTATAACACATATTATTTCTCTTGATTTAATCACACCTCTAATAAATTTAATAATTCAATTAAATAAATTACTTAAATTATTTCCGGGGTGTTACAACTACAATCTTCACTCAGGCTCACCTATAAAGTAACAACCACAAAAAGGGGTGAGATTCCATACAATATAGGAAGTGTATGAAAGACCACATACAAAGCTCAAGACATCAATTAATCACAGCAAGCAACATCACTCTTAACAGTTAATAACAGCTAAGTATACATTAACACGTCACTTTCACAACAACACATCACTTTAACAACACATCACAATGGCCAAACAACTTCATTCAATCAGTCGTGCAATATGAATGCGATATGAGTCTCAAGCAATGCACATGCATGTGGTACCAACCTACGTCACTGGCCAAAGGCCTAATTTTCGTCACTGGCACAAGGGCCTAACATATCGTCGCTGGCCAAAGGCCTAGTTTTCTCGTCGCTGGCACAAGGCCTAATGTTCATGGTATGCATGCGACTCAATGATGTATGCACAACAGTCAAACAATCACACATCAACGTCACTGGCCATAGGCCTAAATCACATCACTGGCCGAATGGCCTAAAATATAGACAACGCTGGCCAATGGCCGTCACAACAAAACAGCTCAAAGGTGTGGGCCATTCGGCGGTACCCACGACAGCGCAAACAACACAACATCTTCAGCAATTAACAGCTCTCAACCACAACACTTTTCCAAAACATTTAGGGTTGACGACCACTTTTTGAAAAAGGACACCGGAGACGCCTCAAGGGCATCCTGGACACCAAAACAACTCCAGGGAACAATGTTAGAAAAATAGTTCAGAATGCCTTAAAATTAGAGTATCCAGTTAGGCACCTGGATAAGCTTTCCAAAACATTTTGAAACGCCTCAATCGGACTCCCGAGTCAAAAGTTATTTCGAAAACAGTTTAGGAGAAAAACTAAGACATCCTGAAAATGGCGCCCAGCAACAGGGATCCAGGCGCAGGAAACTGGCGCAGGCACTGGTGCAGGATTTGGCGCCCAGAGAAGGGGATCACACCAAATTTCCGCAAAAGTGAACAATTCGCACAGGAGCAAGAATGGAATGACTCAATATGATTAGGCAAGGCATCCAGCAAAGGCACGGACCAAAACACCAAGAGAAACAGAATAGGGCTTGGCGCCCATGGGTAGGGATCCGAAGACAGCAACACAACACAGAATGGCAACACAGCACAGCAAACTGGCGCCCAGGGGAGGGGCGCCTAGTGACCATCCAGAAAAATGCAGTTTTTTGACCAAACCCAACGCCCTCAACACCCAAACAACATCACCACACGGAAACACAACTTGGGAACGCAACACGGGCAGCCAAAATTAGGGGCCCTTGGCGCCCATACACTAGGAACCACACGCAACACAGCGCCACCCAGGGAACATGGCGCCCAGGCACAGGGCGCCTAACTCAGCAACTAGAACATTGGCGCCCATGGCGCCCAGGAACAGTGTTTTCAGCATTTTTTTCAATTTCAAACCACCAAATCATCTCATCAATTCAATTTATTCACTAATTTGAACACCAAGATTAAATCACCAATATAAACATCAAATCATCATGGTCACCTCCAATCATTATCAATCAAAACATCATCAAAATCATTGCTCAAACACTTAACATGCAAAATCATAAATTCTCAACAACAGATCATCATATGGCAACAATTATTATTATGAGCATAACAACATATCATTTAGGCATAGGAATGTGAGGAAATCAAACATACATCAAATTACTCAACAAGGCACACAATCATAGGGCATGCGATTTTTCAAGACAACAATATGGTGATCAAGACACCCGAAAACCCCACATGTAGATCCCTCATAAACCCTTATATTGAATTAAATCCCACCCTTACCTTTTAGAAGAATTCGAAACTCTAGCCTTAGGAATGCCACGAAATTCTAGCTTGCCCTTCCCCTCCTTGCCTTGCTTGGAAATCACGTTTTCTTCTCCTTTCTCTCTTGCCCTATGTGCGCCGCCCCCTTGCTCTCACTCTCTCACAAATCCTTATTTTTATTTTTATTTTTTTGCTTATGTATGCGCCTATGCCAAGGGATTGGATCATGGGCTATTTACTTATTAACTTGGACACCCCTTACTCAAGGCCTCCTACTTAGGTTTCGCTAATGCTAATCCCTCATGGACCAACCCATACTAATCATGTAATAATAATTAATTCTATTATTATTTTTACCACTTAATCTCTATTTAATTAAATCTACCAAATAAATCTAATCAAATGAATCACACAAATAATTAAATAAGCATTTAAATGAAAATGGGGTGTTACAGCCTGGATGCACAAGCTACCACCTGTTGATTCTGCATGAGAACACACCCTAAACCCTTCCCAGAAGCGTCATCGAAAATTTGAAATTCCAATGACGGATCCGGAAGAATCAGGATTGGAGCAGAAGTCAAAATCTTCAACTCTTGAAAACATTCTTCACAATCGGCATCCCACGTAAACGGATGACCCTTACGAGTTAACCGAGTAAGTGGAAAACTAACTTTGAGAACCCTTGAACAAAACTCTTATAGTAACCGGCTAGACCCAAAAAATTCTGATCTCTGTGACTGAGGTCGGTCGCTCCCAATTTAACACAGCTTCTATTTTTTCCTTTCGACTAACCACACCAGAGCACTCCTTATCGAAGTACTCGGTCGAATGAATTTCTTTAACATCGACTCTTCAAGTTGAGACTCCATTTCCTTTAATTCGAAAGAAACATTCAATAAGAAACAATAGATATTGATCCCGTGCCAGGAACCAATTCTACAGTAAACTCTACCTCTCGCTCTGGAGGTTAATAAGAAACTTCATCGTGAAAACATCCAGAAAGTTATTCACAACCTGAATGTTCGCCAAATCTAAACTAGTTTCAGTGGGTGCAGATAACATACTGACATGTGCTTCCGCACCTTGGAATGAAGATTGACCGTCTAAGGTGAACTAGGTAACCGCTTCAGAATTTGTCCTAGACAATTCATCTGATTCCGAAGCGAAGCTGATAGTTGATTAACACAGTCGATTGCAACATGATTTGCAGTCATCCAATTCATACCCAAAATGGTGTCCACACTTCTCATAGGCAAACAAATAATCCTTCTACGAAACTTCTGTCTCCTATAACACGTAGACAATTCTGACACAAAGATTGGGTCTGGACACGACCCTTAGCCGCAGTTAAGATAGTTATCGGCTCGGATAGCGGAGACAATGCTAATCCAAACCGATCTACACATGCTTGTGCTATAAAACAATGGGTTGCACCCGAATCGTATAATATACTGACGGAGTTATTGAAAACTGATTCCATACCCCTCAGTAACTTGTCAGCAGTTGTAACTGTCTGAGCATCCAGAATGTTGACTCGTCCTTGCCTTAGAGCTGCTTGTAACTCCTTGAAACTCTTCCTTACAGGGCACTCTTTACCATAGTGACCCTCCACATTTCAATAGTAGCACCGATTAGATCTTTGCTTGCAATCACCGCTGTGAGGCTTTCCACAGTTAGAACATCTTCTGACCTTTGAAGAATCAAAGAATTCCATCTGCTTTTCCTTTGATGAAATTATCTTAGGACTTTGCATTCAGAGTTGATAGTTCAACTACCTTCTTTCCTTTCCCATATTTCCTATGAGATCATCCTCGGCGACATAGGCTGATTGTACCAAGGCAACGTAATTGGTAATAGTATAAGAACTGAGACCCTAAGTCATAAAAGCACTAAGGCCCTTCTTATACATCTGCATTCTCCATTCGTCATCCGGAGCTTACTTTACCACTTGGTAAAACTGAAACAACTTTCCAAACTTAGCGGCGTATCCTTCCACCGTCATGTCACCTTTCCCGAGGATGCGCCGGTTGGAGATTCCGGTCTTGGTCGAGGACTACGTCTTGATCATCCTGGTATAATTCCGCTTATGATGCACTAAGTATTGAGTTGATCAGGCTCAATGTCTCTTAGCATCACAAGTATAATTACCACAAGGACTAACAAGGAATCGACTCAACCCTAAGCTAAGTCCGACTAGGTCGAACTGCTCTGATACCAACTGTAACACCCCGGTAGTTCTATTGACTAAAAATACCCAAGTGCACATTAGTAACACATCAGAGATATATTTCCTGCTTAGACACTGAATATCACTATAAATTTTTCGCTGAATATAACCCAAACAGTCTTATTTACAACAAGACAATATGGTTCTCAGACCATATACCATCAGCATCTATAGTATTCAGTATCATACAGGAAAGCGGAAGAAAGATACACACTAAATACATAACGTTTTAGTATACAGACAACAAAAGGGAAATAAGCTTAAACATCAAGCTAGGCTATCAGCAACCAGTCCGAGCTCAACCTACTCGTGCCTCTTGGATTTTCGCCGTCCCTGTGTCTCTGTAAAACAACAACATTTAAACAGTGAGATACAATCTCAGTGAGTTCTACCGAGACCCCTACTAACTCTCTCGGTTCAATTAATAATCCTTTTTAAAATCAACACGACACCGACTGCAATAAAGTGCTAACCCCGGTGAACGTGAACAAACAAAGTGCGGCACCGACTGCAATAAAGTGCTAACCCCGGTGTATCGCACAGTACGACACCGACTGCAATAAAGTGCTAACCCCGGTATACGTACAACAAACAAAGTGCGGCACCGACTGCAGTAAAGTGCTAACCCCGGTGTATCGCACAGTACGACACCGACTGCAATAAAGTGCTAACCCCGGTGTACGTACAACAAACTCATGACATAACACCGACTGCAATCCAGTGCTAATCCCGGTGAACCCCCTTACCAATAGTACATTCTCCTATTGGCATGGAGCCTAGGGTGGGGGAGCATGACTGCCCCGCCTAGTATGTCGACAATGGGTCGTCACCCAACTCGATATATATATATATATATATATATATATATATATATATATATATATATATATATATATATACAATCATATGAACTCAAGGTTCATTACCTCAGACAATCAATTGAACATTTAGTTCATTTAAATTATACTTTACCACGTAGGACTCATAGTCCGCTTTGTTATCGATAAAACATATCCGCACACGTGTACTATTGTTCGGCTTTTCGAAAGAATTTCAACTTCAAAAGTATTTTATAAAACCCTTTTGAAACATACCCAAAATCGTGGCATTATAAGCCTAATATCATTATAGAAGGGTTAGGAAAGGATTAAGAGAGGATTGGAATCGATTGGGATCGTTTCGGGCAAGATTGGAAAATTTGGACAGAACACAGCGCACGGTTCGTGCGCCCATACACACGGGTCGTGCGCCCTGTAATGCATTTTTGAAAACAGAAACAGAATGACACGCACGGTCCGTGCGCCTGGGACGCACGGGTCGTGCGCTTTTGACAGCATTGTATTTTATCCCGTTTTTGCATTTTTTTGTCGTTCCGACCAATTCCGATATCTGTTCCAGTCCAGTCCCAACATAAAAACAGTCCAAAAACATATTCAAACAACAATAATCATCAATCAAACAATCCAAAAACCGATTGGACCTAAAACGTGATTTTCGTACAAAATACGTTTTCGACACAAATCAAACCGAAACACATTTAACGATTTATGTTTATTAAATTCAAATACCTAAACGTGAGTAAAACTCACCGATTGTGATGAAAATCACAAATAGCCGAGACTTTCCACGAAATCGCTTTTCCGACATAACCCCACGAACGTTCCCCGTATAAACTTTACGCTCCGACGACAATCGAATCCGCTTCCAACCTTTGAACCTACAATCAACCACAAAACCTCCATCAAATCACTATTCATCATCTTCAAGGTTAGAATCACTATTCACACATAACCTCAAATCTTGATTTTTCAACCCAAACTCACCCAACTAGCTTCCAATCTCCCAATCGAACTTCAATCATCGATCAATCATCCTCGGGTCCGCGCGAAACACCATCCCAAGCTACCCTTGAGCTTGAACCATCAAAAACCTCAATTCCCTTCAAATTTTCGAAAATGGCAAAGTGAGAGAGAGTGAGTTGATAATGATGAATTTGGTACCAAATCGAAGAGAGAGTAACGCTGAACGTTTTTCGTGTTGGAAGGAAGTCGTTTTGATGAACCGAACTATCCTATTTTTCCTCTTCTTCCTCCTTACCCTTTCTTTTCTCTTCTTTTCTTTTTCCTCTCTTTTCTCTCTCTTTCTCTTCTCTCTGTCTCTCGCTGCCTTCTTTCTTTCTTTTCTTTCTTTTAATTAATTCATTCACTCACCCACACACACACACACATACACGCACACACATATATTTATTAATATATACGCGGTAACGTGGTCCAATTACGATATTGATCTAAACCTCTTATTTCGAATCCAAAACTTTCTCGACCCGTATTATCCGGTTAACGATCCGATGACAACCAATATATAATTTTAGCACTCAATAAATTTACCAGTCAAGTACTAAAATAATTCAATTGGGTTAACACCCAAATAATTCTACTAATTATTTTGAGGGTGTTACAGATGAAAACAATCGCTTGAATTCCTCACGTAAGACAGGATATCAAAATCAAGTTCTTCATGTATGAGTCTATTTCCCATTTGAGGAGAAGTGTAATTAGTTGGAAATGGCATTGACACAAAATCTCTCAAGCTTTTTTTGTTTTTCTGTAAAAGAGTCTCTATCTCAATTAGAGTTAAATTTGTGAGGTCTTCTTCATTGATTTGAAGGTCTACAGATTAAAATCAAAAAGAGGTATAAGAAAGTGCTAAAGGACAATAGAAATATTATGGGACTAAAAAAGAAATAAAACATTTGTTGTTGAGGAACCTTATCTTTTCATATAGAATTCCTTCTGACAGAAAGGACCGAGTTTTACCCCACACATGGTCAGGCCTGTTGATAGTACTTGATAAGAGCATGATGACAAACAACTTTCTTAAAAAGTAACCACTACCCCAATGACTTGCTTCCTTCAAAGCATTGATAAACTCAGCATCGTCTTCGAGTAAACCAAGAGCAAAACACACTGCTCTAAATGTTTCATGTACGTGATCACCAACTTTCCTAATGTCTTCGAAGTTCAGTGGTCCTTTGGAACAATTCAAAAGCATTCTTAGAAAATACAATTCACCAATGCTTGGGGGCACCCAAATGAGTCGGCCAATTGTATACCCATTTGTTCTAGGTTTCCATAACCGTTTGCTTTTGACATATAAAAATTTTGATACGAATTGAACATAGGTCAAACTCGTTGCCTCGGCATAAGTGTTATTAGCCTGAAACCATGCTGCAAACATTGATTCAGATACAGTTGGATTTGCTATGAAAGAGAGGTGTAAGTAGTAGGAAAAGAATGATAAAAAAAAATTGGGGGCCAACCCACAAAGCCCTGGCCCCAACTCACTAAAAAATTTAAAATGTGGGTTGGGGCTAAAAAAAGCCCCATTAATAGGGGGCTGAAATATTTGGGGCTAAATTAGGGGGCCAATGGGGTTGGGCTTGGGGCTTGGGGCCAAATTGACACCTCTACGTGTACTGTAAGCACATTGAAATTCCTTTGCATAGTTATCCCATAGAGTGCAATTGAGTGAATTGCCTCTATAATGATAGAAGTTAGAATAAAAATTTGATAATTTTAAGTTTTATATAAGGAAGCCGGAAAGGATACAACACCTGAGATCTGTGAATGTGAAGACAGATTTTGTTTGCGCATCAGTTGGAGTGAACAGCAAATGAGATACAGCACTAATGAAATCTGAAATTGACAAAAAAACATAAGATTAAAATGGTAGAGAACATATTTAAATAATTCTGTCACGTAACTTATAACTAACCATATAGTGATAGAGTATCATAATTTTTGTTGAGGATGTGTTCAAAGTCTTTGAAGTTATATTTGGGATGCTGAATTTGTGGGAGAGCAGTCTCGGTCAACGAAGTTGCAGGCGTGAAAAGCATTTTGTAGGGGTGTGTGGTTTTTTTGTATTGAAAGTCATTTGGATGTATTTTGAAATTCTGAAAGAAACATGTCATATCTTCTCTTAGCTGACCTCTCCAATATTGCATCTCTTTTCTCGGGACAGTTGCATAGATGCGGTCTCCCTACAAAAATACAACTCAGTCAAAGAAACACTTGTATAAACCAAAAGTAAGTGAGGAAGGGCATAGATGTTCTGAAACTTGAGAAATGACCTTAGCATCCATAAAAATCATTTCATAATGATCTTCTTGCTATTTGTTGAAACTCGTCCAAAGATCAATGATCTTTACAGCAACTTTCCATACTTCTTTGTTGGGGGGTTCACATCAATAATAGCATCAATTGGTCTTGCCATTAGAACATGCACTGATTTTGCTGTTGCCATTAGAACAGGCACTGGAGATCTGGAGATATGCACCACAGCTTGTTAATGACTGATGTTGATAAAGAGTACCGGAGATATGCATAAATGATAACCATAGAAGCATAAACTATGTTGGTAAATGCTAGTGGAGTCATTTATGCCATCAGTACTTTATGCAATCATATTTTACCAATTACAACCCTACTTAAGCCACTGAATATTACAAATAATGCAAATGATTATAAATAAACAAAAATCATATATAATGAGGATATTAGAAAATGAGTGCCAAATAGAAGCTTCATAAAGCATAGAAAAAAGAACACAGAACTTTCAATTTTTGAAGATTAACCCTGAAGTTCTAATATTTGAAGATTAACTCAAGTTGTACTATTTTTGTAACTATATATGACCTAACTGATAGCAAACAGATTTGGGCTAACTCATAAAGTTATTAACACTGATAGCAAACAGATTAACACTGAAGTTCTAATATTTGAAGATTAACTCAAGTTGTACTATTTTTTAAGCTTCAAATTAACTGAAAGCACACTGTTCTAAGCTTCAAATTAACTGAAAGCAAACAGATAAATTAACTGAAGTTATGAACAAATTAACTGAAAGCAAACTTCGTTTTACTGAAAGCACACTGTTCTCAGCTTCAAATTAACTGAAGTTATGAACAAATTAAATGACCTAACTGAAAGCAAACAAATCGTAAAGCCGTAATCTTCAAAAAACTATGAAGAAAATTGAAAAAACAAAACTAAGTGAAACAGAACACAACTGAAACGAAACACAAACCAAAAGCAAAACCCTAAACTAACTGAAACAGAAATCAAAACCCTAAACTAACTGAAACAGAAATCAAAAAGCAAACAGTTCATACCTTATATTTTCGTTTAGGGTTTTGGTTCTGTTCTCCAAACAGTGTCTTGCAAACGAAATCAAAACCTATGAACAACAAAAGAAAAACAAAATCAGATGAACATCTATGTTATTGCAAATTAGAAGAAAGAAAAAATAAACCTTAATACCTGTTTTTTAGCGAGAAGAGAGTCTGAGAGATTGTGAGAGAGAAGAGAGCCACTGTGAGGACATTGGCGTGGGTGACCGAATCTGAGGGGTTTAGGTTTTTGGTGAGAAAAGAGAAGCGAGAAGAGATAAGGGAGATCGAGACTCAGAGATTGTGAGAGAGAAAAATAAACCTTAATACCTGTTTTTTAGCGAGAAGAGAGCCTGAGAGATTGTGAGAGAGAAGAGAGCAACAGAGAGGACATTGGCGTGGGTGACCGAATCTGAGGGGTTTATCTCCAGATTGTTGGTGAGAAAAGAGAAGCGAGAAGAGATAAGCGAGATCGAGACTGAGAGATTGTGAGAGAGAAGAGAGCCAGAGTGAGGAACTGAATGATGGAGAGATTGTGAGAGAGAAGAGAGCCAGAGTGAGGAACTGAGAGTTTGTGAGAGAGAAGAGAGCCAGCGTGGGTGAGAGAGAAGAGAGTAGAGACTGAGAAATTAGCCATGAGTGATGAACTGCGAGAGAGAGAGAACCGACCCAAGAGAAAGTAATTAGGCATGTCAGGGAACAGTATTTTGGCAGAGGAAAAGTTGTTGACTTTAAATTGAAATTCGAGAGGGAAATAATTTGGAATAAATTGAAAGTGTGGAATGAGTAAAAGGGGTAGAAAGAGAGGGAAATTAAAGTGAGTAATGAATAGATCGACTAAATTGTCCCTAAGAATTTGAGGTGTCAAGTATAGAAAAGTCTAATTAGATAAAATCATATCTGAAGTATTGGTATAAATATATAGTAGATATAGTAGATATAGTAGATTGCCCCTAAGAATTTGAGGTGTCAAGTATAGAAAAGTCTAATTAGGTAAAATCATATGTGAAGTAGATTAATATACAGTAGATAGTAAATATATAGTAGATAAATATATAGTAGATAGTAGGTATAATAGATTAATTCACTCGATTTTAAAATTCTAGACCGGTGAACCCGGATTGAACCGGTAAAGGCTAGACCGGTGGAGAATGTGTGCGTGCACTGCCGCTGACTGGCAGTGGCACTGTTGTAATCGAATAGAATAACAAAGAAAGCGCAGAGGTCCAAAGAAAGAGAAGAGGCATTGCAAAACCCTACCTGAACCCTTTTCAACACACACACACACACATACTTGCGTCAAACAATGTCTCTTAGGCTTCTTCGATCGCGAGCCTTTTCCTTCGCATCCAATCCCAATCACCGGCGATTCCTTTGCACCAATTCGGCTTCGGCTCAATCACCTCTTGCTGAGCCGTCAACCGTGCCGCCACGCCGCTGGAACTTCCTCAAGTATGCTGTCGTCGGCTTACTCACCGGAGCCACCGCTGCTGCTGGTTACGCAACTTACGGTTTGACACTCTCTTTCTCTTGTAATTTCTGAGTGGTGTTAGCTGGTAGCTGGTTTTGGGGGCCTGATTTGGTTATTTAGACTATTAAAAAATTGATTTCATACTTCGAAAATTGGAGAGCTATTTTAATATACTCGAAGTTGCTGTTGAATCAAATTGAATTGGAAATGTTATAGAAAAAAATTGTCTTTTCTCAAATGTGCTTAGTTTTGCTATTGAATAAAGTTGAGTTGAAAATGATTTTTTTTAATGTGTATGGATAATAGATATGGAACTAATTTGGTTATCCGGTGTATATGTGTGTTGTAACAAATCCGAAGCTACCATTTTACATACTTAGTAAAAGAAAACGAGAAACTTTAAGAATGAAACCAATGAACTTCATTTGTAGATGCAAAATGAGAGGTACATGGTATTTATAGGTAACCGAAGTAATGAAGCTAGTTAAACAACTTCATAATTACTATAGCCAACTAAATCTTGTTTGTTATTGTGTAATAACCCCACAAAGTAAGGGTTGGTATATGTTGATCAACCGTCACTTGGAGATAAAGCGATCAAATGATTGGGGATGTAGAGCCTTTGTGGATACATCCATAGTTTCCCGTGGTAGAAATAGGTAGTAAACACACAAGTCCAGCAGCAAATTTCTCCTTGATAATATGGAAAACTATCTCAATGCTGGTACGGTCATGGAACACTGAGTTGGCGGTTATGTGGGGCACATATTGGCTATCACAGTAAATAACTGATTGGCGAGAAGGTTGTATCCAGAACTCAGCTAAAAGATAATGGGGGCTGGGGCCATTGTAGCTCACACATGGCCGATGCTAGAGTTCTGTATTCTGCTTCTGAGCCACAATTATTGCTTCTTGGAATGCCAATTAATGAGTGATTCTCTGAGGAAGAAACATTAGCCACTATGGAACAAGGAAAATCAAGACAGCCGCTCCAATAAGCATTAATGAATTCATTAACTTGCAGGGAGAATGATCAAGTGAAGAAAATACCTTCCCAGTATCGCATAATTGAATGAGTGGAAGTAGGATGAGCCATTGAAAACGCCCGATTCATTTTAGGCAGCAGATCCATGACAAGGATATGCGGCTTTACTACAGCAAAATTGTCATTAAGTCCCATCAAGAAATCAACTACCACATCTTGGTGCTCATACTTCACATTTTCAATCGCTTAAAAAGGATACTTGACTCAACTAAAGTAACTCTTGTGAGTTCATTATTTGGTGCTCTTTTAATGTTGCAAAACCACTGAAAACAATGATTCATTGGAGGCAGCGGATCCATCAGAAAGATATGCAACTTCACTACATTTTTTTTAGATAAGCAAAATTTTACTCCAAACCCGTACAATTACAATTACAAGGGGCCTCGTTAAAACCTCCGTGGGCCAAAACCCTTTGGGAAAAAGACCCAAAGAGGAAAAAGAGTCACTACATAAAAATAACATAAGCTCAGTGTAGTAATGATAGCACACCAAGAAGTGTCAAGGGCAAACCAGTAATTTGGAGAGTATATGAAAGGAGAAATAAGAAGAAGAAATAATATATTAATAGATAATTATTAGTGTGTTAGTTATTGTGTGTATGTTAGTTATTTTGTGTGTTAGTTATTTGGTTGGAGAGAAGTTATCTATAAGTAGGGTAGTTTCTATTGAGAAGTTATGTTTTGGAAGTTATTAGTATGTTTGGCCAGAAGTTGTAACTTCTGAGAAGAGCAAGGCTCTTGTATGGTTAACTTGTAATCAGTACCTATAATATCTATGCAATTCGCAATTTCCCTTCCATCTTCCCTTAATCATAAATCTGTCATTGTTATTATTACTGTCCATTGTTGGGTTTGTATCAAATTGGTCCGACCTACTGGATGCCACCGAAGAAGATGGAGACAAAGGTTACTGCACTAGAAGAAAAAATCGCAACCATGGAGGTTTCCTTGAAGGAAATGCAGGAACAGAATAAAGAAAATCAAGAAAAAATTATTTCTCTACTTAGTTTGAGTAAAGGAAAGAATACTGCAGAATCATCACACAATAATGAGTCTGTAAGTACTAAACAAAAGAATTCTGAATTACATGGGGATGCGCTTGATGAATTTCGCTTGTCTGTTAAAAAAGTGGAACTGCCAATGTTCAATGGAGACGATCCCGCTGGTTGGATTGCGAGAGCAGAAGTTTATTTTAATGTCCAAAATACTCGTCCGGAGATAAAAGTTAATCTTGCGCAATTATGTATGGATGGTGCCACCATTCATTTCTTCAAAGGATTATTAGAGGAGAATGAAGGATTAACATGGGAACAATTAACATCTGCTATGTTGGAACGATACGGAGGGGTGAGTGACGGCAACGTCTTTGAGCAGTTATCGTCTCTACGGCAAGAAGAAAGTGTAGAAGAGTATATTGAAGAATTTGAAAGATTAACTTCGCAGGTTCCACGACTTCCTACTGATCAATACTTGGGTTATTTCGTTCATGGATTAAAAGAGAGCATCAGAGGAAAAGTGAGGAGTTTAATCACTTTGGGTACAGTTTCACGTCCGAAACTGATGAACGTGGCCAGGGCGGTTGAGCGCGAAACTGAAGGAGCGAGAAAAGATTGGGTTGCGCGCAAACGGGTCGGGTTCAATTCCGGGTCGCGCAATCAGGCACCTTTCAGTAACCGTTTCACGCCTAATAACCGAAGCAATCAAAGCGATTGGGTGTTAGTAACAAAGAACAGTGACGCGCGAGCAAGAAACCAAGAAGGAGCGCCTGTGCGCACGTCAAACGCGTCGTCGTCGGAGAAGACAGCGTCTTCGCTGCGTGAGAAATGATTTCGTAATCTGTCTTCACAGGAGATTGCGGAACGACGCCAAAAAGGATTATGCTTCAAATGTGGAGGTCCTTTCCATCCTCGACACCAATGTCCAGACAGAGCATTACGAATTCTAGTTACAGAAGATGACTCTGAAGAAGAGAATGAAGTAAGAATTATGAATGATGAAGATGTGGAAATCAATGCAGAGGAATTACGACTCAACATGCTGACTTTTGAAAATGTCTTGACTTTTAATAGATCAACTGAGTATTATCAAGACATATGTGACTCCATCAAGTTACAAGGAACCGTAGGAGCAGTACCCGTGTTAATGCTGGTTGATAGTGGGGCCAACAAGAATTTCATGTCAAGGCGTCTAGCTTTAGCTTTGGGATTGCGTATCAATAATACCTCTGTTAGACCTATAAAATTAGGGGATGGTTTTACGGTACATACTCATGGAGAATGTCACGGAGTCAATATCTATGTTCGGGGCGTATGCTGGCAAATAGATGTTGTGCTCTTTGACTTGGATGGTTACGATTTAGTATTGGGAATGGCGTGGCTATCGCAAATTGGGTGTACATGGATAGATTGGGCTGAGAAGAAAATGCGTTTTGACTACCAAGGAGAATGGATTGAGATAAGAGGGGTTCGTGCTAGGGAATGCGCTCCGTTACAAGCATATGTGGATGACAACCATTTTGTTCAACTGCAGTGTGGTAATCAACAGAGTATGGTGACACACGAACAGCAATTGGAGATGGAGGCAGTGTTGGATAAATTTGCAATCGTTTTCAAGGAACCACAGGGACTTCCTCCGGAGAGGCAGCAAGAACATGCTATACACATGATTGAAGGCCAAGGTCCGGTTAATGTTCGTCCTTACCGTTATCCTCACCATCACAAGTCCGAAATTGAAAAACAGGTAAAAGAATTGTTATTATCCGGAGTAATTCGACCCAGTCAGAGTGCTTTTTCAAGTCCGGTGATCTTAGTTAAAAAGAAGGACGGGTCATGGAGAATGTGTGTTGATTACCGTGCTTTGAATAAGGTAACTATTCCGGATAAATTCCCAATTCCTGTAATTGATGAACTGCTAGATGAGTTGCATGGTGCTAAATACTTTTCCAAAATTGATCTTAAATCCGGTTATCATCAAGTGAGAATGCGACCGGAAGATATTCATAAAACGGCTTTTCGTACTCATGAAGGTCATTATGAATATCTGGTGATGCCTTTCGGTTTAATGAATGCCCCCTCCACTTTTCAAGCTTTAATGAATAAAGTTTTCAAGCCGATGTTGAGAAAGTACGTTTTGGTATTCTTTGATGATATTTTGGTGTATAGTATGACATGGCAAGATCATCTACAGCATGTGCAATGGGTCCTGAATGTGTTGATCGAGCATCAGTTAGTAGCCAATCAAAAGAAATGTTCTTTCGGTCAATCATCTGTTGAATATTTGGGTCATGTAATTTCTTACGAAGGTGTCTCCATGGATCCTTCCAAAGTCAGCAGTGTGTTAGATTGGCCAATCCCCAAGAGTGTCAAAGGAGTTAGAGGATTTCTGGGTCTGACTGGGTACTACCGAAAGTTTATACGTGACTATGGTAAAATCGCAAGACCTCTGACAGATTTAACTAAGAAGGATGGTTTCAAATGGGGAAGCAAAGAACAAGCAGCCTTTGAAATTCTTAAGAAGAAGGTCACATCAGCCCCTGTGTTGGCATTACCTGATTTTACTAAGGAGTTCTTCATTGAAAGTGATGCTTCGGGCAATGGATTGGGAGCTATCTTAATTCAAGATAAGAAACCAATTGCTTTCTTTAGCAAAGGACTTAGTGAGAGGAACCTGAATAAGTCGGCTTATGAGAAAGAATTGATGGCAGTAGCTCTAGCCATACAGCACTGGCGACCTTACTTACTAGGAAGCAAATTCACCGTATGCACGGATCAGAAAAGCCTCAAACAGTTGATGCAACAACGTGTAACTACCATGGATCAACAAAATTGGGTTGCTAAACTCTTGGGATATCAGTTTGACATCATCTACAAACCTGGTTTGGAAAATAAAGGAGCAGATGCATTATCTCGACAGATTGAAGGCAATACCAGCAACATGGTTTCTAATGATATAATAACTATTCATTCCATGGTTTTTTGTCCTGAATGGAAAGACTTTGGGGCTGTCCAGGAAGAGGTACAACAAGACCCAACACTGCAGGCCATTGTTTCAGCCTTGCAGAGAGGGGACACCACAAAACCTGGGTTTGATATTCAAAAGGGGACTCTTTTGTATAACGGCAGATTGGTTATAGCAACAACTTCTAAATTCATTCCTACACTTCTCAAGGAGTTTCACAGCACTCCCACAGGAGGACACTCTGGTTTTTACCGTACTTACCGTCGGTTGGCTGCTAATCTTTATTGGCCAGGTATGAAAAAGGACATCCAAGAATTTGTGCAAAACTGTACAGTATGTCAAAGTAATAAATATGTTGCCTCAGCTCCTGCTGGTCTCCTTCAACCACTTCCAATTCCAAGTCAGATTTGGACTGATATTTCTATGGATTTCATTACCGGTCTTCCAAAATCAAAAGGGTTTGAAGCTATCTTCGTGGTGGTTGATCGGCTATCCAAATACAGCCATTTCATACTTCTAAAACGTCCTTATTCAGCAAGGTCGTTAGCGGAGATATTCACCAAAGAAGTGGTACGCCTTCACGGTATTCCTGAATCTATTCTCAGTGATAGAGATCCGATCTTTGTGAGTAATTTTTGGCAAGAGCTTTTCAAACAACAAGGGACACATTTAAAGATGAGCACTGCATACCACCCACAGACGGATGGCCAAACTGAAGTGGTCAATCGTTGTTTGGAAACATTCCTACGTTGTTTTATTGCTGATCAACCCAAGACTTGGGCTGTGTGGATTCCTTGGGCAGAATACTGGTATAACACAACTTTCCATGCTTCTACCGGTACAACTCCTTTTGAAGCAGTTTATGGTCGTCCTCCTCCGGTGATCACGAATTATCTCCCTGGTGAAGTCAAAGTTGAAGCAGTACAAAGGGATTTGGCTGATCGTGATGAGTGTTTGAGACAAATGAAGCGTCATCTAAACCGCGCTCGTGATAGAATGAAAACACAAGCAGATAAGCATCGTAAAGAACGCTCATTTGAAGTTGGTGATTTGGTATTCTTGAAATTGAGACCTCATGTACAACAATCTGTAGCAACCAGAATCTGCCCCAAACTGTCTCCACGCTACTTTGGGCCGTTTAAGGTACTCCAACGTATTGGTGCTGTTGCTTATCGATTAGACTTACCACCCGCATCACGGATACATCCAGTTTTCCATGTTTCTCTGCTCAAAAAGGCTGTAGGTACTGCTGCTGTCCACCCAAATCTTCCGGCAAATTTGGAGGTCTCTGAAGAATCTGTATGGGAACCTGAGGCGGTTTTAGATCACAGGATGGTGCATCGTAATGGTGAGACTATTCCTCAAATCCTTATCCATTGGACTCATAAACCAATTGAGGAAGCTACATGGGAATATAAGGCCTTCATTGTGGCACAGTTTCCTTCTTTCAGCCTTGAGGACAAGGCTGGTTCTCATGAGGGCGGCAATGATAGCACACCAAGAAGTGTCAAGGGCAAACCAGTAATTTGGAGAGTATATGAAAGGAGAAATAAGAAGAAGAAATAATATATTAATAGATAATTATTAGTGTGTTAGTTATTGTGTGTATGTTAGTTATTTTGTGTGTTAGTTATTTGGTTGGAGAGAAGTTATCTATAAGTAGGGTAGTTTCTATTGAGAAGTTATGTTTTGGAAGTTATTAGTATGTTTGGCCAGAAGTTGTAACTTCTGAGAAGAGCAAGGCTCTTGTATGGTTAACTTGTAATCAGTACCTATAATATCTATGCAATTAGCAATTTCCCTTCCATCTTCCCTTAATCATAAATCTGTCCTTGTTATTATTACTGTCCATTGTTGGGTTTGTATCAAGTAATTCGATACAAACGTGAATTTTGCTTGAAATTGTGTAATCCTTGCATTAACTCTGCAATTTTGACCAAATCACCCTGCATGAAGCTTTCTCCCAAATTCTTCCAAACCAAAGCTGCACTCTCAATGAAGATCAGCCTCTATGCAATTGGAGGCGTGACCGAGCTTCAAATCCATGAATGGACAAGGTTGTTGCACCTTCGACGAGCTTCAAAGCTTGGATCAAACGTATCTCTTATAGGAAAACTATGATCAATAAATCTGTGCTTGTTCTTGGTGATCATCGCTCTCCTCATCCGGTGTGACCAAGAATTATAATTCCCCCAATCCAATGGAGGTGAAACGAGGACCGCCGCCAGATTCTCAACGGAATGAACAAAGAAAGGACTCATATGAACCTGTGAAGCATCCACCACATTCAGAGGTGGAGCATTCAAGCTGATTGATCCATGTTTCATATTTCTTGGCATGGCTACGGTTGCGCAGAGCTCCCGAAGGGAGTTTTGAAATACCATAATAGAAACCAAGAGACTGTAGAAATGAAAGTAATGAACTTCATTCATAAATGCAAATGGACCGAGAGGTACATATATGGTATTCATATGCAACTAAGGTAATGGTAGCTAGTTAACCAACGTTATAACTAAATATAACAGGAAATAGTAAATTAACTAACTACTGTTTCTTATCATGTAATATATAGGATTGATTTTAAAATGATTATTTTTCCAATATTTGTTGATATGCTTCATGTTTGGTGTTGACATAGAACAAAATGGATTTTGAAATGATTAAATTTTTTTCTTTCTTCTGGTGATTAGTGTGCTGATGAATCAAACCAAATTGGAACTTATTTAAAAATGGAGTTTTGTATTCAGGTAATGTGTACTTGTTCTATTTTGTAAATAATCTGGAACTTATTTTGCAGCTTACAGTTTGGAAGAAATAGATGAAAAAACTAGGTCTTTTCGTGACTCAGCAAAGTACAGTGCAGGCGATGGAGTTAGTGCCCTCGATGTGAGTACCAAATACTTTAAAACTTCGTTGACATTTAATTCTCTTATTTTTGGTTTGGTTAACTTTGTTTTTTTAGCTTTGTTGGTTAGTAAAATCTAAATGATGAGTGTTTGTAAGTTTGGCCTATTACACGACTCTTGGAATGTTGTTTTAATTGTTTGAAATTGAGCATTTGGCATGAATGGAATGCCCAATTTTGTAGTTATTTTGGGTCCTTTTCATCAATTTTCTCTTTCAGTTCTCATTTTGGGAATTGATGTTTTCTTTCTTATTCATTTTTGTCTTTTGTATGAGTAGATGTGTGGAGTTTGATATAAGATTGAGGTTTCCATTCTTTTCCTAGATGAAAATGTCCGTGGTGTTAAAATGATATCACGCTTAATTTACATGCATTTGGGGTTGGCCAGCATTTGGTTTAAGTTGTTCATGAAAATATTTTGAGTAAAAGAAAAGGTAATTGAGGCTTAATTTTCATGCATTCGGGGTTGGGCAGCATATGACTCATCGTTGAACTTGTTCATAAAAATACTTTGAGAAAAAGAAAATGTAATTGAGAATTAGAAAGCGCTTGACCATTATTTTTGGTTTTATTAGCCTGTACTTTTTCTTAGTTCTGAGCGCTACCCTATTTTAATATGATATATATTATAATTGTTTCCTCAACCTCAACATTAGTAAGTTTATCTGTTCTGGTCTATATTTTTGTGCAGAAATTTCAAGGGCTTCTATACTCAACAGCAATTGCAGGTGAGTTTAATGTACACTTGTCCTATATTGGCACTGTTCTGCTCCTTTCAATAAATTTTTCTTCCTCTTATTTTCATGCGATCCTTTTGCCTTTTCTTGTCGTGTTGCTGTTATATGAATGGAGTGGATGAATTGGTGATTTGGATGGCTTCTAGAATTATTATTTGGTTTAATTACTCACTATGTCCCTGAACTATTGAGTTTTTAAATAGGTCACTGAACTAAAAAAATTTGGTCCCTGAACTTATTAATAAACTGTACTTAGATCCCTGTATTTTAATTGGATCTATAAACTTTTAAATAATTTGTATTTAGGTCCCTGTATTTTAATTGGATCTATAAACTTTTAAATAATTTGTATTTAGGTCCCTAAACTCAGTTTGTAATTGAATCCCTGAATTCAAGGACCTAATCACATTTTTTAAATGTTTAAGGAGCTAATTACAAATTATTTAAAAGTTTTAACATAGAGGTGCCCAATTTCAGAATGTTGACAAGTTCACTGACCCAAATTCCAATTACAAATCTTTATAGTTCATTGACCCAAATTCCTAATCTTTTTTATTTTTTCCATAGGAGGGAACTCTGGTAGTTTTTTGACTGTTATTTTTTTACTGTAAAAGTATAACCACCAGAACAAAGCCCTCCTCCTGCCCCACACATACACCCGAGCACAAAGCAGGGTACAAAACTTTTATATAATTTACTTGAAGTTTGTTGCTTCAGTTATCATAATTACATTTCAATGAGCTGTGTGCAATGTAGTTAATTCTCTTGTGCTACATTTAAGCCTTTGTTTTACACTGTGGTCGGTAATGGTTCTCTTGTCAATTTTTAGGAGGACAATTGGGTAGGAGATACCTCTTTTAGATTGGTTTTGTGACTTTATCCTTTATCTTCCTTGCACAGCTCTTCTATCTACGATTTTATATTATAATGTTTGAGATTCCATTGTTTCTTGTATTTCCTCCTTTTTTATTTAAAATTGACAGGGACTCTAAATTGGTTCTCCTTGACACTTTTTTCTTTTGTGCTAAATATCTAATTATCTTATTTACTATTTTATTTTAATATTGACATTTGACAGCATGCTGATTCTTCCTTACACAGCTCTTCTATCTACGATTTTATATTATAATGTTCGAGATTCCATTGTTTCTTGTATTTCCCCCTTTTTTATTTAAAATTGACAGGGACTCTAAATTGGTTCTCCTTGACACTTTTTTCTTTTGTGCTAAATTTCTAATTATCTTATTTACTATTTTATTTTAATATTGACATTTGACAGCATGCTGATTCTTCTGTATGTAATATCTCAGTGCCTTCTAAAGCAATAGAGCTTTATTTGGATGTGAGAAGGCTCATTCACGAACAAATTCAGGTACGTGTATACTTTGTCTTCTCTGACTTTTGGGTTTGACATCTGTTTTCCTTTGAAATTTTTTTCGACCTATATGTTAATAGTTTTCTCTTGCTTCATTTAGAGTTATACTGAACCATACACAGACAAGCTCCTTCCAGATTTGCTTCCTCAGGAGCAACATGTGTTTACACTTGTTCTAGATCTCAATGAGACATTGATTCACTATATTTGGACTGTAAGACTTTGATTGTTAACTATCTTATAATTATTATATGTAATTTCTCATTTTTCAGTAACATATCATAGCAGCTTGCTAGTGCTTATTTTTTTGAGGTTTTTTTTCCGATAATATTGAGCATTTTATATTTTATTTGTATGTAAAGCGGGATACAGGATGGCAAACATTTAAGAGACCTGGTGTTGATGCTTTCTTGGAACATCTAGCTCAGTTTTATGAAATTGTTGTGTATACGGATGAACAAAATATGGTAAACTAATTTTGCTTCTTCCTTTCTGAATGGATACTTATTATTCTTGTGATGAGTTGATAGGACACTGTGTTTGGATTTAGGCTTTAGCCCAATAGAGGGGCTGAATAGGAAATTAGGAATGATGTGGCAATATTATGTTAGGAGGGGAAGGCTTACAAGAGAGAGGAGAGGAGAATAGGTATCATTGTGAAGTTTAAGAAATTAGTTAGGAGAGATTCTCTCTGGTTTAGGAGTCTTGGACTCTGGTTTGTTCTTGCTGTAATTGAGCTATTTCTCCATTTTCCATTGCATCAAATTCAGATTTATTGTTCTTGAATTTACGGGTTCTATCAATGGTCCGACCTGCCGGTGGAGCCAGTGAAGTCATGACACCAGAGATGTCGGCACGTTTGGATGCAGTGGAAGTGCGATTCAGTGTACTGGAAAATTCATGGCATCAAAGCTGATAGAGTTTGCAAAACTGCGAGAATGTCGTTCTGGCAGGGGTGCTCATTCTTCCGCTTACACTGAAGATTCAATTTCCGAATCTAAGATGTCGTGGAAGAAGATGGAAGCAGTTTCAAAGGGGAATGGGTTTGAAGGTCAAACTCTGTGCTGGTGTTGCAAGAAAAGAATATGGGGGTAGTATAAGCAAAGGGCCCGAGTGACTGAGTCCAAACAGAGGCGACGCAAAGGGAAGAAGTAAGTGAGAAGAAGGTGAAACAAGCGACAAAATCATATCCGCCTATTAATGCATTGAAGCCTGATCGATTCGTGGTGGCTTGTTCGGGGCCAGATCCACCGCTTGTGTTACGTCTGGTGACCGTTGTGTAGTCGCTGTTGGAGAAAACGGCGAACAAATCACAGTGGAGGTACGCTTTGACACATCTAATGGGGGAAGAGAAAGTGCACCCGAATCTGGTGTTGCACCGTCTGAACACACCGCCACCGTTGCCAGAACTACCGAACGAAGAAACACCATGTGAGCCGCATCCTCCGCCAGAACCGCCAGATCTGCTTTTGTCTCTGCCCTCTGGCCTTGCATGCTCCTCGCAAAGAGTTTGTGCCATTGTTAGGGTTGGAATGGGTCGAATTCCCAAATCCCATGATTAACGGGTTTGGGCCCGAGTTTTGGATTCTAGCTTTGTTCCACCACTGATTTATGCTTTCATGGGTAGTCTCGTGAGATTGCAATTGGACTGGAAGCTGTGGTATCTCTCTTGTTGGGGACTTTGCTTAGTAATGAGATGGATCTTGTTACACATGCAGCAGAATATCACCGACTTGCTTTTACAACCACTATTTTTACTGGGATTTCTCAAGCAACTCTTGGGATCTTTAGATTGGGATTTTTGATTTACCTCTTATCTCATGCTGCTATCGTCGGTTTTATGGGAGGTGCTGCCATCACAAATTGCCCAATTGATATTCTAAAAGGAGAGAAAGAAGGAAGCCCCAAATGGCTATTCTTCACAAGAGGTATGTTCTATTTGTTAATGGGTCGGTGCTTAACTGAGAAAATGAGTAAAGAAATAAAAAGTGAATTATGTCAATCAGCCTTGCTTATAGATATAGTGGGCCAAGACCCATCCAATGATGTCAAATATCGGCCATGGTGGCGCCATAGCGCTATGACGTGGCGGAAATTGGGGACGACGCCATAAAAAAACGGTTATTTAACGGAATGGCAATGGCGGCGCCATGGCGGGTGCTATACGCGTGGCGGTTGTGGCGGTACGGCGGCATATGGCGGACGAAACAGATTTTTTTAAAAAAACCGGGCGAAATCGCAGTGGATCGGAGGCGAAATCACTGAATCTCGCCTTTCGTGCACAAGTAGAAACGTCTTTTGCAGCTCGCTGGTGGAATCGCAGTGGATCGGAAGCAAAATCGCTGAATCGCGCCGTTTTTGCGAATTCAATGTTGGAAGAAACTCTGCTCGGGTCGGATCCAAGACCCGGTTGATTGCGGCGCATTTAGGGTTTCTAAGGGAGAAGATGATGTTATTGGGCCGGGTCTATGTTGAATCATGGGTATTTAGTTGGCCCATTGTGTAATAGGTTTTTAGGGTTTATTTTTTTTACTGATACTTACTTTTTACTCAATTTTTCTGCACACCTTTCCTCTTCCACTAGTCAGCCACGAACCCAATTTCTTCGTGTATCATCTCTGCGCAACGCATCATCTCTGCACATCATCCCTCATCTCCCTCTTCTCTCCCTACGAATGAGACCAACTCAGGCGACGCTTTCTCCCGACGACGGAGGCACAACACTTTCTTCCAGCGATGGCAACGACTCTTCTGAGTTCTCTCTCAGTCTCTGTTCTCCCCCACCGTTCCTGTCTACCTTTATTTTGACATATATTGATTTTCATTTGTTTTTTATAGTTATTTTGTGTGTGTATATACATATATTAAGCTGTCTGCCATGGCGTCCGCCATATGCCGTTACGCCATCCGCCATATGTTTATGGCGGATTTTTGGCTCGCCGCCATGAACCGCCATCCGCCATTGACAACACTGGACCCATCCCAAGAAACTTACGCTGTACGTATAATCATTCTCCCAACATATGTGCAATCAATTTTTTTGGGCTTAATGGACCCATCTCAAGTGAACAATCCAAGTGAAATAAGGAAATACAAAGGGATTGAATATTTGAGGATTGTCCCTGTTTTTGAGTACAGAAAACGGAGCACACAATACCAGAAGGATTTTAAAAGGAAACATGTTATTGCTAATCTTGCATCTATGGAGCTTGAATTGGACAAGTCAGGGGAGGAATCTAGATACACTTTGAAGCCTTTTAAGAAGTTCATTTTTTGCAAAGAATAGGGAGAAAGAAATAGTATCAGCACTCCAATCTATATTTCTTCCTTGGTGGATATAGCAAATGGGCTTGTCATGTTGCAGGGAAATTGTATAACAAATGTTTATCTCTTGTGGCTGGGTATTTATTACAGAAGTTGCAGCATTAGATATATTGGATGCTTCAA
Organism: Astragalus membranaceus; assembly: GCA_039519185.1. Lineage (NCBI taxonomy): Eukaryota > Viridiplantae > Streptophyta > Magnoliopsida > Fabales > Fabaceae > Astragalus > Astragalus membranaceus. The sequence goes on along the minus strand of CM076848.1, from coordinate 102,274,536 downwards.
GTGAGTTTTTTATTCTCTTAACTCAAGCTAAGACTGATGATGTCCTAAACTCTATGAATTTAAAGGAAAGCAAATGCATGTTGACAATCAAAGGCAGTGAGAATGTAGTGGGGCAGCATGCTCAATCGTTTGAAGTTGGCTTGTCAAGTTTCCAACAATGGGACCCTGGGGGAAAACACTTGGTTCTCAATTACTGTTCCTCAGGGAGTGTTCCTACGCAAATTGTTGCATTGATTGTTTTACTGGGACTCAAACCCCTTGATTGCTTGCAAGTTGTTCATGCCATGCTCGTGCCTCCAACGAGAAGTGAACATATGTACTCGAAATGTCAACGTCTTTATCCGAGCCTTGAGGACAAGGCTGTTTTTCTAGCGGCCGATAGGGATAGCACACTGTTTGGATTTGGGCTTTAGCCCAATAGAGGGGCTGAATAGGAGATTACGAATGATGTGGCAATATTATGTTAGGAGGGAAAGGGTTTTAAGAGAGAGAGAGAGAGAGGAGAGGAGAATAGTTATCATTGTGAAGTTTGTTAAGAAATTAATTAGGAGAAATTCTCTCTGGTTTAGGAGTCTTGGACTCTGGTTTGTTCTTGCTGTAATTGAGCTATTGCTCCATTTTCCATTGAATCAAATACAGTTTTATTGTTCTTGAATTTACGGGTTCTATCATGAGTATTCATATATTGTTGCCTTTTTTGATTTCTGCAGTTTGTCGACCCTGTTTTAGATAGGCTGGATACCAAGCATTGCATAAGATATAGGCTATCGAGACCTGCTACCAAATATCAAGATGGGAAACATTTCAGAGTAGGTTTGAGCTGCAGTTCTTGTTTTATTCACCCTCAAGTTATATCTTTCCTACTGTTCTTTCTTGTGTGCGGTTTCACAAAACTTATTATTTATGATGTCCCAAATCCCAGTAGAATTGAGGCTTCACCTTGAATTTTGTATCCATGAGTATGACATGAATTTGATTTTCAGGGAAAATAGTAGAGTAAGTAGCGTAAAACAATAAAAAAGAAAATGAAATTTAATGTATTAGAGAATAATAACTTCTCTTGAATCTGGAAGAATAGTAATTTCACTTGAATCTGGAAGATATTAAACTTCCAGTATTGTGTTGCTCGCTCATTCTTGTTATTTTATGTTGATACTACAGAACTGTAGTGGTGTGTCAAATGCTTATGAGAAGATGTTCTCCTTACTTGACAGGACCTTTCAAAGCTAAACAGAAATCCAGCAAAAGTTCTTTATTTGAGTGGTCATGCTTTAGAAGGTTGCCTTCAACATGAGAACTGTGTACCTATTAAGCCATGGCTACAGACTGATAAAGATGACACAGCTCTTTTGGATTTTATACCATTTCTCGAGTGTAAGCTCACCCACAAGATCTGTTCAACGAGGAATTTGTTTGAAATTATTACTTTGACATTTTATACATGCAAAAATTGCATTGTCTCCTTCATTTTCTATGTGCAGTTGTTGCCCGTAGCAGTCCAGCTGATATAAGACCAGTGCTAGAATCTTACCAGGGATGTGACATTCCAGATGAATTCCTTAGGCGTTCCAAGGACCACCAGAGGTAACATTTTTAAGTTTTGTGCTTTTTAGTTTTTTATAAGCTTTAGAGAAGTAGTAAGATGTAGTTTTGTTAGACTCCATGTACACTTGTCTGGTCTAATTATTAAATACAGAGGTAAAAAGTTAGTTTTTTTTTTTTAAATTTAATATGTGAATCTTGATGCTTTTCCTTTATGTTAAGTCATTTCCTCTCACCTTCGACTTTATTTTACTTTTAGTTTTGTTTCTCTTTTCCCTTTTTCTTGGATGGTGTGTTTGGAACCAGTAAGGCAGTAACCAGAATTGAGAAGAAAAGAATGAGAGGGAGAGAGAAATTGAGAAGAAGAATCAGTGAAATCCCTAGAAATTGGGGATTCCCTGCCAAATGGCTTAACCCCTTTCCACTGTATTAACAGTATATGTTTTACAAAATGAATGAATGAATGATTCCTCCACTCCTTACAATCAGTATTTATATGCATCTAAAGATCTAAAGTCCCTACTAACTAACTTGCCAGCTGTACAACAGCTTTACAAGTCCCTTATTACAAGTCCTAACATGGTGGGAGGTGGATATTATGTTTGGAATTTATTGGGAGTGGATGCTGGAATTTTCTAATTTTTTTTTGTTCTTATCCGTTTAGTGATTTACATGTATGCAAAAACCGAGGGTGTCAGTGAAACTTGAGTGAATTGGTGTTTTTCAATGTGTCACATCGAATTAATTTGTTCACATTGAATTAGTATGTACTAGAAGTTGTAAGCCTGTGCACCCAAAAAAAGATGTAAGCTTCAAAGGCATCTTTCCATTAGACACTGGATAAAAAGTAGATTCTATTTGTTGAGGCGGTTTATATCTTCCCTGATAATACCATGATGAATTTCCGTTTATAGGTCTACTACATATTCTATGGTTTGGTCACATTTTAGTGGTGGAAGGCTCATATAAATAGTTATAATTTATTTGACATGTTCAAGTAACCTATTTTTTATGTTTCCAAATGATTCAGGAGAATGCAAGAACAGAAGCACCGTGGTCGCCTCTGGAAATAACACTGAACTAGATACAAAATCGTACTGCTTCAAGGATAGGAAATGAGAATACTGTCAGTTTCTATACAAGTTGATGTGTTAATAAATCACATTAATTCTAGACACAACATAGATTTGTTTTCAGCCAGTCTCCATAATTAATTTTCCTCTGATTCCATTACTGGAAAACACATTGATTACGAGGAAGAATGGAAGAATTTCCTTTTCTGTCTTTATTAAAGAACTGCTGTAAGTTTAGTTTGTGATCTCCATCTCCATCAACAGGGTTTTTCCCCTGTATGGCTGTATCTGTATTCGTTATTGATTATTAAGGAATTTGACATGCAGATTCTGCAATTGATATACTGCTTTTGTCTACGTGATATGGTAGAGGATTTTATTTGCTGCTCTTTTGACTGAGTTTTGTGCCGGTCCTTGCACGTTCCGGCACCTGTTAAGATTATGTTTGGTTCCGCGTCTTGAGGGATAATTGTTCAAAAGCTATGATGTGTAGCTTCCTATTTGACGTGCGTTTAAATGAAAATCATGAAAATCACCGTGAATACGAACACATACTAGATAATTTTGTGTGAACGTATATGGTGTATTGATGTACTATTTTATATTAGGTTCCCTTCAGAAATACTCTATATTTGGTTAGTAAAATATGCAATTAGCTTGACATTTTTTAATTCAATAATTGCCAATTGAATTGCACCGTAAAAAAATTTACATTGATCATTAGGTAATAATAAATTACAATACATTGATGATACCCTTTAGTTTGATAGACAGATGTACAAAATTTTTGTTTTTTTGTCGATTTAGATGAAATGGTAAATAAATACTAGACACTATTATATGGTCACTCGGATTTGAACTCAAGAGCTGGAGTCCCATTTTGCTAAAACTATCTATGCCACTGGTAGTGAGGACACAAAAGTTCAATTTATTTTATTCATTCCACCTAAATCTCTTTTTTGTTTTTGAATGAAAAACGTTTTAAATTTAGTATCGCAGTCTATTATTAGGTCCCACTCAAAGGACATTAAAATAATAACTTTTCAATCAACTACTAATACAGACAGTTTTACCTTTTTGTTGCTTTTCACTTTTTTAAAATAAAACTATTCTACACATATAAAAAAAATAGGCAAGTGGTAAGGTGTAGACAAAAAAATGTTGATCCAATCCAAGAATCAGAATTTGCTATACGAGGAATGATGAAAGCTGTGAAGCCTAAACCTTGCTAGCGACAAGTAATTCCATCAACATCAACATATATATGAATATCTGCCTCAAACTTGCTTTCTTTTCTGCCTAACCAAGCACCTCACAAATCCTTGTTGTTATTGTTATGGGATAAGATCATCATAATGCAGGTAGGTTATTGTAAGAAGCGGTTCTTACATATCACATCCTTAGAGTTAGATGTCATTGTCTTGATCATATTGAGGCACAGCACAGGGCAAGAATTGTTCTTCTATACGAATTGTTCTCCTTTTTGTAGACTTTATTAATCATTGAGCTTAACACTATAGTAACAGAGATTGAATCCTCATAGGTACTTGTGGGACAAGTTATGAGAGAGAGTGACACAAACAATATAATAATAAAAACCTTGTAGACGTTTTTTATACTACTAGTGAAGGCTTAAGTTGAGACCAAACACAAGGGTTTGGGTTGTCTATCCCTTGGATCGGAAGTATTGTAAGTGTATAATCATTAAATTCGTAACTTTAATTTGTTTTTCTCTTTTTAATAAAATAAAATAGAGGAAGTACTCTTTTTTTAAATGATTTTTTCTTTAAGAAGGTTTGCATCAGAAGGTTTTTTAACGAGATTCTCTTCTTTCTCTTTGCCCCCCAAAAAAAGATTTATTAAATAGTATAAATTAATTCTTATCTGCAATTAAGGTTTTGTTTAGTAAAAAGCAGTAGATAGCGAGTTTATAGCAAATGAGCTGATAGAGGACAAGCGATGAATTCAACTAAACTATAAAATATCCTTGTAGGGGGATGGCCTATTATGAATGGGACTCATACAGAGTAGGTTATCACTGGTACCACCTTTTGTTGTGCATTAATTGCATTTTTTAAATAACCCAACAAACAACCACTTCCCCTCTCTTAATTAGTCTCTAATTCTCTTTCTTACTCACTGTACAATACATTTTCCCTTGTTTTTGTCTTCTCTCACACTTTGTTTACCTTTCACATGGGAGAAGCTCAAGAATTGAAGCTTCACAATATGGGTGGTAAGTCATCTTCCAAGTTTATAAACACAAAGCTTACTTCTCTTAAGACCTTTATTGCTTATTTTCTTTACCTATGTTATATCATTTTTTGTTATCATTTCCACCCCAACTATTTTTGTTTAGCTGAGATATCCTTAGTCTCTTGTAGTAGAATTTCTATTATGTTCTTGATTTTGCTGTTGATGTCGTTAAGGTTGATTGCTCTGGGACTTTGCTCCTAGAGGTTTTTAGTGTTTTTTCTTGGCGCGTAGCCCCTTATGCCTAAAAAACCAACTTTGTGCAATCAATTACATATTATTTAAGTTGATATATTGAACAATTGGTGTGATATTTTTTTTTGTAGAGGATAATGGAACCAAGGAAACCTTTTCATTAGAGGACAATAATTTTTCCAATGAAATGAATCAATCAATGACAAATAAAAGATATTATCGTTGGTTCCTCATAACCCTTTATGCAACACTTGTGTTGCTAGGGCAATCAGCTGCAACACTTCTTGGAAGATTGTACTTTCAAAAAGGAGGAAAGAGTAAATGGATGGGAACACTTGTTCAACTAGCTGGTTTCCCAATTCTTCTACCTTATTATTTTTTCATCTCATCACCATCCAAAAATCTCAACACAAATAATACCAATAATACCCTTCATCATCAAAATCAACCATCTAATTTAATGTTAGCATTTGTCTATGTCTCAATTGGATTACTTGGAGCATTAGATTGTTACTTATACTCATTTGGTTTATTGTACTTACCTGTCTCTACTTATACACTCATTTGCTCATCTCAATTGGCTTTCAATGCTTTATTCTCATACTTTCTAAATTCATTTAAGCTCACACCTTGCATAATTAACTCTCTAGTCCTTCTTACAATTTCCTCATCCCTCCTTGTTTTTCAAAATGAAGAGTCACCAAATTCCACAAAAATTTCCAAGAAAATGTATGTGATTGGATTCATATGCACTCTGGCTGCTTCTGCTGGATATGGATTAGTACTTTCCCTAACACAACTTGCATTCAATAAAGTTATGAAAAGTGAAAATTTCAAAGTGGTTATGGATATGATAATATATCAATCACTTGTAGCTACTTGTGCTACTCTAGTTGGATTTTTTGCAAGTGGAGAGTGGAGTGGTATAAAGAAAGAAATGGAGGTATATGAAATGGGAAAGGCTTCTTATGTGTTGACTTTGACTTTCACGGCTTTAACTTGGCAACTCTTTGGTATTGGTTGTGTTGGATTGATTTTTGAGGTTTCTTCACTTTTCTCTAATGCTATAAGTGTTTTGGGTTTGCCTATTGTTCCTATATTGGCTATTCTAGTTTTTCAAGACAAAATGCATGGAATCAAGGCTATTTCTATGGTGCTAGCTGTTTGGGGATTTGTTTCGTATTTGTATCAACAGTATCTGGATGAATATAGCAACTCCAACACAGAAAACATACGCTCTTTCCGTATTCATAAAGCTTCTTCACCTTTAGAAGAGGGTAATATAGATGAATTAGCTAAGGTTTGAGTCATCATTTTGTGGCTAGAAATATATATTGTAGTGTGTAAGTATTTTTTTTTTTTTTAATAATGGATATTTTGATTCCAATGTCATTGCACATAAAATTATTGTAAACCTATTGAGTGTTATAAGATTTAGTTCTTTAATTTTCTAAATTTTATTCCCTAAATAGTCACTTATTATTAAGGTTTTAAAAAAAAAAGGATGTAAATGCTGTTTGGACGGTAACATCATAGTTTTCTATGTCTTTTTGACCGTGTTTGAGACTAAATCTATTGTATTTGATCAAGATTCTCTGGTATATCTCGTACTGTAACATGATTACGAATTTAAAATGTAAGCATTCTTGATTGAAAAGTGTTCATTTTTTCTCTAGGTCAATTATTTGTTGGACTCTGGTCAAGACCCATGCTAGAATAAAACTGTCATTGAAAAGCAATATGTAAGACTAGATTTTGTTCCATCAAAGAAAGACACTAGATTTTGATAAACTTAATTTCCTATTAAGAAAAAAGTAAACTACAGATTTTATTTGAGTGTTAACACCTAAAATAGCTAAGTCCCTAGCCGAGGAAGCCTCAGTCGAGGTAAGTGCTCAGCCGAGTTTACGTGGAATGATTTCTACAAATTTCTAGCGAGGAAGAAGCCGAAGGGCTATGAAGTAGCCTATTTTTCTCCCATTCTTCCTATATTCCTACACTATCTCTAAGAAAGAAACCACAACAAGAGATGTTGGTAGCCTTAGAAGATTGTGATCAATGGGATAAGCTTCCTGAGAAGAAGGGGCACGTTCTGCCCAAGGCTAAAGTGAGAAATCCTTGCCGAGGGTGGCATAGAGGCCTACTCTTAAGAAAAATATATATAGAAGAGCTTGAATGTTATGTTCAGACTCAATTCTTATGCTAAAACTGCTAAGAGGATAGCTTTGCTTGCTGAAGTGAGAGATCTCAGCCGACGAGTGACTCAGCTGAGGAGCAGGTAGTTGAGGGTCTTATTTGCTGAGGATTTTGCAGGAAATTTTAACTAATGCAAGGAAGTTGCTTTGGGAGCAAGCAAGTGAAGCATGTGGAAAATGCGTTGAGGGTTGCAAGTCAAGACCTGGAGCATTTGATGGGAATGCGGATAAGGCGCCTAAAAGATATGAACTAGAGGTTTCTACCCACTTTCTGTGCTAGTGGACGTTATGGAGTGGAGCGCTTTTCCTAGGTTTTAGGGTATGTCAGCTTCATTGACTAACTAAAACACTTAAGCTAGAAGATCAAACTGTCTTCCTTAAGAGTAGAGTATATTGAAGTAAGTTAAAGTCAACGAGAGTGACAAGACTGATAGTTTGCAAGCCAATCACAGGCTACAACACTGATAGTTTTCTTCCACAGCTCTATTGACTGTCACACTAGTTTTTTCCAAGTTCTAGCAACTTAAACCTCTAAGAAAACATCTTAGCCCTCTTCCCCAACAATACAAAAACCAATGATTATTTTTCAGAAGGTATTTAACCCTTAAGACCTACTTAGGCATCTTCATTAAAAATTTGACACTACAACAAAATAGACAAGCGGCGGCGGTTGCAAAAGCATTCTGCGGCGGTTTTAACCGCGGCCAAATGCCACTGGCGGCGGTTTTAGAACCGCTGCAGTTACCTCCGCCGCGAGGAAACTCTGCGGCGGTTTTAGCAACCGCTGGAATAACCGCCTGGAGCAGTAATTAACGGCGGTTTGTCTTTTGCGGCGGTTCTCACCTGCCGCTAACTAGTTCGTTAACACCCCATATTTCTGCGGCGGTTTGGTATTTGCGGCGGTTTAGAACCGCCACTAAACAATTCCTAAAGCCAGTATCCTTAGCCAGCTGCGACTGTTTTGTGGGTGTTTGTGGCGGTTCAGAACCGCCACTAAACCATTTCTGTGATGGCATATTCGTTACTTATCTGGAGCGATGTTTGCGGTGGTTCAAAATCCGAGGACAAAACTACTTTTAGTTTAAAGGCTCAAAAATTGTTTTGTTATTTATAACAATATTTTCTCAAATTATTTAAAGACATAAAATTATAAAGTCATTCATTCATACTTTTAAAGTAAAATAACAATAATATCAAAAGGTACTACTGTCCCAAAATATCAAAAGATACAGGGTTTAGGAGTATAAATAAATTTCCCCAATATAAGAACATGTTTTTCAACATTACTAGTTAATAACAAATCCTAAATCTAAAGAGTAGATGTTGGTCCACGATGTGTTGGGGCATGACTAGCAGATGAAGTGCACATTGCTTCAGCAGGTGAACGTAAATCTGCAGCCTGAAGTTAAACAAAAATAATTATAAAAATTAGTCTTAAAAGATTTAGTAAAATATCAGTTAACGAAGCAAAAGATTCAATGAAAATCTCCAGTTAAGGAAGCTTAGATGTTAAAACTTAGATGTGACCAATATAGTTACTAAAACCAATGAAGTTATGAAAGCAAAATAAAACCAATAGTTTAATTCTAGAATAAAGTTATGACAGCATAATAGTTTAATCTCCAGTACAAAAATAAAGCTATGACAGCATAATAGTTTAATTCCAGAAATAGAGTATCAGACAGGTTAAACTATACTCAATGTTCATGTTTCAAACTATATCCATGGCTAAAAAGCAACACCAGAAATTGAGTATCACAGGTTAGGACAAACTTGAAATAATGCATCAACTCTAGCTAACAACAACAAACAAATTAGCACCATTCTTTAAGGCAACTTCCTTAACTCTACAACACACAAAGACGACGACGACGACAACAACTACTAACATTAAACCAAATTATTCTTCTCCTTGCCCAGCATCTATTGGATATGTGGTCCACAAAGACTATTCTGTAACAAAGCCAAACCCCAAAGTTTCTATTGTTGTGGCAGATTGCTGGAGTGATAACTTTCCTACTGATGAGAGTGTGGATATCAAAGATGGACTTTATATTTCTATGGTTCATCAACAATAGCATGATTATAGCCTAATTATAGCTCTATCATAACTGGAGTGATAAGTTTCTATTGTTGTGGCAGATTGCTGGAGTGTGGATAACTTGCTATTTTAGTTATAGCATGATTATAGCCTAATTATAGCTCTATCTAAGGTGTGATTATAGCCTAATTATGGCTAAAAAGCAACACCATAAATTGAGTATCACAGGTTAGGACAAACTTGAAATAATGCATCAACTCTAGCTAACAACAACAAACAGCAAGAAACAGCAAGAAAAAGCAAGAAAAAGCAAGGGGATTTTGTCTATTTTGTTGCTAAGAAACAGCAACTCTAGTTTTTTTTAGGATTTTGTCTAACAGCAAGAAACAACAAGAAAAACTAATAGGGTACCTGAATTACAGGATTTGTGGTATTGATTTACTTAACCAAAACAAAACTAATCGGGTAAGTAACTTGGTTTTACTTAACCAACTAATAGGGTACCTGAATTACAGGATTTGTGGTATTGATTTACTTAACAAAAACAAAAACTAATAGGGTAAGTAACAACAACCAAGTTATGCAGGACCAGCCAATAAAGGATCGCATTAGACCACCAAAACAGTCTATCATTAGAAAATCCAGACAGGTTATGCAGGTACCTCATTAGATCTAGGTTGCTGCATTAGAAAAGCTACTTGTTGTAACACCCCATTTCTACCCGGCAATTTATAGTAAAAATATCAGTTTAAAAATCATTTTTTTTTGATACATCAAAAAAGGGATGCTACATTTACTTCAAATCAACAAACACAAATCGATAATAAATCATCATTTCAAAAGACATGATACGTAGCTCATCAAATAATGGGCGAACCCTCAACAACTAGTCAGTCTACACAATAATAGTTCATCATCACGCAGCGAAATAAAAGGAAACAGTTCCCAAAACATTGTTATAACGGTACTAATACAAAATAATCAACAGTATCACATAACATAACAACTAAAGTAGCTAATGTTCGCCCCCCAGGTGCTACGTATCAGAGCAACGACCGACTCGAGGAATGAAGGGTTAAAAGCCTTCACATACGGTTACCTGTAGAGTAATATTCAACATAAGGGGTGAGTCTCAAACAATATAATAAAGTTTATGATAGGCAGTATGCCAGAGTAATGAACTACATCAACCACAACAATATATATATATATATATATATATATATATATATAAATATATAACAACTACAATATATTTATGGCGACTACACCAATATATGTATATAACAACCATTTAATATATATATATATATATATATACAGCAATTACTACACAACCACATCAATACTTATATCTGTCACATCAATATATACATATCAACCAATGTAATATCATCAATGATAAGGATGAATGTATGAAGTGCAATGCATGTGGTACCATCATCGTCAATAATTTTGCCATTGGGCACATCGTCAATAGCTCGAGGCCGAAGCCTTACATCATCAATATATGCATATGTAATGCATGCGACTCATGAACAACCAGCAGATCATAGTCATCACAACAACAACATCGTCCATATCATCGTCATTATTTGGCCATTAGACCCATCGTCATTAACAACATCGAAATCATTTGGTCATTAGACCCGTCGTCATTAACATCAACATGGCAGCACAAGATTGGCGCCCAACAGCAACTCACAACACAACACAGTACATAATTTTACGGCAACATATTTTTACCGGGGACAGCCACTTGAGGCGCCCAGAAACCATCAGAAAAATAATAATTTTTACCTAAAAATAGAATATACCAGTAGGAAACTGAATAAGCTTCACAACGCACTTTGAAACACTTAAAACGGATGCCCGAGTCAAAAGATATGTCAAAAACAAAACCGGGGAACATTTGGGCAACATCCTGAATAGCAGGGGAACACGCTGGAAACTGGCCAGCAACAGGAACTGGCGCAGGAAAGGGATCCTGGCGCCCAGCAACACAGCAACACAGAAACTGGCGCAGGAAAGGGATTCTGGCGCCCAACAACACAGCAACACAGAAACTGGCGCAGGAAAGGGATCCTGGCGCCCAGCAACACAGAAGCTGGCGCAGGAAAGGGATCCTGGCGCCCATAGGGGATCCTGGCGCCCAGGGGAGCAACGCAACACAGAAAAACTAGCGCAGGCAGAATCTAGCGCCCAGGGGAGGGGATCCCAGTGACATTTCAGAATACGCAACTTAGCAACCAAAACTCAGCACCAATGACATCCAGGCATCATAACAATACGGAAACACAACTTTGGAACGCAACACGGGTAGCCAAAATTAGGCGCCCTTGGCGCCCAGGCACAGGGAAACACAGAAACTGGCGCAGGAAAGGGATCCTGGCGCCCAGCAACACAGCAACACAGAAACTGGCGCAGGAAAGGGATCCTGGCGCCCAGCAACACAGAAACTGGCGCAGGAAAGGGATCCTGGCGCCCAGGGGAGCAACGCAACACAGAAAAACTGGCGCAGGCAGAATCTAGCGCCCAGGGGAGGGGATCCCAGTGACATTTCAGAATACGCAACTTAGCAACCAAAACTCAGCACCAATGACATCCAGGCAACATAACAATACGGAAACACAACTTAGGAACGCAACACGGGCAGCCAAAATTAGGCGCCCTTGGCGCCCAGGCACAGGGAACCTGGCTCCCAGCACAGACACAAACAGCAACACAGGCGCACAACTGGCGCCCTGGGAAGCCACATTGGTGCCCAGCACTTAGACAAGCCTAGACACAGGCGCACGACAGCAACACAAAATGGCGCCCTTGGCGCCTAGGGTCCTTCTAACCCAAATGTTTCTAGATTTTCATGTGTTCAACCATCAACAATAATTTCAAACGCCACATATTCGTCCTAACATCATCAATTACACATTTTATCAAGCACCTAACGTGCACTCCAATCACCTTATACAATTAACAAGTCAAATACCTTTCAACAAACACCTAGCATGCATCAAATCATCATCAATACATTCTTACATAACAAACAACATCAATTCATTCGAAAATCACAACCAAGAGTGACATAGATCCTAACCCCACATACATCCCATCATATGCCCTATTATAAAGTAAGACCCACCCTTACCTTAGATTAGGAGAGCACCACTTCCCTTGAGAAAGTCACCTACAGAACCTCAGCAACAATGGCGCCTCTTCTCTTCTCCTGATTCGCGAACTCTCCTCCTCTCCTCTTCTCCCTTGTGCGCGCCGTACCTTCCCTCTTCTCCTCTCTCTATTCACACTTTTCTTTCTTTTCTCAAATGATGCGAATTGCATCAATCCCTAGCGCCTAGGAGCCTAAGTCAATGGGCTTGGGCTCTTGGGCCAATCTTACCGCTCCGTAATTACCGGATACTACTCCCTTCATTTAAATAAATCACTATATTAATAATTTAATAAAATACCATTTTATTATTTCTAATATTTTTTCCACAACCTAATTCCCAATAATTAATTAAATAATTAGCCAATTATTTTTAGGGCGTTACAACTCTCCCCCACTTAGAATATTTCGTCCTCGAAATTTACCGGCCCAAAACTAAACACCCTCCACTAACAAACTACAGCCATCTAGACAACTAGTGCCGTCTATTCTGCTGATTATCATTTCATTGATTACCGGCGGGAAGTGATTGGGCGGCCGTCCCTCCTACTTATTCAGCCAGGTAACCCAAGAAATAATAACCAGACTCTTCCTCTAGCGGTTCTGTAAGGATCGTTGATAGAGTTTTTCCGAGCGTAACCACGTCGGTACCACGTGATTACCCCCATGCTCTATTAAAGTCCATTCCTATTATAGCATGCGCAGCCAACGAATACACCACTAGGCAGTTAAAATGGAACAAGCAAACACATCAGACTCTACCACCACAGACAAATTGGTCAAATCAATACAAACATGAGGAAACCAGACTCATTCATACAATCCTAACTTAAGCGATGACTACGCCACCTCCCCATCGGACTCAACAGGCTACAAACAACAACAACACCAACAACAACGGAAAGGACCGGATACCCTGCCCTAACAGGATACCTTGCCCGATAATGCCTTATTGACAACAACAACGACCGCAACCACAAGGTACGACAACAATCGAAAGGACACTATGAGGAATGAACCTAATCGAACGCAGTGTCTATCAACCACAGCAACAACATCAACAACCGCAACAACTTTAGTATCTTTTGAACAAGATTTTAACGAAAACGGCAACGAAGACGACGACGACAACAACCATATCAGAGTCCACAAGCTCAATTAATCGTTCACAACCACATACTGTTAGGCATAAAATCAATCCATCAACTGTATCATTAGATTATTCTCATGATCATAGACAACACGTTTATGAGCAAATCACTTTCATCGTCACAGCACACCAAACAAATCATCAATCGATCACAATTATATTTAACTACGTCATCATTGAAACATGCACCTGATCAACTTACCATAAGGAACTCATCATTTACATTTATTTCATTGCTCCTACAATGAATACAGATTGGGACTCAAACCACAATTTACAACTTCACCATTGCTCATACAATGGTTCTCACATAACACATAACACATAAACACAAATCGGGGTCACCGGGTACCCCAACGAGGGGTCACCCTCCGTAGTCAAGACGATGAAGCATCTTAACACAAGTAGCAAGATTAGTCCCCAAGGCACTTAGCATACAACATTAATACGCAATCAAGAACATGTTACAGTAAAAATTCATATTATGCCTCATACTATGCTTTCGCTAATTCATAAAGTCAAGGTAATAACATTAAATTAACCACATAATAAGTTCATGCGAGCTTCCAACTATAAACTAATTCAGCAAAAACTCACAAAACACGCAAAAATATCGTTCACAAAATCTAATGTCTTAGAAAAATTAGCATGTAGGCATCGTGGTCACTCTTATTAAGCTAGCATGTACTTCTAATAAAACTAACATGTTATTTCACTAAGTTTTCCTGAAAAGAAGTAGAACATATAATCTTACCAAGACAAATTATTTGCATGATACCAATTATAATCGAATCAAAACATGTGTGAAAACATTCCTAAAGTCTAGCTTTAGTAGTTTTATACATAAACTTGAGCCCCGGTAAAACTAGGGCATCATCTCTAGAGTTTAACTACAAGGATTGGAAATAAATAACCCGTCGCACAAGTTAAGAAGGTAATTCATCTAGACGCATAGGCATAATTACATTATCAAGATAACATGGAAAATACTATAGTACCAAATCAAGCCAATCAACAGTCACACAATCGGACTTAATTGGCCAAATGCTGTAACTTGTACTTAAATTACCAAATGGATTAAAACCATCAGTAGCTAATCCAAGGCGAACATTACGTGGATCTGATGCAAATGACATGTTTGTTGAGTCAAATGTCTTCCAAGCCATTGAATCTCTTGGATGTCTCATCATGCCATCATTGTTATTATTCACAGCATGCCATCTCATATCCTCGGCTGTCTTTGAAGACAAAAACAATCTCTGCAAGCGCGGTTTAAGAGGAAAGTAACGAAGAACTTTTGCAGGCACCTTCTTCTAACCATTTTCATCATTGGACGCCTCAACCTCTCCATCTTTTTTCCTGGATTTCCATCTGCCCTTGTTACATACTTTACATGTTTGCCTATATTCATCTTCACCCCAATACAACATACAGTTATTTGGACATGCATGTATCTTTTCACAATCCAAACCAAGCTTCAATATAGTTTTCTTTGTCTCATAGAATGAACTTGGAATTTTTGCATGCTCAAATGCATCATTTAGTAGTTCTAAGATCATTGTCATAGCCTTATCGGTCATCCCGCAAAGGCATTTGATATGATAAAACTTCACTATAAAAGCAAGTTTAGTATACTTTGTGCACCCTTCATACAAAGGCTGTTGTCCATCCCTAGCTAATTCATTAAATTCTCTAGCTTCCCTCCCTTCTTGAGTTACATTTGGAGTCATTCTTTCCCCTTGTGCAGTGTCTTCATTTGTATCATTTGCGAGATTCCTATCAACTCCAAAAGCATCGTTAATGATGTTCTGAATTGGATCTTGAACGACCACAGTTTCTTGTGCCGCATTTGGTACATTTCCACTTGCAACATTACTAGTATGTCCTTGGTTAGACTCCCCATGAAATAACTAAGTGGTGTATCCTCTTGGGAATGGTTTACAAACTAAATGGTCGTACACATCTTGCCTAGTTTGGCGTCTTCTAAAACCACACAAGGAACAAGGACATTTTATTTTGCCATCAACAGCAGTACGTTCATAAGCAAATTGAATAAATCCCCAAACCCCTTGCTTATACTCACGTGAACCTTGTGGCATTGTAATCCATGACTTATCCATTGTCATACAATCTTGTTTCTGAATTAAGAAATATGAAACAAGATATAAAGTACTCAACAATAAAGGAACTACAAGTTAATATAATCTCACACATTTATATAGGATCGTTGGTAACTACTGAAAGGCAGATTGTAGTAAAATATAAAATGTAGCTGCATAGTCAAACATAACCAACTAACAGTGGGCATATGCAAATATAAGTAGTGTAACATAACTATAATTTCAGTGTAGCAACATCATTCTTCTAATAGAACTTGACAACTAAACCAACTTTAACACCATAAAAGAAATCAATAGTTAATAATTAAGATGCTCTATTAATATCATACCAGCAATATCATACCAGCAATAACACTTATGAAGATTCATCACATACACAAACTAATTGCGATTCAATTGATATATTCTGAACTACTATCTAAAATGGACCATGAAATAGCAAGAGAGGAAAAAAACTGTTTTTCCAGTTTGTTTAAGCATAAATAATAAAGAGATAATCAATACAAAAACAAACACGTCACACAGAACAACATAAAGAAATCAAAGTCTGAAACAATCAACACTTAAACTCCACTTAACAAACTTTAATCCACAAAATAATAAAAGCAAATAACAAGGAAACTTTGAGATAGAGAATAGCACCACCCATAAAAGAAATGTGGAACTCTAAATCCAACTAAACAACATAGGAAAAACCAAACAAAATACCTTGAGCCAATTTTTGTGTGTTAGTTGAGTCCTTATCCTCATACACAAATCCAATAGGCTCTTTAATGGTAGTTGAAGTTTCCTATTTACAAAATGAGATATTTCAATAATCAATAAATAAAATTGTAACAAATCTTAACCCCAATAAGGAAGATTTCTTCTCAGAAGTATATACAAATCAAGAATGATGCATTATTATATAAAAAAATAGAAAAGAAAATGAAGGAAAAATTTACCTGGGGTAGGAGATTCAAGTGGCTAGAGTCTGCTTGCACTAAAAGCCTGACACAAAACAAAAGAAGATTTAGCAAACTCAAAGATCTCTTTCACTATCACTCCTACACTAAAAAAACAAAAGAATCTTTCAAAGGCAGTAACATCTTCAATATACTCTTGCTTGGCTATTCAAAAAGAAACCAAAATCATCACCAAATAAACTACCAAAACAAAGAATTTCTTGAAAAAGAAAACCAAAGGGAATAAAAAACTTACTGGAAGGAGACTCATAGGAACCAAGACGATCAGTGTAAAGAACAATCGGAGCAACAACAGTAATGCACAGTAACAACAACACAATGTTTCTGACACCCACCATTGTAAAACCGTACACAGAGAGTCTTCTTCTTCTTCTTCTTCTTCTTCTTCTTCTTCTTCTTCTTCTTCTTCTTCTTCTTCTTCTTCTTCTTCTTCTTCTTCTTCTTCTTCTTCTTCTTCTTCTTCTTCTTCTTCTTCTTCTTCTTCTTCTTCTTCTTCTTCTTCTTCTTCTTCTTCTTCTTCTTCTTCTTCTTCTTCTTCTTCTTCTTCTTCTTCTTCTTCTTCTTCTTCTTCTTCTTCTTCTTCTTCTTCTTCTTCTTCTTCTTCTTCTTCTTCTTCTTCTTCTTCTTCTTCTTCTTCTTCTTCTTCTTCTTCTTCTTCTTCTTCTTCTTCTTCTTCTTCTTCTTCTTCTTCTTCTTCTTCTTCTTCTTCTTCTTCTTCTTTGTTTCACGCGTTCTCTCGGAAAACCCTAAAAAAATAGAGAATTCGAGAGAGAAAGGGAGAGTTCGAGAGGAAGAAAGAAGACATACCTGGTGCTTCATGAGAGAGAGCGAAGCTGCTGCTTCGTGAGAGAGAGAGAGAGGGCGAAGCTATTGAGAGAGAGAGAGGAATGAAACTGAGTCGTGAGCGAGGAATGAAACTGAGAGAGAGAGAGTCGTGAAAGAGAGGAGAGTGACGCGTCGTATTTTTTTTTTAATATTTTTATTAAAATTAAAATTTGTTTTAATATTTTTATTAAAATTAAATTAAAATAATAATAATAAAAAGAAAAGAAGCGCGTAGGTAAAAAAAAGGGGGAACGAAAATTTCGCAACCGCCGCAGTATGAGCACTAACTGCCGCAGCATGAACCCCATTATTTATAATTTGCAAAACCGCCGCAAAATGACTAGAAACCGCTGTAGTTTACTTACTTTTTGAAGCGTTTAACTTCACCGCCGCGTAAACCGCCGCAATATCTACACCGGCGGCGGTTTCGCCATAACCGCCGCAGAATAACCGCCGCCGGTTACCGTTTTTGTTGTAGTGTGAACCTAATGCCTCGTTAAGAAGATTAACACATGAGATTGTGTTTGTGTTCTGTTTGGGAACTATCCTAGCTTGGATGATTACTTGATGTATATCATTCTATGCTTTCCTAAGCTATTACATACTCAGAATAATATTCCCATATTAGATTTTAAGGCTCACCGAGTATGGTTGAGAGAGATTATAGACATTCAGAAGCTTGGATGATAAGCTTCAGAAGCTATGTGTGAATCAATATGTTTGGAAGAATTAGCTTGGGTTGTGGTCTCCTCTCACACCTTGAATGTGATCAGCTATTGGATATTTACAGAGTTTTCCATCCAATAGATTTGTTGCAAATCCTTTCCCAAGACTTGAACTAGCCGTTGAAGGCTTCTAAAGTAAACCAGGTTTACTTTCTGCGCCTGTACAGAGTCGTACACTGACATAGCAGGTATCTGTTGGAGTCTTCTATGCAGAGAGGCTTCTGAATGCTGTAGCTTCTGAACTTCTTCAAATACTTGAATAATAACTTCAATATCTTGAACACCAATATTCTGAGCATTGACAGAGTCAATGTATGCGTAGTTTAGGAAGAGTTGGTCTGTGTGACATGACTGTATCTTTATGTCCTTGATGTGTCTTCTGAACATGTCTTCTTTGTAGCTTCTGAACTCTGTCTTCTGAAGTGTTTTTAGGAAGGATCTTCTGAATGTCTTCTGAAGATCTTCTAAGTCACTTATATTGCCATAACAAGCTTGACCTTGTTATTTCTTTCTCTTTCCTCACTTATGTCATTGATATAAGACCTTTTGAATTAATTTGAGTGTTCTAGGGGTTCCATCTTTGATGGCTGTATCTTTTGAACACATTTGTATCTTGACATGTTCCTTCTGAAGGTCTGAGCCTAACACAATGATTTGGTTTTGTCATTGTTTCCCTGTGTCAAATTCTTAGGTCCTAGCCGTGGGTTCGGCCAGAGGTTTGAACAAGTGTTTTGATTCCTCTGTTCTTCAAGCGATTACGCCAAGGAGGGAACTATGATCCTTGATTGTGGGTATCCTGACTCCTCTAGAAAGGGCTAGGTTGGGTGAGGGGGACTGCGAGGTTTGGATTATACTACTGGCTAATGCATAAAAATAAAAACAAAAATGCGATAACGAAGATAGATAAAAATAAACGTAGAGTTTTGGTTTGATTGATGTGTGTCTATTCTGTACAATTTCTCTTTTATTTATATACATAGTCCCTTGTCGGCCACTAACACAGCCAACATTTGCCTACCGTTGAATCAATCTAAGATCAACGAATATCATCGTTCCTAAGTCCTAAGGAGGCGGAGTAACCACCCACGATCTCACCAGCACGGTTAGTGGGGGTGAACTCCCTCACTCCGCTCTTCAAGGCTTTGCTCCCTCGCTTGATCTTTCAACTGCTCCCACGTTTTGTCTTCGTGCCTTTCTCTTACTTGCCTTCCAAGAAAACCTGCCTTACCTCAGCCACTTGGCTTACTCAACTAGCCTTTGTCCTCGGACGACAACTCAGGCACCCGAGCCCAC
The DNA here is from genome assembly GCA_039519185.1 of Astragalus membranaceus. Taxonomy (NCBI): domain Eukaryota; kingdom Viridiplantae; phylum Streptophyta; class Magnoliopsida; order Fabales; family Fabaceae; genus Astragalus; species Astragalus membranaceus. Next base: position 102,254,996 of record CM076848.1, on the reverse strand, counting down.
TCTGGCCGTGGCACTCTATAGGCCGAGGCTTTGCTCTCCCTCGGCCTTGCTCGCTTCTCCTCGGGCTGACCCCTTCCTCGGGGGGTGATCTTGTGATATGCCTCGAGGGATTCTCCTGCGTTCTTCTCTTTGGCAAATATCTATCAAATCTTTGTCTAGTGGCCTGCCTCAACACTTCAATTCTGCTCCATTCTCCCATTCAGCCCTACGACTTAGTTATTTTTGGATGTTAACAATTGCCCCCCTTTTTGTGCTGTCGTATGGCCGCAAGGACGTGACTGATGGTGCAAAAAACCCTTTGATATGACTAGATGTGACCGTTTGAAGCCACTAACCTTCCGTTTCGTGACACTTGGTGCTTCGCTTTGCGCGGGATAATAGGGCGGTGCAATGGTTCCCAAGGTTTGCGAAAACCAAGGATTCACCCTGTCAATGTATGGAAAGCTTGGGGCTTTCGTGACATGATCGCTCTTTCTACCTCTGTCATCCCACATAATTTTGACGTTCTTTTGCCCCTCTTGGGCTTCTGGTCTTCCACCTTTAATGTTTTCATATTCCCTTGGGGCATGGGTACCCCCACCATTCTGGACGTGGCCGCCATCATTGGCCTGCCCGCATTTGGTCGATGCGTCAATCCTGCAAGACTGCCCAGAAAGGTGAACTTAGGCCATGTCCATGGAGGAGGGGTTTATTCGAAGTTTTTGGTTGCGAATTCTAAGTCTAATGCCCATATTACCGACGAAGAGCACACTGCCTTCCTCATGTATTTCTTTTGCAGATTCTTCCATGGCACTGCCTCTGCCGGTGTTGTCCAAGAATTGCAGCCCTTCATTGCCTTGATCACGAGTGGGGAAGTTTTCGCCTGGGCCCCTTAATTTCTTGGCGAGCTCTACCAAGGGATCCAGGTCATGCTCGACCAGATCAGGGACTATGGTCGAGTCTCCAAGATTCAAGGTCCTATGTGGTTTTCTGCAGTTATGGGACACTCTCTGTTTCTCCCATATTCTGTCCATTGGATTGACTATCCCTAAGTCACCGACCATTAAGTGCTTGGGCCCTCAACTTTCGGCCACTCCCTGTCATCGGCTGACTGCGGCTCAAATTATGAAGGAGTTTCTGAAGACAAATGTTGCTGAGATGACGTGGTGTCCTGTGCTGGACAGGAGGTGTGGTCCTACCTGGATCTTCGCCTCTCAAAGAAAGGAAGATCAGCTTCCTCTCTCAGAGCGCAGCATTGCTCGTGATTATTGGCGGCCTGCTCTGGTGGCCAGGGATTTGCCAATTGCCTTTCTGGCTTCTTCCCATTATAGCAAGGCCCTTGCAGAGTACTATTATCCCAACTTTGTCTGTAAGCAATTTGGGCTGATGCAGCATGTGCCTCTGCCCTACCAGTATTTGGACGATCCTCACCGTCGGGAAGGTATGGCGGATGGTCAGGTGGGTAAGATGGTGGTTGGCAATTACTATAAGGTCACCGAGAGCGTGTGGGCGCACTACGAGGGGTGTCCGGGGGAAACCAGCGGCTTTACCAATTGGTGGCTTGGTGTTAAAGACTCGGTCTTCCCTTAGGCGCTTGGTGACTATCTTTCCAAGTACCTCGGCCGCTCTCGCACAACTCCAACTCCCTCCTCAGCACCAACCAGCACCAGCACCGTTCCCTCTTCTGTCGAGAAAATGCCTAGGCCTCCAACTTCCACTCGGCGGCCATCCAATCGGTCTCACCCAACTATGGGTATGTCCTCTATTTTTCATGGCACATTCGTTCTCGTCCTAATCTCCCTTCTAATTGTAGGGCCATCTGCCGATCGTAATGTGGAAGAAGATGATGGTGATGCTCCCATTACCTTTAGGCGATCGTCTGCTCGGCGTGCTCCAACATATACTCCTTTGCAGCCAGCGGCCAAGAGGGATGCTGTGGTGGCAGAAGACACCTATCGTCCCTCCAAGAAATCTAAGGTACGGTGTTCTCCCGTTTTCCTTCTTCTTGTTTGCTGGCGCTTCAGTTTTTCTCATAGTTATTTTACCCGCAGACAACCGATCCCCCGATTCCGGATGCACCTTTGATTACAGGTCAGTCTCCTCCTCCCGTGTGCTCTCCTCCTCTTCCTCCTCAACCAGATCCCAAACCAGTGGCTGATGCGGAGGTGGCTCAGTACTTTGCTTCCCAGAGTCATCCTCAGGTGGTTTCCCTTTCGGGAGAAGAATTACAGAGACTAGAGGATGCCCTCCGAGGAAGAATTGTTACTGATCCTACCCAGCTTTCAGACCTGCGGTCTCTGGCCTTCAGGTTATCCTCCTCAGATGATATGTCAATGTAGAAGAAGGAGACCCTCCGGGACATAGCATATCAGCTTCCGAAGATTTCCCGGGCCTATTCGGCATCCCACACTGCTCAGGGCACTGCCCAACAAGCACTGAATCACCTAAATGCCCTACAGGCAGAAAAGAAGATGTATCCCTCGGCCTATGGTGAGAAGGAAGCAGATCACCGATTGGTGCTAGCTGAGGAGGAAACGACCAGGCGTCGAATCGAAGAGATTGAGCCCCTTCTGATAGAGCTCCAGTTAGAGATGCAGGCTTTACGTCTGATGAGTCCTCATCATATGTATATTTTTATTCAGTTTGCAACCAATTTGTTAGTCATTTAAGTTTATTTCAGCCAATCGTTAAGGGATTTGGCATAGTTTTAGTTTTTTGTAGTAGAAGTTGAATTGTAACCAAAATGTAATTGGTAAGTCCAATTAAAGAAAAAAAGAAACAAAGGAGGTGTGAAAAGGAATGCATGTGGGCTTCAATTAAAAAAAATAAAAAAAGGAAACAGTGTAGGCGTGGAAGAAAAAGCTTGGAATTCAAAGGATTAAGCAATTAGAATAAAGGGAAACAAGACGCACAGTAACCAGGAGGAGCCGCGGCGGCTGAAGAACGTGGATTACAAAAAGAGGAGAGAAAAGCGGTACCTCCGGCACTTCATCTGGAATGCGATTTTAGGATTTGAAGGTTCTAATAGATTCTTCTATGTGTAATCTTCTCTACTCTTATTTTCTAATCTTTTGATGATGTGTAACTAGTTTATCTTGATTAGGGAGAGATGACTCTCCCCAAACCTATCTATTGGATTCTTTGTTATGGTTAAGACTATTGGTTGTTTGGTTTATCATATGTTTAAAACATCTTTGTTGAATGCTTTATAGTTACATATGATAATTATAATGATTTAGGGTATATGATTACATAGGGATATGAGTTGTATACTTGATATGATGTTTTAGATCATGAAACTCCGATCACCATAGGAATGTGGGGTTTGATTCATGAATTCTTTAATTCTTGATTTTAATGCTTTACCCTTTGGCATGACTCACCTAAGGAATTAGGGTAACTCTTAGGGTAATAGGGGTTTTGAGGCAATGAATTGTCCTAAACCTATTTTTGTGAATTGAATCTGTTATTCCAAACAACTAATATGTGAGTAGCTGAAGGTCCATAAGATAGGTGAGGGGAGAGGAGTCAAACCCTAATCACTTTTATCTTTCTTTATTTTCAAACGCTATCTTTCAGTTAATTAACAAAATCTCAAAAATATTATCTTTCCGTTTTTACCTCTAAGAATTAATTTACTTGCTTAATTGATAATTTAACGCAATCCCTGTGGATCGACCGGTTCTTACCGTTAAATTATATTACTTGCGACATTTGGTACACTTGCTGAATTCTTAACAAGTTTTTGGCGCCGTTGCCGGGGATTGTTGATTTCATTGTCAACAAGGCATTTGAGTTAATTCTTAGTTGTTTTATTTTATTTATTTCAGTATTTTATTTTTGTTTTATTTGTTTAGATACTTTGTATTGTGTTGGACTTGTTAACGGTTTGTTGAAGTGTTTCAGTGAACTGTGTAGCAAGGGCAAAGTTCGAAAGAATTGCTGTTTGTCCCGGAAAAAAAAATCATGGAATCCACTTCTCGGTTGGAAGATGCTTTGGCCCAGTTTAAGCAAATGACTGAGACTATCTTCCAGCCTAAAGAGCAAGTTTCTCGGTTGGAAGATGGTTTGAGCCAGTTTAGGCAAATGACTGAGAATATCTTCCAGCCCAAGAAGCACATTGATGCATCGCATCACATGGAGTCCATGCCACCCCCTTCTGTGTAGGATAATATGCTTTAAGATATCTGCCATTGATTTTCGTTTCAAACTCTTCACCGTCGAACGTAATTAAACGGTATGCCCCACCATCGTATACTTCACTTACAATGTAGGGCCCGTCCCAATTCGGGGACTACTTGCCAAACTGGGGATCTTTCCTCCCAAGTGGCAGAATAGCCTTCCACACTAGGTCACCCTCAACAAACTTCTTCGGTTTGACGTGTTTGTTGTAGGCTCGGGCCGTTTTGGCTTTATTCACTTCAATTCTGCTGAGGGCAGCCAGCCTGTCATCGTCCACCGAGTCCAACTCCATTAACATGGCTTGTTGGTATTCATCTATGCCGAGGGCATGCTGCCGAGCCACCCTTAATGATGCCACACTGATTTCCAAAGGTAACACGACATCCTGCCCATACACTAGATGATAGGGAGTTGCCCTCGTGGCCGTGGACCTAGAATTCCTCGTGGCCGTGCCACCGCCGAGGCTTGTCCTCTATGTTCTTCTTGATGAGCTCGATGATGATTTTGTTGGTAGCCTCTGCCTGCCCATTAGCCTGAGCATAATAAGGAGACGAGTGTCTCATCTTGATGCCATATTCCTGGGCAAAGGCCACCACTTGCTCCCTGGTGAACATGGTGCCTTGATCGGCCGTGATGGTTTCAGGAATGCCAAATCTGTATATGATTTGGTTTTCTATGAACCTAATCACCGCAGCCTGATTGACAGTTGCTAAAGGCGCAGCTTCCACCCATTTATTGAAGTAATCGGTGGCCACAATAATAAAGTTATGACCCTTCGAGCTCGGAGGGTATATCTTGCCAATTAAATCCATGGCCCACCCTCTGAATGGCCAAGGTTTGACAATGGGATGAAGTTCATCCGTAGGCACTCTCTGGATTGGTCCATGCAGCAGACAGGCTTCACATCGCTTTGGAAACTAGAAGCAATCGACCGTGATTGTCAGCCAATAGTATCCATGTCTGTATATCAGCCATTTCATGATGGGGCCAGACCTATGTGTGCAACAAATCCCTGCATGGATCTGTGCCATCACCATATACGCATCCTTTCTCTTGAGGCATCGTAATAACACCCCATTGGCTCTTCTCTTATATAGGTCGTCCCCTATCAAGATGTACTTCAACGCCCTTTGCTTAGTCTTGAAGTTAGTGTCAACCGTTGGATTACAGAGGTACTCCGTCAATACTCCCATCCAAGCATTGGCAGGGTCCTCCTCAGCCGAAACTGAGGCATCTTGTTGCCATACCTCGACCAATGACTCCTTGTAACCCGAGGCTTGTTGGGCTAAATCCTTTGCCTCTTGGTTCTCGCTTCTGGGACATACATAATGACCGCACCGGCGAACAACTTCAACAAGTTATGCGCCGAAGCTCGTAATTGTTTAAGCTTCGTGTTATAACACTTGTATTCCTCGGTGATTTTTTTGATCACCATTTGTGAATCCCCCTTGATTTCTACATATTGGGCTTTTATGGTGACCAGGATGTCAAGTCCGATGATCAAGGCTTCATTTTTAAAAACATCATCTCTCTTCTACTAAATGTCATAAAGCTGAAGGGATAGGATCTTACATTTGAGTCCTATCAAAAGCAGATAAACAATTAGGTCTTGGACTTCAGTGTTGCTTCTTCTCCAAGCCATTGCACTTTAAGAATCCTGCTCTTTGATTTAGTCCCTGTACTTTCATACAACTGCAACCATTAGTAGACAAGATGTAATTTGTTATCATACAAAACAAAGCGTGTTTGTCCTTGGTTCAACAAACTCCCCCTTTTTGATGATAACAAATTACATTATGCATAGGGGGTGATAATAATGAAAAGTTTGCAAAAAGGCCCCCCTAAGCATAAGCATAAAAATAATACAACTAAACCAAACATATAATCACATTATAAGCATTGATAGCAGCAGATACTAGCAGAATTTTCTCCCCCTTTAATGAAATGTGTAACATCCCCTAATTTTTAGAAGCTTCGTCGGTCGAGGTTGGATTAGTGGTCACGAGCTAAGTATTTATCCAATCGGATAGTTCGGTATCATAATTAATTATTCTTAGTATTTGTGATATATGAGGTGTTTTAAATAAATTGAATTCAATTGGTATCTATTTAATTGATAATTATGTGAATTGTGTGTTTATTTAAAGTTAATTACATCAAGTTGAGTTATTAGAGCTGAAGGAGTCATAGGGAATGGAATGTTTAAGTAAGGGGTAGTTTTGTCTTTTACCATGCCCCTTTATATGTACCCCATTCAGCTGGACCAAGTGAGATAGACTCACTTCATCTTCCACATTTTCAGAAACTGAAAGGGAGAGAGTTGAGAGAAAGAAAAACAGATATTGAGAGAGAAGAGAGGGAGTGAGTGGCGAGAAGAGAAGGGGAGGAGAGTGATCCTCCATGCATGTCCAGAATTCCTACACCATTGCAACCCTCATATCACCCTCGTCCTATTGATATCAGATTCATCATCATCTTCCCCTTCCTTCACCAAATCACCAAATCGACCTACACCTCCATTGATGAAGCAATAGAGGTTTCATGACTTAGTTGGGTTTCCTTAGTGCTTTGGAAGTGGTTAGAAGAGTTGCATGTGGGTTGGGGAAGAATTTCAGTGGCTGGGATCTTGCGTAGGTTGCTGGGTTCGAGTCTGAATTGCTGTTCGAACGGTTCAGCCGTTGAGTTCGTGTTGTGAGCAAGATCGTGTGTTCTTGGTCCGTGGAATTTCAGTCAAAGTCTCGGTGTTGTGAGCGATTCTCATCGCTATAGGTGAGTTCTATACTCACTAGGGAAATTATCATGTGTTCTGGTTGAGTCTCCCGTTTTGGCGACAAGCCGCTTTGCGAAAACCCGTTTTAAATACCGAGTTATGTTGTTGTTTGATTGAGATTGTGTTTGATATTTATGGTTGTTATGATGAGTGATATGTGGATTGTTTGGCTGGATAATGTTCTCTTTTTGAAGGTTGATGAGTTAGGTATCGATCGGAACGGAGTTTGGACACGAAACGGATTCGAAAAAGGGCTCGAAATGGCATTTCAGCAAGTCTCTGAGACAGGCATGGACCGTGCGCCCAGCGCACGGGTCGTGCGTTGCCTTCTGATTCACAGGATTGCTGAGTGTTGATTTCGCGCACGGACCGTGCGCCATCAAGCACGGGTCGTGCGTATGCTTCTGTCGACATTTTCAAAATGTGTTCAAAGCCTTCCTAATTGATTCCAAACCCATCCTAATCCCTTCCCAATGTTATGAAATGATAAAATAACCGTAATTCATTGGAATTTCTTAAGTTTAATGATAACAACCTTATGTCATGATTGAATGATTGTTGACGGCCCAATGTGGGTACATGGAAGGTGTTTGGATTGATTGTAAATATGTATAAGACAGGTTAACAAACTTAGGAATCCGAGTGAGATCACGACACGAAATTAAGATGGACTTAATGCCCCTAATGCTAATGATAAGAACAAGTCATGATCACATTAGACCATGTTATGTTATGTAAATTCATGTTCACGTCAATGTATTTATATTATACATCATGTTAGGGTGACGACCCTAGTTTTCAAGGTTAGTGTACTAAGGGCGAGGAAGTCATGATTCCTTATGACCTTAGGCCCCGTCATTGTTTGTCCCTTGGTAGTAGAAATGGCCGGGGATCGGGTTTGCCGGTGCTTTCAAATAAAGTCGCCGGTGATATGCTAAGAATCATGTCATGTCATGTGTGTGTCTTGTGTGTCGCTTAGAAGGGCCACGAGTACACGTTGTATGATCCACGTAGTCGAATTAAAGACTACGAACTCATGAATCAAGAATAACGAATCAAGCATAACTGAACCGCGAGAGTTAGTAAGAGGTCGCGATAGAACTCACTGAGACAAGTTGTCTCACCCAATCCATGTTGTTGTTTTTCAGTGCTACAGGTAGAAGTTGGATGTGCAGGAGCAATGGTCGTGGAACCGCTTCGTGGAGACGCTGTCGTCTATTTTGTTATGTTTATGTATTTTGGTTTCTCTCTTTGTCATAGATATTCGATTGTACGACTTGTACTTGTATTAAGTTGTAAATCGCTTCCGCAGACTTTCTGATTTTGTATTGAACACTAGTTCGAGTTATGTGAGAACGACTTCATGTATTTCATGTTCTGTTATGCTTACACGTTTGATGATTTTCATCGAATTTTAGAATGTGTTCAATATTTTAAAAAGGAAAGTCACTCTGATGTATGCCAGTAGTGCATTTCGGTAGTTTCTACAAGTTAGAAATTATCGGGGTGTTACAAAATGCATATTTTCTCCCCCTTTGTTTTCATCAAAAAGGAGGGGGGGGGTGAACACATAGATACATAGTCATACTATAAACTTGCAAAATCACGCAACAGTAGCACATAGCATAAGATAGATCAAAAACAGTTTAATGCTATGCTCCCCCTTACTTGATGATCCCTCTGATTGATTGTAGAATGCAAAGCTTAGCCAAAAGAAGGTGGACCATCACAGTTTTTTAAAAAAATATTATAGAAACTAGGATACCCATGAGATATGTCATACTTGGTTCAACAATATAGGTACCATATTTAATCTTCAAAATAGGTTGCATCAAAGATCCAGCACAATAGAGTTTTTATTTTAGATAGGCAGAGAAGAAAACAGAAAGATAACACTTAAAAAAACTTTGATGCACACACACAAAAAAAATTGTTTCACATATAGTCTAATACTTGATGAATTATTCTTAAGTTCTTCTATATAACACATTTTCAATAGAGGTGAACAAAACTTTACCAATCTAACCTTCACCAGTGATTCTTCCTCTATTGTTGTTATCACAAGTCACATGACTGCTTTTTGAGAATTAAGAATTTTTTTTTTTTGCATCTCTAGTCATGAGCTTCGAGTCTTTGCTATCAAGGTGCTGATCTAACCCCATACCTTGAAGCATACCTGCACTAAAATCAAGTTGAAAGTTTTGGTACCCAATTCTCTTTGGGTCCTTGTGGGTTAGGCATCAAGGGGTTTGTTTTCACAATCCACATTGGTTTCTTACAAGCAGGTATAAGGGTACCAAGCTCACACAATTTACGAATAGGACATCTAAGTGAGCTATGGTTCCCTTTTTGACAATAAGTGCAAGAGAAAACAGTAGATGTATAACTTGAAGTAGCAGCTACAAAGTTTACTTTCTTTTTCAAAACAGAGGAGGTGGAATTACCTTTATACCCGATACCTCTCCTATAAACATATTCATGTTGGGAGTGGAGTATCTTGGTCAGGGTCTTTTCACCTACCTCAAACTTTTTTTTGGTTTCTTTCAAAATTTCATTTTCAACCTTGACTTTTTCAAAATTCAGTTTAAGCTCAAGAAACTCAAGGTTGAGAGGTTTAATTTCAAGTAACTCATTCTTCAACTCAGCTACCTCATTTTCAAGAGTCTCAATTTGAGTAAGCATGCTTTTGTTGCTCTTTGTCAATTTCTTAGATTTTAACAAGAGAGCTTCATGTTCAAAATAAAGAGCTTCAAAAGCCTCACTCAAATCTTGACTACTATACATATCATCAATTAAATCATCATGCATAAGTGAGTCAGAAAGATTATGGTTATCAAGGATTACCTCAGGTGCGTCATTTGCCATATGACAAACAACATTGGCAGTTTGCTCTTCTTCATCTGTTTCACTATCAGTGCCAAGACTGTCCCATATTGTAGCCTTAGGTGTGTCACTTGCCGTAAAACAAATAGCATTTGCAACCTCCTCTTATTCATCACTATCAGTATCAGAATTGTCCCGTGTAGCCTTTTTAGCTTTCTTCTGTTGGTACTTGGATTTCTTTGAGTAGTCACCCTTTCCAAGCTTGTTGAATCTCATGAATTCTTCAAACATTTTAGCCATGTCTTCATCATCGGATTCTTCATCAGACCCAACCTCTTTCCTTGCTACCTTAGGAGTTTTGGCAGCAAGAGCAAGAGACTTGCTTTCTTTGACCACTTCTTTTTCTTGAACCTTGTTAGCGGCCAATACCACCTCAAATGCAAGAAGTGACCCAATAAAGTCTTCTTGAGGTAAAGTGCCAATATCTTTGGCTTCAGTGATTGCACAAGTTTTAGGAAAGAACTCACTAGTCAAGGATGCAAGAATCTTCCCATTTAGATCTTTTGTTGAATACTTCTTCCCTAGTGCCCTCAAGTTGTTCACTATCAAATTTAGTCTCTGGTGCATAGCTGCAACAGATTCACCTTCATTCATTTTGAAGGCTTCATACTCAGAAGTGAGAATTCTGATTTTTATATCCTTCACTTGGCTTGTACCGACATGTGTTGCTTCCAAACAATCCCAGATTTCTTTTGCTGTATGACAACCTTTTACTCTTCCATATTCTTCTTCACATAGAGATAAGTGAAGAATGTTCATTGCTTTGGCGTTTTGAGAGATTTTGTCTAACTCAGACCTTCTCAGCTCACTCAGATCAATGGTGTAGATATCTTCAATAGGAACTTCTCCTGCTTTGCCAGTAACTTGAATTTTGTAGTATCTACGTCAACAGCACCACCAGGTTTTTTAATTTTGATTTTCATCGGAATCAGTGGTCCATCAACAATAATCCTCCATAGAGTTTAGTCTATAGCCTGCACATGACACTTCATTCGACTACTCCAGTAGTCATAGTTAGTCCCATCAAACAGGGGTGGCCTACTGAAGGACATCCCCTCTTTCATAAATAAACCCATGATCAAAAATAAATAAATAAAATAAAATTGCGAGATGTTAAGCTCTATATGCAATTTCTAGCTCTGATACCACTTGTTGGACTATATGATAACCTTAGAGGGGGGGGGGGGGGGGGGTGAATAAGGTTATGTGCAAAACTTGAATTCTTTTCAATTTTCCAAAATATTAACAGTGCTTGTTTAAATCAGATGCGGAAACTAAGATTTAAACTATATGCATTAACTAAGCAGGTAGATCAGGCACAGTGCAATATTACTCTAATGGTTCAGTAATCAGATTTATATGCAGCGCAATGATATTGAAAATAACTATAAACAGATATAAACAATAAAGAAAGTAAGGAGAGAGGGATAGAGATACACCAGGATTTTTACGTGGTTCGGGATAAAAGCCCTATGTCCTCGGCCTAAGGCTTCGCAACCTTTGGACTTGCTGACAACCACTATATGATGAAGAATGTTTTACAAACAAGCAACTTCAAATAGCAAATCTCAATTTACCCAAATTGAGAACCCGAGCTCCCCGCTAAGGATTTCACAACCGCTTCAATCTCCCTGATTGAATGACCCAAGAATGCTTCCCAGGATTTCACAATAACCACTTCAATCTCCCCGATTGAACGACCCAAGATCACCTCCCAGGATTTCAAACCAACTCAATCTCCCAGATTGAGAGACCCAAGAACACATCCCAGGATTTCTAAGCCACCACGAATACAGATCAATACAATAGAGAAACTATGAACCAATCACTCCAACAGAATAACAATATAGTAGAGAGAGATGATTGGTTTCGAAATGAAGAACTTTAACAAATAGATTTGACAATGAAAGCACTTTTTCTCTTTTTCAGATCTGAATTTGTACGTAGAAGAGAAGTGTGGTGGTGTGTTGGATTTGTGAATCCAAATAGGGAATGTGAAAAATTGACCGTTGAATTAAAACACACAATGTTATAATCGATTATGTGCTTTGATGCACTAAATGGCATAATCGATTGTTTGTTAAAAAAGGAAACATTTGATAATCGATTCTTTGCTAAATGCAAGGAGTGTGTAATCGATTATGTGCTCTGAAACATTCAGGCACATAATCGATTTCTTTCCTGAATAACTAAGGCATGTAATCGATTGTTTCAAAAAAGGAAAGCAAGGAATCGATTGTTTGCAAAATGCAAGGAATGTGTAATCGATTATGTGCTCTGAAACATTCAGGCACATAATCGATTCCTTGCCTGAATACACATAGGCTCATAATCGATTCATTGCCCTAAATTTTAAATAAGGAAGGCAAGCAATCGATTCTTTTCTTTTAGCAACTTAGAAATCGATTGTTTTCTTTCATTTTGCTTTGGAAATCGATTTTAAACAACAATGAGACCATGTAGAAATCGATTCTTTACTTTTAAAAAGCTTTCCCATGTTGTGTGCCTTTAACATGCATGCATGCATTTGACTAAAATATTTTTCAAAGGCTTTTGACACAACAATTTTATTTTTAAAAACATTTTTAAAAACATCATCTCTCTTCTACTAAATGTCATAAAGCTGAAGGGATAGGGTCTTACATTTGAGTCCTATCAAAAGCAGATAAACAATTAGGTCTTGGACTTCAGTGTTGCTTCTTCTCCAAGCCATTGCACTTTAAGAATCCTGCTCTTTGATTTAGTCCCTGTACTTTCATACAACTGCAACCATTAGTAGACAAGATGTAATTTGTTATCATACAAAACAAAGCGTGTTTGTCCTTGGTTCAACAAAGCTTACACCGTTAGCGAGGGGAGGTTAAGCTATGTGGATAAAAAGACCATGGCGATCCTGATTAACTGCGCCGATCTGATTCCCCACACCGACCCCAAGAAGTTCGGTTTTGATACTGCGTCTTTGGTTCAGGCTGGTACCAAATCAGAGGTTTTAAGAGCGCTTGGTAGGGTCGGACACCGAGATCTTTCCTGATTTGTCTGAACTAAATCATTGTGTTTTCTAACTCGTCTTCAATTTTGTTTGTTTTGCAGATAACATGTTGGCCGCTGACAAGTTCGCTGCCATGAGAGCGAAAGCTGAGAGGAAATCCGGTCTGGGCAAAAGTGGTTCTGAGGCTCAGCCGACCCCTCGACGTGGGGAGATTGTGAATGTTGCTCCCATCTTTACTGTGACGGTGGAAGAGCTTGAAGACCAACCCTCCGATCTTCAACATCAGAGGTGGTAGGCAGACTCTCTCCCAGGGAAGGATGCGGTAGGAGGATCTTCTCAAGTTCGGGAGAAAAGAGAGAAAAGTGTAACATCCCTAATTTTTAAGGACTCGATCTATGACGCCTAAGACCGATTAATTATTTGTGGGAATAATTGTTCGTGTCTCGGCGAAGAATAGTCGAGGAAAAGTCCCAAGAAAATCCTGCTCTGCATTTAATTGCGGCTTGGTCAGAAATTTAATGAACAATTCAGCTGAAGGGTAAAAACGTCATTTTTACCTCACATCGAAGATGAATCACCCAACGATATAATAACCGGATCCTAGTCATGATACGATCATGAAAATGGTATTTACATTCATGAGTCGAGCGGTTTGGTGAGTACTTAATGGATTCTAAAATGAGGAATTGGGGCTGAAGGGCAAATCTGTCTTTTCACATCCCTAGTTATTAAAATGTAATTATGAATATTATAATTAATTACGAACCGAAAGAATTGAGGAATTTCGGATCGGAACCGAATTTAATCGAGAAAGTGTTGTACCGAAGAGGATTTTCAATACCTAAACTATCATTCTATGGGCCAAGGGCAAAATGGTCTTTTTACCATCATTAAACCCCCAGCCCATATTCACCCTCTGAACTCACCCTCACACCAAAAACATTACATTCAGCTGAAAAGAAGAAAAACAAAAACTGAAAGGTAGAGAGGAGAAGAAGGAGGCGTGAGGGAGGAGAAGAGAAGAGAGAAGGATCTCATCCACCATTGTTGCATGTAAGCCTTCTTCACACCTTTCTCTCTCATTTTTCATTCTCTTTCCATTGGTACCTATATTGAGAGCTGAACCATTCTCCTCCTCATATTGCCATTTTCGAATTTGTGAAGCTCCAAGTGAGAACAATGAAGCTTTGATCAATGGGAAGCCTTGCATGTTCATGTGGAACCTAGGGAAGGGCAATCTGAGCTTACTTTGTGAATTGGAAGGTGTTTTGGAGGGTGTGGAGTTGCTGGTTCAGGGAGTTGGATCTCAAATTCGTGATTTGCAAGAGTTTGAGGTTGATGATTCAAGCTCATCAAATTTCTGGGTAAAACCCGTATGCACTACTCCCAGTGTTTTATTTGTATCTTCCAGCACACAACTCCTATGATCACGATTCTTGTTTCTCTGGAAAGTAGACAAAAATATCTTCATTTTGGGCACAAGAACCGTATGATTTTATGGAGAAATGAGAGGGATATCCTGTTCAAAAGTTTCGGTTTCAGAATCAAACATTGTCCTGGACCAGTCACATAGTTTCGGTGATATCTCTCAATCTACTGGATGCATGCGCGTGAAACTTCTTCCATCAGAAAGTAGACGAAATTATCTTCACATTGAGCACTTGTTTGGATAGTTTTGGTCACGAATTGACCAAGTTATGCTTGTTGCAAAACTGAATCCAGATGCTGGGGAAAACAGAAATAAAGCTGGAAATGTTGAATTGACGGATCCGGGGTCGAATCGTCAAAGTGTCGAGAAACACCAATTCCAGTCACCGGAAGGAAGTCAGCATTAAGGGTGATGTCGGTTACTGAATTCAGATGCGGAAGCCTTCGGATCGTGTTCGTGATTCGGGAACCGTTCGAGTGGCTATCGGTTCGGTAATTCGAGCGAGGACGCGACTACTCAGGGATCGTCAACCGGGTGAGTTCTACTCACGGATTAGGGACATTTTTCATGAATTCTGAAAACTGCAATTGTTTCAAATGATAAGGCAACTATTCGGTTTTCGAAGGACTTAGAATCGAAAAGCGTTTTTGAGTCAAAACGGTATTTTACGGTTTAATGAGATTTTGTTCAAATCATTGAAACGAAATGAATTGTGTACTACTAGAAATATATATATATATGTTCTGGAAATTTTCTGAGTTTCAGGTGATCGGAATTAGGAATCGAATTCGGGCGGAAACGGAAAGCGGAATTGAGAAATAAGCGGAATTGTGTAACAGACACAGGTCGCACGGACCGTGCGCCCCTGGGCACGGACCGCGCGCCTGCTACGGGTTGGTTCTGTTGGAAATAAAACGGGACGCACGGGTCGTGCGCCCCTGGGCACGGACCGTGCGCTCCTTTCGGTTTGGCTGGGTGATTTTAACAAATCACGCACGGGTCGTGCGCCCCTGGGCACGGACCGTGCGTGAGCTTCTGTCACCGATTCCTGATTTCTCGTTCCGGAGCTCCGTTTGATCCCGAACCTTTTCTAATCCCTTTCTCAATCATTTAAAATGAAGTTGCCTTACTGACAACCGTATTTTAAACTTGTTCAACTCATGTTTTTGAAAAGGGCTTCGAAAGCATAATTGATTGAAAAACCGAAACCCTAGTACGCGTGTGAGTACACCGACTGATGGACTGACTGAATATATATATGTTTATATATGTCAAATGAAAATGATTATAATGCCGGAGGTCTAACTTATGAATTCCTCAAAACGGGTTATAGATCGATATGGATATTGTTTATCCAATTGTTATGTAATTGATCCATGTGGTGATCGAAAGATATAAATTATCTAACTCTCGAGAATTTGATGCATATTGTCATATGTATTGCGTTGGGTGACGACCCGACAAGTAGCATACTAGGGAGGGTAGTCATGACCCCTTACCTAGGCCCTGTATACGTTTTGGCGTGGTCAATTCGTGGGTTATCGGGATTCGTAGTCGTTGTACAGCCGATTTATGCTAAACTAAAATGAAAACACGATTTGCCGGGATTCGTAGTCGTTGCACAGTCGGCATTTCGATTTATAGCTTATGATTCGGGATTCGTAGTCGTTGTACAGCCGTTTCATGTTAAGCTAAGATAAGAACACGATTTGCTTGGCATTTCGATTAATAAATAAGACATTGTTATGTCAGATTTTGTTGTAACGGTTTCATAAATTGAACCGAGTGTCAGTGAGGGGGCACGGTAGGACTCACTGAGACAAGTTGTCTCACCCAATCCATATTTGTTGTTTTTACAGAGAACAGGCCATAAGGACAGCAGGCGGCACAGTTGGTTGTCGGGTTCGAGGAGAAGATTGAAGATTGATTCATTATAGTTGTCCTTGTTCTTCTGTAGTTGTATCTGTATTCGGTCGTATGACTCGAGCCTGTATTATTTTATTTTTATAGTTTCCGCTGTTTCTTGTAAAGATGTATATCTGAACAGGAATTTTTATACTCTGATTTGTACCAAATTGTATATTTAGGTATTTCTTTGTTAAAGATATACCGGGGTGTTACAAAAAGAGTCTGTTCTGGGCTTTAAGATTCTTCCCTGGCTTCGAAGAAGAGCCGCCACCGGAAAGAAACGCAAGGCGTCGAGTTTTCCTATGGAATGCGAGTTAACGTTTTGAAAAAGAAATATGAGGAGTATTGCGCCGGCCCGGTCGAAGCTTCAGTGAAAGTCTTCAGGAACTTGGCCGACATCACCAAAAAGCGGACAGAAGATGCTGAGAATTGGGCCAGGGGTAGGGCCAAAAATACATTCTTGTTTATGTTTTTGATTCCTGTTTTCTTATGTTTTTGACTTGCGATATTTCTTCTTTCAGAAGCTCAGAGAGGAAAGGAAGAGGAAAAGGCCCGGGCTTTGTAGGCTCAGAGTAAATTGGATTTGGCCTTGACTGACTTGGCCAAAGCCCAGGAGAAGCTTTACGACCTTTAGAAGGAAAAGGAGAAAGCAGAAACAGAGTGGAAATCGGCGGCTGACAGACGCAAAGATCTGGAACTTCAACTCGTAGCATCCGAGACTAAATCAAAAGATCTGGAACTTCAGCTTGTAGCATCCGAGGCTGAGTTGAAGACAGCCAGGGAGGAGAAAGGCTCTGATCTAAATCCCGAACCTTTCCTAATCTCTTTCTCAATCATTTAAAAAGGAATCCCACTACTGAAAACCTTATTTTGAACTTGTTCATCACATGATTTTGAAAAAGAGCTTTGAAGGCCCATTTGATCGAAAAACCGAAACCCTAGTATGCGTGTGAGTACACCGACTGATGGAATGACTGAATATATATGTTTATATATGTCAAATGAAAATGATTATAATGCCGGAGGTCTAACTTATGAATTCCTCAAAACGGGTTATAGATCGATATGGATATTGTTTATCCGATTTCTATGTAATTGATCCATTTGGTGATCGAAAAGATATAAATTATCTAACTCTCGAGAATTTGATGCATATTGTCATATGTATTGCGTTGGGTGACGACCCGACAAGTAGCATACTAGGGAGGGTAGTCATGACCCCTTACCTAGGCCCTGTATACGTTTTGGCGTGGTCAATTCGTGGGTTATCGGGATTCGTAGTCGTTGTACAGCCGATTTATGCTAAACTAAAATGGAAACACGATTTGCCGGGATTCGTAGTCGTTGTACAGTCGGCATTTCGATTTATAGCTTATGATTCGGGATTCGTAGTCGTTGTACAACCGTTTCATGATAAGCTAAGAAAAGAACACGATTTGCTTGGCATTTCGCTTAATAATAAGACATTGTTATGTCAGCTTTTAATAGCGGTTTAATGAATTGAACCGAGTGTCAGAGAGGGGGCACGGTAGGACTCACTGAGATAATGTTATCTCACCCTATCCATGTTTGTTGTTTTTCAGAGAAGCAGGGAAAAAGGAAGACTATTGTGCACGAGTAGTTGATATACTCTTGGAGGTGCTGAAGACTTAGTCATTTGATTCCTTTGTTCTTTTGTTGTCCTAATTGGTTGTATAAACTTGTATTGATTATGAGTTATATGAACCGTTTATGTTTCTGTTTGGTATTTGGACTTGGATATTGTAATCCACTCGGTATGGAACCGATAAACTTCTATTTTATGAAGTAATGTTATTTCCGATTATGTTTTATTTCGGAAAAAGTTTGTATGTCCAAAACTTAAACAGGAACTGTGTCCTCTGAATTTTTTCGCATCTTTGCACTTTCGGTATTTCTACATGTTAGAAAAACCTGGGTGTTACACTCTCACAATCTGATTCCACAATGATAGATCGAAACCCCCTATTCCACGCCAGGGTGAGGCCGTGGAAGATCCCCCAGAGTTCATCTTCCTCTGGAGAGCATCAAGCAATGCAGCGCGAGAAGCCAAAAATGAAGTTCCCCAACTCGTCCCGGAGGAGACCACCGCACCCAACCTTGTTGCCGCTGCCACAGAGAAACAAAGCCTTGTGGAGGAGGATGCTAGGAACTACTAGACGAAGCAGCTGTCGTTCTCGTCACAGTGGGTTTGAGTTTCGCCGCGCGAATACCAGCAAGAGACACAGCTTGAACCTGGCTGTGATTGCTTGAAAGACCTTGTATTTAATGATCTTAACCAATTTAGATTTGGAGGCTGCAGATTTTCACGAGGATGGAACTGTTAGATTAGTTTTAAATGCCCTATAAACAACAATAAATAGTAATATTGGTCACTATGTGTGAGACATAGTCACTATAAGTCAAACTTCAAACACATCATCGAGGTCGTCTCCTGTTTATAATTTTTTATGTTAAACTGATCAATGGAAGATATATTCATGTACTAAATTGATTAAAGAAAAATATATTTAGAGATATATTTATCTAATTTTAATACATTCATAATGATAACACCTCACATTTTTATGGACCAAAATGACTCATTACACTATTAGCTATTATGTTCCTTCATTTTCATCTATTACAAACCTCTTAATCTTCTATAATTTGTGTTTCGGATATAGGGCTGCTGAATTCATTCTTTAATTTGTAATAAAGCTCTTTTTGGCATCCATAGAGATTAGTGAGAAAAGCTATAAAAGTCTAGTATTTTGAAAGTAATGAAATATTACAAATGAGAAAAGTTGATTGTAAATGAGTCTATTACCTACCTTATATACTAACTAACTAATAGACAACCAACACATCTAGCCCAGTGGTCGGGCTACCCTGAGCTACGTAGTGGGGGCGATCCGGTTTGCTCTCGGGTTCGATTCCCGCCCACGTTAAAAAAGCGTGTTGGCCAGCGGGTTAATCACGTAACGTAGTACGATTAGTACTCAAATCGAAATTAAAATTTTAAAAGTTCAGTGTTCTAAAAATATAGGTAGAACAACAAAAAAACGTAATAGTTTTGTTGTTGTGGGACAAAATCAGAAGTTACTAAAAAACAAACAATTAGAGCTCTTAAAAAGTCGAACATTTAAATTATGATTAGTTAAAAATTACAATTAAAATGATAGTAGTAGAATAACTGTCAAATTGTTTTGCAAGTTTGAGTAACCTATAGATTAAATAGCAATTTTGCACAAATAAAAAATGAAATCCTAACACAAACATCTAAGTTTTAAAATCTACTCCGATGTCTTAACAATTTCTTTCGCCGTCTCTCCTTACTGCCCTCACCAATAGACATTATGGAAGATTTTTAATTTCAAAGCTTAATTTCTTTATGATACTAAGGTGGCTATCCTTTTCATATTCGTACCATCCCATTGTAAGATCACAATCATATTCCATGTTATTGTCAACATCAACCAAAATAATACTTTTAAGCAATTTTGAAATAATATATTTTCCAATTTGTTGTGCGAAGTGCTAAAATAAAAAATAGAAATTGTGAATCAATAAATATAATACGATGAACATGTTCTAATTAAGTGGAAAAGGTATTAAAAAAATAAAACACAATTGAGATTGGAAAGTTTCTACTTACCATAACACTTGAGCCTTTATTAGTTTCTTTGAGACTTAAGTGTCCATTGAAGGTCAATTTCCCTCGGGAGGTATCTCATTCAATGTTTTGAAAACCGAACCGGGCATTGAACCGGTGAAGCCTCTAGGTCATGGTTCAATTACTTAAAACCGCTTAAACCCGGATAAAACTTCTTTGAACCGCTAAAATAACCGAACGTAGAAGGTTTCGGGTCATGGTTTAACCGGATCAACCGCTCGGTTGGTTCGGTTTTCAAAACACCGATCTCATTAGTTGAATCTGATGATTTCGAAGAATCGGGTTTACATCTTGTTTGACATTACGAATGTTTCTCAAAAGGCAATAAGCAATATATATTATGTAGAATCAGTCCATTAAATTAGTTTGATGATGATCAACTATCAAGCAATACGATGAAAAATAAATTAGATTACTAAAATGAAAGGCTTCTAGCAAAACAAAAAATCAATTAATGTGTTTCAATCATGATGTCATTTCTTTATCTGTAATTCAACATAGAACAATGTAATCAAAGTAGTTTCGATCATGATTAACATAAAATGTCAGTCAACTCATGAGAAGCGGCTCAGATCCAACTTGTATACTAAGCCATTACTTTTTTCCCTTCAAGACTTATGATTGTGAATAGATAAAGATAAATAATAAACATAGTCACGTATAATTAATAAATAAAAGGAACATAATTTTTTTTAAAATGTTAAATAATTGAGATTCAAAAAAAGACATTAAAACGGATATAGAATCTTATGATTAAGATTTATATAAATCCATCCATATGGTTAAGTATATCAAATTAAAAATGAATATATATATATATATATATATGTATGTATAAAGTTTTTTTTTTTTATGAAGTAAATATGTGAAATTAAATATTTGAAGCACAGGATTCACTCCGAAAAACCATATGCTAGAATTTGGCTTATATATTTATTTAATTGAGATTGAGATAATTTTAAAATTCAAGTTTATATAATTTCATATAATTTGTCATTTTGTTTCCTTATTCATTTTAGTAATTTAGTCATTCAAACTCAAGCGGACTTGTACATTTTACAATTCTATGGCACAAAATGAATGATACATTGGTTTCCAAAAAAAAGAATGATACATTCTACAATTCTATGCCTTTTTAATGAATGATACAAAATGAAGACCGTAGCAATAAGTTGAACTAAATAAGGATTTGAAGGCTAAACATAGGATTATCTAAGCATCATTATCAATCGCCATCATCTGTCATAGATTATAGTTAGAAACATGACATGTTTTAATCATTATACAACCCAAATGTATGAAATCAATAATACATCATAACGAGAGTGGTTTATGGTACTAAGTCATATCCTTAGTATTTTTTACTAAACCACACTAAGCCGTTGGATGCCTCTTATTTTAATGAAATATGATCTAAGGGCTGTCACTTAAAGAGGGCAGTTTTGTCATTTTACACATCCAGTAGCCTTCCATTCCCACGCACTTCATCCTGTAGCCTTCTTCTCCGCACGATCTGGTTCGCGGCGGAGCACGGCATCCATTCCGACGCCGCACCACGGCATCCATCCGGCAACGTCTCCCCTTCATCCGCCGTTCTCTCTTTCGTCTCTCTCCCTCTCTATGCACTATTTTGGTACTCTGAAGAAAAGAAAGGAAAGAACGATTCAACTCTAGCTCCGTGCGTGATCTACATCGATTTGGGGAAAAGCACGAATCTGTCACCCTCCCTCTTCATCTCTTCCTAAGTTCCTGCGCATGAATTGATGAATGCTTTTGCAGAGAAAATTGCATCAAAATGGTTGGATTATATTTAATGAAATTTCTGGAATTGATTGAACCTGTTTTGTACATTAACCACACATATGCACAACACTGGTTAGTGGCCACTAACCACAGAATTGCTTGACAATGGTTAGTGGCCACTAACCACATAATAGTACAATTGTGGTTATTACTTGTTTTTGAAAATTGCATTTAAGAGTTCAAAATGTATCATGCAGTGACAAAATGATGTACCAGTGCCAAAGGGATTATAGATTCAACCTGAGGAGAGATACAAGAAAGGATGAAAGTGACACAACTTCAGTAATTGAAGCCCTTGAATGAAAGTGAGACAATTTCAGTAATTGAGGAGAGTTTTGTTGTGGAGAGATACAATGTCATGGGAAAGGCTTGTCGTTATAAATGGGAAGAATTTGAATGACATGATCCACACACTACAAGAAAATTGACATATAGGGACGGCAAAAATCCGTGGGTAAAGGGTTACAAACCGTGGGTATAGCACCAAAAACCTATACCGACGGACAATTTTTTCGTGGTCTTTATTTGGCTATACCCACGGAAAAATGGCGTTGCTATATCCTATAGTGACAGTTTTGTTTACCATCACTATAGGCGTCCGTTGGTATATGTCAAATTTCTTGTAGTGACAAATGCCACAACAGCGAGATGGAAAAATAAGAAAATTAGAACTTCTATGTATTTGAAATTGTAGATGAATGAAGAAATTGAACTTCCACTACTACAAAATGTGCTTTAAAAAGCACTAATTTGAATCGGTTATGTGGATAACCGATTCAAAATGTGGACGCGGTGGCAAAATTGCAATTAAATGGGATTGTGGCAGATTTTTTTAGACATTTTGAATCGGTTGTTTAAACAACCGATTCAAAATGTGACAATTTAGACATTTGGAATCGGTTAACTGAATAACCGATTCTGAATAGCTACATTCAGAATCGGTTCTTTAAACAACCGATTCAGAATGTCTGTTTGGTTAACATTTTCACAATCCCCCCCGTGTTTTTTCACTTTCCCTCTCACAGCTCACTTTCACGATCCCCCTTGACCTAATCATCCCTATCACTTCGTTCGCAGCTCCCTTTCACGATCCCTTTCAGTTTCCTCCGTCGCATCCTCGCAGCTCACTTCCGTCTTATCCCCTCGTTCGCAGCTCACTTCCGTCGCATCCCCTCGTTCGCAGCTCACTTCCGTCGCATCCCTTCGTTCGCACCTCACTCGCAGCAAATCCCTCTTCGTTCTCATCCCTCGCAGCTCACTCGTTCTCATCCCATTCGTTCGCAGCAAATCCCCTTCGGTTATATAAACAACCGATTCAAAATGTCTAAATAAATAGTCATTATGAATCGGTTGTTTATATAACCGATTCAAAATGATTGTTTATTCAGACATTTAGAATCGGTTGTTTATATAACCAATTCTAATTGACTGTTTTTTAATCGGTTATATAAACAACCGATTCAAAATGTCTGTTATTTGGACATTTGGAATCGGTTGTTTATATAACCGATTCAAAAGATCCCTGTTTGGCTTCGTATTTTGTTGTCAGAGATACGTTTTGGAATCGGGTTTTACAACAACCGATTCGGAATTACCTATTTGGAATCGGTTATTTAACCGATTCTAAATGTTATCACCTTTAGAATCGGCAGTATTAGAATCGGCAAATAACCGACTCTAAATGTGCCAAATAACCGATTCAAAAGGCCTTTTTTGTAGTAGTGTTCTATGTAATTGCTCTGACTAGTGTATGGAATTTAGTTAAGATACTAATGAAGAATTTGAATTTCTAATGTACTATTCTAATGAAGAAATTGAATTTCTAATGAAGACGTTAAGATTTATGCTATTAACCACTGTTGCACTATTCTGTGGTTAGTGGCCACTAACCACAGTTATGCATATTTGAGGTTAGTGGCCACTAACTATTAGGGTACTAATTTGTGGTTATTGCCACTTACCACAAATGTGCATAACATTGGTAAGGATTATAATTTACTCTTAATCATAATATTCTAATGTACTATTCTAATGAAGACGTTGAGATTTATGCTATTAACCACTGTTGCGCTATTCTGTGGTTAGTGGCCACTAACCATTAGGGTACTAATTTGTGGTTATTGCCACTTACCACAAATGTGCATAACATTGGTAAGGATTATAATTTACTCTTAATCATAATATTCTAATGTACTATTCTAATGAAGAAATTGAATTTCTAATGAAGACGTTGAGATTTATGCTACTAACCACTGTTGCACTATTCTGTGGTTAGTGGCCACTAACCACAATTATGCATATCTGTGGTTGGTGGCCACTAACCAGTGTTGTGCATATCTGTGGTTAGTGGCCACTAGCTAACCATTGGGGCACTAGTTTGTGGTTAGTGGCCACTAACCACAATTATGCACAACACTGGTTAGTGGCCACTAACCGCAGATTAGTACAATTGTGGTTAATACTTTTTAGATGGCACAGATTTCCATAACGATTACTTGTCACTAACAATATAGCTTCTCAATAACTATTACTTCAGATTTCACGATTAATTCATGTTGATGCAATCAGATTTCACGTTTACTCCATGTTGTGATTTTGGATTTCTCTGTTAATGTGTTGGTCTCAGTTTTAACCATTTTAATAGTAATCTGTGATTAGTGGCCACTAACCATTGGGGCACTAGTTTGTGGTTAGTGGCCACTAACCACAGATATGCACAACACTGGTTAGTGGCCACTAACCGCAGATTAGTACAATTGTGGTTAATACTTTCTAGATGACACAGATTCCCATAACGAAGGAGATAAACCAGAACAACATAACACACTTCATTTGATGCAAAATCATCGACTTACAATCACCGATCAAGTCAAAACATCGATTATAAATCAATGAATCATTGCGAATTACAATAATTATAAATACAAAACCCTAAGCTAATTTGAGTGCTTTATGAACGGCAACTGAATCCGATGAATCAGGCCTCTCTGCCACTCCCTTGGCTCCTTGCTGCTGCTGCTGCCGGATGATCATATTCCTCTCATACTCGCGCCATTTGTTGATTGCAAAGGTGTATGCCACTGAAACCGTTCGTTAACACGACATCGCGAGGGAGGTGAACGGCGAGGGAGGTGAACGAGACGGAGGTGAACGGCGAGGGAGGTGAACGGCGAGAGGAGAGTGACTTGCATTGATCGAGCAGAGAGGGAGGTGAACGAGAGGGAGGTGAACTGAGAGAGGAGAGTGGCTTGCGGAGAAGTAGTTGGAGCTCGCGTATGTGTGAGCTTTTGGGAAAGTGATGTCATTAATGGACTAATCTACCCCTTTAGTATTTGTTACTAAACAATTGCCTTAGTACCGTAAATCAGTGCCCATCATAACAGAATTACAAAATATTTTCACATTTGGAGGGAAACTTTTATAGGTGCTAATAATGCTATTTCTAATACCCTTCTTTTATCTACATCACATCATTATCAATGTTGCAACCTTCAATCCTTGATCACGTGGTGTAGGTTTTTGATTTCTTATGTCAAATGAAGAGGTGTTAAGCCTGATAGAGGAAACATGAAATGTTTGATCCCAGCAACTGAACAACTTGAAGAATAACTCAATAATATAATTATAATTATATTATATTAAAGTAAGAAATAAAGGTTGCAAACATCATTGCACCTCATTCTCCAACAAATAGATTGTTAGTCGTATATTAACTCAATTGTAGTGTATTTGTGAGTTGTCTACTTCTAAGCTACTTACTTAAAGGCATAATCAAAGTATCATCATGCCTTGATCATAAAAGATGTAGTGGTGGACATGAAAAAGGAAAGGCCAAAGTGAAATTGAGAAGAAATCTGAGTAGAAAAACAATTATAAATTACAATAAGAAATCACATGAAAAATGCAGACTACATAATAAATTAATTCATTGTCTCTTGAAGTTGATTTGTTCTTACATTTCTCTTTAATATGAGTGTGTGATGCTAGCTATCAATATTTGCTAATATGCAATAAAAATAAGTATGTTATTCATATATATTTGATATTATGTATCATGTATTGCAGCTGAGAAACTTATGGGCAATCATAAGTACCATTAAATCTCTTTAATATGAGTGTGAGATGCTATCATTCTCAAGTTTTCTTTAAGACACTTATGGGCTACAAATGAACTATAGGTTGGTATTTTTGGGATACACGGTGTTAATATGGACATTGATATCATGGCATGGGATTTTAATCCTATTCCGAAGATAAGTCAAAATACCAATTAGTCAACCCTATGGCCATTAATTAACTTAACTTTGCAAACCTGCAAAATGAAGATAACATGGGAAGAATTGAAATATACTATTTGAGAAAATACTATAGTGTGGAAAACATTTGAGGAGTCTAGGACTATAATTTTCCAGCATTAAGTGGTCTACATAGCAAATATTTTCGCTGAAATGAAATTCCTCAAACTGCAAATCAGAAAAACTAATCTATTGAGGATGCGCATAATGAAAAATTACTATTTCCACCATTCAATGTGGAAATGGGTACAATATCACCAATTTCTAATGGATAGGTCACAAATGAAAAATTACCTGACCACTAATGGATTTTATAATCAAATTCACCCTATGTTAATTAAAAAAAACCTAACGGCTAGTTTACATTTAAAATAGAGCTGTTGTAGTTTGTTTTACAACAAATCAATTAAGTTGGTTACAACTAAATAACTAACTAATCTAGTTTGTTATGTAACAAATTAAGTTGGTTGTTCTAACAACCAACTTGTGCTTAACAACTAAGAAAGTATCCAATCATGTATATACACTACAAAAAAATCGAGTAAATTCTGGCGGTTCTATTATGGCGGTTTATTTTAAACGCCATTATATACCGTAAAATGTGGCAGTTCTTTGAACCGCCCTAATAAGAATGAAAATATTGGCGGTTTGAACTGCCAGAATTTACTCCCTTCTTTTACTAATTGACGCGCGCTATCTTTTGGTCTTTACGGTTGTTTCACTTTAGTTCGCATCCAACGCTCTCTTTTCACTCTCTGCGCCCTTCACTTTAGACTGAACCGTAATTTTTTCCATCTCTGCGCTCTCTTTCCATCTCTGCGCTGCGCTCACTTTCCATCTCTGCGCTGCGCTCTTACTTGACGATGGCTCCATCTTTTCGCTTTTACTTGACGATGGCGCCCTGTTGAAGATGAAAGACCACTCCATCTCCTTCCATTGATTTCAGTTCAAGATAATCCTGTGAGTGGCATATCATTTCGGTTCTGAATCCCTAAAATCCACTTTCATCTTTCATTCTTATGTTTTACCTACAAATTGGTTCTCCATTCTGAATCCCTATTTTATCGATTTTCCCCTCTATTTTCTGAAACCCTATTTTATAGTTTAATTTTCTGGTTTAATTTGCTGCTGGTTTAATTTCCTCCCATTATTTTTTAGGGATTGTGCTTGGAATCGTATGTGTTAATTTTCTGCTGGTTTGATTTTGGGGCTTGCTGCATGTTTAATTTTCTGGATGTTGTTGTATTGTCTTGCACCCCTTCGATGTTGTTGTATTGTCTTGCACCTTTCTTTCTTTACTTCAAACATGAATTTTGGTCCAGCTGGGCTATTGATGAAAGAGAGAAAAGAGTGGTGTAGATGGAATGGAAAGGATGCATGTAGTTTCCATCTTTCTTATTTTATTATATTTGCCATTTGCTAGCTGTTGTTACCCTCTGGGTAGCCAGAGAATGAATGGGTCAGAGAGAGAAAGATACAAAGAAAGAAAAGAAAGATGAGTTATTGTTATTGTTTTTGTTTTTGTGTATTGAAATTGAATTGATTGTTCACTTATGAAAAGATTCTTATAAGTTTATAAAAGTTATGGAGAAGATGAGTTGAACAATAGAGATTTTGAAAGAAATTAAGATGCAGAAGCTAATTTCTTCTTATGGATGAAGTTGCAGATTTAATCAAGGATTCTCATTCTGTTGGCTCTTGAGTTGATGTTCTTGTTTTTGAAGCAACTTGATCAAGAATTGGTAAGTTCTTCAAAACTAAATTTGTATTTACACCTAAGCATCACAAATATTAAATGCATATTTATTTTTTCTAACATATTGTCTTCAACATGGTAGGTAAGAAGGAACACTTTCGCACTCAATTTTAAATTAAATCTCCATTGATTTTGTTGGCAAAGAACCACCAAAGTAAGTTCTTATTATACTATCCTATATGTTATATTGTTATCCCCTCATGTATGGATATTTAATTATTGACACTCATTATGCAATATTATCTATTCTTTTGTAGTCATGTCAATCGATAAATCATGGATTCGCAAACCGCAAAATACTATTGAATATAAAGTTGGTTTAAATTTTTTTTTGGATTTTGCATTTCAACATAAGTCTATTGATGGTCGTGTCATTAAGTGTCCATGTTCAAAATGTGGTTTCAAGAAATGGAAAAAAAGGGGTGTAGTTCATGAACACCTAACTCGTAGACCATTCCCTAGAAATTACAAGTTTTGGTACCGGCATGGCGAAGTATCAAATGTAGTCCACTCCGAGGCTACTGAAGGAACACAAATTGAAGATGTGTTACAACCTCAAAATCCAATGGAAAACATGATCAACGATGCTTTTGGGTTTGTGAGTCACAATCGTAATGACCTTGGTGCATCTTTTGAGCATTCTTCCGAAGGGAATAACACGGTGCATGATGAAGATAACACAGATTTTTATGAGTTGCTGAAAGACAGTGATCAAGATTTATATGAAGGGTGTAGAAAGTTTTCAAAATTATCATTTCTTGTTAAATTGTATCATATAAAGTGCTTGTGTAGGATGAGTGACAAAGCAATGACTATGATTTTAGAATTGCAAAAAGATGCGTTTGAATTTGCCAAGATTCCTAGTTCATTTTACGAGGCCAAGAAAATCATCAACAAACTTGGTCTTAACTACATCAAGATACCAGCATGCCCAAATGACTGTATGTTGTATTGGGGTGAAGAGAATGAATCTTTAGAAGAATGCAAAAGATGCAAGATATCTAAATGGAAAGATAAGAAGAAGAAGCAACCCGCAAAGATCTTGCGTTATTTCCCACTAAAGCCAAGACTGCAAAGACTCTTCATGTGTTCTAAGATTGCCGAATCTATGAGATGGCATGTGTTGGAAGGTAACCAAGACGGATTGATGAGGCATCCTAGAGATTCTAAGGCTTGGAAAACATTTGATTTACTTTATCCAAATTTTTCTGAAGATCCACGAAATGTACGGGCTGGCCTTGCTAGTGATGGTTTCAACCCTTTTGGAGCTATGAGTACTAACTATAGTATTTGGCCAGTGGTTCTTATCCCGTACAACCGCCCTCCTTGGGAGTGCATGAAGAAAACATCAACCATTCTCTCCATGATCATTCCTGGAAAACTAATGCCCGGAAATAACATAGATGTGTACTTACAACCTCTCATCAAAGAGTTGAATGAGTTATGGCATGACGGGGTGCAAACATTTGATTCCTCAAAAAACGAAATGTTCACAATGCGGGCAACTCTAATGTGGACAATTAGTGACTTTCCCGGGCTTGGTACTTTATCTGGTTGGAACACACACACACACACACACACAGACACACACACACACACACACACACACAGTTTGCTTGCCCCACATGTAATTTTGACACCGACTCTTGCAGACTAAAGCATGGAGGAAAATGGAGTTTTATGGGCCATCGAAGATTTTTACAAAAAGGCCATAAGTTTCGATTGAATCGATCTCGTTTTAATGGAAAAGTTGAGCAAAGAGATCCACCGATAACTTTGTCCGGCTCAGACATCTTGAAACAACTTGAGGGCATTAATGTTACCTTTGGAAAAATACTAGAGCCTACTGATAAAGGTAAAAAAAGAACTAGAGGAAAGAAACTTGTTGAAGATGGATCAGGTCAATGGAGGAAGAGAAGCATATTTTTTAATCTTCCTTACTGGGAGTCTAACTTGTTGCGTCATAATTTGGATGTTATGCACATTGAAAAAAAACTGTGTGATAATGTGTTGTTCACTTTGCTTAATGAAACTGGAAGGTCAAAAGATAATCTTGAAGCTCGAAAGGATCTAAAGGAAATGGGCATAAGGAAGGATCTTTGGCCAGATGATAATGGAAGATTTCGTCCATCTTTGTTTATAATGTCAAATGCAAAGAAAGATGTCTTTTTAAGAACTTTGAAAAATGTCACAGTGCCGGATGGTTACTCAAGCAATATTTCAAGGTGTGTTGACTTGAAAAACCGGAGGCTTTTTGGAATGCAAAGTCATGATTGCCATATTCTTATTGAGCAATTACTACCACTTGCCATACACAATGTGTTACCAGACAGCATAACTGTAGTGTTAATAGAGTTGTGTTCATTCTTTCGACAATTATGTGCCAAAAGTGTCAATTGCTTAGATCTTGACATGGAAATGTTGTTCCCTCCTTCATTTTTTACAATCATGGTTCACTTGACTTGTCATTTAGTTGGTGAAGTAAAACTTGGAGGGCCTATACATTATCGTTGGATGTATCCTATTGAGAGGTGAATCTCTTATTTCTTTGAAGATTATTCATTTAAGCACAAGTGTTATCAGTAGAGTTTACTAATTCTCAATCATTTTAGGTATTTGGGACATTTGAAGTCTTATGTACGAAATAGGGCACAACCAGAAGGTTCTATTGCTGAAGGATACCTAGCTGAAGAGGTTCTTACCTTTTGCTCTCAATATCTCGAAGGGATTGAGACAAGAATCAATAGACCTCCACGTGTGGATGATGCTCCTGATTATAGAGATTTTACCCTATTGTCTAGTATTTTTCCATCTATTGGTAAAGCTGTTGGAGCTTTCTCAACCTTTGAGCTATCAACCTTGGAGAAAACTCAAGCACATCGATATGTGTTATTAAATTGTCCACAAGTCAAGCCATACATTGAGTGAGTACCATTTCCCAAATGACATTAATCTTAGGTAAACTCTAAATAACATCAAAGACATTACATTGATATATAATGTTCATATAGTGAATTTAAGGACCATTTGCGGAGGCGGTCTAAAGGGAGAAGGCCTACAACTACATTAAAGATTTCATTGATTGGTTTCCTCGAAAGGTAAGTAAAATATGCAACAAAACTTGGGGCTGTTTTTTAATGAGAATTTATAAATTTGTCTAAGGTAACTAAGACATTCTCTGATTTTGTTTTAGATTATGAACCCAGACATTTCTAGTACAGTGTTAGACCACTACAAGAAAAGTTGGACTTTGCGGCGGGCAAAATCCGCCGCAAAAGCCAAATTTGCGGCGGATATTTTAACTTTGCGGCGGAACTTTTTCGCCGGTAGCCAGCTCGAAGCAAACGCGTTGTGGCGGATTATCCGCCGCAAGTTTGCGGCGGATTTAGTGGCGCCGCAAAATCCACCGCAAATTTGCGGCGGATAATCCGCCGGAAAAGGGGACAAATTTTTCCCGCAAAATATCCGCAGGAAAGTGCCCAATATCCGCCGCAAAGTATCCGCCGTAAAGTACCCGTTATCCGCCGCAAAGCACCCGTTTTATTTTAAAAAAAAATGAATATAATTTTTTTAAAAAAACGTTTTATTTAAAATTCCGCCGCAAACGACACAAATCCGCCGCAAAGTACCATTTTTTTTAAAAAAATTATTATTATTTTTAAAAAATAAATTTTATTTTTTTAAAAAAATCGTTTTAATTAAAAATATATATTATTTTAGTAATTTTATTAATTATTTATAAAAAAATAAAAATTGGGAAAAGCAGTAAAATATTATCACCAAAAAAATATCCATACAATTAATAAAATATCCATACAAAAAAATAAAATAATCTAAAGCTACTGGGGTGCCTGCCGGTCAATGTCATCAACATTATTATAATATGTATCATCTTGAAATAAAGCACTGAGCGATGACATTTGAACATTAAGATCAATGTCCAGCGGGGGTGACCGCTGCTGGGGGTACTGCTGGTTTGGCTGGATCAGGGGTGACTGATGTTGGGGCTGCTGGTATGGCTGGCGGGGTGACTGATGTTGCTGCTGGTATGGCTGGAATGGCGGCGCATACTGCGGTGTATACTGCAGGGGATATTGGGATGCATACGGCGGGGGATACTGGGGTGCATACTGCTGCTAGTAGTAATGCTGCTGTGGCGGTGGCGGGTAGGATGCTGATGAGGATGGCCTCGAGTGCTGAGACACCATCTGATCCTGCAATAACTTAAAGCGCTCCTCCATGCGCTCCTCAGCTACCCTAGCCTGCTCCCGAATCCCCTGAATTTCCCGTTCATGACAGTGTTAAATATGTTGTCAAAAAAATTCTTCTCTATATGCATGACATCGAGATTGTGTCTCAATAGATTATCTTTACAATAGGGAAGTTCCCAAAAAATACTTTTTTTTGTCCAATTGTGCCATTGTCCATATCCATCTGGACGAGAAACAACACCGGCTACGACTTCCACAGGAGGGATATCCCTAACACTATTCCAAACTTCCTCTGGTGTCAACTGACGAGGAGGTCCAGCTGTTTCAACATTTCCCTTGATGAACGCATATTTCTGCTTTCTAAATGGGTGATCCATAGGTAAGAACCTACGGTGCGAGTCAAACCATGAAACTTTTCCTCCGTATTTAAGACTAAAAGCCTTTGTGTCAACCATGCAAATCGGACACGCCATCTTACCATGTGTCCCCCATCCAGACAACATTCCATAGGCAGGGAAGCCATTAATGGTCCACATCAAAGCCGCCCTCATCACAAAATTTTGTTTGCGTGCCGCATCATAAGTTAAAACACCATTCCACAACCTTTTTAGGTCATCAATCAAAGGTTGCAAATAGATGTCAATACCAGCTGTTGGATTACTTGACCCTGGAATAATAGAATTTAAAAACATGTATGGTTTGGACATACACATTTCTGGAGGAAGGTTGTATGGGGTAACAATAACTGGCCAACATGAATACGGTGTTGCCGAGGCTTGAATATATGGTGTGAAACCATCAGAGCACAAACCAAGCCGAACATTGCGTGGATCACTGGCAAAATCTGGATGAACACGATCAAAATGCTTCCAAGCTTCGCCATCAGATGGGTGACGTAATTCACCAGAATTATTTCTATTTTGATGGTGCCATGTCATTTTACCCGCGGTCTCCATTGAAGTAAACATCCTCTGTAGCCTTGGAATAAGAGGCAGATAGAACATTGATTTTCGTGGAACCGGTTTGCCTCTGCTCATCCCTGATCTACTGACACGATAGCGTGGTTGTCCACACAACTTGCATTCCGACAACTCTCCATCATTTATGCCAAACTCATTGTTATAATAGAGCATGCAACCAGACACACAACAATCAATCCTTTTAGATTTTAAGCCAAGCTTCGATACCACTCTTTTAGCTTCATAATAACTTTGCGGTAAACTCCCTCTAATGGGGGTTGCATCCAACATCATTTTGGTCATATATTCCATGCACAACTCAGCAACATTAAATTGAGACTTAAGACCCAACAACCGAACACACATTGATAATTTTGAGTCTGTAGATCATTCAAATATGGGTTTATTTGTCTCACTCAAATACATGTAAAACCTTTGAGCTTCCTCATTTGGAACTTCGTCAGCATCTGGTTCTTCAAAATCCAAATTTACTCCAACAGCGTCAGATATCATTCCCTGATAAACATCTAACGGTTGTATTCCCCATCCTTCAGATGTCGTAGTCACTGGATAACTACTTGATGTGTGATCTACTACTTCAACCGGAACATTAACCGCAGGAACTGCAGCTACCCCTGGCGCTCCTTCCCCGTGACGACTCCATGTCCGATAATTTGGCCTAAACCCATTATTGTACAAATGAAGTCTAACTTCATGTTCATTTTTTATAGCTCGAAATGAACATTTCAAGCACGGACATCTAATACCGCCTTGTCGCCCAAATTCTTCATGATCAATGTACTTAGCACAAAAAATAAACTCTTCTACTCCTTCTACAAATCGTCGTTTTACACCAGTTTTTCCAGGATACAATCGATCATACATCCAACTACGATCCATTTTCAAGAACTACGTATACTACACTACAATATAAATAAAATAAACTATCAATTACTTCATATTTTGATATATATATTACTCATTTTATTTTCATATTTCAATAAACTACCAATTAATTACAAGCAACAGAATTAATTTTTTAATAATGTTATATACTAATAATTTAAACATTATAAATAATAATTCCAAATTTAATTTTAAATTTCAATTTTTATAAGACAATATATGTTTTTTCAATATAAATAAGTTTTTTCAATATAAATTAATTTGTATTATTATTGCAAACAAAATTTGTAACAAAATTTTACTAAAAATAGTGAAGTAAGTAATATTTTATTAATTACTTTAACAACTAACCGTAGTGAAGAGAAGGCTCTGGCTTGAAGCTTATCCTGAACTCAAGCAGAGAGGAAAAAGGAGGAACCCAAACAATACCTAAACAAAAAACAACACAATTAGTAACAAACTCATATTATTATAAAATAATTTAAAAACGAATATTAAAAAAAAATTAAAAACTAAAACTATTAACTCATATCAAAAACATACCTTGAAGAAATTTCCCAATAAGAGCAGAAGACAATTCGTAGGGAGGAAGCGCTACACTTCAAAAAGAGATTTAGTAGAGAAGGAGAGAATTTGGAGAGAGTAAAAGAGAAATTTTAAGAAGAGAATGGGAGGATTGTTAGAAGTGTGAAGAATGAGAAGTGGGGAATGAATATATATAGGGAAAACGCAGCCAACGGTCAAAAGGTGATATCCGCCGCAATAGGAGATTTGCGGCGGATTCTGGGTCTTTGCGGCGGATTTTGAAATTTAATATCCGCGGGTTTTTTTTTACGGAGCTTTGCGGCGGATTCTGGAGCTTTGCGGCGGATTTTGAAATTTAATATCCGCGGGTTTTTTTTAACGGAGCTTTGCGGCGGATTCTGGGTCTTTGCGGCGGATATTCAAATTAAAATACCGCGCCTTTTTTTTAAAAAACACCAAAAAATCCGCAGCAAAAGCCACAATCCGCCGCAAATATCCGCCGCCAATACTCAATATCCGCCGCAAACGACACAAATCCGCCGCAAAGTACCATTTTTTTTTAAATTTTTTTTATTATTTTTAAAAAATAAATTTTATTTTTTTAAAAAAATCGTTTTAATTAAAAATATATATTATTTTATTAATTTTTTTAATTATTGATATAAAAATAAAATACAATAACTAATTAATTTTTAATTTAAAAAAATAAAAATTGGGAAAAGCAGTAAAATATTATCACCAAAAAAATATCCATACAATTAATAAAATATCC
Organism: Astragalus membranaceus; assembly: GCA_039519185.1. Lineage (NCBI taxonomy): Eukaryota > Viridiplantae > Streptophyta > Magnoliopsida > Fabales > Fabaceae > Astragalus > Astragalus membranaceus. The sequence continues at coordinate 102,219,956 of CM076848.1, read as the reverse complement.
ATACAAAAAATAAAATAATCTAAAGCAGTAAAAATTGGGAAAAGCAGTAAAATATATATTTAATGTATGCTACCCCTAAACAGAGACCTACGCCATTATCTTGATATGACACTCTCTTGAGCATTGTCGGCAGCAGCTCCATTACAGTGGCGTATGTCTACATTTCTTTGTAACGAAATTTTCACATTGTCGTGAACACTCCTTCATCTTTTTCGTTAAAAGTAACCCATTTATCAGCAAAAAGCTCCTCCTCATTATTTCCACCATAAGAGACATATACGTTAATCAAACGCTCGGTATCATCCTTCAACTTAACAACTCGTCCTTGCAGTTCCTCAAACTTTCTATTTAGAGATTCAACCATATTTTCAAAATAGAAAGTTTCACAAGAAACCATCTTTTGAAAAGATGATTGAATCTCTAAATAGAAAGTTTGAGGAACTGCAAGGACGGGTTGTTAAGTTGGAGGATGATACCGAGCGTTTGATGAGCGAATATGTCTCTTGTGGTGAAAATAATGAGGAGGAGCTTTTTGCTGATAAAGGGGTTACTTTTAACGAAAAAGATGAAGGGGTGTTCATGACAATGTGGAAATTTTTTTACAAAAAAATGGAGACATACGCCACTCTATTGGAGCCGCTGCCGACAATGCTCAAGAGAGTGACGTATTAAGGAGAATGAGAGTATTGGTAGAGGTGTGAAAAATAAGAAGGGAAGAAGGCGTTTATATAGGAGAAACGAAGTCAAACGGTCAAAAGGCATGATCCGCCGGAAACGGCAGTTACCGGCGGATTTATGGGCTTTGCGGCGGATTAGAGGATTTGCTGCGGACGGAGTTGACTTCGCGGCGGTTTATGAATTTCAAAATTGGCAAATATCCGCCAGAAATAACCTTACCGGCAGATTGTTAAAATCTCGTAAAAAAAATAAATTTTTGTAATCCCAAATCCGCCGCAAAAACCTATAAATCCGCCGCAAAATCCAAGTCGAAAATTAATCCACCGCAAACGTCAATTATTTCGCCGGTAACTTTGCGGCGGATAGAATCCGCCGGAAATGCCTAGAATCCGCCGGAATATTTGCGACGGATCTATATCCGCCGGAAACTCCTGGCCGGAAAAATCAATTATTCTTGTAGTGGACGATCTCAAGTATCTAGCTAAAGGTCCAACATCATAGGCTCGAAGATTTTCAGCATTTAATCTTAACGGGTTCAAGTTTCGCACTGCAAGGCGAAAACATGGGTTGAAAACCCAAAATAGTGGAGTTTTTCTAACATCTTCAACATCTTGTGTTGCTAGTAGCGTTGATGGAAACCTTAGAGAAGCAGATTTGTCATACTATGGAAAACTAGAAGATATCATTGAGCATAATTATTATGGTCAATTTAAGGTTACTCTATTTAAATGTAAATGGGCTGACACCACTAGAGATCGGGGTTTTAAAAAGGATGCATGGGGTTTCACTTCCATTAATTTTTCGCGATTGATTCACATCGGTGATCGTGAAGAACATGAACCATACATTGAAGCTTCACAAGCTCAAATGGTCTATTATGTGGATGATGAAATGAATAAAGACTGGAGTGTTGTTGTCCATATGAAGCCAAGAGACTTGTATGATATGGGAGACCAAGAAAATAATGATGTTTGTGAGAGTGATCCATACCCAGAGCAAAACTTGAATCAATTTTTCGTAGACATTGATGATTTTCCATTGATGGGAGAAGACGCAGATGACGAATTATTAAGCTCGGATAATGGCAATGATGAAGTCGAAGAAGATGAGCATATGTCAGAATAGAGTTACAATTTGGTGCCTTTAGTATAGGATTTTGTATGACATTATTACCATATGTTCAGTTGTGACATTATTTAGTATGACCTTGTGTATTCAATTTGCATTGGATTTTGTATGACATTATTACCATGTCCAGTTGTGACATTATTTAGTATGACCTTGTGTATTCGATTTGCATTGGATTTTGTATGGCATTATTACCATATGTCCAGTTATTTAGTATGTTATTTTGATTTTGATGAAAACTCCACTGGCAGTTGATGTAACTCCTTGTCCTTTGCATTTAACTTGAAACTAATCCTTGTGGCAGCTGATGTAACTCCTTTAACATGAGCATTTAGCCATTAACGAAGTTTATTATTAATTGATCCTTTGATCTTTATGCGCAGATATGACAAAACCAAGGCGAATTAAGAATTTCCGCAAGATAATTGGCAGCAGCTCCTCACATCAGGAACCATCCTCCTTGGACTCATCTGGACAACCTAGTTTGATTCCCAATGATCCAGATTTCAGTCCACCTATTATTGGTAATGAGGCTTCTCAACCTGGACGACATTCCACTCATTACTGGTTTGTAGATGCTATAGGTAAAATACATAAATAAATCTAATTTGGTCAGTTATTTTTATTTTCCCTAATAAATGAACATGGAAGACATTCCACTCATTACTGGTTTGATAGATGAAGATGGTACTACTCGTAAAGAGAAGTTGACAGTGAAGGGTATACATGACTTGGCTGATGGTCTACGTGTTGTGGTGGAATTTGATGATTGTTTTGAACCTATTGAAGAAGTAGCTGGATTACTCTCTGGAATTTGTGGACAATCAGCATACGATACTACCTCATTTCCTATAAGTTATGAAAAGTGGTCTGATATGTCCGATGCTTTCTTTAATCAAGAGTGGAATTCTCTCTACATGGTAACTCCAGTTTATTTTTGTTTTTAGAGTTTACACATGTGAAAGTTTAAGGAACTGACACTTTTTATTTGAAGTCTCGGTTTTTTTTCAAGGACATTCACATGGATCTTGCAAAAAGATCTGTTGAGCGTTCGATTGGAAAAAAGTGGAAGGAGAATAGCCTTAAGCTTTGGAATGCATTCTATGACCCGACTCTTAGTAAAGAAGATATCATCCAGAATGTTCCTGAAGGTGTGAGCATGGATCAATGGGCGTCATTTGTTACACATCGCTTAAAACCAAAGACAATGGTAAATACTTTATACATATTGTTGAATTATTCATTTATAATTCATTATTAATTTTGAAAACTGTGTTATGGTTACAAATTAAGTTAATCAATTAGTGATAAATAGATTTATATTGGAATTCAGTTCAAAAACTTTGGAGTTAACAAACTAAGCCACATTGGTTATAGGAGCTTTGCAAGAGGAATCGAGAGATAAGGGGAAAACAAACTCTTCCTCATACTTGTGGTGCCAAGACTATAGCAAGAAGAAGGCATGAAATGGTAGTTTAAAACTACTCATGTTAAATTAGTTGTTTACATAATGATAACTTTATTGATTCTGAATTATGTTTTTGACTAAAAAATTTAGAAAATCAAGACTGGCAAGAATTTGGGTCGAGGCCCAATGTGGAATCTGACTCACAAGAGAAAGGATGGGAGCTATGTGAATGACAAAGCAATGGAGATAGGGGTAAATTATTGATCTTCTCCTTATCATTCCTAAATAATTAGTGTTTATTGTTTTGAAATTAAAGAAGGTATTGGTAAGGTTGTAATAAGAATCTGAATCTGAATCTTCTGGCAAATTGGTCGAAATCTGAATCTTTTATTGTGTACAGGAGAAACTTGGTAAGGTTGTAATAATGATTTTGAGTTCATAAGTGTGAAGTGAACGAAATCTGAATCTTTTATTGTGTACAGGAGAAAATTGATAACAATCTTAGTCAAAATTTAGAAGCTTCTTACGAGATTTCTCCAAATGATCCTGTTGGTTTGGTATTTGGCAAAGAACATGCTGGTCTTGTTCGAGTATTAGGCATAGGAGCAGTACCTACCCTTATATTTAAGGATACCACCACGCGACTTAGTGGCATGGACTTTGCATCATCAAGCAATGCTCCATCTTATGAAGAGTTACAAAAAAAGGTGGAAAGTATGAAATCTGAATTGAAGGATGTAGCAATTGTGAAATCTCAAATGAAAGCACTGGCTGCATATTGTACTGCACAGTTTGGAGGAAAAATTCCTGATGACTTAGTTGGCTTGTTTGCTGGTTCGTCACAGCAGGTATATCACTAAATGAGTATCTAGCTTTAATTCTTGTAGCAATTTTTTTGTGTTATTATCAATCTTAACATGTTAGGCTCATTGTTGGATCATTTAAGAGGAATTAGAGGAATAACAGGAACCTTGATCAGGGATGGGAATATCATCTCTCAAAATCAAATAGTAGTAAACACTGAATCTACAAAATCTGCACTAATTAAGAATAGTTGTATCCATATATGCGATTATGATCATGTTATTTGCATTGTCGTGAAGAATAGATGTTACAAAATATTCTGATTTGTAGGCAACTGATGATGGAAGTGAGAGTTCATCACCAACTAATGTTAGAAGATCATCAGATGGAAGCAATGGAATTAGTGGATCTCTTGAGTGATCCTCGTCCTCCCGATGACATGACTTATTTTGGATGTATATCAAACTTTGACATATGATGTAACTTTTGAATTATTAAACACGTGTTTGTACTTATTACATCGACTATATGACTTATTTAGGATATCTATCAAACTTTGATTTATTATGTAACTTTTGAAATGTTAAACACGTGTTTGTACTTATTATGAGTAATTTTCTCTTATTAAATGTGATATTTATTATATTTATGTCTTGATGAGTGGTAATTGTAGTTGCAGCTAATAACAGGCCTCTGAGGATTAAAACACATTTAAATGTAAGCAACAAATAATGAAATGAAACTTTGTCAAAAAAATAATGAAATGTAATTGTGGCGGTTTAAATAGTGAAATAATGGCTCTTAAAACTGCCAATTTTTGCATACAATTTCAGTAGATCTATCTATTAAAAACCCCACTATATTCAGCTATTATGGCGGTTTAAACCGACAGTATTTACAAAACATTGCCTGATTTTTTAGTAAATTATGGCAGTTTAAACCGCCACCCTTTGCAAATGGATAAGCGCCATTTTATACACGAAAGATTCTGGCGGTTTCATTGTGACTGCCACCTTTTGCCGAGTGGCGACCGTGATTCTGGCGCTTAGAGATACCGCTAGTGTTGAATAAATTGGCGGTTCAAACCACCAGAATTACCAAATTAAACCGCCACAATTCTCCTATTTTTTTTGTAGTGATATATATACAGTCTCAGCTTGTAAATAACACAACAATTGAATACACATTTTACAGTCAATAAAAATTACAAGTTATATTTTACATTGCTGTGTGTGTTCAAGTTCCTTTTCGTGTGTATCCTTCTCCTTCAATGCTAGTTCCTTAAGTCCTTGGTGAGTATCTTCAAGAGTGTTGAAAGTACCTCACAAGAAAAGAAAGACAACATATTAGTAATCTGTTTTTGTGACTAAAACAGAGAAAAAAGAAGAATCAAAGTGAAAGGGAGTTATACCTTTTTAGGCAGTACTGAAGGCGTGAAGGTAGTGACTGTTCATCAAGAACAATCACAAGGTAACCTGCAAACAGAAAACAGTACTTAGGGTTTCTGATAAAATCAAAAACAGAAACTCAAATTCACTGAGAGAGTGAAATACTACCTTATGTTTGTTGCTCCTTCATCCAGTTTCTGTGTTTCAACCATCAGCGTTCCCAGTAAACTCAAACAGCAAAGAAAACAACACACAAAAATTAGGGTTCCGTTGAATCAAGCAGTTAGAGAAAGAATTTCAAGAATCAGTTCAGAGATTTACCTTCGTGAGATAGTCTGATTCAAACCCCTGAAAGAAGATCTCCATTTTCACCATTGTTACGAAGCTAGGTTTTTTGAGAAACCTCCAAACTGTGTAGCAAACAGAGGGGTTTTGTGTAGGATTAGTAGACGAAGCTTTGTGGTGCAAGATTGAAGCAAAATCGTGCTTCAATCTGCAGAAATCTAAGAAGATTTGGTTCAAAGAAGTGAGGAAGATGAAGGGTTCAGAGAGAGAGAGAGGAAAGAAACAATGGAAGGGTTCTTGGAAATTCTGAGCAATCAGTTTAGGGTTTGGCCTTTATACTCCGGGTCAAGTGAAGGATCCGCGTGCATATCCATTGAACCGGGTTCGGGAGCGCAAAACCCATCTCCTCTTTTTTGTTTGCAAGCCGGTGAAGAGCAAGTGGGCTGGGCCGAGTTGGGCCTGAGAACTGATATTTGCACCCAAAGTGTTCCTCATACAGCCTGCAGAGAAAAAAAAAATGGTTAGAAAATTTAATATGGTATAATCAGAGCTATTTTAACGATCCACGGCAAAAATTTCTCTACTCTACTCTGTTCTTTAGGTTTTCTTTAAATTCGCTAACATTTACACAGTGAGGAATTGTGTAAGTGTGTGTTTACTAATCTTTCAGTTGTGTTCTAAGTGTATTATAGGATGTCTAATATCAGTGGACATGACAGCTATGTTCCCAAACTCAATGGGAAAAACTGAGACTTGGGCTATACAGATGAGACCTGTTCTTGGTGCTCATGGGTGTCTACATGTGGTAAAAGAGGGGCTTCCACCTCTAGCAGGAACTGAAACTCATTCTCAAAGGAAAGAATATATGGGAAATGAACTAAAAGACTTCAAAGGCCTGTCCCTCATTCATAGAGCCTGTGGAGAGGCTGATTTTGAGAGAGTAAGGGACTGTGAAACATCTAAAGCCGCTTGGGATGCCCTAGAACACTATTATTGTGGTGCTTCTCCTATTAAGGAAGAAAAACTACAAGCATTGAGAGCTCAGTATGAAAGCCTCAAGATGAAAAGGGATGAAAATGTCACTGATTTCTTCAACAGAGTGAAGAAGATCAAAAATGACATGGCTCTTCAAGGAGAAAAACTTGAAGAAAATGTCCTATGCAGAAAGATACTAAGGTCAATTCCTAAGAAGTGGTATGTGGTAACTAACACTATTGAGGAAACTACAAAGAATGTAGGCCTGAAGTTAGAAGAGCTTCAAGGCAAACTAGAAGCCAAGGAAATCAGAATGGAGATCCTTGATGAAAAATCTGAAGAGGAAGATCAAGCTATGTATGCAGCCAGATCCAAACACAAGAAAGGCAAAAAGGGAGGTAACAGTAAACAGACCAAGCGGTCTAAGGGTAAGACAGGTAACTCTAACCCTAAGTCTAAATCTAATTCATCTAAGAGTAACACTGCACCTACAAAAAAGGATAAGTCTAAAGTGCAATGCTACAGGTGTGACAAGATGGGGCATTATGCCACTGAATGTCCCACCAGAAAGGGTACTAAGCCCAATGGTTCAGTTTCTGAAGCCAATGTGGCTAAGGAAGACTCTGAATCTGACTCAGATGAATCAGATAATGTTGCTTTCAGTATGTTGTGTAAGGAACCTAAACTAGCAAAACCCAGGAAAGATTAAAACTACAATGAAAAAGGGTAAGGAATATGTAGTCTTAGTAGTAACTGGAAGTGATGGTAAAACCATCACTGAAATTTGGTACTTAGACTCAGCATGTTCTAATCATATGACCAGTAACAAATAATGGCTTATTAACTTTGATCCCACTGTTAGAATTTCTATTAGGTGTGCTAATGGAAAAACTATAGTTTCTAAGGGTAAGGGAAACATAGAACTAACTAGGGCTGATGGGGGAAAGGTTATAGTCTATGATGTGTTGTATGTGCCTGAAATTAGTTGTAATCTAATAAGCCTAGGACAGTTAGTTGAAAAGGGGTTTTCATGTCTTATGAAAAATGCTAAGTTGAAACTGTTTGATAGGGATGATCATCTAGTTTTAACTACTCAACTAGCTAATAATAGGACATTTAAAACTAGTATAAATAAAACTGAGGCACTGTGTTTAAGTGCCACTGCTGACAGTGATACTAGTTTGTGGCATAACAGGTTTGGTCATCTTCACTATAAGGCTCTAGATAATCTAAGTACAAATAAGCTTGTAAAGGGGTTACCTAAGATAGCTAATACTAAAGAGAAGTGTACTACATGTTTAATGAGTAAACAACCTAGGAAGAACTTTAAGAAACAGATTGAACACAGATCTAAAGACCTATTGGAAGTTGTGTATTCTGATTTGTGTGGTCCTATGGATACTGTATCTATGGGAGGGAACAAGTACTTTGCTACCTTTGTAGATGAGTACTCAAGGAAGATTTGAGTATATCTACTTAAGGCTAAGAGTGATACTTTCAATGTGTTTAAGAAGTTTAAGGCCATGGTTGAGACTCAAAGTGGTAAGAAACTGAAAGTGTTAAGGACTGATGGTGGTGGTGAGTATACTTCAAAGGAGTTTGAAGAATACTGCACCACCAGTGGTGTTGTTCATGAGGTAACTCCACCATATACCCCACAACACAATGGGGTAGCTGAAAGAAGAAATAGGACCATCCTAGAGATGGCCAGAAGCATGGTAAAGACCAAGGGACTACCTAAAAGGCTATGGGCAGAAGCAGTAGTGACTGCTGTCTGTATCTTAAATAGGTGTCCTACAAGAGGTTTGGAGGCTAAGGTGCCTGAAACAGTTTGGAGTGGTGAAATACCATCTGTATCTCACTTGAAGGTATTTGGATCTATAGCATACAGTCACATACCTGAGAGTAAGAGAACTAAACCTGAGGAATAGAGTAAGCCTCTAATCCTTGTGGGATATCATCCTACAGGGGGTTACAGGTTACTAGATCCTAGTACTAATAAGACTGAGGTATCTAGGGATGTGGTTGTGATTGAAGACAAGCAATGGGATTGGGTTAAAGCTGAACAAGTGGGTTCAGTGGACTCTACAGCCATTGATGAGGTCTTTAGCACTAAACCAAATTCTAATGAAGCAAGTTCTGATGATGAAGGTCCTGTTCTACCTAATGATGATCCTATTCTACCTAATGAGGACCAAAGTCCACATGAAGGGGTGAATGGGGAGGGTGAACAGGAGCCTGATCAAGTTGTGCAGGCTCCTCTTAGGCCTCAAAGAGAAAGGAGACCACCTAAGAGGATGCTAGACTTTGAAATGACTATGGACAATTAGATTACTAATGATGGTGACTTGGTTCACTTTGCAATGGTGGCAGATATGGAACCTTTAGACTATGAGGAAGCCTTAAAGTCTAAAGATTGGAAGAAGGCTATGATAGAGGAACTTGCCTCTATTGAAAAAAATAAGACTTGGACTTTAACTAAGTTACCTAAGGGAAAGAGAGCTATTAGTGTTAAATGAGTATTTAAACTAAAGCTTGATCCTAGTGGCTAAGGCTGTTCATTTAAACCAAAAAACTGAACTGAACTGCCAAACCGAACTGAACCGAACCAAAATTAACTGAACTTTTGCTAATAGTTTAGAACTGAACTGTTAAGACAGTTCGACCGAACTGAACCGAACTGTCTTAGCAGTTCGACGAACTGAACTGAACTGTCTTAATAGTTCGGTTCGGCAGTTCGAGCTCGAACCGAACTGTTTTAAATTTTAATTTTTTTTTTCGAATTCTTGAGCCCAAAAAAAAAAGTTCGAAAAAAAGTTCAAAATTTAAACAGTTCGGTTCGAGCTCGAACTGCCGAACCGAACTATTAAGACAGTTCAGTTCGGTTCGTCGAACTGCTAAGACAGTTCGGTTCAGTTCGGTCGAACTGTCTTAACAGTTCAGTTCAGTTCGGTGCAGTTCACCTTTAGAACTGAACCATGAACAACCCTACTAGTGGCAATATAGTTAAGTACAAGGCCAGGTTAGTGGCACGGTTTCCAACAGAAACAGGGCATTGACTTCACTGAAGTTTTTGCCCCAGTTGCAAGGCATGAAACTATAAGGTTAGTGACTGCACTAGCCTGTAGTAAAGGTTGGAACATGTACCATATGGATGTAAAGTCAGCCTTTCTAAATGGTTCTTTGGAGGAAGTGGTTTACATAAATCAACCTCCTGGGTTCATTGAAAAAGGAAAGGAAGACTATGTTTTGCACCTGCATAAGGCCTTATATGGTCTTAAGCAGGCACCTAGGGCCTCGAACAGAAGAATTGATGCCTTCTTTGTCCAAAAAGGTTTCTCTAGGTGCACTACTGAATATGGAGTTTATGTCAAAGGTGACATAAACTCATATTTGTTGATTGTGTGCCTATATGTGGATGATCTACTTGTGACTGGTAGTTGTACAAAAGAAATAGCAAGTTTCAAACAATCTATGAAAGATGAGTTTGAAATGACAGACTTAGGGAAACTAACCTACTTCCTAGGGTTAGAATTCCTAAGGGTCAAAGAAGGGATTATTTTGCATCAGCAAAAATATGCAAAAGAAATCCTAAAAAGGTTTGAGCTAGAAAATTGCAATTCTGTAATTAACCCAGCTGAGGGTAACTTAACAAAAAAGGAAGAAGAAGAGGGCACTAAAGTAGATGCTACCTACTTTAGACAAATTGTTGGGTCTCTAAGATATTTATGTCATAGCAGACCTGACATCCTATATGCTACTGGTGTAACCAGTAGATTCATGAATTGCCCTATGCAGATTCACTTGAATGCTGCAAAACGCATTCTAAGATATATTAAAGACACTACGTACTAATTATGATTTATTTTTTCCTAATGACAGGGCTAAAGGTAAAAATAACAACATTGTTGGATATTGTGATTCAGATTGGTGTGGAGATAAAGTTGACAGAAGGAGTACTAGTGGCTATGTCTTTCTATTCCAAGGAGCTGCTATCTCATGGAGTTCTAAGAAACATGCCACTGTGGCCCTGTCATCATGTGAAGCAGAATACATTTCTGCCTGCCATGCTGCTACCCAAGCAGCTTGGCTTGAAACCCTACTTAGGGAAATTTGTGTTGATTTAACTGAGCCTGTTAAACTATTTATGGACAATAAATCTGCTATAAATCTTGCTAAGAACCCTATTTCTCATGGCAGGACAAAACACATAGGAACCAAGTTTCAATATATAAAGGATCGAGTTTCTAAAGACTGTTTAGTGCTGGATTTTTGCTCTACAAATGATCAGATTGCTGACATATTCACCAAAGCTTTGAAGGGTGAAGTTTTTTCTAAACTAAGAAGGCAACTAAATGTTATTTCTTTCTAAATCTCTAAGAAGGAAATAACCTAAAAGTCATTGTCTAGGGGCTTGTCCTAGACCAATATTCTATGTTTGCCTACCAGGGGGTTGTCCTGTGATTCCTATGTTGCCTACTGTTAGTATTCTTAGTTTAGACCTAGTTTAGATTAAGGTAGGGCATTTATCCTAAGGGTTCTTTTGATTAAGGTAGGGTAATGGATTTTATAATCAAATTCACCCTATGTTAAATAAAAAAAACCTAACGGCTAGTTTACATTTAAAATAGAGCTGTTGTAGTTTGTTTTACAACAAATCAGTTAAGTTGGTTACAACTAAATAACTAACTAATCTAGTTTGTTATGTAACAAACTAAGTTGGTTGTTCTAACAACCAACTTGTGCTTAACAACTAAGAAAGTATCCAATCATGTATATATATATATATATATATATATATATATATATATATATATATATATATATATATATATATATATATATATATATATATATATATATATATATATATATATACAGTCTCAGCTTGTAAATAACACAACAATTGAATACACATTTTACAGTCAATAAAAATTACAAGTTATATTTTACATTGCTGTGTGTGTTCAAGTTCCTTTTCGTGTGTATCCTTCTCCTTCAATGCTAGTTCCTTAAGTCCTTGGTCAGTATCTTCAAGAGTGTTGAAAGTACCTCACAAGAAAAGAAAGACAGCATATTAGTAATATGTTTTTGTGACTAAAACAGAGAAAAAAGAAGAATCAAAGTGAAAGGGAGTTATACCTTTTTAGGCAGTACTGAAGGCGTGAAGGTAGTGATTGTTCATCAAGAACAATCACAATGTAACCTGCAAACAGAAACAGTACTTACGGTTTCTGATAAAATCAAAAACTGAACCTCAAATTCACTGAGAGAGTGAAATACTACCTTATGTTTGTTGCTCCTTCATGCAGTTTCTGTGTTTCAACCATCAGCGTTCCCAGTAAACTCAAACAGCAAAGAAAACAACACAAAAATCAGGGTTCCGTTGAATCAAGCAGTTAAAGAAAGAATTTCAAGAATCAGTTCAGAGATTTACCTTCGTGAGATAGTCTGATTCAAACCCATGAAAGAAGATCTCCATTTTCACCATTGTTACGAAGCTAGGGTTTTTGAGAAACCTCCAAACTGTGTAGCAAACAGAGGGGTTTTGTGTAGGATTAGTAGACGAAGCTTTGTGGTGCAAGATTGAGGCAAAATCGTGCTTCAATCTGCAGAAATCTAAGAAGATCTGGTTCAAAGAAGTGAGGAAGACGAAGGGTTCAGAGAGAGAGAGAAGAAAGAAACAGTGGAAGGGTTCTTGGAAATTCTGAGCAATCAGTTTAGGGTTTGGCCTTTATACTCCGGGTCAAGTGAAGGATCCGCATGCATATCCATTGAAACCGGGTTCGGGTGCGCAAAACCCATCTCCTCTTTGTTTGTTTGCAAGCCGGTGAAGAGAAAGTGGGCTGGGCCAAGTTGGGCCTGAGAACTGATATTTGCACCCAAAGTGTTCCTCATACAGCCTGCAGAGAAAAAAAAAATCAAATGGTTAGAAAATTTAATAACACGCACACTGTCTCTCTCACTGCTGCAAACCGTCCTCTCCCACTCTCTGGTTTTCTCTCATTCTCTTCTTCTCTCACTCACCCAACCCATTGTCCCTCCTCTCCACCACCCAAACACTCACAGTCATATCTTTCTTTGATGCCCGTGAAATCTAATGGCAACGCCTTTTTTTGTACAAATAAGCAACACAATTGGTGGTTATGCACCGTTCACTAACTATAATCATTAGTACAATTGGTGGTTATGCACCGTTCACTAACTATGAATTATACAATGGGCATTCATTGAAGTACTATTTAATACAATTAAATTCATAGAATGTGTTAGTCTTTTTTTTGCTGTGTTATTAATGCGCAGAATCACCAGTTTTATCGATGACTAATCTACACTAAGTAACTTGGCTGACCACTCTACTTTGCCGGTATGTGTGGTTCTCCCCCTTCTGACAGTGTTTTTGCCGCACTAAAAATTCGAACCCAAGACCAATATGAATCTAGTTATCGCTCAAACCAATTCTAACTGCCCAAATTACAAATTGCAAACTGGGTGACATTAATTGATATTTAAAATTCAAATTCAAATCTTCATCTAGATGCCTTGAAAAAATAAGAGTATACTAGCTAGGCACAATGGCACATAGTGTGCTGCAAATATGGATGTCATGGGTCACTACGGTTACATTTATTTCTTTCAATGCAAATATTTAATTACCCATTAGATTCCGAAACTCCCAAAACATAAACGGCAAAAGCCATTTATTTAGGAAAATTTGAAAAAAAAAGTGTACTGAAATTTGGGGTTTATGAGAGTAGTATTCGTTTCTTTAGCGCGTGAAATGTAGCACCGGTAAGTTTTATTAATTATTCATTTTATTTCTTTTTAATTATTCCATTCAAATTCAATTATTATCAAGTATTAACTGATATATCCATATTTAATGTTATTCTCTCGTCTTAGTTGTAGTTTAAGGTTATTGTAGGACCCTTAAGAAAAATAATTTGTAGTCTAACTTTAATAAAAAAGTATACTATACTATTTTACCATGTATCTCTCTACGAGTTCAAATCCTCTCTAGTTACTTGACAATTCCAGATGGAAAGGAATAGGCACATCAAATAAAATAATATTATTTTATTTTTGGAACTATCTGGTAAATGGAGAGGATCTCAATCCTCTCCCTACTATAATAAATGTTTGGTCATTTATTGAATGTGACAAATCTCATAATAAGAAAGCATATTGGAGGAATAAATGTTTAATGCTTCATTGGAAATGTAAAAGGACTATTCCCTCCAGTTCCTATTATAAGGAAATTTTGCAGTTTTAGGTTTATTGAATAACTGATGTATCTGACCTATATTATAAGCCAGATACATCAGTTATTCACTGAACCAAAAACTAAAAAGTTTTCTTATAATAGGGACCAGAGTAGTATCAAACTTGGATAATGATTAATTGTATCATGTATCGCAACTCCCTAACCATCAAATGAACTTCATTAAGCACAAATTTAAACGTTATTTAGCATGATTTTCATTTGTTCAACCACATGTAGATTTTAACACGAGAAAATGCACTAAATCACGTTCAAACTTGTAGCTAGTGAAGTTTAGTATTTAATTAATAAGCTGCATCACCTATAATATATTCATTATCCAAATTCCACAATTCATGAATTAAGTGTGTCAATTGTGTTAACTAAGCTAGAGCACAATGGAGAAACACTCATCGTAGTACTTAAATGAGTCTCATGTGTACACATCACTCTCTAATAATTTTTTAATAGTAGTATTTAATAAGAACTTCATATCTTTAACTTAGAACTCCAACAAAATTTACTAAACGGGTCTCACTTTCATGGCAACTACAATTTTTTAATCAAAAGTAAGGTAGTGAGTCCATGCGTTAGAGGAGAGAGAAGATTTCCAATTAAAAAGTTTCTCACAATTGGTACTCATTTTTCATTCTCTCTGATGGAGGTATCGTTAAAATCTAACTTTTAATAAGTAAGAACTCCACATTGGGTTGCTCTTAATTCGTGTGTTGGGTAGTAGTCAAAGAAACAAATTAATTAATTGAAACATTTCTATCACGATCGCAATCTCAAAGGGGAATGAGTTCAGCATCCCACCTCATTTCCTACAATACCCTCAACTCCCTCATTTTCCAAAATTATCCTTATCCTACCTTCCTCAACGTCTCTCTCCCTTGTGGTGGTTGCCTCCCTACTCGCCCTACCCCAACCCAACCAGCCACACTTCCTTTCCCCTTCCATTTCCCTCTCTTTCCCCTCACACTTACCATGACACGGTTGACCAAAGTCATTCCACAAACAATAAGAGACAAAGAGATACATGAGAGAGAGAGAGTAGGGCGATTTTGGGAAGCAAAATGAATCCAGGGGTGTTGTAAGAAATAAGGCTTAAGAATTGGATTCGGGGATGCTGGAAGCCACCACCACCCAGAAAGATTCTCGTCACATGACATATTAGAAACATCGTATAGTGCAAAAATCATCACACACACACCACTCACATCACACATACATGATGAACGATGTGTTGAAGATAAATACTAAATCTAACAGCATCATAGTTAAATTAAACCGTAAGGAAATTAAAATAAAAAAAGAAAAATAAAACATCTAATAATTATAATTTTTATTAATATTATATTAATTAGGAGGGAGAACAGTACAAATTTAGAGAAGTTGTACACTCTTATTACAGTCACAACAAATTCTCCCATCGTTATACATTCTAATCAAACTTATCAGAAGGAGGTTCAAATGGAGGTTCGGGGCGGTCGCCGGTCACATATTCGATGTATTCTGCGGCGGGTCTGGGTTCAGGTTGGTTAGTGTCTTCATTTAAGCGAGCAATTTTGGATAAAAAGATGGTAGCAATTAGGATGCTGTTGGTAAAAAGGAGGGGCCAAAAGTAGAGAATGACATGGAAGAAGCAATGGAGAATATGGCCAAGGATGGTATAAAGGGTTAGGATAGAAACAATAGAGCCCAGAATTAGATACCTAAACTTGAAAATCTGGTCTTGGATGTTTTCCATCATGGACTGAAAAAAGAGACAATTGATGATGAGGAAACTTGTGATTGTGAAGGAAAAAGGTGAGGAAAACCAGGTTTATGTAGTACTATTAGTGGGGAGTATGAGAGAGAAGACAAAAAAGATTGAGAAAAAAACGCCCAAGGTTGTTCAAAAACGTTACTAGTTTTTAGGTGATTTCTAGGGTGAGGGACGACAACTAATACCCTCTTTGGCGTACTAGTCTATTTGACTGTATGATATAATATAAAATATTATCAGTGGCTGAGATTGTATCAACCATAATTAAATCTCAATCATTCATAATATTTTATATTATATCATACGGTCAAATTGACTAATACACATATGAGAGATTTAGTTTATCCCTCACTTTATAATACACTCCCTTTTTTTATTAATTTTTTTTCATTTATTATTGTTTTGAATTACTGAATTACCCTTTATTTTCCTAGGATTCGTAATAGAGATGTTCAAATTCAAACCAATAGAAATCATTACAAATTGTGGCTTTTTAAAATAATTATCAGAACCTAACATTTCAAATTTTTAATTCTAATTTATCAACAAAATTAATTATTTGCCTCTCCCTTTCTCTTTCTCTCTGGCGAGAGTTGATACATGCGGTCTTCCAGGACCCTCAGTGTAGATTAGTCACTGACAAAGTTGATGGATACTGCGCACCAATAACACGGTAACCTAAAAAGTATATAATACATAAATTTCTTATTTATAATACGAAGATTAATAAATGCTTTAACTGAATGCTATTTTCATTATTAAATAAATACTACTTTTGTATAAGGGACGAAAATGTATTAAATTATAATGTTAATGCTAAATATTTTTCTAATAAATTAAAGTATAGCATTTAATGTTGACAGTATAAATATTAAATTTTATATTAAATACTTCCTCAAGTCATTTATATAATAGAATTTTTAGAGGTGTTTTTTCTTCCTAAATATAAGAAAAAAATAGGTTTAAATATATATTTAGTCCCTGCACATATACGCCTGATCCAGTTTAGTCCTGAAAAATTAAAATTTTGTTTTTCGTCCGTACAAATATATGTTTAATAATGAGGAAACTTGTGATTGCGTGGGAAAATGTGAGGAATGAGAGGTTTATGTAGTACTTTTAGTGGGAAGTATGAGAGTGAGGACAAATAGGTTTGAGAAAAAAAACACTCAGGTTGTTCTGGAGCGTTACAGGTTTTTAAGTGGTTTTTAGTGTAAGAGATCAATCAAGACTCACATTAATGTACCCGTCAAGTCAATTTGACTGTATGCACTCTTTTTTATATATTATTTTTTGCCATTTATTAATGTTTTGAATTGCTGAAATGTCCTTTAGTTTCCTAGAATTCGAAATATAGATGTTCAAATTCAAACCAATAAAAAACATCACAAGGCTCGGTCAAAAAAAAAGAATCACAAGGCTTTTTTAAAAACAATTATCAGAACTTTACATTTCAAATTTTACAGTTTTATTCTTTAATAAAATTAATTATTTGCCTCTCCTTTTCTCTTTCCCTCTGGCGGGAACCGGATACACTGTCAGGTTCCCTGTTGTAAATTAGTCACCGACAAAATCGGTGGATACACAAATAACATGATAACAAAAAATATATAATACATAAATATCTTATTTATAATATGAAGTTTAATAAATGCTTTACCATGAATGCTACTTTCATTATTAAATAAATACTACTTTTTAACCAACACGTCTAGCACAGTGGTCGGACTACCCTGAGCTACGTAGTGGGAGTCGATCCGGTTTGCTCCCGGGTTCGATTCCCACCCACCTTAAAAAGGCGTGTTGCCAGCGAAATCCTTGCCGCAAGTAGCGAGCGGAGATTAGTCATTCGTTGAAAGCGTTGGGACACTCCGTGGATAGCCAGCAATGGTCCTAAATAAAAAAAAAATACTACTTTCGTATAAGGGACAAAAATGTATTAAATTATAAAAATAATTGCTAATATTTTTCTAATAAATTAAAGTATAACATTTAATGATGTTTTTCCATTCTACTTATATTAAGTACTCCCTCAAGTCCTTTTTTTAAGAAAATTTTTAGGGGTGTTTTTCCATTCTAAATATAAGAAAAATATATAAATTTTTACTTGTATTTATTAGGAAAATGTCATTGTTATATTTAGTTATTATTTATTATTAGAGTCATTTATCTTTTACGGCTTAACCAAGGTCTTGGGTCGAATCCACCATTGGGAATGCAACAACATTAAAACTTTTGTGGGAGAGCTTTTCTGTCCATTATGACGGTATATTCGAACTTCATTTAAAAATTGCAGTAGTAATGTGTTAATTGGTTTTATGTTTTTTGAATTTTTTTCTTACAAAAGATACTTTGTATATTCCGCAGTCTAAAACTTTTGTTCTCTTGTATAAAAGAAGACTAAAATACAGTTGTGGTCCTTTATCTTACACTCTTTTTTCTTTTACGTCCTTTATCTCTTAAAATATTCGTTTACGTCATTTATCTTTTCAAAATGGTTTAAAATAGTCCTTCCATTAAGTGACAGTTAAATAAGACTTACATGGACAATGACGTGGATAAATTGGCCACATAACCAGCTGACTATCACTACAAAAAAAGCTTATTAGCGAGGGAATTTTTAGTCCCTCGCTAATTCTGTCATTAGCGACGGATTTTTGGGTCCCTCGCTAATTAGCGACGGATTTTTCAGTCCCTCGCTAATTTCTGACAGCTTTTAGATGATAGGACTTCGTGCAGGTGATTAGCGACGGAATTGTCAGTTCCTCGCTAATTTCTGACAGCTTTTAGATGATAGGACTTCGTGTAGGTGATTAGCGACGGAATTGCAGTCCCTCGCTAAATTTCTGACTTTTCAGCTTATTTATCCTCTCACACACACTATTCTCTCCTACTCTTCTCTCTTTTTCTCTCCTCACACTCTTCTTCTCTCTTCACTCTTCCACCACCACACCACCACCACACCACCACCTCCTGTCACACTCTTCTTCTCTCTTCACTCTTCACTACAACAGAATTGTTAAAAAAAGGGCGCCATCATCAGGGGCGCTTTCTAAAAAGCGCCCCTGAAGGCCCTGCGTGTTTTGGCCTTCAGGGGCGCTTTTTTAGAAAAGCGCCCCTGAAGGCCAAAACACGCAGGGCCTTTAGGAGCGCTTTCTAGAAGCGCCCCTGATGCCTTATATTAAAATTTCTAAATTCCTCATCAGATCTCACTCCCTCCACCGTAACGACTCACTCTCCCTCTCCAAACCTAAACACTCAACGTCTCACTCTCTCTCCCTAAGAACACAACGGAAGCGCACCACCACCGTCAACGCCACCGTCGCCGTCAACGCAGAACCTCCCATTGCCCCTTCTCCACTCCTCACACCTCCTTCTCTCGCCATCTTTCAGGTTCCTACTCCTTTTTCTTTTCTCAACGCTCGCTCTCTCTGTCTCTCCCTCTCTCTCTGATACGAGTTATCAGATAATATGAACTTTTGGAGGGAAGCCCATCCTCTTATATAGAGGAGATCTGTAGTTAATGTTTGTTTGATATGGTATATGTAATTTTGTTAACTCGAGAATTTTTGCTTACTTTTTGTTTATTTTAGTGGTGAAAGCATTTTTTCTGTCTCCAATGTGGTTTACTTGATTTACCTTTCAATCTTTCATTGAGTGCTGTGACTCTTGGATTTTCTGTTCTTATTTAGCTAGTGAAGAATGGAATTTTTGTTTGGGGTTCAGAACATTTTTCATGTAAAAAAGGGTTTTCAAAGTTGGTATGGTTTGTAAATGGTTGCTGAAACAAAATTTTGAGCAGTAAACCTGAATGCTTGGATTATGTTTTATGAGGCTCTAGGTTCTGATGCTTTGCTTCCTAAAATAAGCTGTTTAACATAACCAATTACATCGAGTTTGGTTGTATGTTTATGCTCAAACGTAAAATTCTCAAACGTAAAATTGAGTTGAAGTCCACAGTCAATGCTTAGTGCCTTGCTGTTGCAAATCTAGTATGATATGGGTTGATGTTTGCCTTGCCATCCATTTGTTTAATTATTTTACTGCCGGATAAAGCTGGTGTGATTGTTCTTCCCTAACGAAAGAGTGTGTTCTAATTTCTTCCTCAATTGATTCTCTATACTAGCTCACAAGATTGGAAGGCAAGACTAAATATTCCAGCACCTGATACACGCTATAGGACAGAGGTATGGTTCTGAACAACTAAAAGCTATTATCAAATGATCTAAGTGTTTGTTTATGTAAACTATGCATTATATTTTGATCATATTTTACTGGAGAATTAAGATTTTTGAAGCAGTACAGAACAATACACGTATCTTTTGTTTGAGTTGATTTTCTGCATTGATTTTAGCTGTCATTTTGTTGATTCGTATTAGTTTTATTACCTTATGGCTTATGCTCTATTAGGCATTTAGTTTGCTAAATAACTATGCCATTTTTCAGTAATTCAACAATTAGGATTTATAATTTTGAGTACAAACATACTTTTAGAACTATAAACTCTTTAAACTATTAGTAACCTGCCATTTGTCTTGAAATCTAGGCAATGTACTCAGATCCTACTCATTGTTGCTCTTTTCTGTGGCATTGAGCTTTGTGTCCTCGGAGATTTTTATTTTATCGTAGGATTACCTTTGTATCCTAAATAAAGTGCTAGATGTCAGATTTTGGTTGTATTTCCGCATGATATGCTTAATATCTTTTTTAAAGCCCGATAAATGATATCATCTCGGGGGTTTGCCAGTTAAACATTTAAACTTATGTTGGTTTTGAAGTTACAAATTAGAGCTGTAGGTTTGATATGCATCCGAGTATGTTCAATGCCAAAACAAACATATGCTTATTTTTGTATACTCTGTCAACCCTGTTGCGTTTTTTTAATAATATTTGTCACCATAGTAATACTATGCTGTATATGGTTCAACCCAGGATATTAAATTTGGTCTGTGTTGTAGCTGTTAGATGCAGTGCTCAATCATAATTTAAAACCCTAGTTAAATCATTGATAAAGTTTTGCATTAACCCTGCTGAGTTTTTGGAGAAGTGCTGGGATGTGGATGCACTCATAAGGTTTGTTTTTCTTCTTCATTCAACATTTCTTTCCTCAAATCGATTGGTCTGTTTATTGTTTTGATGTTAAGACTAGTGTAGGTACTAAAAGCTTTTCAAACCTAGGAAATATGAAGTATAGGTTTAGATATAACTTATAAGTGAATGAATAATATAACAGAAACTACAATTAAAATACTCTTCAAATATGTACTAAAAAAAAAGCTCTTCAAATTAAATGTGAAACAAATTCTACCTAATATGTTGGTTCTAGCATGTTTTATATTGCCAAGGAACCTGTATCGTGAACAGAGCAGTTGTTGATTACTTACCACCTTGTTTTCCAACCTTCTTATTAGTTGTTGGGACACACTTTAGCTTAGATATGGATTGTGCCATTTTGTTATGATTATTTAATGCACTCTATGTGTTTGTGTTTGTGTTTGTATTTGTGTTTGTATTGACTATTATCCACAGTCTGTGTTTATTTTCATCACTGTTTGTGTTTGTGTTTGTACTGTTAAACTACTGTTATACTAATTCATGCTTATGGCATTTGCATTTGCATTATAATTAAACTAATTCATGCGATTTATTTCATATGATTTCAGCTACATATTTTCCATTACATATGTAAAGAACCTACTGTTAAACTAATTCATGCTTATGGCATTTGCTTTACTGCAGATTATTTATGCACACATAAAATCATTTGATGCAAATCAATTTGCTGCAATTAAAAAACTCATTGCAGGCTCAGCATAGCTCATAGGCCATAGCCTCCAATATCTCCAGGTAATTAATTACCTCTCTTTAACTTTAACATGTATATATCTTTCGTTATCTTTGATTTAGAAAATATTGTAGGAATATGTAGGACATCCCATTATTAGAATCTTGTAGTTGTTTGGTGGCACATCCCATTTCTTTAACATGTTTGTAGGACCCATTATTAGAATATATGCTTCTGCTTTTGTTTGGTGGCACATGCTGGTTTCTTTTCATTAATTGCCTGCTAGCTAATTAATAATTATTCGAGTAAAAACAAAGTTATTTTGACTGATTAGGGTTTAATATTTTGGAATTGCATGCATAAACGGTTATATCATGTGTTCTATGCTTGCTGGTGCAACTTGCAGCACCTAGTTGGCCATTATATATATTCTCACTGCCTGTCCCACCTTACATCACATGTTTCATTTTTGTAACAGCAAATACCTTGAATTGGCATATTACTCCTACTTGTTGATTAATTCATTTTTTTATGTCTAGTTCGAGTACTTTTTGCGGAGGTTCGAGTTCTGTCTTCTTGCCATTCACATCTAGGTCAAGTTCGTTGTTGCTTCCCCTTGTTACGGTACTTTTCTTATTCTCTCTTCTTTTTATTGTGGTTATTGTTTAGACACTTGAGCAATTGACATATGTACTCATAAGTATTGGTGTATTTGAAATTGATGATTGTTTGAATTGGAGTTGAAATTGAATCGAAAATTGGATTAAATTGCATGATGATGGATGTTAAATTGCATAGAAAAGACGTTATCCAAGGTTGAATGGCTTGGGTTCAGAAAATTGTACTCTGTGTGTTTTTCACCTTTAATATGTTTAAGTTCTCTTATCAGGAAATTAAATATAATAAATTTCGGTTGTTATATAGCAAAATTTTTAAGTTAAACTATAAAAGAACTAACTCTGATGTCTTAGGTTAGAAAAATTGTACTTTGTGTGTTATTCTAATATGTTTAAGTTCTCTTATCATAAATTTATATTAAATTTCGGTCTAATATGGATAGAAATTGGATGTCTGCGAATCGTCTATCGAAAGAATATGGCGAAGGCGTGGAATATTTTGTGAACTTTGCCGTTCAACGTTTAGGAACTTCTAGTAAGTTCAAGTGTCCTTGTTTAAGATGTTGCTACGCCAATCGAGTTACTGCACTTGAGTTGGAAAGACATTTAAAGGCCAACGGAATCGATCAAAGTTATACTTGTTGGACAATGCATGGCGAGGAAAGAGGTGAACCTTCGAATATGGATAATAGCACTCAAAGATGTGATTCGGTTGATTATCCTGAATCATATACAGTTGATGGCGACGAATTTGAAGAGATGACAAAGGCGGTTGAAGATGATCTTAATGACTGTCTTCAAATGTTTGAGAAGTTGATAACCGATGCGGAGACACCGTTGTATGCGGGCTGTACTGAATTGACAAAGTTATTGGCTGTGATAAAGCTGTATAACTTGAAAACTTGCCACGGATGGACAGATAAGAGCTCTACGGAGTTACTCGCACTATTGAAAGATATGTTGCCGAAAGACAACGTGCTCCCTTCTCGGACGTATGATGCAAAACAAATGTTAGGCACCATTGGTTTGAACTACGAGAAGATACATGCTTGTCCAAATGATTGCATTTTATTTCGGAATGAACATGCATTGTTAAAGTCGTGTCCTAAATGTAATGCATCACGGTATAGGAAGAAAGATTCTGCTCCAGTAAAGGTATTGTGGTATTTTCCCATAATCCCTCGATTTAGGCGTATGTACCGTAGTTCGGAAGACGCAAAATGGTTGACTTGGCATGACGATGAAAGGATTAAAGATGGTATGCTACGACACCCTGCAGATTCTCCGCAGTGGAAAAAGATTGATATCGATTATCCCGATTTTGGGCATGACCCAAGAAACCTACGCCTTGCATTGTCTGCGGATGGATTTAACCCGCACGGTATCCAGAGTAGCTCCCACAGTACATGGCCTGTGATTTTGGCGATTTATAACTTACCTCCATGGCTTTGCATGAAACGCAAGTATATGATGTTGTCTTTGTTAATTTCTGGCCCCAAACAACCAGGAAATGATATTGACGTATACTTGGCTCCTTTAATAGAAGACTTGAAGCAAATGTGGGAGATTGGGGTAGAGGTGTATGATGGGTTCAGAGAAGAAAATTTCATTCTGAAGGCTATGATTTTTGGCACCATTAATGACTTTCCAGCATATGGCAATCTATCTGGGTACAGTAATAAAGGTCAGTGTGCATGTCCTATATGTGAAGATAATACAGATTGGATGTGGTTGGAACATGGTAAGAAGAATATATATCTTGGCCATCGGAGATTTTTGCCTCCAACTCATCAGTATCGGGTGTGGAGAAAGGCATTCAATGGGAATTCAGAAACTCGTAAAGCTCCTTCGCCTTTGACCGGTGAACAACTATTTGAAAAGGTGAAAGATGTAGACATTAAGTTTGGGAAACCTTTTGCAGGAGATGTTGCCAAACGAGGGTGGAAGAAAAAATCGATTTTCTTTGAATTGCCATATTGGAAGTCATTATACGTAAGACATTTCATTGATGTGATGCATGTTGAAAAAAATGTATTCGAAAGTGTCATTGGTACCTTACTCAATATGCCAGGAAAGACTAAAGATACGATCAATTCAAGGTTAGATTTGGTTAGTATGGGGTTGAAACCAGAATTGGGTCCGATAAAGAAGGGTACACGTACATATCTACCTCCGACTGCTCATACTCTATCTAGAAAAGAGAAAACTGTCTTTTGTAATTTTCTTCATGAAGTTAAAGTTCCAGAGGGGTACTCTTCAAACGTTACGAACCTTGTATCGATGAAAGACCTTAAGTTAAAGTCTCTAAAGTCTCATGATTGTCATGTTCTCATGGAGAATTTGCTACCCATTGGTATACGATCCATTATGCCCAATAAAGTGCGTCAATCCATAACTAAACTTTGTTTCTTCTTTAAGGCGATATGTAGTAGAGTGATTGACCCTGGAAAGTTACCAGCTCTGCAAAGATCAATTACTGTCACTTTATGTGAGCTTGAGATGTTTTTTCCGCCTTCATTCTTTGACATAATGATTCATTTGATAGTTCATCTAGTTAGAGAGACACAGTTGTCTGGCCCATGTTACATGAGATGGATGTACCCGTTTGAGCGGTACATGAAGATATTAAAAGGATATGTTAAAAACCGATCACGACCCGAGGGTTGCATTGCTGAGCGCTACATTGTTGAAGAAGCTATTGAGTTCTCCACCGGCTATCTATCTAGTGTTGAATGTTCTGTTGGGATGCCAAGGGAACGTCACATTGGAAGTGTTGGTAAAGGGATAACAGGAAGGAAAATAGTGATGGTATCCAGGAAAGAACTAGAGCAAGCACACTTATATGTTCTGCACAATGATAATCAGATTGATTCTTATGTTGCCAAACACATGGAAATTCTTAAGAGTGACTACCCAACTAAGAGTGAAGTTTGGTTAACAAAAGAACACAATCGGAGTTTCATACAGTGGCTAAAAGATCAAATTGATATTGAGTTTGTTTCGAATCCTACTGCGATTTCTGAAAGATTGAGATGGTTAGCAAAAGATCCAACTATACATGTTTTCTCTTACACTAGTTATCTACAAAATGGGTACACGTTCTATACAAAATTCCATGATGATCAGAGTAAAATGCAAAATAGTGGGGTTACTCTTGTAGCTGAAACTATGCATACATCAAGTGCGAAAGATAGAAATCCCATTTACGCGAATATGTCATACTTCGGTGTCATACAAGAGATATGGGAGTTGGATTACAATATGTTTTCAGAGCCTGTGTTCAAATGTAATTGGGTTGACAATAATAATGGTGTACAAATAGATGACATGGGCTTCTTGCAGGTGAATTTCAACAAGGTAGGGTACAAAGATGAACCTTTTATTTTAGCCTCGCAAGCCCAACAAGTGTTTTATGTCACTGATCCAGTTGATATGAATTGGTGCATTGTTTTATTGACAAACAAAAAATTTTTGGTGAATGACCTCGGGGATCAAGCTCATGAAGATATTGACATTGAGGACGACCCTTTCTTCGGGTCATCACAACCAATAATACGGGAAAATACTTCTACAGAGGAAATTTTGTATGTTAGACATGATCATAACGATGGAATTACGTTTCGTCGAAAACAAAGTAGTAGGAAGCAAAAAACAAAATATCATACAATTAAAGAAGTGGCTAGTAACATTAGATCGAGGAAAAGGAAAAGGTAATAATATATCATGCAGAGTTTCTTTTTTATTCATTTTCATATTGTAAAAATTAACTTAATTGTTAAAATAACATATAGCCTAATAGCAATTGTTTTATTGTGTTGCAGGTGAGATGACTTCCCAGAGTGATGATAGTGCACATGACAGTGGTCATCAGAGTCATGATAATGCACTTCACAGTGGTCATGAGAGTGAACATCAGCCCCAAAAAAAGTTCACTCGTCGTGGAATGACAGTTAAGAAGAATATAATCAATCGGGGAAACAAAGGCCTTCCTAAACTTATTGTACGATACTTACTAATTAACTAATTTTGTTACGTACTTTTAATTGTTTGTTATCTAATTTACCCAAGTAATAATGCAGGTCCAATGGAATGCTAAAAATCAAGCAATTGGTGCCAACGGGAAACAATTGAAAATGTTCCTTGGTGTCAGAGCAAGGCAGGATGTACCAATTACAATCAGCAGTTGGATTAGTAAAAAGGAGGCCTTACTCGAGAAGCATAAGGATGAGCTATGGCATATGATACAAGTATGAGTCTTATTTTTGACTTTTAGGTTATTTTATAATTAAATATGTAAGTTTATTTATAATCATTTTGTTGAATGTAAGCAGAAATACTTTGATGTGGATGACTCTCATAAAGACTATTGTCTTATGAAAGCTGGAAAGGCGCATAGAAAATACAGATCAACTCTAACAAAGATGGTGAGAGATGATGACGGGAACATCAGAAGCCATCCTCCACCACCGTATGCAGATAGTATACCATTGGAGGATTGGAGGGCATTTGTTATTTCACGTGAAGAAGAGGAATTCCGGGTTTGTACAATTACATATCATACATATACCTATATTTGACACTTATAAGGTATTCATGTAAAAACATGTGTCTTTATAGAGAAGGAGCCAAGAAAATCGCGAGAGAGCGCAGCGTCCTGAATACCCTTGGAGAGCCGGTGTTACAGGTTATGCTGAGATTGAAGAGCGAATGGTAAGCACGTTATCTTTTATTTTATCTTTAATTTATTAAATTAATCTTCTGAATTATTTAGTAATAGACGGTAAATTTTAATAGCTGCGGGAGCAAGGAAAAGATCCTGCTCAGGAATCTATTGATCGAGATGTTTTATGGTTAGAAGCAAGACAAAACAAAGATGGTGTCGTTGACCACCCAAGAACGAGAGAGGTGGCACAAAGAATTGTAAGTATGATAAAATTCTTGTCTTTCATTGTAGGTGAATAAATTAAACTTAAAGAATATTTGTGAATCAGGAGTCAATATCTCAATCAGTATCACAAGGAGATATTTCAAATTGTGATGGTTCGAATGACATCCTTGCCCGTGCACTGGCAATTGAAGAATATCCAGGACGTGTAAGGGGTTTGGGATTTGGTATTACTCCAACCAAATTTTGGACTTCAAAGAGGCAAAAAAAAGAAGCGGAACGAGAAAGTAGAGAAAAAAGGTTGGAAGCCACTGTATCGATGCTAGTACAAGAACTTAAAGAACTAAAAGATAGAGTTGGTCCAAGGACTAATGATGTACCATCTCCTGACCCAGATAGCTTCAGGGATAGTTGCAATATTGCGTCCAATGAGGTTAACAATTGTCAATGTGAATTATTTATATCAAACCCGCTTACTTTGGTTGCAAAGGGCTTTGTTTGTAACACTGAGGGCTCCACCTTGCACAATCTTCCTATGCCTTCAAATCATGTGAGAGTCAGTGTTCAGTTTGTTGTTGTCCCTGATGCTGAATTGCCGGTACCAATTGATACTGCAGACATGACTCTTTTGACTGTGAATGATGCACTTGGCACTTTCGTGGCATGGCCATCAAATCTTATCAATGTAAGGAGCAATTAATACATTTGTTAATAATTCATTGCTTATTGTCCCATACTTGAAAACTAATTAAATTTTCAAATATATAGGTACCAAGAAGCAAGAAGCAGGTGTCTAGCCGGGATGGGAATCAATCCCAACCTCGCAAGAAGCAAGTGTCTAGGGGAGTTTGTAGCGGGAATGAAATTCGGTCCCAGCCCCCCCTTTCTAGTGCTCGCAATAAATCCGTGTCTCGGCAAGTAGATAAGGGAAAGGATATTCAATCCCAACCACCCTCCTTGGGGGAATTCATCACTTATCTAAGGATTCATGCCTCCACAATGTCTGGTGCTGATTTGATACACGTATCAATTGATGAAGACATCTTCGGAGTTGCCGACACAATTTTCCTTTCAAATCAAGAACTTGAAGAGGTATATGAGCACAAGTGGGCGTCTGCGGCTACTATTCAAATATATATCAGGTATAATTATTATCATTATTGTTATCGTTGTTATTTTTTTACAACTCGTCATTATTATTATTATTACATTTTTTATCATATGTTAATTTATTTGTCTACATTTTAACTATAGGTATTTGTACCATGTGATTTTGAGCACCATGGAACAAAGACAAAGATTTATATTTTTGGATCCCGAACGTACTTTTCTACGCAACCTTCATATTGACAAAAAAATGACAAAAAAGCAACTTCAGGACGTGAAGGAAGCGGTTAAAGAAAGCAAGGAAGCGATAAAAGCCTATATCAATACACGCTTGGCTTCGGCACTTGAAAGGAGCTGTGATTGCTGGTTTTTGGCACCCATTAACTTAGGAGGGTAAGAAATTTAATCTCTCTCTCTGTCTCTCTCTCTCTCTCTCTCTCTCTCTCTATATATATATATATATATATAATGTGTTTTTTCAAAAATGTCTTATTTTTTTAATTATCGAAATATTTTGGTAGTGTACATTGGGTATTGTTGGTGATTGATGCTAGGAGAAATAGAATTTTCTATTTGGATTCGTGTCACGGTGATTATAGCAAACACGCCATGATGAGAGGAATGTTTGAAAGGTGTGTATTTAGATACATCGCATATTTCAATATTAATTATGTATCTATTTCGATTAATTAATATAGTTATATGTATGATGTTTCAGTTGTTTGGCAACTTTTTGCGCATCAAATGAGGTTAGGACTAGAGGTGGGAACAATAAAACAAATTGGATAGTAATAAAGGTAAGTTTATAATCAATATTATTCTTATCCATGTAAATTTTGCTCGCATTTTAACAATTAATTTTTTTTTTTTGATTTGTAGTGTCCTAGACAACCAAACAATATTGATTGTGGATATTACGTTATGAAGTATATGAATGACATAATCACTGACATACAAATGGAAATTCCCCTAAATGTATGTAATTTATATAGTTTCTTTTTTGATAAGCTAGCAATTCCATATCAAGCATTTAACAACTTAGTTCTAACTTTATTTTATTTTATTTTATTTTGGAAGTATTTTCCAGGACACGAGGTTGGAGCTCCATTTTCTGATGACATACTTACTGAGGTCAAAGGCGAGTGGTGTCATCATGTTGCTTCTTTGATTAATCAAAATCGAAATTCAAGTCATTTTGGGTAGCTTGTTTTTTTGCTCATTTTGGGTAGCTTGTTTGTACTCAATAAGTGGACATGTAAATTTTGTTGCTACTTTGTGGACATGTAAATTTTGTTGCTACATTGGATGTCATATTATTTTTGTTCTCTCTATGTATGGATATTAGATGCATTTATAAGTTTTTTATTTGGAATTTGATTTTGAATTGGCTGGTTTGAAAATTTGATCCCCCAATTCAATTGGTTATTTTTAGGTTGTTGTTGCTGCAGGTTTGATTTGGAACTGGTTAGATTTGGAACTGGTTAGATTTGGTAAAAAGAATTTAAAAAAAAAATATAGCATCAGGAGCGCTTAGGGAAAGCGCCCCTGATGTCCTTTGTCCTTTGAAATTCAGGGGCGCCTCTTACAAGCGCTCCAGTTGGTCACCTGCGCTATGGCCATCAGGGGCGCCTCTTACAAGCGCTCCAGTTGGTCACCTGCGCTATGGCCATCAGGGGCGCCTCTTACAAGCGCTCCAGTTGGTCACCTGTGCTATGGCCATCAGGGGTGCCTCTTACAAGCGCTCCAGTTGGTCACCACCTACAGGAGCGCAAGCTTTAGGGGCGCCCGAAAACGCCCCAAATGGATAAAAAAAAGCGCCCCTGATGGCCTTTTCTGTTGTGGTGCTTCCACCACCACACCACCAACACCACCACCTCCTCACACTCTTCTCTCACTCTATCTTCTTTCTCTACCCTAATACCCTTCACCACCACCACCACCACCACTCATTTCTCTCTCTTTCTTTCTCTCCTTCTCCCTTACTATTCTCCTCTCTCTACCATAATACCCTTCACCACCACACCACCACAACCACGACCACCACCACCACCAGCACATAGCTCATTTCTCTCTCTCTCTCTCTCTCTCTCCCTCTCTCTCCTTCTCTCTCTACCCTAATACCCTTCCCCACCACCACCACCACACCACCACCACCACCACACCATAATAATAATAATAATAATAATAATAATAATAATAATAATAATAATAATAATAATAATAATATTAAAAACGTGGCTGTCAGAGTTAGCGACGAAATATTCCTTCTCTAATTAGCGAGGGAATTAGCGACGGAATGTTCCCTCGCTAATTAGCGAGGGAATCAAATTTCCTCGCTAATTACCACTAGCGAGGAGCAGATTAGCGAGGGACTGATTCAGTCGCTAATTCCCTCGCTAATGGGAATTAGCGACGGATTGGGGGCATTTAGCGAGGGAAAAATCCCTCGCTAATGGGCAATTTTTTTGTACTGTATGTCATTAAGCCATTATGTGTTGTTTTGTTTTCGCCTTTTATCTTTTTTTAAAATATTTGTTTACGTCTTTTATCTCTTCACAGTTAATTAAAATGGTCATTTTAATTAGCAAGTGATTGTTAAATATGTTTTCTGTTTTTTTTCCTGTTTTCGTCATTTATCTTTTTTAAAATATCCATTTACCTTTATCCTTTTTAAATGTCTGTTTACGTCCTTTGTCTTTTCACAGTTAACTGAAAATATAATTGATGGATGGTACGAAACAAAAAATGAAGAACAGCCAATAATATGACACTGCCTTTTAGTTACCGATTACCCAGTGAAGTACGTCAAAAACCAAACTTTGTAGTTTTATAATTGTTCTACTTGTGTCAATTCTTACATTTGGTATAAAATTTTCTCGTAACAAATATCATTGATCTTAATTAATAGAAAAAAGTGAATTATAAAAACCGAGAATTAAAATAGAACAAAACTGACAAAATTTAAACTTGAATAGTTCTCGGCATTTTTTATTTAAAATGGTTATTCCGTTAATGCACATTAAAAAGAAGAAAAATATTCTATTGCGCTAATATAAAAATTAAAATGATAGTTGAAAGACATTGTCGTATCATGGACCCTTCTTCACCTTTCATTTCGTACCATTCATCAATTTCCTTTAATTAATTAACTGTGAAAAGACAAAGGGCGTAAACAAACATTTTAAAAAAGTAAATGACATAAATGAATATTTTAAAAAGTTAAAGGACGAAAACGAAAATATAGAAAACATAATTAAAAATCACTTACTAGAAGGACCATTTTAATTAACTGTGAAAAGATAAATGACGTAAACGAATATTTTTAAAAAAATAAATGACGAAAACGAAAAACATATATTGACCTAATAATACAACCAGCTGCTTTCGTGGCCAATTTATCCACGTCACTGTCTACGTAAGCCCTATTTAACCGTCACTGTGTACGTAAGCCCTATTTAACCGTCACTTAACAGAATGACCATTTTAAACCATTTTAAAAACAAAAGTACGTAAGAGAGATTTTTATCTCAACAATCTCCCTCTTTTTGATGATGACAAACTTATGAGTAAGTTTTAAGTTTTCATAATGTAAGCACTAAACATGTTAAATAGGTATATCAAAAGGTAAAGATGTTAAATAGATTTGAGCAAAAGGATAATAATCATTGATCATGTTGATTGTTACAAAGTGCGATAATTATTATTACATCTTAAAAACAAGCATAAATTTAAGACATAAATATTTGTGTGACAATTTTTGATGTCACATGTCACAAAGTAAAATCTCCAAAAGGTTCTTAGGTTGTCATCGAAAGCCCAAAACACAAATCTAAGTGGCTAAACTAAAACTTAATCTCTATTCCCCCCTTTTGCCTTCAACTAAAAGGAAGGAAGACAATACATTAATCTGCTACTTGGACAGAGATGAATCATATGAGGAGTTGGAAGAGGAAACAGGTTTAGGAACATCCTGAAATGGTTGAGGAGGGGGAAATTCTAGTGGTGAAACAGAAGGCAAGACAGTAGGAATGACATGTTGAAGCACCCATTGTTGGTAGATGAAGGTCCTCTGGGCTTCAAGTCTGTGCTCATCAGAAGGTTGTTTTGTTGAACTCTCATTTTCTTCATTTGCTTCTCATGTTGGGCTCTCATTTTGCACATAGCTTTCTCACTCTATCAATAGAAGGATTTAAATCATCCCGTTCACAAACAATTTGCTACTAAGAGGTCCTTTGTCTGAGGGGAATAGAGGAATGTTGGAGTTCTTGTAGAATGACCCTAGAGAGAAAAACTGAATTGAGAGATCAGAAGAGACTTGAGAAGGTCCAGAACCTTCTGGCATTCTTGGAATGGATCAGTCATAGATTGGTGTTTCGGATTGGTGTTCAGAAAGTTCCATCACCGTTAAGCTCAAAGTGAGGTCGGGTTTCCATGTTAAGGGGTTCAAGGTCAAGTGGTTCTTCTATGTTTTCAAACACCCCTTGAGTGAATACTTATTCTTGATGAGATTCCTCTTCAACCTTCTCGGGAATTACCTCAAGAGAAGCTTTTGAACTCTTGTTATCTTCTAAAGATGAAGATTCAGAACCTGTTACAACAGAGGGTGAGTCTGATCTTGCTGGAGTCACATTGTCCTCTAGAGTTTTCTTGCTCAAAAATCTCAACATCGTCAGGGTTGTTCTTCAGCAGAAGGTTGGATAGGTTCCTGGTTCTCCTAATTGGTTTTTGGAGAAGAGTCGATGGTGATTTCAATGGATTTAAGTCCCTTTTTCTTAACACTCTTAGACTAGAAAAACAGTCTTATAAACAGTCTTATCCTTGAAACAATTCTCATTGGCTAATAGAATTTGATTGATTTTGAACAAATTGGTTAAGAAAATACCATAACAAAGTGATGATGTTGGTCAAAGGGATTGGGCAACATAGATTATATAGTTGAAGATGATTTGAGGAAGCTTAATAACATACCACTTAAACATGTGATAGATAAGGATTAAGTCAATAGGTTTAACCCTCTCAGCTTCCAACCTGGGTACTAAGCCATGAACACACATATTGTGCGAGTAGTTGTGCCTATCCTTGTCTAGCAATTTGAGGACAAACATTCAACCCAGACTCTTTCAGTTGATCAAGCAGGTATGTTCATCCACCCAAAATACATCGTCTTACCCATTTGCTAGAACCAAAGAGTTGAGAAGGTTCATCCTTCTCAGCATCCTTCCTAGCAACCTTCTCAACTTCCACTTTCTCTTTACCTTTCTTCTCATTTTGCTTTACTCAAATATTTAGGGTTGTAGGCTTCTTTTGTGGAAGTTTCAAGGTGAGACGAGGTTTTTGGTTTAAGATCAGAAGGTATGGTTTTGAAGATGCCATCATGCAAGAGATGGTAGCTTCAAAACCATTGTCATTGATGACAATAATCTCCTTTCTTTTTAATCCAGGACCCACCAACGGCTTCGTAGTTCCTGCGCTAAGTCTTGGTAATCTACGAGTGGGTATAAAGGATGATCTTGACTTGGAGGATTTTGAGCTAGAGGGTGATGGTTACGAAGGAGGAGGAGGTAGAGGTGTTCCTTGAGTCACTGTTACTTGTTGCATGGTTGTAGGCTGAGTGGTTGGGGGTTTTGTGATGTTTGGGATTTTAGTTCTTGCCATGGATGAGAAAGAATTTTAGGAAACAAAGATGGAGGATGAAGATGGTAGAAGAGGGATTGATGATTTTTAGAAAGAGAAGAGGAGTGTTAGTTGTTGGAAACCTATGTGTGGGTTACATTGAAATTGGTAAGGGAAGAGAGAGAAATAGTCGTTAGACTTGATAGAAGTGACATGTACTTTTACCGTTGACTTGACATTTAAGTGGAGAGTTGCCTAAAATTGCACAAAGTTAGTAACTCTTTTTATGACTTTCCTATCTTTCATGAGGAACCTCTCATTATTTTGAGAAGGTTTGGGCTTTGATTATGGTATTTATCTAAGGAGATTTAACAATGTGTAAAGCATTTTTAATAAAATTAAAATTTTCATCTAGTAAAGGCTTTTTAAACATATCGGCGAATTGATGCTTGGTATCAATAAAAATTAATTCCGCATCCTTTTCTTGAGCATAATCACGAATAAAGTGATGTTTAATATCAATTTGTTTTTATCTAGAATGTTGGATGAGATTTTTTTTGATAAATTGATAGCACTAGTATTGTCACAAAATATAGGGATGGAAGAGTACCTTAATGAGTAACCATTCAATTGATTTTTGATCTATAGAACTCTAGAGCAACACCCAACACCAGATACATTTGCTCTTTCAGTTGATAATGCAATTGTGTTTTATTTTCTGCAAAACCAACAAACTAGAGATTCTCCCAAAATTTGACAAGATCCACTAGTGCTCTTTCTGTCACTCTTATCACCATCATTATCAACATCACAATATCCAGTTAAATCAAAATGAGTATTTTTCTTGTACCATAATCCAATATTAGTAGTTCCTACTACCTACCAAATATTTGAAAATTCTTTTCACAACTTGATACCTATCACATAGGCTAACTGAAAACACTATATCTTGTCTACTTGCAGTTAGGTATAATAGAGAGTCTATCATACCTCAGTATTCCTTCTCAGGTACTGGTTTTCCCTCCTCATCCTTTTCAATTTGCATGGAAGGATGGATAGGAGTTGTCATGGCTTTGTCTCATTCATTTTATATTTCTTGAGAAGGTCTTTAATATATTTTTCTTGACAAATAAAAATGTCTTCATCAAGTTGTTTGATTTGCAAACCAAGAAAGAATCTCAACTCACCACCATATTCATTTTAAATTCACTTTTCATAAGATTTCCAAAATTATTGCATAATTTTTCATTTGTTGATCCAAAAATGATGTCATCCACATAAACTTGAAAAAATTATTATCAAGAGATTTTTTGAACAATGCTGTATCTATCTTTCCTCTTGTAAAATTAGTCTTGATCAAGAGGTTGGACTACCTTTCATACCAAGTTCTAGGAGCTTACACTATAAACAAGCGCTAATTAGAAACGACAAATTCCATCGCTAACTACATATTTTCCGTCGCTAATGGCCTGTTTGCGACGGAATTAGCGATGGCCTAATTCCGTCACTAAAACACTCGTTGCTAACACTTAGCGATGGCCAAATGTGTCGCTAATTTGCGACGGGCAAACCCGTCACTAATAGGAATGGCAATGGGGCGGGGCGGGGGCAGGGTGTACTCCCCTGCTCCCCGTCCCCGCCACCCAAATGTTCCCCCGTCCCCGTCCCCGATCCCCACCGTGGGGAGTTTTACACCCCCATCTCCGTCCCTGCGGATCCCCGCGAGCCCCGCGGATCCCCATGGGGACCCCATAAAAGTACAAAAATAGGCAAAAAAATGTAAAATTACAATAATCAAGAGACAATATTAACCCTAATTTCAAGATAAAATTAATCATCATCTTAACACAAAAAAAAGACAAAGTTCCAAGTTTAAGTAGCACAAACATAGTAGCTAAACTATAATAAATTTCCAAAATTACAATATTGGCTTAATCATCATCTCAACACCAAAATTACAATAATGATTTGTCCAAGATATTAGGCCTTTATCACCACTCCAAGTGCTTATCTCTCTACCTGCAAAATAATGACAAAATCGGCATCTCCTCACAAAAATATTTTAAAAGATTATGTATTGATCCACTTGTCAAAAAAACGATTATGTATTGATCCAAAAGTATATCATTTACCTGTTTTTCACAATCCTCATCCACACCAACAGATTGAAATTGATACATTATTTTTTGAAGTACCTAATAAATAAGAACCAGATTGACTTAAAAGAAATCATTTTGAAAAAAATAGAGGAAATTCAAAATAAAATATATTACCTTGCATTTCTTTATGCATCCAATCTTGGGTACACATCAAAGCCTCCAAAGTGCCTTCATGCAACTTACTACGTAAACTTACTACGTTGTGAACTTACAACATGACCACCAGTACTAAAAGCAGACTCTGAAGCAACTGTAGAGATAGGGATAGCTGAAAAGTCTCTTGTAATTTTTTGCAAGGTTGGGTACTTCAATCCATTTTGCTTCCACCAAGCTCATATATCAAAAGCTTCTGAATTTGTTTCATTAAGCAAAATAGGCTCTTCAAAGTAGCTAGTTAATTCTGACTTCACATTAATAATGTGACATTTTCTTTCACAAATTTGATATAACTAGACTCCCAAGAATCTTGTGGTACACAGGCAACATTTGATGCACTAGAACCACTACTAGTAGGACGAACATAACCATACATTTTTTGATATTCATCAACAAAATCTTGACATAGTTTCATCACACGTTCCAACTCCTTGGGTGCTTCACATCCATACATCAGAGGGAAGAAATATTTCAACAATGTCATTTTATACCTAGGATCCAAAATAGCCCCTATTGCCATCACTCCATTTATCATACTACAATACTTTCAAACTTCAATATCATACTTGAAGCCATATTGGATGATATCATTGCCACATGTTTTCCAACCTCTTAAAGCCAGTCTTATTTCACACACTTTTGGAAAGTAAATATTTGATGTTGGATATTGTGTACCCGAGAACAACTCAGTGACTTTAAAAAAAAATACCAGCTTATCAGAAATATCAGTTTCCTTTTTCCAATCATCTTCACTTGGCAAACATTTATATAGAGACTCACGCTGACTTAAACGTTTAAAAACATACTGGTAAGGTAATGCAGAAGCAAGCGTTAAGTAGGTGGAGTTCCACCTAGTTTTACAATCAAGTGCAAGCTTCTTCCCATAAACTAAGTTGAATTGATGACAAGTATCTCTAAATTTTTTCTCCCTCTTTGGTGTTGCAACCCAAAAAGAAACACTATCTCTAATGTTTTCAATAGATTTAGAATTTGATGACATACCATCTTTTACTATCAAATTCAATATATGAGCACAACAACGCATGTGAAATAAGTCTCCACCCAAAACAAATGAAGAAGACGGCATCTTATCTAACAAGAGACCAATTGCTTCTTCATTGGTGCTAGCATTATCAACAGTTAATGTTGACAACTTTCTATCAATATTCCAATCCATCAAACGGTTTAGTAAAACTTCACAAATAACATCAGCAATATGTGGTGTAGGAAAATATATGAACCTAAAATAAATAATAATAATAATAATAATAATAATAATAATAATAATCATAATAAATATCACGTATAATCATCAAAAATATCTTTTAGTAGTAATAGATAAAAGGGTTAAATAAGTTTTTAGTCCCTACAAAATCGGCTCCTTCTAAGTTTAGT
This sequence comes from Astragalus membranaceus, assembly GCA_039519185.1. Taxonomy (NCBI): domain Eukaryota; kingdom Viridiplantae; phylum Streptophyta; class Magnoliopsida; order Fabales; family Fabaceae; genus Astragalus; species Astragalus membranaceus. The sequence continues at coordinate 102,182,544 of CM076848.1, read as the reverse complement.
CCCTACATTAACGAAATTGGCGTTTTGGTCCCAACATTTTTTTTCCGTTTTCATTAATAGTCCCTGTCGTTAAATCCATCTGATTAGGCTTTTTTTATTTAGGGTAAAATATGTTTTTGGTCCCTACAAAATTGGGTCATTCTATGTTTAGTCCCTACATTAACGAAATAGGTGTTTTGGTCCCTATCTTTTTAACAGTCACGTCACGTTTCTGTTGACTGATCAGATGGATTTAACGACAGAGACTATTAATGAAAACGGAAAAAAATGTAGGGACCAAAACGCCTATTTCGTTAATGTAGGGACTAAAGACGAAAACCCAAATTTTATAGGGACGAAAAACATATTTAACCCTAGATAAAACAAGTTAAACATATTTACCCGATGATCTTATTTTTTGCAAAGTCCAAGCATCATCAATGTAATGGGCCGTAACAAACATATATCCTTTATTCTAATTGCTAGCAGTCCACATGTCAGTAGTTATCGCAATCCGACTTCTGTTCTTTGCAAGTAGCTTCATTTGTTTTGACCTCTCAATTTCATTTAATTTCATTATATCACTCTTGATCGTATTGCGAGAAACTAATTTGTACAAAAGTCGAAGAGCATGTCCTAATACGTCTCTAACCTTGAATGACACATGTCCTAATTAGCAACGACCAATTCCGTCACTAATTAGGTACTGTTTTGATTTTTTTAAAACCTGCTTTTTTTATATTTATTATTATATTATTCATAAATACTAAAATGTAAAATAAATAAAACATTGATAAAATCTGAATCATCATAAACTAGTTTGAAATGTTATAACATAATACTGAAATGTCAAACTAATACAAAAAGTCCTAATAGGGAGTGTAACACCCTGAATTTCATATTAGCACATTTTTGCTTTATGCGTGAATATAATAGTAATTCTTTTGATATATTGTGTGTCTTAGTAATTATGTATTTTAATAATATTTAGCAATTTAATTGATGTTAAATATTTATGTGTATTTGAAGTATCAAATATGCTGAAATGATACTAAACTTCACACACACTACAACATTTTCACCTTATGGCAACGCCTGAAAACCATTGTGTAAAGCCAAACCGTTGTTTTTGCGAGCGTTGCCTAAGCTAAAGGCAACGGTTTTTGTGACCAAAGACAACGGAAACCTAAAACCGTTGCCATTGATAACTTAAACGCAACGGTTTTTATTTTCACACAATGGCAACGGGCACAAACCGTTGCCAGTTATGGCAACACCTAAAAACCGTTGCCAAATATAAAACGGTTGCCAAATATAAAACCGTTGCTTGATATAAAACCGTTGCCAGATATAAAATCGAAGTCAGATATAAAACCGTTGCTATTCACTAGTAAATACAACACTTTAAAACCGTTGCCATAGATTGTAAAAAAAGAAAAAAAAATTACAAAAAAAATATAGAGGTCCAATTCATTCCTTGTAGTCTTTTGCATCTCAAAAGCTTCAATAAGGCCTATATTCATCATGTGCATGATCATGTTCAGCCGTACATCATCAAGGAGTTCACCTTATTATTACGTTAGGACATGGATATTTAGGAAAGAAATCAAGCTGAAGTGTTGGACATATTACTAAGTTTGAAGATTTTATCATATGGAAAGTTCTCCCAATTGCTTCCAGTAGACAGCCAGTTCTCCCAATTGCTTCCATTTAGACTCGCTATGCACTTCTGTTGCAATGCTCTGCAAGGAATGAGAGCTAATATTATTTATGATACAAAAACTGTACAAAGTTCTAGATCAAAGTAATGGGCTCAAGAAATAGAAGATCAAAGTAGCCACTCAAATCATCTTTAACAACAGATACAGCAAGCATGTAAGGCAACAGTTTAGCTTTTTATATGATATTCTAAAAGTTGTTTTGTTGTGATTTTTACTTGAGAATGTGAAACTTGATTTATAGGTTATCAGATTGACTTGAAGTCATTGATTCTTAAAAATAAAATAAAAATAATAGTCTTTTTGGCCTTTTGATTTGTGGGTGTTTGCAACTTTGAATCAAAGGGCAAGCTTTGTTTATATGGGTTATGTGGGTTATCTTGGAAATTGGTTGATGTTAAGGGTTTTATCATGGTTGGTGTGAGAGTGAACCTGTCTGTTACAGTTCATTTGGTCTTTAATCTTCAATAGAAGCCTTTTATTGATGTTTCCTATCATTGAGGGTTAAATACAACAACTGTAATACATAAATATCCACCCATAGAAAATAATCAACTATTGATGAAAGCTGATATCAAATTCACTCCAGCACCCAATCTGTGGTCGGTCCATATATTCTCTAACTTGCAACTTGCAAGAAGCTACATCTTGTAGTCACATTTTCAATCTCATAGAACCCACAATTAGTAAACCAGTGTTGCTGCAAACCACAAGGCTTACCAGATTTTTTTTACCATAAACTATTATTACCAAAACTGACATCGAAGAGAAAACTGCTGCAAACTCAAAATAACAAAGAAGACATATAACACATCAGAAACTGGAATAATATGATTCAGCCAGCACCTAAAGTTCTAGATCAAAGCACTTATTTCTTGAGTGTTAACGATGATTTGAGTATTACCAAAAAGATCTTCTATACATATCAATCATATTTCTGCATGATGAAAATAACTTAATCAACCTTTGTTCTCACTTTTCAGCCAAATAACTTAATCATATTTCATGTTCGATATATATGTATCATATCAATTTCTAAGATATTTATAATATTAATAAATTACCTTCTCAAGAACACGTTCAAGACGTTGAATCTCATTCTTTGCATAGTCTGCACCCTTTTCCATGTTCTTAGCAAGTTTTAAGTAGAGGCTGCCATATCTAGGACAAGCAAAAGAAGACAACAGAAAATCAAACAAATTAATAATATAACAAAGTTATGGCCTCACAATAACCAAAGTTCAAAATTAAAATTAAACAAACCAAAACAGAAATGAGAAGTAATATCATTCAGACCTTGCAGCAGAACCCTTAAGCTTCTTAACTCCCTCTTCAAGCCGGGAAAAGACAACCTTCTTCTCGTTTTCGTCAGCACTCACAAACTCCTTCATCAAGTCATCCAAAGATGCTATTGTACCAGCCTATAAAGTAAGAATAATTAAGCCATTCAGATATAAGGTTTATTATTCTAGTCTCTTTTATTAGTAAACATATAATATTTGGCTAACTTTAGCAGTAAGTCGACCCTGGTCGGCACGGTGAGTGCCACATTTCTCATTGATGAAAGCTATAAAATCCTCCAAATCGCGGCCACCAACATAATTTTCACCAGCTCTATTGTTCTTTGGGAAAAACTGCAGTGTGGGACAGCTAGTAACATCATATCTGTATTAGCAAATCATCCAAATTAGGCGCATGTGTTTCTTAAAGATATATCAATCTAGTTTAACTAGAAGACAGATAAAAATATGCTACTAAACTCACTTTTCAGCCAAATCCTTGTACTCGTCGGCATCAACATTTGCTATAACTACTTCCTCCTCCAGCTTAAATACTGCAGCAAGCTTTTCATAAGTCTGAAGAAAGAGTGAAAACTTTATTAGAACCAACCTTCATATAGTCACATGCAGGGTGAGACACCTTAAACTATAAGTTATAAAAGAAGTCTAGGACAGAAGAAGATTCTTACAGAGGCAAGGGCCTTGCAATGATCACACCTAGAAGACATAATAAAATTTATGAAGAAAACAATCAAAAAGTGGAAAATGAAAAATAAAATATCAGCATGTAATAATTTTTTGACACATCATCTGAATGTCTGATGGTTAATGGAAACTTACCATGGTGCATAGAACTCCACCAGAACATCTTTTGTTTCATCCAAGACAACCTCATCAAAGTTATCTGGGGAGAGAATTATCACACTGGATGGAAGAGTAGTTATCTTCACATTGGTACCTACATTAACAACATATTTTATACCGGCGAAAAATCAACTGAATAGTAATACTATGTAAAGAAATGACAAAAGAATTAATTTGAAAAATATTCAAAATGCCATGCAGAAGAAAGAAAGGATGATAAACTACTAAGCCGGCATATTTTGATAGTGACACTAAACAGGATGGCAATAAAAGAGAAAAACAGCATGAATGGTTACATTATGCTGCTAAGTATTTAGAAGAATGACTCTAATGTTATTGACAATATTGGTTACAAAACTCAAGCATGGTAAATCAGAACAAAGGGTGAAAGAATCTAACTGTTAAAAGCAGATAAATCAACCTGCATTCAGCCCAATCATAAAAGCAGATGAAATCATTTGAGATGAAACTAACTGTTATAAGCAGATAAAGATGATTTGAGTATTACCATAAGGATCTTCTATACATATCAATCATATTTCTGCATGATGAAAATAACTTAATCAACCTTTGTTCTCACTTTTCAGCCAAATAACTTAATCATATTTCATGTTCGATATATATATATATATATATATATATATATATATATATATATATATATGTATGTATGTATCATATCAATTTCTAAGATATTTATAATATTAATAAATTACCTTCTCAATAACACGTTCAAGACGTTGAATCTCATTCTTTGCATAGTCTGCACCCTTTTCCATACTGTTCTTAGCAAGTTTTAAGTAGAGGCTGCCATATCTGGGACAAGCAAAAGAAGACAATAGAAAATCAAACAAATTAATAATATAACAAAGTTATGGCCTCACAATAACCAAAGTTCAAAATTAAAATTAAACAAACCAAAGTAGAAATGAGAAGTAATATCATTCAGACCTTGCAGCAGAACCCTTAAGCTTCTTAACTTCCTCTTCAAGCCGGGAAAAGACAACCTTCTTCTCGTTTTCGTCAGCACTCACAAACTCCTTCACCAAGTCATCCAGAGATGCTATTGTACCAGCCTATAAAGTAAGAATAATTAAGCCATTCAGATATAAGGTTTATTATTCTAGTCTCTTTTATTGGTAAACATATAATATTTAGCTAACTTTAGCAGTAAGTCGACCCTGGTCGTCACGGTGAGTGCCACATTTCTCATTGATGAAAGCTACAAAATCCTCCAAATCGCGGCCACCAACATAATTTTCACCAGCCCTATTGTTCTTTGGGAAAAACTGCAGTGTGGGATAGCTAGTAACATCATATCTGTATTAGCAAATCATCCAAATTAGGCGCATGTGTTTCTTAAAGATATATCAATCTAGTTTAACTAGAAGACAGATAAAAATATGCTACTAAACTCACTTTTCAGCCAAATCCTTGTACTCGTCGGCATCAACATTGGCTATAACTACTTCCTCCTCCAACTTAAACAGCAAACTTGTAGAACAGAGAATATTTAGATTAAGCTACCTAATACCAAACTCAATCATAAACATCTATATGAAACTGTCTAATACAAAACTAGAAATCAGCAACAGTCCATATATCAAGGATAGAGTCCAATCAATCAATATTTCTTACTCCAGAATGAAAGAAAACCATAGTGAAGGGAGTATGAAGTTTCAGATTTGTAAGTCAGAATAGCCTTTTTCAGTAAATCAACAACATACGACACCTAGCCATCTTCGTACTAGATGTTGTTGCTGTAATGAAAAAGTGTATTTTGAACAAAACCAACAAAGCTTACGGTGTTCCCTTCGCCATACAAGGCAAGAATACGACAGTGGTGGGGATTCAAGACATGGCCGCGGTGGCCATAGGAGAGAGAGGGAGAGAGAGAAAGGATTCTTGTCTTTTGTTTCTAGGGTTTGAAATGAAAATAGGTTCTGGAGGGCTCAGCTCATGCGCTTAGTCCATTAGGAAGGAACCAATTTATCCAGCTTATTCAAGGAAGTGCAGAGGGGTGCGAGTGGTTATCGTAGGGAGGTGTGCAAGTAAAACTGCACACAAAAATTGATTGAAAAGAAGAAGAAAAAACCTCTGACAGATACTGATTTCCCAATTTAGACCCAAGCTCGGGCTGCATTAAAGCATCCAATCCACCTTTATCAATCACAACACTGAAGGTCTCATCTTCAAACTGCAAAACAACAGCACTGAAAGTGAACACGATAGAGAATGAATTAGAAAGTGACTGGCGCAACGAAGCAACTTTTATTGAAAAAGAACCTGCATGGAGGTCATGTCCATGATGCGCCATAGCATGGGAGGACGAAGGCGGACGTTACGGCGGAGCATATCGGAGATAACGACTTTGGAGAAGTCGATGTTAGTGACGGAAGTGTAGCCGGCGTCATAGAGGTGCTCAGAGAGGAGGGAGTTTCCGCAACCGGGGATGAGAAGGTGGAGAGGGTTTTGGGAAGTTAGGGTTTGGAGGAGGGAGAGGAGTGGGTACCTGAGGTGAGACCATTCGGCGTACCACTCGAAAGAGCCGCCGCGAATGGTGAAAAATTTGTCCCAGTTTTCTTTGCTTGTGAAGTCTCCGAGGGTTTCTAGAAGATCCTCTGTACCCTTCGTCCTTGTCTTGCTCTTTGCTCTTTGAAAACCAATTGTGCGCATCTCATCAGTTTTTGAGTATCTGACCAATTAGCTCAACTTTTTTAATTTTTTAATAATTCAACATATGACAACGGTTTCTCAGCGTTGCCTAAAGCTCAACTAAAAAACCGTTTCCTTAGACCTTTAAGAAACAGTTTTAAACCGTTGCCAAAAAATTTTAGTAAAAAAAAATGGTATCAACAACGGTGGCAAAAAAACGTTGCCATTGCTATCTAAGGCAACGGTTTTTTAGGCGTTGCCATAGGGTCAAAATGTTGTAGTGACACCTACACGAAATCATCTCGAGTTCGATTTTAGCATCAATTTCATCAATTGTAGCCTCCATCTCGTGGTATAACCCCTCCTCAGTTCGCGACTTCACCCTCTCCATTCTCTCCTTCCCGTCGCGATTTACCCCTTGGCGCTACCATGGCTGTCTCAACACCTCCTTGGTGCGAGTTCAGTAAAACTATGGGTATGGGAAAATCATCTTTCATCTCCCTTGTAAAACCCTATTCCATCCCTCACCCATTCACGACTCCAATTCCACAAATTTTTCAGCACCACTGTTCTTCCTCACCATGACCATGGTGCACAGGTTCGGTTGCCTCAATATCAAAATCCATTTGCGATGTTGGCAGAGGCGGATTTACATGCCCTTCAGGGTGTGCACCTGCACACCCTCGAATTTAAAAACTTGCACCAATAGCCCTATGAAAAATATATTTTGACACCCCTAGTTTTGTTATTTGCACACCCTTCTCCCATTTTTCTCTTTCTACTGCTAGTTACTCTTTTCTATTGCAACTTCAAGGCGATTGGTAATGTAACTATGAGGTAGTTTTGGCAACCCAAAAGTAATATATGTATTTGGATAATTAAGTATATATTATGTTTAGCTTCACCAATAATATGTTATTTTACTACCCAACTAAGCTTATTTTTGTCTAAGTAGATAAGAGAATAATAACAAGTCCATTAGTTTAAGTCACATTAGTCTATTATTGTCACAGGCAAATATGGTGATTTTTGTCCTTTTACTTTTGACAATTTTGGTCCCATTTTTCTTAGTTTCACAATTTTTATCCTCAAAATCATGGAATAATTGCTCTTTTGGTCCTCAAAAATCTTGAATTTTGGAAAAATGGAGGACTAAAATTGCACATTCCATGATATTTAGCAACCAAAAGTGCAATGAAAAATTCAGAGGGACCAAAGTTACCAAATTAGAAAAAGCAAAATATGTTTAATTGGTATACACTATCGTTGTAAAAACTTTTTAAGGTATGTGAGATAAAGTTAAACTTTTTTATGATGTATTGTTTCGTGTTTGACTAACGTTGTAAAAAAAATTTTACGACACCGATGTATATAAATTAAATCACATATATATATATATATATATTATAATTTAAAATTGTATTAAACTTAATCATTTGACCACCCTAAACCAGGGTCCTAGATACGCCAGTGGATGTTGGTACGCTCCATATTATTCGTGAAACTCTTTGGACTGCCTTTTAACCTTCATTGCTATTACGGTTCATTGTTAAGCTTGCAGCATCGGCTTATGCAATTCAGATTTGGACACTTGAGTCCTCACATTCGAGACTTTGGACACTTATGCTATTACGATTAATTATCTATAATTTTTATGGGATAATTAATTGAATGTCCTTGTTTTCTGATTATATGTGTTCAAGTCAATGGTCATGCCGTCAAATTTGGATCACGCTCGAGAGCTTGTTACCCGTTTTTGTGTTGTGTCAAAAGAACGATTACGATTGAATATTAGGTATGGGGGGAAAGAGTTTCTTTTCTATATGGGGAATAGGGGATAGGACTATTATGTCATTGATTATTGCTATTCATATTTTGGCTCTATTTATTTATTCAATTCGGATGACTGTAAATAATTCAGATGACTGTAATTAATTCGGATGACTGTAACTATATGATTAGATGACAATAACTAAATAAATTAGATGACTATAACTATATGGTTGGATGACTGTAATTAAATGATTTGGGACTGTAACTGTTATGCCGAGTTTAGGGAATGAATCTAGTATGAGTAGACAATTATATGTTAAATGACGTCATTTAATTAACATGTGAGGAATGAAGAGTCGGCAGATGACCGTAGAATTAAGTTGATAGTCAAGGTGAATAGAGTAAAAACTGAGTAACTATAAAGATTAATGTCTAAAAATAATAGACGATGCATTAATAAATAATAGGGAATGGTTAAACAAGATTGGGACTAAGGAAGAACTTGGAGACGTGGTTAGTCAGTTAGTAATTACCATATAGCAATGAAAACATGATAATTGACTTTGAGAATAATTCTTAGGGACAGAAAGGCATGTCGAATTAGTCGTAAATCATGAGTGACATAAGATAATAAAAGAGAGTGAGGTGTCCATAGCTGAATCACGTTTTAGTGCTAGTTAGATATACTTAATGAAGTTAATTATGCTATAGACGATGGATAAATAGGCCCCAAACATAGTTGAGTAGATATGACCTGAGCATGACTCATAATTAAGTTATACCTCGCTTAAAATGAGAAGGAGCGGTTAGTTGTAAAAGCTAAAGGAAGAGTTAATATCTAATGTGCTAATAAATTAGAGTAATAGTTAAGTCTAGGTGATAGGAAGTTAATAGTGTTTAAGCTTTAGACCGATACTGTAGCATCGAATAATGTAGCTAAGATAGACTCGTAATTGTTAAGACTATTGAGTGATTTGACGTTCATGTTTTGTTGTGATTGCTGGTTGGTATTGTGTGCATTGGTATTGCATGTATTGTTATGGGAAACTTGTTGCACAACGGGTAAGTTATCCTTCGTCGATGATTAACGAGCTGGTTCGTGTTGAAGAATATTGTCGCAGCATGGGCAAGAACTCGTCGCAGTATGGACGAGATGTATCTTCATGATTGAGATTTGTTGGAGGAACCTTGTCGCAGCATGGGCAAGGACTCGTCGCAGCATGGGCGAGTCGCACCTCAATAGTTGAAATATGTAGGAGGAACCTTGTCGCAGTATGGGCAAGGACTCGTCGCAGTATGGACGAGTCGTACCCCAAAGGACGGTGATGATGATAGGTGGGGTGGTAAGCAAACGACAATGAGAGTAGTGATAGAGACGGTCACGACCCAGCCTTGCGGGTAGGCCCAGTGAGGGCGTTCTAAGCGGGGCACCGCTGGGGCAGTCTACAAAACACTGGGGGTACCCTGACTAGACTCTAGCTATTTCCCAGGATGTGAAGGCACTTGCATCCGCTTACCCAGAGTTATATGGATCCTGATTTATCGTTGGAGTAGTGGGTAGGACCGCCTTGACGTTGTAGTCATAAGACCGGGCCCTAGACTAAGATGATGATCTTAGTTGATGATTGACTGTGTACGCGCGTTATGTTTGTCGTATCCACGTGTCACAATATGGACATTGTTGTATTTGTCATTTTTTAGGGAGCGACTGTTTGACATTGATTTGATGGATTGTGATAGTCTTTGTTGTTTTAGTTTCGGTCTTATGTTCCTTATATGGTTTGGACGCTCTTTCTCACCTATGCACCACTTTTTTTTAGATTCAGTTCAGATGTCATTGGAGCAGCCTTCTACGATGGGGCATCAATGGTGATATGATCACTACAGATCACCTACTAGCTTGTAGTATGATACTATGCGTTGATGTTACTCTCTTTTACTTAATTGAATTAAAGGTTAATTGCTCTGATAATGTGACATCGGGATTTGGGTTGTATTTTCAATATTATAATTAAAGGTCATTCTTGCTATTATATTTTAAAGAAAGGTTTTGTTGCTTAGCCTTTATTATTATTATAAATTGTTTTATACGATTCCAGGAAATTGACGACATCCTTTATTTGAAAAGTATTTCTGAAAAAGAATTGCGAATATTATTTTGAAAAACAAATTTACTCGTTTCTTGTAGTTTTTCACTCAAATTACTTTCGGGGTAAAGGGTGTCACATGCATGTGACATCTGTGGCTGACGAGGGCGGGGAGTGATCGCTGGTGCCCAAAATGTTGGCACGGCAAAGAGCGGCTCCTGGCAGCTTCTAGGCGAAGGGACACATGAATGAACCGAATACGCACCAGAATGAGAGAGATCCTGAGGCTGTGCAGGTATGGGACTGTATAGTTGAATGAAGGCTTAAAAGAATTGATTTGGACTACCTATACCAACATGACACATCTTCTTTTTGGGAGCCCGTCCCAAAGAACTCCATAGTTAAGCGTGCTTGACTTGGAGTAGTAGTGGGATGAGTGACCGTCTGGGAAGTTTCCTAGAAAGCATGCAAGTGAGGACAACACATGCTGAAAAGACTCGTGTTGGTTTGTGGGGAAGTCAACAGTTCTGAAAGCAGTCTGGGATGTTACAAATGGTATCAGAGAAGCAGACCTCTCTCAGTACGGTGTGGTTTGGGGGCGAACCTAGCAGAAATTGTGGGCATGTGACATCCGTGGCTGACGAGGGCAGGGAGTGATCGCCGGTGCCCAAAATGTTGGCACGACAAAGAGCGGCTCCTGGCAGCTTCTATGCGAAGGGACACATGAATGAACCGAATACGCACTAGAATCAGAGGGATCCTGAGGCTGTGCAGGTATGAGACTGTATAGTTGAAGGAAGGCTTAAAAGATTTGATTTGGACTACCTATACCAACAAGATGCATCTTCTTTTCGGGAGCCCTTCCCATAAGAACTCCATAGTTAAGTGTGCTTGACTTGGAGTAGTAGTGGGATGGGTAACCTTCTGGAAAGTTTCCTAGAAAACATGCAAGTGAGGACAACGCATGCTGAAAAGACTAGTGTTGGTTTGTGGGGGTCAGTCAACAGTTCTGAAAGCAGTCTGGGACGTTACAGGGAGCATCAACATCAGGGTCTGACTCATACCTCGCTGGCTGCATGCTCCTATAAAACCTAAACATGTTCTCCTGGCGACGGGTCACCCTCGCAAAGTCTTCCTGCATACTCCTGATAGTTTGAGTATGATTTCTGATAGTCTCCTCTTGAGTCTGTAGCTGCTGCTCCAGAGTCTGCAGCTGCTACCTGAGCTGCTCTGTCACCTTAGTTGCGGTCTGTTACGGAGGTCGGCTGTTAGAAACTCCACTGGCGTCGAAGTGATCGACCCCAAACTGCATAAATGAAGCCAAGGGCCCCAAACCATATAGGAGCCCCTTATTCTTCCCGCTTACCACCTTCTCCCATTTGCAGATCGCCAGAGCTATCATCTCAGCAGCAAGTGGATAATGAGAGTCAGGTTCCATCTCCCATGAGTCGCCTGAGTCATCATCTAATTATGTTCCTCCTATTTTGCATAACCACAAACATAGCATAATTAGCGCTCTATTTTTACAAAACAACACTATATCATACAAATCAGGTTGTATATTTACATGAGTCTTCATCGAGCGCTCATCAACAAAATCCTTGGTATCCTTCCTCACATGTGTGGCCCTATGCAGCTCAAGAATAGTGAAAGAGCATATGACCTTCTGTAGCTCAATGTGCCTTGAGTTTATTACAAACAAGCTCAAGAATAGGTAATGACATAATTGATACTTACCTTAAACAAGTACAACAATCCTTTCTTTTCGTCGTCAGTCACTTTTTCCCACTTTGGATGGAAATCATGAAAATAGAGTTTCTGAACGACATGGGTGACCGCTGATGAAGCGACCATTGAAGGAAGCAACCTTCATAATGAAAGATATATCAAACAATCAAACCTATATAAGTCGTAGCATAATTAAATTAAAGTAAAAAAAAGACAAACAATACTTACGCGTCACCATAGGAATAGATGACTTTGCGACGTTGACCATTCACAACAACCACCTCCTCCTCAGTCGATGTATCTGAATCATCTAGCTCATCATGAACCGGGTGCGTATGATCGTCCTGGGACTCGGCATGTAACTCCGGTGTAGGCATAGATAACCCAATTGGTGTACCCATAGGATGCCCATTAATTTATATATGAAGGAAGAACACTTGATTAAACAAACAATCATACTAAAGATACATTTTAATTAAAATGTTGATATAGATAATTACCTCTCAAATGGATACATCCACCTATAATAAATTGGTCCACAAAGCCTTGCTTCATATTAAGATCATCCTTTCTCACTATTGAAGAGCACCAAAATCAACTTGGACCGACATTTGCTATAGTAAATAGCAGAATCCAATCTAGCCTTATTACTGTCTTTGGTTCAATATTTCACATTCATCGCAGTGTAAAATATGTTGTCAAAGAAACCAGGGAGCACACCTACTTCCGTGGCTTGTGGCAAATCCATAACTCTGCTCCAAATTTCACCTGATGTCAACAAAGGTGGCGGTCCATCTATTTCAACTACTGCTCTCTTGAACGCCTTCTTGTTCGTTCTTAATTCATGACCTGTGTAGATATCTTGTGTTGCAGGCTAAGTTTTGATGATGAAGTGGTTAAGAGGTTTTGATGATGAAAAAGACAAAAGCTAAAGTTGATAATAGTAAAAAGGCCAAAGCCAAAGTTAATGGCCAAAGTTAATAAAAGTGACTAAACATCAAAGTCACAATCCAAGACAATCAAGCTCTTGGATTGAAGATTCAAATATAAGGGTAGTCCTTAGGGTTTGGGTGTGTCTTAGGAAAAAGTGTAAGCTCTTACGAAGGTCAGCTCATCTCTCAAAGTCCCACGTTTTTCAAAATGCATGCATGCACACGTAAACACAAAAAGCATTTTTGAAAAACCCAAAAATCGATTTCTAACTAATTGTGAAAGTCCACAGTCGATTTCTAAACTAAATTAGAAAGTGCATAATCGATTTTGCTAAGCATAAAAATCGATTCTCAAGTGTCTTTAAAAGGAAAGAATCGATTCATATTATTTTTACCAAAGTGCATAATCGGTGCACAAGTACTTTTCTAAAAAGGAAAGAATCGATTCACACTATTTCTCACTTAGCAAAAGAATCGATTCCTACATGTCTCAGGAAAGCCAAGAATCGATTCATACAAATTACATTGTGTATAAGAATCGATTCCTAGCCCTCCTGGATCTCAAGAATCGATTGCCACCTCTTTTCAAAGCAAGTCAAAATCGATTTTCAATTTAAATAAGAATTGGATCCTAGATCCAATGTTTTCAACAAAGAATCGATTCCTACATTATTTTAACGTAAACTTCTTTTTCTCGTAGCCTATAAATAGGCACTTCATAGTCTTCATTTTGTACAACCCAAGTTTACGATCTATCATATCTTTGAAAAACTCTTCACGCTTTTACTTTTGCTCGTCACGCACCGTTGGTCCGTCTGAGCTGATCTTTCACTAAGAGTTAGTTGGGGTTGCATTCTTCAAGTTGTAATATCTGCCTTCGTTAGAGGTATTTCTGTCTTTACATTTGTTATTTCTTAATTGTTGTGATTTGTACTAGGGAGTGGGGTATCTCTCTAGGGTAGCTGTTTGTACTAGGAAGTGGGGTATCTTTCTGGGGCAGCTGATTGTAACAGGAGTGGGGTATCTCTTGTTATTGTTGTAATAGATTTGAGGGCTCTCCATAGGTGGGGTATCCTAGGAGGAGAGTGCCTGAGTCTGTAAAGGTTTTCCAAGGCACCTGTAAGCCTTGTTGTTTTGGTTAGTGGAAAATCTCACAAGAGTGTGAGGACTGGACGTAGGTCACTAGGAGGTGACCGAACCAGGATAAATCTCTGCGTGCTTTACTGCTTTCCTGCTTTACTGTTATACTGCTTTACTGCTTTATATTCTAATTCTTTCGCTTCCACTTAACCTGCGCGAAAATTGATCTAAGTCATTGAAAAGGGGAAAAACATTTTCGAAAGATCTGAAAAGTTTTTAAATCTCAATTCACCCCCCCTCTTGAGACTAAAGCCACTTGGTAACAACCTGGTGGCAAGAATCTACGATGCGAGTCAAACCAAGAACTCCTTCCCACGTATTTTAGCGTAAATGCATTTCTGTGTTCAATGCACTGGGGACCTGCCAATTTACCGTGAGTCCCACAACCAGACAACATACCATAAGTAGGGAAGTTGTTAATTGTCAACATAAATGCCACTCTCATCATAAAATTATTCTTCCATGCTACAACATATGTCAAAACACCCTCACACAATCTCTTGGGATCATCAATCAGAGGTTCCAAAAAGATATCAATGTTAGCTTTTGGATTGGATTGACCAGGTATCACACAAGTCAAAAACATATACGGTTTAGTCATGCACATCTTAGGAGGAAGATTGTAAGGGGTAACAAAAACTGGCAAACAGGAATAGAGCGTCGCTGATGCTTGAATATATGGAGTAAATCCATCAGAGCACAAGCCAAACATTTCGCGGGACTGAGGAAAAATCTGAATACACTCGATCAAAGTGTTTCCATGCTTCACCGTCAGATGGGTGACGTAAAATATCTGACGTATGCCTATTCTCATAATGCCACATCATTTTCTTTGCAATTTCGGTCGATGCAAACATTCTCTGCAGCCTTGGAACTATTGGCATATAGAACATCGACTTTACAGGGATTAGTTTATAATTGCGTTTTCTCGCTTTACGATCATGATACCTTGGCTTTCCACAAAATCTGCATTCCTGTAGCGCACAATCAGTTTTACCAAATTCGTTGTCATAAAACATGTGCTCATCCACACAACAATCAATCTTCTTACATTCCATTCCCACCTTCAAAACTAGCATCTTAGCTTCATAATAACCTGTTGGCAAATTATCCTTATTAGGTGTCACTTCCAACATCATTTCAGTCAGATAATCTAAAACCTACTCAGAAATATTATCCATGGACTTGAGAGCTAAAAGCTTCACACTGTCATACCCCAATTTTGTCCGGCTTAGGTCAAAACCCTAATTTTCCACAAAAAATAAATAAATTGAAGAGCGAAGAGCCTTATGCACTGCATTTCGGATCCTAGAAGGCATTCCAAGGTTCCTGAAATCATTTGTAGGGTTGAAACGCATTTTTCGGGCAAATTAGGGTTTTAGCGTCAAAAAGGGTATTTTGGTCAATTGTAACGGTTTTTTTCAAAAAGGCTCAAAAAAATATGTATAATTAAAAATATGAAATCTGAAATCAAAAATGAAAAATGAATAGTAAAATAATATTGGATGCTTATGGTATTTTTAGAATTAGGGCTAATTCATTTTAGGTGCTTTTTGCTTTTATCCATTTTTGGCCAAAGTAAGCACCAATTTCACAAGCAAACAATCTCCCTCACTCCACCCTCATGCCCTTCACTTCAGCCCCATCAAGTGCACATCACAAAAAAAAGCCTTTCATCATGACAAGCACACCTTTGAGTCCAATAACATTCAATACACAACATATTTTTACCTTCCTTCTCTCTACACCACTAAATACACACTAATTTCTTCACCTCCTTCACTCCACCCTCATGCCCTTCACTTCAGCCCCATCAAGTGCACATCACAAAAAAAGCCTTTCATCATGACAAGCACACCTTTGAATCCAATAACATTCAATACACAACATATTTTTACCTTCTTTCTCTCTACACCACTAAATACACACTAATTTCTTTATTTCCCTCTCACAACCTTAAACCCATTAGATCTTTGGCCTCCCAAGGATTTGAATAAGAACAACTCACTTCTCTCCTCTCCGAAAAGACCAAGAAATTCGTAGCCCCCCCTCCTCTTCCTCACTTCCTCTTGTTTTTTCTTTCATCTCAAAGGAACCTTCTCATTTTCTCCTACACCAAAAACCCTAACAAACAACTCACCTCATTTGCATCCCTCTTTCACATACTCCCTCCATTTCTCATTCAAAGTTCAAGCATCATCATCAAGTAGGTACTTCTTTGAAGGATATTGGAGTTTTGTTGATTGGTGACTAGCTTCATCTTCTCATCTCACTTTCTAGCTCAAAGCTAAGGTAATCTTTAAAACTTTGCATCATCTGAGTATTTCCTCAAAATATAAAAAGCATTCATCCTATCATCTTCATATTCCCATATTGTTGATTGTCGTTGGTAAGGGGTGTCATAAGCACTTTGACAAGCACTTAGGGAGGCTTGGGTGCTTATGGTGCTTCTCACCCTTTAATAAATGTTGATTTGTGTTGATCTTAATCCTTGCCCTTCATGAAATAAAATGTTGTTTTATGGCATGTTGTATTTCGCATACTCTCATAAAAGTGTGATTTGCTAGTTGTTGTTGTGTTTTCTCACATTTCCTTGCATATTCACTCATGTTTGCATAACTTTCACAAAAATAAGAAACCCATTTCAAGCATGATGACATTCGGCCATGGGCCTAGGTTTAGGGTTCTTGAATGCTTTTGTTTATTTCATGATTTGGGGATGAATAATAGTTGATTTAGGGTATGTATGCTCCTAGGTTTTAACATAAAAATTAGGGTTTGGGTTTGCTTTAATAAACTTGTTTTTGTTGATGATTGGCAAGGTGATTCACACTTGTGCACTTGTGCACTTAATCTTAAGTGTGAGGATTGACCAAAGTGATTCAACATTCTTTGATACTTTGGTTGCTAAATAATTTTCTTGCTTATGCTTGCCTATGATCATGATGGAGGCGACTCTTTTCCTTAAGCTAACAATTTCATTGTCCACTCTCATATAAAAATATCATCAACACTTAGATAGGTCAACTCCATACATTGCATCTTCCACTAGACGTGCATTTAGATTCCCTTGCGTTTTGTAGAAATATTTGAGTATGGTTCTCGCCTAGCATCTTCCACTAGATATGCATTTAGGTTCAATCTTGCCTATTCTTGTATTTTTGCTCAATGCCCAATTCAAGTTCCTTCTTTGCCTATTTATGTGTTGTGGTCTAATATGTGTAGTCTAGGCTAATATTTGCTCAAGAATTCAAACGAGATTGTTGTTTGCCTAAGGATTCGATTTGCATTCATTACTTTCTTTTCTAAAGGGCCTAGCATGAAAATGGTGACTAGCGACAATCACCCATAACCTTTGTTAGTTTGATTGTCCTAAGAGCCTAAGTTTCAAAAAGATGTTTTCATATGCATGAGCTACTAGTGATAATCACCCATAACCTTTGTTAGTTTGATTATCATGAATGCTTTCAATTTCCAAAAATATTTTCTTAAGCATCAAAAGTCATAGCAAGTGTTAATGATGACCACCCATAACCTTTGTTAGTTTGGTCATCATGAAGGCTTTCATTTTTCAAAAGAGATTTTTACATGCACTTAAAGGGGTTTTAGTAATGATCACCCATAACCTTTGTTAGTTTGATCATTATGAACCCCCTTCACTTTTCAAAATCAAAACAAAAGACTTTCATTTTCAAGGCTTTAGAACTACGTCGCTTTGATTCCCATTTGGGATACGTAGGAGCGAGCCACGTCCTCGTCAAGCACAACAAACCAAAATTAATTCGATTGCGAAAGTCCTTTTTGATCATCTAAAATAAAAACCGATTATCATTAATGATCACTCGCGCCGTTACCGTTTGGTTGTTAATGATAATTTCATTTTCAAAAGAGTTAGTAGCGCGGCCACTCTAAACCGTTGTTGTTTGGTCGTCGCGAACACTCGAATCAAAAGCAAAACCGATTATCGTTAATGATCACTCGCGCCGTTGCCGTTTGGTTGTTAATGATAATTTCATTTTCAAAAGAGTTAGTAGCGCGGCCACTCTAAACCGTTGTTGTTTGGTCATCGCGAATCCTCACTCCTACTGCGAAAACTCATCTAAACAGACTAAAAAACAAAAACCTTTTTAGGACAACCAAGAACTACGTAGCTTTGAATTCTCCATCGCACCAGGAGATACGTAGGAGCGAGAGGCCAACTCTCGTCAAGCGCCAAAAATAAAAATTTTCATTAAGTCTTCTCACTCCCTTTTCAATAAAGAGGCAAAATAAAAGCATTTTCAAATCAACACTTCAAACCACACATTTAATTAAAGGTTCCCTTTCGGTAGAAAGGAGGTACGGGGTGCTAATACCTTCCCCATGCCTAACCGACCCCCGAACCCATATCTCTAGTTTTCGAAAGACCATCCGCCTTGTCTAAAAGACCTTTTTTCAATGTTTTGGTCTTAAAATTAAAATATTGGTGGCGGCTCCATACCTTTTCCACGTTGTACAATGAGAAGTCCGAACCGGATTTTTTGGGGTGCAACACACACACATAGATAATTTTGACTTTTGCAAGCCTTCAAACAATGGTTTGGTTGACTTTCTTAACAAATTATAAAATCTCTGTACTTCTTCATTTGGGAGTTCATCATGATCGTCATATTGAGGCTCATCAAATGGTAGCATCACAAATCATGGCTTCCGTCGACTCAAATTGTTCATTAGATAGAAAATCAACACCAGAACTGCTTGAATCCCTTACGTCAAAATTTGGAAGTTGTTCTCCATGGTCCACCCAAATCCATTAATTAGGCGTAAATCCAAAACGATACAAGTGATCCCTGATTTCATCAATAGTCCTAATAGGTACATCATCACAATTAATGCATGGACATCTAATCCCTGCCTCTTGTTGAACCAATTCATGTTGCCACGCTACCATAATAAACTTTTCAACCCCAACTACAAAAGACTGGTTCAAACCCGCTCTTCCCGAATATAATCGATCAAACACCATACCACGATTCAATTGATTCTAATTCATCCTCACACATTTAAAAAAACGTGATAGATTCCCCCAACATTCCCAATAACCTACCAAGTTAGTGGCACTGATATGATCTTAGTGGAGATGATTTTGATCCGAATATGGGGGTCAAGACCAGCACAAAACCCTTTTCCATCCTAGTAATGAAGGAAGTTATTTCTAACTCCCAACCCTACCGTTGTTAGTATCGTCTCGCAATTATCTCAATGGAGATAATTTCGAGGAAAATATGGGGGTGCGGGAGAGCACTTCACCCTTTTCCATCAATAGCACAAAATAACAACATCCAATATAGTCGTCTTACCTAGGGTTCATCAAACATTAAAACAACAATTTAACACAATTTCAATTAACATTCCTAACAACAATTTAACTTACACTTTGCAACAATTTCAATTCCTAAAACAATCATCTCTAACATAGTTTCCCTAGCAATTTTAATTTAACATACACTTTTCAACATACACTTTTTAACAATTTTAATTTAACAAGTTCAATTTCAAATTCACATTTCAATTCCTAACAACAATTATCTCTAACATAGTTTCCCTTAACATACACTTCTAACATACATATCCAACAAACAATCATATCTCTAATATTTGTAAATATCAAAAACATCTCTAAAAGTCCATAATATCATAAACATCTCTAAAACACAAATTTCAAAAATCATGAATTAATGAAATAAAATAACAATGAAAAACATGTCCTACTAACCTTAAAATAGTGAAATCGTGGCAAAGGGAGGGTAGTGCAGTGGCCAAACAACGGTGGTGGTCTAAAGCTCCGGTTTGAAGTTAGCTGTGAAGAGGAGAAGAGAAAAACTCCAACTTGGTCTTTCACTGCAATAGAGGAAGCTAGAGAGTGTGGTTGTTGTGTGGTGGTGACGAGGTGGACGGTGGTGTTGCAGTGAGAGGGTGGTGGCGCGGTGGTAGAAAGAGAAGAGGGGAGAAAGAAGAGAGAAAGAAGAAAAGAAAAGGAAATGAGAGAGTAGTACGGATATCAAAATAAATAAAACATTAGCGACGAAATTAGCGACTGTTTGGTCTGTTGCTAATTATTCGTTAATTCCAAGGTGTGTCAACGGTGAAATTTTGCATAGTGACAGCTTTAGTGATGATTTGGTTCGTCGCTAATGACTTTGTAATCCTTGCTGGGTTTTCAAACTCCCGCTCCCAATTAGTGACCGTTTATTCCGTCGCTAAAACCACCCAATTTTGTAGCTAAAGCCAGCCTGAACGACATGCCATATTCCGTCGCTTTGTCCGTCGCTAGGAACTTTTTAGCTACAGATTTAATGTCCCTTGCTAATATCCGTCACTAATTAGTGTTTTTTTGTAGTGTTGCTTGAGCCCATATAGAGCTTTAGTAAGTTTAAATACACGGTGAATTTCTTTTGATCAACAAAGCTAGGAGGTTGATTGTCATAAAATTATTTATTTAAAAGTCCATTTAAGAAAGCATTTTTAACATCCATTTGAAATATTTTGAAATTTCTGTGAGTAACAAATGTAAGTAAAATTCGAATTGCTTCCAACATTGCTACAAGGGTGAAAGTTTCATCCAATCTAGCTTTATTTTTTACCACCTTACCATTTTTATCCAACTTGTTTCTGAACACCCATTTTGTTCCTATGACTGATTGATGCTTAGGAGTTGGAACTAGGTTCCATACTTCATTCTTCTCAAATTGAGAAAGCTCCTCAGTCATAGCTTCTACCTATGATTCATCTTGTATGGCCTCATTTATGGTTTTTGATTCAATTTATGAGATGAGTGCCATTCCTGCAGCATTGTCTCTAAAAGATGTTCTCTTTTAAAAGGATCTAAAGTATTACAAAAAATTGTTCTTGTGTATGTTGTGCTACCATTCGCCAGCTTAGCGGCATTTGAGAAGCTTGGTCAATAACTTTACGTCCGTCTTGACAAGGTTCTGAGGGTGTGTCTTGTTCATCCTTCTCAAGATTGTTTCCAGTAATCCGACCATATTTCATGCTATTATTGACTTCATCAACATCAACCACATCATTTAAACTATAAGTTTCACTAAAAATAACATGCAAGCTTTCCTACGGTTTGAGTTCTTAGATTATAAACCCTATAAGCCTTAGAAGTTGTTAAATATCCGAGAAAAATTCCTCTATCTGATTTTGAATCAAACTTTCCCAAGTTGTCTTTGCTATTCAAAATGAAACAGGTGTAACATTTGGTCTTCTGTTTTTCCAAATCTCATAGGGGTTTTTTCTCAGCATTTTTTCTAAGGGAAACTCGGTTTAATATGTAACATGTGGTATTTACAGCTTTAGCCCAAAAGTATTTTTTACTTTTTGATTATTCAAAACGGTCCTTGCTATTTCTTGCAAGGTTCTATTTTCCCTTTCAACAACTCCATTTTATTCTGGAGTTCTTGGGCATGAAAATTTGTGAGAAATGCCATTTTCATAAAAAAAATGTTTTCGAAAGAAATATTTTCAAATTCTCCCCCGTGATCACTTCTTACGGAAATGACATTTGTTTCTTTTTCATTTTGAACCTTAATGAGAAACATTTTGAAAGCTTCTAATATTTCATCTTTGTTTTTCTAAAACAAAACACAAGTAAATCTAGAGAAATCATCATCAATCACAAAACCATATCTCTATCCACTCAAACTAGGAGTTTTAGTAGGACCAAATAAATCAAAATATACTTTAGGTAACCCTCTGACTTGTTCCTTTTTGGAAAGCTTAGAGATGATTTTCATGCTTGTGTGGCCAGCTCTTCTGTACCAAATCCATTTGTCATTTTCAGAAGACAGGTTTCTTTAGATAGTTCATCAAGACATAGGCTATATAGATTTTTGCTTCTAGATGTAGTGAGTAAAATCTTTCTAGAAGATATTTCTTTTATAAAACACTTATCATATTTAAAAGAGAATTTATGACCATTGTCAGATAATTACTAATACTTAACAAATTATGTTTCAAACCTTCAACATATTGTACATTTTTTATTTTAGGAGAATTAGAATTACCTATAGTATCAATAACTTTTATCTAGGCTTTGTCGTCATTGCCAAAGGTGACATAGCCCCCATCCATTCTCACCTTTGAGAGAAGTTTATCCTTTTCTCCTATCATGTGCCTCGAATATCCACTTTCTAAGAACCACGGCTTTTTCTTAGATGTTAAGAGGCATGTCTGTTTCAAATTTTAGTAAAGGTTTAGGTACCAATAACTTTTTAGATCCTTCATGGTTAGTCCTCTGCCAATAGAAAATTTTCTTTTGTTTGAAGCACATAGAAATATGATGACCAAACATTCTGCTGTATGTGCATTTTACTATTGATTTCTAGCTTTTGATTGATATTGAAATCTCTGTTCAACATGTTTCTCTAAAGGTTTTTCAGAATATTTTTGACTTTAAACAAACATAACCAGTTCTTCTGTTAAAGATTTTCATAAGCATATTCAATTTCTTTTCATGATATACACATAGATGGTTTATAAGTGATTACCTCTTCTAGATAAGAATATTCCATGAGACATGAGTCAGTTGTTTCAGCATTTAACTCTGTCTGTCATCTTCAAAGTCTGCCATGAGACAGAGTAGGTTGCTTCTTCAAGTTGTTGAGTTAGATTCCTCAGAGTCATCCCAGGTGGCTAGTAGGGCTTTCATCTTTGGTGGAAACCTTTTGTTACCCTTATTTAGTGTTGTACATTCATGCTTGAAATGTCTAGGTTTGTTTCTTTCAAAACATACTGGAGGGGATCTGCTTGTGTTCTCTTGTTTAGGTGAATTCCTTTTGAAAAAAGGTTTCCTGTCATTCTTTTTGAATGCCCATTTTCTCAACCTTATGGAGATTAGAGATATTTCATCTTCTTCATCAGTGTTCTTACCTTCATCTCTACTCTCTTCATTTGTTTCAGCTTGTGCTTTGAGTGCTACAGCCTTAGAAGGTTGAGCAGGTTTCTTAGAAGCTTTGAGGGCAATGGTTTTAACCTTCTTAGAATGAAGTTCATCCATAGTTTCTTGCTCATGCACTATTAAGGATCCTAACAGATATTCTATTTTGAAGGGCAGCTAGATCTTTGTCTTCTGTTATTTCAATTACTTTTGGTCTCCATACCATAGGTAGGCATCCTAGAAGCTTTCTAACCTTATCCTAATTTGTGTAGATATTCCCTAGTGAATTCAAGTCATTTGTGATGCCTGTGAACCTGCTGAACATCTCATCAATAGGCTCAATTTCATCCAACTTGAACATCTAATACTTGTGGATGAGACTCTAGAAACGTTCCATTTGTTCCTTTCAATAGTAGAAATGATCACCAGTGAATTCTGGTGGTCTATTAGTAGAAGAAGAAAAAATCTAAATGTAACTCCGTAAATATCAAAATAAGGATAATAAAATTGATACGGGTTCTGAATTTATCAAGCCGCACACAACACCAAAATACCCTATTACTACTACCACTCCACATCCTGTGAGTTTCCAAGAGGTTCTCTCGTGCCATAAACCCACCAAACACAGCCACCAGCCCACCACCACCACCACCACCATCACCTTGGTGGTCTCCTATGTTTCCACTAATCTAAATATTAACTCTCTTCGTGAGTTCCATTTATAACCTCTTGGACAAAAATACTTGGAACTAGACCAGCACCGCCACCACCCAGCTTCAAACACAAGGGACACTTCCTTCAATTTTTTCCATCTCACTTTTAACATTACTATATATATATATATATATATATATATATATATATATATATATATATATATATATATATATATATATATACACACACTAAGCAGGAAACTTTGGTATTTCTATGAAGCTAGCTATATCTACCACTACAACACATCAGCAATGTGATTTCTTTTGGGGCACTAAGAAGTGGTATGCTCAAGAAAGATGGGTTAAATACAGTGGCGGACCCAGGACCCCGGGGTCAAGGGTGTCAAATTTTTTAAGGCCAGTGTCAAATGGGTGCAAAACTTGGTCTACTAGTACAATTTAAAATTTTCAGGGGGGTCAAAATTAAAATTTTAGGAGATTTAGGCTATTTATATAGGGTGTTTAGTGCAAAAAATTTGCAGGGGGTTCAGTTGAAACCAACTGAACCCCCTGGTTGCATGCTAGGTCCGCCACCGGTTAAATACATAAGAAACCCTAATGATTCAAACGGTAAATAGAAGTAGGAATGAAGGTCTTTAGCTATGTGACATCGATTTGTTTACTTTTTTTCAAGATACCCTACCACTGACTTATTGCAGGATCGTAAACGATCTTGTTTGTAGTGGCATGAAATTGGGTGTTTGTGCATTTAAAAAAAAGTTAGGCTGCAAATCAGATTTGGAAATAGCAAGAATGGAGATGTACTCATTGTCAAGGAAACAATATATCATTAATATTTTTGAAGGTTAAACCACACTTGTCACAATAAATATGATCAAAGTGATCGGCCATGAAGGTTCCAGCGCCACATGACTACGCATTGGGACACTCCTTAGAAGTCTTTCAAGATTCCTAGAGGCAACAACATTATAGAACTAAAGAATAACAAGCTTAAGCTTTTCACGGTGGCGGACAGTGAGGGGGTTCAGTTGAACCCCCTGAAAAAAAAATTGCACTTACCACCCTATATAAATAGTCCAAATCCCTTGAAATTTTAATTTTGAACCCCCTGAAAATTTTAAATTGCACTAGTAGACCAAGTTTTGCAATCATTTGACACTGACCTTAAAAAATTTGACACCTCTAACCCCGGGGTCCCGGGTCTGCCACTGCCTTTTCATCCTTGTGCTTAATCTTCTTAGCCTTTTTGTATGTATTCTTCTTATACTTTTTACCACCAATGATGAGAAACTTGAAAGATCACCCTTTCTGGTTATAAAAGAAAATAGATCGGCCTTTCAAGAAAAACTTAAAATAGTTCTTAAAATTTCCAAAATACGTTGAAGAAGAAGAAAAATCCAAATGTAACTCGGTAAACATAAATAAGGAGAAGAAAATTGATATGGGTTTTGAATTTATCAAGATGCACACATCACCAAACTAACCCATTACTACTACCACTCCACAATCTCTAAATTTCCAAGACTATCTTTTGTGCCATAGACCCACCAAACACCACCACCACCACCATGGTGGTCTCCTCTCTTGCACAACTCAAAACCTTACTCTCTTCCTGGATTCCAGTTACAACCTCTAGGACGCAAAGGCTTGCAATTAGACAAACACCTTCACAATCCAGCTTCAAACCCAAGGGAAACTTGCTTCATTTTTTTCCATCTGACTTTCAACATTACTATATATATATATATATATATATATATATATATATATATATATATATATATATATATATATATATATATATATATATATATATATATATATATATATATATATATATATATATATGAATATGTATACAAAAGAGAAATGCTTAGTGTCAAGATTTAGCTATGGCTAGGAGGTACACTTTAACCACATTATTTGCACACCCTTGCATGACACGTTACCCACACTAGACGTTCCTGGTTCCTGACAAAAGGTTGCGAGTGCCCTATATCCTCAAACCATTCATAGAGCCAATCACTTGCTTCCTTTACAAGATCCTCTAAAGCACCCTCCTCTATATCCTCCATCAATAATGAATTTTCTCCAAGGGGAGTTACTTTCACCGAGAACACCCCTTGTGTAACACCTTAAAATTTACATCTCGGTGAACAAAAAGCATTAACATGATAAGCATAATAAAAGTATAACCTACTCATATAGTTGGACCAAAATATGACTAAAGCGGATTAAAATCACTTACTAAACTTTGAGATTAAAATTTTCTCAAAATATAACTCCGAAATAAGTACTTCGGAAGCACATATAACTACGGTCCAACTACAAGATAAGGTTACAATAACTACATGACCTAGAATAAACTTCAAGGATTTAAATCCAAAATACATAAGCGCGGAAAAGTAGACAATCACTACAAAAAAAATTGGTTATTAGCGTCGGAAATTTCTCTCGCAAAATGACCAAAATCCGTCGCTAATTCCCGTTATCGAGGGAATTAGCGAGGGACCTGTTGCGTCGCTAAATTGCTCCTCGCTAATGGGATTAGCGAGGGAATCTGAGTCCGTCGCTAATTTGCGACGGTACATTCCGTTGCTAATTCCCTCACTAATGGCAGCCACGTGGGAAAATTCAGACAGCCACGCGTCCACTTTCCCTTGCTAATTCCCTCGCTAATGCCTAGCCACGCGTCCACTTTCCCTCGCTAATTCCCTAGCTAATGCCTAGCCACGCGTCCACTTTCCCTCGCTAACGCCTAGCCACGCGTCCAATTTCCCTCGCTAATTGCCTCGCTAATGCCCATCTGATTGTATTTTTTTTGATTAATTTGCTTTTATACCTGTTTTATTTTATTAATAAATAATAAAATCTAAACTATATAAAACACTTTAAAATTAAAATTCTTCAATAAATAAAAATTACGAGAATAAAATTTGAATCCACAACACTTAATCTGAAATGTTATAACAAAAACGTTAATCAACAACACTAAAAGGTGCCACCATCAGACTCCTCAGCTTGCTCCTCATCTTGCTCATCATCTTCCTCCTCATCTTCCTCCTCATCTTCCTGCTGATTTTGCTGCATATTTTTAAAATACTTTAACATCATCGCCTGCCTACGGCTCACCTTCTCAAAGTTTTGCTGCATCTTTTTCATCGCCTCAGAAGAGGTCCTGACCTCCTGTCGAGTATCGTGCAGCTCCTGTCGAGTAGACTGCAGCTCCTGCTCCATCTGCAGGAGTAGAAGCTGGTCGACTGCGTCTTCTGCTGCTCCCGGCCCCAGACTGGCCCATACATGGAGCCAAGGGCCCCGTACCATACAGGCGACCCTTAGACCAACCAACTGTCTTCTCCCAATGTTGATTTTCTAGATCTATCATCTCAGGAGTAAGTTGGCCAAGTGCTTCAGGGTCCCAGCTCCCCTGAGTTAGCTGAGTCATGAACTCATTTACTTGCTCCTGTTTTGAATAACCACAAATTAGCGCTCCATTCTGACAAAGCAACATTATATAATACAAATCAATTTGTATATTTACCTGAGTCATCTTGGAGCGCTCATCAACATACTCGCCAGCGCCTTTCCTCACATGGGTGGCTCTATGCAGCTCAGGAGCAGTGATAGGACGTCCTGCCTTTTTACTCTGTAAAATGAAACACATTTTCAAAAATTGCTAACTAATTAAATAATGTAAAAAAACACACAGATTTGTAAAATAATTTACCAATCTAGCAGCATGCTGAGCCTGGTTGATGGACCCGCCGCAGTGAAGCGAGCCACCCTTTTGAGTTTCTATCATCACCCATGAAGTCAGGCTTTTTATCTTTACAGCGGAGCTTATAAAGCAAATCTGAAATCTGAGCGCCCATCCTTTTGAAAAAAAGTCTCCGCACATTGTCATCTTCTTCTATGTCCCAAGTTACCTTGGTCGGTATTAAGTAAAATGAAAATATCTTTTAGTAATTATATTAAACGTTATTAAACATAAAAATTAAACAAACAATATAAGTAATGACAAAATAATTGACACTTACCCTAAAGAAGTCAAGCAAATCCTTCCTATCATCTTCTTCCACTTTGCTCCACTTTTTATTGAACTTTTGAAAATATTTTTTCCGGATGACATAGGTGATGCTTGATGAAGCTACCTTTGCAGGAAGAAGCCTGCATAATGAAAGATATATCGAACAATCAAATATATATAAGTCGTTGCATAATTAACTTTAAAAAAACAAACAATATAATACTGACGCGTTACCACGACTATAAATGACTTTGAGTCTAATACCATTAATAACAACCACCTCCACTCTCTCGTCATCGGTGGAAGAATCACCTTCAACATTACCAACACCAACATCATTCTGAATATCATCCTGGGGCTCTGGTGTAGGCATAGATAACCCAGCTGATGGGCCCATATGTCCAGCTGATGGGCCCATATGTCCAGCTGATGGCATGGGCCCATATGTCCAGATGATGAGCCTATATGCCCAACTGGTGTGCCATACCCAGCTGGTGTGCCATACCCAACTGATGTGCCATACCCAGCTGGTGGGTCATACCCAGCTGGTGGGCCATACCCTGCATACGCATCTGCTGGGCCCATATAATGCCCATGTGATGGTAAATGAAACCATCCCGGGCCAGATGGAGGCGGAGGTTGTGGGGCGGTAGCTGGTGGGCCCATATACATATGACCCCTCATATTCCCAATATTATGTTCAACCTCACGATTACGCCTCCTCCTAGGAGGTTCATCGGTCATAGTCTTCTTCCCTTTATCTATGAAAAAATAGAAACGAAATGTGATACTAACAACTGCCCCTTTCTTGAAGGCCTTCTTGTTCTTTTTAAATTTATGATCTTGCGGTAAGAATCTGCGATGCGAGTCAAACTAAGAACTCTTGCCCCCGTACTTTAGCATAAACGCCTTTGTGTGTTCCATACAGTGGGGACATGCCAATTTACCGTGAGTCCCCCAACCAGACAACATACCATAAGCAAGAAAGTCATTAATTGTCCACATCAATGCGGCTCTCATCATAAAATTTTTCTTTCGTGCTGCATCATATGTCAAAACACCCCCCCACAATCTATTAAGATCATCAATCAGAGGTTCCAAAAAGATATCAATGTTAGCTTTTGGATTGGATGGACCAGGTATCAGACAAGTCAAAAATATATACGGTTTAGTCATGCACATCTCAGGAGGAAGATTGTAAGGGGTAACAATGACTGGCCAACAAGAGTAGGGTGACGCCGATGCTTGGATATATGGAGTAAACCCATCAGAGCACAAGCCAAGCCGAACATTCCGTGGGTTTGAGGCAAAATCTGAATGCACTTGATCAAAGTGCTTCCACGCTTCACCGTCGGATGGGTGGCGTAAAATGTCGTCTGAGGTACGCCTATTGTCATAATGCCAAGTCATTTTCTGCGCAATTTCGGTCGATGCAAACATTCTTTGCAACCTTGGAACTATAGGAAAATAGAACATCGACTTTACAGGGATAGGTTTATAATTACGTTTTGCCCCTTTATGATCATGATACCTTGTCTTTCCACAGAATTTGCATTCAAGTAGCTCACCATCATTTTTACCAAATTCGTTGTTGTAAAACAACATGTGCCCTTTCTCACAACAATCAATCTTCTTAAATTTCAATCCCAGCTTCGAAACTAACATCTTTGCTTCATAATAACTTTTTGGCAAATTATCCTTATTAGGTGTCGCTTCCAACATAATTTCAGTCACATAGGCTAAACCCACCTCAGAAATATTACTCATGGACTTGAGAGCTAAAAGTTTCACACACATAGATAATTTTGACTGTGGCGAGCCTTCAAACAACGGTTTGTTTGAATCTCTTAACAAATTATAAGATTTTTGTGCTTCTTCATTTGGAAGTTCATCATGATCGTCATATTGAGGCTCATCAAATGGCACATTCACCCTGAGACCATCACAAATCATGTTTTCCATCGACTCAAAAATTTCATTACGTGGAACACCAACACCAGAACTGCTTGAAGCCCCTACCTCAAAATTTTGACTTCGTTGTTCTCCATGGTCCACCCAAATCCAATAATTAGGCCTAAACCCCCATTGATACAAGTGCTCCCTGATTTCATTATCGGTCCGAATAGGTACACCGTCGCATTTTAAGCATGGACATCTAACCCCCATTTCCCGTTTAGCCAATTCATGTCGCCACGCTACCACAAGAAACTGTTCAACCCCAATTACCAAAGATTCCTTCAAACCCGCTCTTCTCGGATATAACCGATCATACACCCATTCACAATTAAATTCATACAAATTCATCTACACACATTTAAAAAAACGTGTTAACATTCCCAATAATCTATCAAGTTAGTGGCATCGATATGATCTCAGTGGAGATGATTCCGAGCCGAGTATGGGGGTCAAGGACAGCACAAAACCCTTTTCCATCCAAGTAGTGAAGGAAGTTATTTCGTATAACTCCCAACCTTACTGTTGTTAGTATCGCCTCGCAATTATCTCAATGGAGATGATTTCGAGCAAAATATGGGGGTGAGGGACGGCATCACCTCACCCTTTTCCATCAACAACACACAGTCATCTACCCTAGGGTTCATGAAAACAACAATTAATTTATTTTGGAAACTAACCGTTATGAGATTGAGGTCCGGTGCGGTACGTGGTTCGGTGACGGTGCGCACTCCGGTGCGGTTGTGAGACTTCAAACACCAACAATTTCAATCCTAAACCATTTCAACTTCAATTTCAATAACTAACTTCAATTTCAACAACAACTTCAATATCAACTTCAATTTCAACTATTAATTTCAATTTTAAGCAAAAAACATAAATCAATTCACTATTAATTTCAATTTCAATAAAACAACTTCTTCAATTTCAACAAACAATTTCAATTTCAACTTCAAATTTTTTCCTACACAATTTCTATAAATCCTAAACTTAATCCTAAAACCTAAAACACAATTTCAATTTCTACCCAATTTCAATTTCTAATCCTAAACACAATTTCACTAAAACAATATCAAAAATTAATTTTACAATATCACAAAACTAAATTCACTAAAATTACCAAACAACAATATCACAAAATTAATTTTACAAATCCTAACAAAACAATATCAAACAAAATCAGTTAGTAAAAAAAAATCAAAATTAGTAAAAAAAAATCTCCACAGGTAGAGCTCCGGTGGTGAGGAGGGTGAGCTCCGGTGGTGGCGAAAACGGAGAGCTCCGGTGAGAGAGAGGTTCGCGTAGGAGAGGGAGAGGAGAGAGAGCGATGTCGCGTAGGGGAGAGAGAGAGAGGAGCGACGGCTGAGCGGTGGTGTGGTGGCGGTGGTGCGGTGGTCGTGGGGTGGTGGTGCTGGGAAAGGGTGTGGTGGGGTTGGGGTTCGTGAGAGAAGAGTGAGGGAGTGAGAGAGAAGAGGAAACAGAGAGAGGAAAAGGGATGTGATTCTATTTAATTCGGGTTAGCGACGGAATTTGCGAGGGACTATTCCGTCGCTAATCTCTTCACGCTAGCCAAGGTGGAACGGTCAAAAACATTAGCGAGGGACCAGTATTTCCGGCGCTAATGCACTAACTTCCGTCGCTAATGCACTAACTTCCGTCGCTAATTTTCAAAAAAATGAAGACCCTTATTCCCTTGCAAATTCTGTCGCTAATGTCAGTTTTAGCGAGGGAATCTTATTCCGTCGCTAATGTCCGTCGCAAATAACGTTTTTTTTTGTAGTGAATATACATAAAGATCTCAGAAGTGATATTCTAGTAACTAGGTATCTCGGACACCCGCTACTTCTCTTCAGCATGCTTTCCTTTGCCCTGTGAATCTGAAAACACCACATAAAAATAATGAGATTACAAATCTCAATGAGTTCTTTCGTACCCCTCACTATTCATCTCTCGGTGTTTTCCTTGTCTGTGAATTATCCTTGTCTATGTTTTATTGTCTGTGGCTTAGCATAATCCGAGAAATAATGCTAGGTATTCTATACCCACTTTCAACGGAAACCCTAATTCGTATAACTATACCGAATAATGCTAGGGCCCTAGCTTCGGGTTCATGACTCCCCTCCACTAGGTATGCTACATGAAACTCGGGATCGTCATCCCCATGGTATCTTTTATTATCTTGAACATTAAGTCCATTACTCGACACGAGGTCGTATTCTTTCATCTTATTACTTGAACTTAGACACTTAGGTCTATTACTTGACACTTGGTCATATTCTCTCTTTATACAAAACTCTTCGGTTTACATTTATACATAACATAACATTTCTCGTTTTGTACCAAGAAAATAGACGTTTCGATACTTAAAAGTATTTAATCATCAATGGGAAGGGTTAAGGAAGGGATTGGGGAAGGTTTGGAACCAAAAGGAATGGCCTCGAACGTGTTTTAAAAGTTGGGGACAGAGATCTACGTACGGGTCGTGCGCCCTGAAAATTTTTCATGTGGGCTACCAGAGTGAGGCGCACGGGTCGTGCTTAGGGGCGCACGGTCTGCGCCCTTCTGTCATCATGTTAAAATGTCCCTTTTTGCATGAATTTGTTATTCTGTTCGATTCCAATACTCGTTCCACTCGATACCTAACTTAATCACAGTCCGAAACAACACTGAAAACATGTCCAATCAACATCAAACAACCAAGCATATCAATCAAAAACAAGTTTAACAACAATAACGGTTTATCAATTTGTAAACGAAACCACAAAACGACAAACGCGTACCAAACCGAAACAAAAACTTGACAAACCCATTTTTCATCGAATAAAACCTAAACCGACACTACTAGAAAATGCGTTATTAGCGTCTATATTTTAGCGTCGGCCACGACACCCACGCTAATAGCGTCGGTCAGACCCACGCTAACCCACAATTTTTTTTTTCTAAAAAAAAAAAAATTTAGCGTCGGTCATGGCAGACGCTACATTGGATATAGCGGACGCTAATTTTTTATTTTTTAAATACTATAGTTAGCGTCGGACATGGCCGATGCTAAGTTTGATTTACTTTACCAAAAACCCTAAATCTCTCACTTTCCTTTCACAGTTATCAGTCACTCTCTCACTCCCGGATCTCACGCTTCTCACTCTCCGCTCTCACGCTCACTCTCTACTCCCACTCTCACTCTCCACTGTCACTCTCTGCCCTCACCACCACCCTCGCCTCCGCGTCGTCCCAGCCTTCTCCCTCTCCGTTTCTCCTTCTCGTCTCTCTCGTTTCACTGCTCACTGACATTCGGTTCGTTCTCTCCTGGTTCACGAAGCTGTTTCTCCCTCTCGTTCTCTCTCGGTTCGTTCTCTCTCTCTCTCTCTCTCTCTCTCTCTCTCTCTCTTTTTCTCTGCCTCTCGTTCTATCTCGTTCAAAAAATTTCCGTTGAAAGGGTTTGTGGATTTGTGTATTTAGGGTTTTGTTACATATCTTGTGGATTTGTTGATTTTGTGTATTTAGGGTTTGTTGATTTTCTGAATTTATAGGGTTTTGTTACACATTCACCAAATGTTTGATTTTTTGTTTCATCTGTTTGTGAATATATGAGGTTGTATTAGAATATTGATGGTAAAAGTATAGTGAATGCAACAGCTGTATTTTTAGATGGAAAATTCTTTTTACTGTGATGAAAAGTATAGTGAGTGAGTGCTTGTTTTGTTTCATCAATTACATTAAATTCTATTAATTTAAATCACCTCTCATCTCCTTTCTCTGTTTGTTTAATCAATTAGCAGGTTGTTGTTGTTGTTGTGAAAAAAAGATCATATCATGGGTCAAATGCTTGGTTGTGTGAAAGTAAGACAGTCACATGTGGGGATTAAGGAAGTTTTTGAGAAATACGATGATGTTCTACAACCAGGTTGCCATTATGTCCCCTGGTATTTTGGCCATCATGTTGCTGCTACCATTTCTTTGGGTTTCATGCACTTTAATGTTCCTGTCGGCGCTAAAACAAAGGTGTGTTTCTTTTTTACACTATATCATATCATTTCCATCAATCTTTCTTTTTTATTTATTCATAAAACTCCTTTCTTTATTAATTTTGGTCACTCAGATTACAAGATCCCACAGATCCATGAAATCTCACCCTGGAAAAAATGTTACATATTTTACAAAATATTTTTTGTTACAATGATGATCAGGACAATGTTTTAGTTACTGTAAATACTTGTATCCAATACCGAGTTCTGGAAGAAATGGTAGTAGAAGCTCACTACAAAGTTGGCAATCCTGCAACACACATAACACTCTATGTTGGGAAAGGTGGGTAATATTTAGTTTGTTAATTGATCTATATCTATATGTATGCATATATATATATGTTCTCATTGGAGTACTGATTTTGTTCCTTTCAGTTATCAAAGCATTTATTCCAAAGATGGATTTAGATTCTGTTTTAGAGAACAGGAATGAAATTGCAGTAGCTGTTCAGAAAGAAATTGGAAAGGTATATTTTATATATTATATATAATAGAATTAGAAGTGAGAATAACCAATAACCATATATAAAATTATTAATTTATTTACTTTTCTACTACTAGGATATGTCTGCTTTTGGATTTGAGATAGTTCAGACTTTTATTCCGGGCATTAAGCTAGATGAGCCTCTCAAGAAAGCCATGAATGATGGTCTGTTGTTCTTGCACTGACATTTATTTTTTAGCTAAAGATTTATAATCTTTTATGGTGGAAACAAAGGCAAAAGCTATGAAACTTAAGGTGGAAACAAAGGCAAAAGCTGAAGCTGAGAAGATGTTGCAGCTTAATAGGGCAGAAAGTGTTGCAGAATCAAAGTACCTAACAGGACTTGGAATGGCTCGTCAGTTCCAGGCCATAGCAGATGGAGTGAGCAAGTTAGGTAAGGCATTCCAAAAAAGCTATGCATGCATGTTTTTTTCTTGGTCATTTACGACTATATGTTGCTCATTTACGAAGGTAAAATAAAATCTTTGTTTTGTATCATCTTTCAGTCAACAACAACCATGTTAATTACTTGCATTGTTCATAACCATAATTCAACATTGTTTGTGGCAGGAAATAAAGATCTATATCTTGGGGACCTTCAGTGAGTTATTTCACATTCCACATTCTATGGTTATTCTTTTTTCTACTATTGTTTTTTCCTTTGTGATTTCATGCATATATGTACATAAATGGATGCAGTGTAAATTCTGGATCAAAAGAAGCTGCATATTCATCTATTACCAAGTCATTAAGTCTCAAAATTGTAAATTCTGGAACAATAGGCTTGGAAACTGTCACAACCTTCACATGACAGTTCCTCAATAAGTATGGTCAATACTGCTCTTCATTGTCTGCGTTTGAATTAGGAAAATCTTCATTTTATTCAATAGGGACACCGCTATTCATTGTGTGCATTTAGATGTTCTGCAGTTTTCTATGTTCTAGGAGCGCATATGTTTCAAGACTACTTTTTTAGCAGTCTTTTTTAACAGGTTTTATTACTTTATAATTACTCCACATTTTAGTTACAAGTGTTGCTGTCATCTGCTTGGTATTAAGTCAAATAAAGTGTGCTAGATTTGTTATGTTTTTTATTCAGGTAACTTTTGTTTGCTTCATTTTTTGTCAAATAGATAACACTTGCTATTAAATTAATTATTGTTGTCTCTATAATATATAGGAAGAATAACATTTGTGCAAAACTAAAACAGCTAAATTCTTGGAACTAGTCTTGTCTATTGTGAAAACTGTGGAATTTAGATTGGCAACTTGTTATTTGAAGTTATGACATCTGTGAGTAATGCTACATAACTTTCTTCACACTAAATGTGATGTGTTAATTGTTACAAGGGATGAGAAATCACAATTGCGAGTTGGTGTTAGGCGTGCTAATCGTCAACAGACAACACTTCCATCATCAATACTTTCTGCTGATAGCATGCACATTGGTGTGCTTGCTGCTACAGCTCACACTGCATCAAACCGAAGTCCATTCTCTATTTTCTACAATCCAAGGTATATTTAATATGTCCATAACCTAACCTAGCACAATATTTAACATAATTTTGTTGCAAATATAGCTTATTGTTTATGCTATTAATTTCTTTTGAGTGTAATTAATATCTGCTATATCTACTTATTTGTAGGGCATGTCCTTCAGACCACTTGCTAAACTATTTGGTTGTGATATGTTCAAAGTAAAGTCCTGAACAAACATGAAAAGTAAGAACATGTTTTATTCTATTTCATGACTAGTTATCAAGTTGACTTTGCCAATTTTATTTCAATAGCAGTCGTAGCTTTCTTTCCTTTAGCAGAAGTAAGAACATAACAGGTTGTATGTCACACATGGAAACTTGCAGAGTATGTCACATAAATGCTGGGATATTGAAGAGTCAAACATGGACACTTGCAAGTATGTCACATAAATGCTAAATAGCATACTTTTAGAAACTCTGTTACTTGGTTTAGGTGTTGTATTGCAGTAGAACAATCTCCAGATATAGAATTTTCTGAGTTTGGAGACTGCAAATGGATCTCATTATTGACTGCCGCAGTTTTCAGTTTTGAGTTAGATCATCAACATTAGCAAGATATCTCAATCTCACCATTATTCATTTAAAGAGCGAAAGACACAACTGTGGTTGTTTTACTTGTACATTTATTCATGAACTTCTTTTTTTGGAGCAGGTTACAGAGAGAGGAAGCCAAAATCATTGCATGGGAGAATCTGCAGAAAGCAAAGGATGAAGCTGCAATACGGAAACTTGAGGTATTTTTATTCATCAAAATTATGTTTGAATTTAACTTCCTCATACCATGTATTTATTGTCTAAAAACAAAATCGTATTCATAGTATCATGATTAAAACTAAATGAGTTCTTTAAAAGCGGATTCATCAAACGAATTTGTATTCATAATATCATGATGATTATAGTTTACTTTACAATACCTGATGATTATCATAATTTATGTTTGTGGCATAATAATTTGACTTTTGATGGGTTTATTGGTTTCAAGTGAAAACTGACAACAGTTAATTCATCCTGTGTAGTAGGCTATAGTTGGAAGCAATGCACTTTTAGCCATAATTCCAGATCCAGTAACATGTTTTTCCACTGCAAGATACTATCAAAAACAAGTCTTCTCTTTAGACTCAAATTCGGTCGTTGTTGATTGGATTACTAGTGGGCACCATGAAAGTGGAGAAAAATGGGATTTTGATCTATATAGAAGCTCCAATAATATATTTTTAGATGATGTGCAGCCTTTGTTTCTGGATATAGATTTGCTGATGTCCTTGTTATGCTTGTATCAATTGTTTTCAATTGATATGATATTTTCTCTTTTCTGTAGTATTTAGTTTGCATGGATTCACTTTCCATCTACAAAGTTTGTTGATTACATTTACATTGTATGCTTTTACATGGTATAGTTCTTGCTCGATTTAATGTAGTCCTTTAGTTTACAGTAATATTATGAGGATAAGACGGATTCTGCTTTTATTTTTAATTAATCAGTGAAGGTTGTTTATTTGCATTTGTTATTTGGTGATTAACATGAAAATTGCATATCTTGTGGCTTTTGTTTCATGATTTTTAGCTAAAATAGTGACTTGTGGTTTCTTTAGGTGTTTCTGTATCAGGATGCAATTTTTTTTTAAAAAAAAAATTACATTAGCGTGGGCCTAGCCGACGCTACATTTTAAGTTGACTATCATGTTGTTGACTTTAGCGTCGGCCAGGCCGACGCTAGTTAATTCGTTGACTTTTTTTTGATTGACTAAGTAGCGTCGGCCTTGGCACTAGCGTCGGTTTTAGCGTCGGCCAGGCCCACACTAAAGTTAGCGTCGGCTAAAATTATGGGACGCTACATTTACCTTCAAACATTTTAGCCTCGACACGTGGCCGACGCTACTCCGACGCTAAATCACTGTTAGCGTCCGCTTTTGGCCTGTTAGCGTGGGCTTTTGGCCGACGCTAAAAACTGTTTTTCTAGTAGTGCGAGTAAGAACTCACCTTTAAATCGGTATTCACCCAAAGGAATCAAAGTATGAAATTTTCCCCAAAATCCCAAATCGAACCCTAAGTCACCAACAAGCTTCCTTAAGCAAAATCAAGCTTCAATCCTTGCTCAATCTACCATGGGTTTGTTCCTAATCATCTAGGAACCTTCAAAATCATCATACAACCAAAAATCACATCTCACCTCATCTCTCTAACTCAAGAGTTTCGCAAGGTTCAAGGGGAAGGAAAAGAAGGAATAAACTTACTTGATGATAGGGAAAATCGAAAATGGAAGGGAAGATGATGATTTGAAGCTTAGGGTTTGGGTCTCTCTCTTTCTTCTTCTTTCTTTTCTTCTTTCTTTTCTCTTCTCCTCTCTTCTCTCGACCTTCTCTCCTCTTTTCTTACTTTCTATTTCTTTTTAAACTAAGTAAAATGATAGTGTTAAACGTCATAAAATTAAATGGGTTAAACGTCAAAATAATTAAATGGGTTAAACGTCAAAATAATTAAATTAATTATTTTGAGGATGTTACACCTTGCATGCTGAACCAATCCTGTAATCTATAGGACGGTCCTGGTTGTTTTACATACATGCACCACATACATTTTGTTGAATCACTTCATATCTTCATACTAATTAATGTAAGTAGGCCACGGTGTGCTTCAGCTCTGGGCCTTTCCCCTACCTCCTCTTCTCCATTGATCTCATTTAGGATCCCCTTTCATTACTTCAACAAAGGAACAGTCTCTTCTTGTGATGTCTCTTCTCAGGAGCTTGCAGATTACTTTCAACACCCTACCCTTCTTGTCTTCTACTTCTTCACTTTTGTGCAACTTTTGCATGGGTCTTGGTTTGAGATTTTCTCTTGAGAACCTGGGTAGGTTAACGTGGATCCCTTACTTGCTTAACCCTTACAAAGCCAAACCTTCTCCCTATTTTGTCCCTTTTTGGAGGGATAACAACCTCTGTAGCATTCCCATACTTTGTAAAGATTCCATATATCTCCTTTTCTCCATGGTCTTTCGGGAATTGTGAGAAGAAATAAGTCACCGCCTTCTCCTTTGCTTTGAAGCTTTCTCTCTCCGTCGCGTCCATTCTTATATGTCATCAACTTGCTTCACCAATGTTGCGCTTTCTTGCCTTGGTAACCCGAGTCCACCCTTTCACCCTTTCACTCTCCATTTTCTTGTATGTCATCAACTTGCTTCACCAATGTTGCTTCATTCTATAATTTGTAATAATAAAGCTCTTTTCACCTGTCAGTTTCTGATTTAACACTTAATCATCTTAATAAATATTATATGAATCTAATTGTAATATATAATGGAAAAATGCATACAAAACTTTTACCGACATGGAAACTATTAATTATATAGTAAGCATTCATTGAAGTACTAAATATTACAATTAGATTCATATAATTATGTGCTGCGCTATTAAAAAAAACCATTGAAAACAGATAAAGTACAAACTGGGTGACGTTATAAGTTGATTTTAAAAATTCAAATTCAAACCTCCTAGATGCCATGAAAGAATAAGAAGAGTATATTAGGCAAATAGTGTGCTGTAAATATGGATGACACATGACATGGGTCACTACGGTTACATTTATTTCTTTCAATGCAAATATTTAATTACCCATCAGATTTCGAAACTCCCAAAACATAAACGGAAAAAGTTTCGGAAAATTTGACAAAATATATGAACTGAAATTTTGGGTAACTATTGAGTAGTTTTGGTTTTTTTTTTTATAAACTACGTATCCTCTGCGCGCAACTGCATAAATTAATCTCTCGAGCCGGATAAGATCATAATGGGCGGAAAAACTCCTCAAGTAGATCAAGCGCTCTGCTAGGGCTTCGCCGCTAAACCCCTAGCCGCCGTCTATGGAGGATCGCGACATCTCAAGGGAGGAAGAAGACCTCCGTGAACGAAACACGAAAAAAGTCAAGGGAGGAGAACATTCATTCTCCAACACTTCTACGGTTCCCATAACTTATGATGATCTCGTAAATCCCGTGGAAGAGGAGCACCTGGCCATGAAGACTTACAGAGAGATGGTTCTAGGCATTGCGGCTGGAAGTGGTGATGCTGCGAAGAACCAGGTTCCTGAACACGCCAAGAGTAGCGCTGAGGACGCAGATGAAGAGTTGAGCTATAACCCTTTTAATCTACAAATCGTGGAGAAACAGCATAGTGGTCATGCATGTCCGGAAATCATTATCCCTCCAAGTGCTGAAGACCGCCTATGCAGGCCTTGGAGACAAGGATTGCTAGTTAAATTACTGGGGAGAAGGATTGGTTTCAAGGCTTTAGAGAACAGGTTGAATCAGATGTGGGTGCAGAAGGGCACTATGAATCTCATTGATCTTGGCTGTGAATTTTTCCTTGTTTACCTATCGTGCCAGGAGGACCACATTCGTGCTCTTAATCAAGGTCCATGGCTAATTTATGATCACTACCTTACGGTTCGTGAGTGGAGACCAAACTTTCGTCTGGAGAAAGAAGAGATCAATAAGGTCGATGTCTGGGTTCGATTACCGGAGTTGCCAGTCGAGTATTATCATTCAGATTTTTGTTCTTCTTGGGGGATCGAATAGGTCGCACGGTGAAAGTTGATGAAACAACCCAAATGGTAGGACGTGGGAAATATGCGAGACTCTGTGTTGAGGTTGATTTGGACGCACCACTTCTTGCTATGTTTGAACTCAAGAAACATATTTACAAGATTGAATATGAGGGATTGCATTTGCTTTGTATGGCGTGTGGGCGGTTTGGTCATCACAAAGATCAGTGTGTGTACAAGTCTGGTACTGATACTCCTCCGGAGGGAGAGACAGTAGTGAACAATGGAGGAGGTAGAACCAGCAACGGACAGGCTTTGCGTGAGGATGGACCATGGACGGTAGTTCAAAAACCTCGGTGGCAGAAAAAAGCCAAAGATAAAGGAGGTCCGGCGGTGAACGGCGGGAGAGTATTACCGGCGACTTTAAATGTTAATGCTGCAATGGCGGGGTCAAGATTTAATGTATTGAATGCCAATGATGAGGTGGGGCCCCGAAAAGGAGAATGTTGCGCAAATTGTGGAGCAAGCAATAACGGCTCACAAAACTGCTCCAAACAATTCGCTGAATGACCAATCAGAAACATCTGCAGTTAATGCGCGTAGATCTCACGCGGAGAAGCAAGGCACTAACAAGGAACCCAGGGCCTCACACGATATTCCTCCAAAAAAACCTGCGACCCAATCAGGATCTCCTAGTAACACGGCGAAGCATCGCGTCAATGGCAGGGGCACTCTCTCCAAACCGCTTGAGATCCACGCGCCTGACCACAACCAGCTCACGCAAGTAATGACAGGGCCTCAACAGAAACACCACGCCACAAATAACAATATGAACATAGTCATGGAAAATGTCCCTCATTCCAGTATGGTTGGGTCAGCCCAATACCACCCTACTAGACCTCCAGACACAACGGTGACTATTACTTCTCCCATCCCTCAATTGAAAGCTGTCTCTCAGGATGTGGGAATGGTGGAAGCAGATGAGTTTTTGGATGCTAATGAACAGGGAGAATTTGTAGTGAGTGACTCGGAGATGGAGGTGGTCGTTGAGACCCCTCATCTCTGACTCCCCTCGTCCTACGTGTTTGAGGCTTGGCCGTTGTCTTTCCACAATTAGTTTTTTAATGAATTTAAATAAAATTCTAATTTGGAATTGTCGTGGCGCTGCCAGCCCGAATTTGTTCCGGAATTGCAAACAATTTATTGACTTGCATAGACCGGAGATTTTGGTTATTATGGAGACGCGTTGTAATCCTGCTCGCCTTCAGACTTCGTTTAGTAAGCTTGGGTTT
This sequence comes from Astragalus membranaceus, assembly GCA_039519185.1. NCBI lineage: Eukaryota > Viridiplantae > Streptophyta > Magnoliopsida > Fabales > Fabaceae > Astragalus > Astragalus membranaceus. Next base: position 102,140,931 of record CM076848.1, on the reverse strand, counting down.
GATGGTTTCACTTACTCGGAGAATAGAGGCTTTGCGGGTGGAATTGTTACTGGTTGGAAAACACATTTGGTTGAACTTTTAGAAGTTTCAAACAATTTTCAATTTCTTCATTTTCAGGTGACCATGCAAGATAGATGGACTTGGTTTTTTTCTCCAACTTATGCTAGCCCTGATGATACCTTGCGTGGAGAGCTCTGGAATTCCTTCCTTGACATTAGCAGGCGCATGGATGGCCAGTGGTTGATTGTAGGAGACCTGAATGACATTAAGAATGATAGTGAAAGGAAAGGCGGTGGCAATCCAAACTATAGTAAGCAGCAGCTCTTCAACGAAAGAATTCAGAGATGCCAGCTGATTGATCTTGGTTCGGTTGGTGCCAAATTTACCTGGAGAGGACCTAGATGTGGTCTGGTTGACAGGTTGTTTGAGAGATTGGACAGAGCCTTGTGTAATGACCGATGGCGTATAGCTTTCCCAAATGCCTATGTGAGAATCCTTCCCCGGGTAAAATTTTCTGATCATCATCCTCTTTTAATTTGTTTGCAGGGGCATGGTCAGGATAGGGTGGAGAGACCATTCAGATTTGAGAGTGGCTGGCTAACGCATACCCGGTTTAAGGAGGACATGCAGGTGTGGTGGAGAATGGAAGGGAATTTTGAGCATAAATTGACTTCTCTTGTTGGCAATTTAAATACTTGGAAGAGAACTACTTTTGGGTGTGTAAGGGAGAAGAAGCGAAGCCTTCATGCAAGACTTGGGGGTATTCAAAAGCAATTCCATGCTGGAAATATTAACCCTTTCCTTGTTACGTTAGAGAAGAATCTTCAAGACGAGTTGCATGAAATCCTCTACCAAGAAGAGCTCATGTGGTTTCAAAGATCTAGAACTCAATGGCTCCAGGACGGCGATAGGAACACTCGCTTCTACCAAATCAAAGCTGCTAATAGAAAGAAAAAAAATAGAATTCATCTTCTTAGAGATACTGGAGGGGCTTGGTTGGAGGATGAGGTTGCAATCAAAGCTCATGTTAATAATTTTTTCAAAAATTTATTTCAGGACCAGCCATCTAGCGCCAGCCATTATGTGCATAGATATGGTTTCGAGAGGCTTAGTGAATCTGATGCTCTGAAGATTGGTGAGAACATTAGCAAAGCAGAGGTTGAAGCAGCCCTGTTCTCCATGAAAGCGTGGAAGGCGCCAGGTCCGGATGGTTTTCATGCCGGATTCTATCAGGCAAACTGGCAGTTAATTGGTGATGACTTCTTTGATTTTATTCAAAAGGTTTGGGCAGATCCTTCCAATCTCCGACGTATTAATTTAACTGATATTTGCCTTATTCCAAAAGTTGACAAGCCGGAATTTATTTCACAATTTCGTCCCATTTCACTGTGTAATGTCTCCTACAAGGTTGTTACTAAGGTAATTGTCAATCGTCTCAAGCCCCACATGCCGGACATAGTTTCTCCTTACCAGACAGGATTTATTCCCACTCGGAGCATTCATGAGAATATTGTGGTTGCCCAAGAGCTGCTCCATAGTATGAATAAAATGAAAGGGCGAAATGGTTTCTTTGTAGTCAAAGTGGATCTGGCTAAGGCTTATGATAGAATTCGTTGGAGTTTTATTGAGGAGGTCCTGGATGAAATTGGTATTCCCGCTAACATCAGAAACATCATTATGCACGCCATCACCAGCGTGCAAACTAACGTTTTGCGGAATGGCACTAGGTCGGATTTCTTTGCGCCCCAGCGGGGAATCCGGCAGGGTGATCCTATTTCACCTTATTTGTTTGTTCTTTGTATGGACAGGTTGACTCATCTCATAGCCGAGCAGGTGGAAGATGGCGCTTGGAACCCTCTGAAAGCGGGGCGTAATGGGCCCAGTATATCTCATCTCATGTTTGCTGATGATCTGCTTCTTTTTGCTAAGGCAACAGATGATAATATGCAGAGTGTCATGAAGACCCTTGATTCCTTTTGTGATCATGTCTGGACAGATGGTTAGCATGGAGAAAACTCATATCTTCTTCTCCAAGAATGTTTCTCCTATTGATCGCAACCGCTTAGCTAGGATTTCTGGTTTCAAAATTTGTGCAGCTATGGGGAAGTATCTGGGGGTACCTCTTCTTGGAAAATGTCCTAGGAAAGTTGATTTCTCTTATCTTATTGACAAAGTGCGCAGCAAGCTCTCTGGTTGGAAAGCTAAGCACCTTTCCTTTGCTGGGAGGGTCACTTTATCAAAATCCGTTATCCAAGCTATCCCTGTCTATTCTATGATGACTACTCCTCTTCCCAAAACCTGTTTGCAAGAGATCCAGCGCTTGCAAAGAGGCTTCGTTTGGGGTGATACTGATGATACTAGGCGACTGCATTTGGTAAAGTGGAACACTCTGACCTTGCCTAAGCAGCTAGGAGGTCTGGGGATCCGTGATCTCACTATGGTGAACAGGGCTTGTATAATGAAGATGGCGTGGGGTCTTAAGACTGAGTCTGACAAGCTTTGGTACCAAGTCTTGGATGGGAAATATGGAAGAGGTCTCCTGCCAACCGGCAACATTCAAGTCAAAGGTGCTGACAGCTCTCTTTGGAAAGCGATTTATAGCTGCTGGGAAGATATAAGAAAATTTGAGATGTGGGCTGTTGGTAATGGTTCTAATATTAACTTTTGGAGAGATAAGTGGATAAATGAAGACATTCGGTTAGTTGAGCATGTGCGGCACATCCCTCCTCACGCTACGGATTGGAGTGTGTGCGACTTAGTCACGGACAACGGTACGTGGAATCTGGAATTTCTCAATGAGCATCTCCCTATGCACATCATTCCCAGGATTCTTGGGCACCCTGCTCCCTTACCTCATGATGGGCCTGATGAGCGCTATTGGCCCGGCAGTAGCTCGGGTAAGTTCTCAGTTGCGCTGGCTTACAAGTTTATATGCAACCTTGACTCTTCTCTTGTCAATGATGAGTGGAACAAAGTGTGGAAGCTTCAAGTTCCGGAGCGAGTCCGTTGTTTTGTGTGGCAAATTCTTCATGGCAAACTTGCAACAAAGGAATACTGTGGTAGTTGGGGAAATGGAGACGTCAATTGTTCTCACTGCAGATATGATTCTGAGACCATTATCCATGTTCTTCGTGATTGTCCTCTTGCAGTTCGGGTTTGGAATTCTCTTCTCCCCCTCGAGGTGCGCCCTGCCTTTTACGGTCTGGATGTTAAGGATTGGCTGGTCTTAAACTTGACAAACAATACAAGGATAGATGGAAATTTGGAGTGGCGTAATGTTTTGGCTACTACGTGTCACCAGCTTTGGGGCTGGCGCAACCATGAGCTGCTTGATGCGAACTTTTCCAGGCCTCATCACGCTGCTGCGTTTGTTTTGCAGCAAGCGCGTCATTATGCTCATGGCCGAGCCCTTCAGGATCTCACTTCGCGCACTAGGCAGCAGGTTAGTATTTTTTGGCGCCCGCCAAGGACCGGTTGGGTATCTCTTAACTCTGATGGTGCTGTGAAATCGACCTTGTGTGTGGCGGGGTGTGGTGGAACGCTGCGTGACTCTAAAGGTGTTTGGCTTAGTGGATTTGCAAAACGATTATTTGTTAATTCTGCTTATCTGGCTGAGCTATGGGGTGTGCTGGAAGGTATTAAGCTTGCTCTTCATCAGGGGATTCAGTTTATAGAGATTCAAATGGACTCAACTGTGGTGGTAAATTGTCTTAATGGAGCGGATGATGGTAGTATTGCCGGTAGACAATTGGTGCGCAGGATTAGGCAACTTCTTACGTGTTTCGCTGGTGCTCGCATTTCTCACATTTACCGTGAAGCCAACAAAGTAGCGGATGAGCTTGCCAATATGGGGTGCTCCTATGGTAGCATTGATCCTCACATTTTGGATAATCCCCCTCCCCTTGTTAAACTTCTTGTTGAAGCTGATGTAATTGGGGTCTCTACCCCGCGAATGATTCCTGTGTAGTTCTCTTGGGCTTTAGCCCCTTTTAATCTCAAAAAAAAAAAAAACTCCTCCTCAAGTAATATTGTTTCTTTATCGCATGAAATATATCACGTTAAAGAAAAATTAATTATATATTCACTTTTTTTTTCTGTTTAACTACTCCATTCAAATTAAAGGGAAAAAACATTTTTCTTCCGTTAACTCAAATATAAACAAATATTAATTGGTCTATCCATACTTAATGTGATTGCCTCTCTTCTATGTTAAAGTTGTTTGTAAAAAGTTGTGCGTATCATTCAAGGGAAAAAAATGTTTAATGTATCATTGAAAATGTAAGGACGGACAGATTTTGACAAATTAATTTTGGTAAAACTAAAAATAATATGAGACGGAGTGCGTATCATTCTTAAAATACTCTTAAATTATTCGTTTGTATTATAAGGAGAGGACCATTAGAACTAAGCCTAGTTCAATGAATGTATATATTTCGATTTTTTACTCAAAATTAAAAAAATTAAATGTACGTAACTGCCATTTTCAATAAATATGAACGTATCAAATGAACTTCATTAACCACGCAACTGAACGTTATTAACCATGGTTTTCATTTGTTCAACCACATGTAGATTTGAACACATGAAAATGCAGTTAATCAAGTTCAAAATTGAGGTTAATGAAGTTTAGTACATAACTAATGAGTTGCGATACCCTATGTATTCATTATCCAAATTCAACAATTCATGAACCAAGTGTGAATTGTGTTAACCATTTAAAAATGTGTCGAGTTTAGGTGTCCCAAATTAATGTTCAAATATAATACCAAAAAAAAATAATTTAATGTTCAAATAACACAAAAGAATAAACTAGTGATTCTAGTGCATTGCTAACTAGTAACCTGAGCAATTCTTTTATGAAAAATCATTAAAAATAATTTTATTTTGACCAATGAAAAATCATTAAATATAATTTAGTTTGTGTCTTGTGCAGTAGTCAAAGTAACTAATTAATTAATTATTTTTTTTCTTTATATTGGAACCTTTCTATCATTGTCGCTACCGCAAAAGAGAATGAGTTCCAGCACCCCCACCTCATTTTCTACTATAGCCTTAACTCCCTCGTTTCTCAAAATACCTCTATGCCCTACGTTTTCCTCTCTCCTCTGCATCTCGATCCCTTGCAACGGTCGCCTCCCCTTTTTGGCGACCGCACTTGCCCTACCTAGGGCTGTTCAAAAAAACCAATTAATCAAACCAAACTGCTGAACTGAACCAAACTATCTGTTAAAAAACTGAGTTGTTTCTGCAGTTTGTGAACTGAACTGACAATTGAAGTGCAGTTTACTAACTGAACATGTAACCCAGTTAACTTCGGTTAACTGTTGCCGAACTGAACTAAAAGCACCACCGGCACCAACTAATTTTGAACAAAAACCACCGCCTGGGGATGTTTTAAGAACTTCTCAATAATATCTCGTCTATGAGTAAAGTATTCTTTAAATAGTATTTCTAATCTTGATAAAAAAGTTATTAAATTTTAGAAATTTTAAATTTGAAAAAAAATTATATAATGTCTTTTTTCAAAAGGAGTCCTCTACAACCTACTGTTGATGGCACATCAATGAACAGTAAAAAAATCACTTTATAGTCGTGATAATAATTTCATATTAAATTAACAAAAAAAACTACAGGCATATTTAGTCTCTTCCATCTAATGTTATTTTTACAATATTCCAATTTATAAAAGTGGTAAAAGTTTTTGTACCAAAAAAAGTGATAAAAGTTAAGCATGTTATTGTATACAAAAATAAAATTGAAGTCAAATATTACAATTGAATATCTTTAAAAATTGATGCAGTCTGCACTTAAACTAAAAAGTCGCAGACTCCATGTGCAACCCATGCCGGGAAAGGGTTTTAAAAAAAGTAAACAAACAAATTAAAAGACATTCAGAGGTGGCAAGTGACAAGCGAGAGAGTGAGAGACTCTTTTGTGAGCGTTGAAGTTCCACGCCAATTGTCCAGTTCAGTTAAAAATAATAAAACCAAGTGCATTGAACTGAAGTCTCGGTTTGGTTCAGTTTGAGAGGAAACATAGCAGTTTCAGTTTAGTTCTGTGAACTGTCCTTCAAGTTCAGTTTGGTTCAGTTTAGTTTTCCTCATAAACTGAACCATGAACGGCCCTAGCCCTACCCCAACTCACCACACTTTCTTCCCTCTCAATTCCCTCGCTTTCCCCTCACCCTGACCATGACATGATTGGCCGAAGTCATTCCCACAAAATAATGAGAGGGAGAGAGAGAGTAAGGGTATTTTGGGAAGCAGAATGAATTCAGGGGTGTTGAGGGAAATAAGGTTGGTGTTGGAAGCCACCACCAACCCCAAAAACATTCTCGTCTCATGACATATTAGAAACATCGTAACACAAAAACCATTTAAAAAACTATCGCACACAGCAATCATCACATCACATATGGATGATGTGAATTGAAGAACCAAATACTAAAACTAACAACATCCTCAGTAATTATTCAAAGGCTTTCAAAGCTGTATTGCTATGGATTTTGGTGTACCCTTTTCCATTTAGTTTTAGACTTTTAGAGAATGATTGAGTGTCTTCTCAAACCCTTCATAAAAGGTGGGGAAAGTGTTTACCAATGATGCTAAGCTAAATGTTCTATTAATAAAATTCATTAACTTATAAACAAAAAAACTAACAACATCAGAATTAAATTGAACTGCAAGGTAATTAAAATAAAGGAGGGAAGATGATACAATTGAACATCAAAATAAAAAAAAAAGAAAATAAAATTGAACATCAAAATTATAACTTTTATTATTCTTATATTACTAAGGAGGGAAGATGATACAAATTCAGAGAAGTTGTACACATATTCTCCCACCCTTAGACATTCTAATCGGACTTATCGGAAGGAGGTTCAAAGGGAGGTTCGGGGCGGTCGCTGGTCACATATTCATTGTATTCTGCAGCGGGTCTGGGTTCTGGTTGGTTAGCGTCTTCATTTAAGCCCGCAATTTTGGATAAAAAGAGGGTAGCAAAGATGATGCTGTTGGTGAAAATGACGGGCCAAAAGTAGAGAATGACAGTGAAGAAGCAAGAGAGAATATGGCTATGGATGGTATAAAGGAATAGGAAAGAAACAATAGAGCCCAGAATCAAATACCTAAACTTGAAAATCTGGTCTTGGATGTTTTCCATGATGGACTCTAAAAAAGACAATTGATGATGAGGAAACTTGTGATTGTGAAAAGGTGAGGAAAGTGAGATTTATGTAGTACTATTAGTGGGGAGTATCAGAGAGAAGACAGATAAGATTGAGAAAAAAACACCCAAGGTTGTTCATAAACGTTACTAGTTTATAATTAGGTCGTTTCTAGGATGAGGGACAACTAAGACCCTTGGTGGTGTACTAGTCTATTTGACCGTATGATATAATATAAAATCTTATCAGTGGTTGAGATTGTATGAACTAATTAAATCTCAACCAATCATAATATTTTATATTGTATCGTACAGTCAATTGACCGGTACCCCGATGAGGGATTTAGTTGATCCCTCACTTTAGAATACACTCTTTTTTTTGTCATTTATTGTTGTTTTGAATTACTGAAATGCCCTTTATTTTTCTCAGATTCGAAATAGAGACACTCAAACCAATAAAAAACTTCACAAATTGTTGCTTTTTTAAAAAATTATCAGAACTTAACATTTCAAATTATTATTTTTAGTTAAATTACTTATTTGCCTCTCCCTTTCTCTATCTCTGTGGCAAGAGCCAGATACACATAGTCACTCAAATTCTCTGGCGTAGATTAGTCACCAGAAAAGTCGGTGGATATTACACACCAACAATATGATAACCAAAAAAATAAATAATACATATATTTATTATTTACAATATGAAGATTAATAAACGTTTTAACTGAATGCTACCTTCATTATTAAATAAATACTACTTTTGTAAATGGGACGAAAATGTATTAAATTATAATGTTAAATGTTAATATTTTTCTAATAAATTAATGTAATACATTTAATGTTGAGAGTATACTAAATTTTGTATTAAATACCCCTCAAGTATTTTTTTATAAGAATTTTTAGAGATGTTTTTTCATCCTACATTTAAGAAAATATAGGTTTAAATATATGTTTAATCCCTGCATATATAGGCTTGATCCAGTTTAGTCCCTGTAAAAATAAAATTTTGTTTTTCGTCCTTGCAAAAATACGTTTTATCTAATTTAGTTCTTGTAAGACTAAAAATTTGATGACGAGCTAGGGCACTGACAGCCTTATATATTATGATTGAGTATAACATTTAGTATATGTACCAAAAAAAAGATTTAGTATGTAGGGAACGTGAGCCAAGTTAATTCCGACGGCCGGAAAAAAGACCTTTTTCGGCTCTGCTAGGGTTCCATGCCCCAGCCGCCAATAATGCCTGTAAATCTGCTGCCACCTGACCTTTTTCTTGTCATTCCTCGCTCATGAGACAAGTTCAGCCGGTCACGTCAGCTCGCATTCTTTCGTCAGCACTGCTGCGCATGTCACTGCGCCTGTCCCCATCCCAGCGCCTTTCAATTATGCGCCTGTCACAGCGCTTGTCCCCATCGCAGCGCCTGTCACTGTGCCTGTCACTTTCGATGCGTCAAACTCGTCTGAGCCTCTCTCTGTTTGCGCGCCTCTGATCAATGCATAACATCCATATCTGGTAGGTCCTCCTAGCCATCATGTCCCCTCCTCCCAAGACCCGATGCGTCATGAAGCTTTAACAGCTGTGTTGCGCCCGAAAAAGTCCCCGAGGGTGAACCTTCCTCGTTCACAACTTTTCCTAAGACAATGAAGCCGCCACCAATATTTATTAAGGAAAATATTAGGAAAACCTTTTTGGAAAGCGATTGGTCTTGCGAAACTAGAGAATAGGGTTCGGGGGTCGGTTACGCGCAGGGAAGGTGTTAGCACCCCACACGTCCTCTCTACTGAGAGGGAACCTTTAATTAAATGTGTGGTTTTAAGTGTTGATTTGAAAAATATCTAATTTGCCTCTTTATTTCTTATTGAAAACGAATTAAAGAACTTAATGAAATTTTTATTTTTGGCAAGAAAGGAGGAAAAAGGGTTTTTAGAAAGAAGTGCTTGACGGGACATGGCCCGCTCCTACGTATCTCCCGGTGCGATGGAGAATTCAAAGCTACGTAGTTCTTGTTTGTTTGGAAAACGGTTTTTGTTTTTTATCTTGTTTAATTGTGAGAATTGAGCTTTCATGATGATCAATTGAGCAAAGGCTCCAAGTGACCACCATTAGCACTCCATTGTTAATAATCATGCAAGCAAAGGCTTCGCAAGACTACTAACCAAGTTTTTGATTTAGTGAAAATCTTTAGGAAAATTAGGCGTTCATGATGATCAATTGAGCAAAGGCTCCAAGTGATCGCCACTGGTACCTCATTGTTAATAATCATGCAAGCAAAGGCTTCGCAAGACTACTTAACAAAGTTTGATTTTGAAGAGTTTTCGCAATTGGATTGATTCTCGTTTAGGGAAAAGAAAATCTGTTATTTTGAAAAAAAGGTTGGTAAGAAAAAGGTTTACTTAGGGAAAGAAGTATGTTTGTATTTACTTTAATTTAGAAATTGTTTGTTTTAAATAGGGATTTTAGGACATGATCCGTAACGATTCATTTGTAGTCCTAAAAAGCTGACTAATCCGACTGTACAGTCGACTTAATCATCTATTTATATTTTTGAAATTTTTATAAAATAATTTGTGTATTTAAAAAAATTAATGACGACACTAACAATTAATAAAGCGTAAAGTTAATAAATAAATAACTATACATATAAATAAATAAATAAATAATAAATAATTATTTACATAGATAAATAAACAATATAAATAATAAATAAGTATGTACATAAATAAACAGTATACATAAATAAATATATACAAAAATAAATAGATAAATTAAATAAATAAATGCAAAACTAACCTTCAGCTGATCAATGCGATTAACGCCGAAACGGACCGAGCAATCTGACCATATCAACCGCGAACCGGACTCCTATCTGGTCCGTTTTCACCCGAAAACCACCAAGTAAAGGACCTCAACGGCCATCCCAAAAATAACTAAAGACGGTCTTTTAATCTAACGGACTGCAAAAGCTAGTCCAAAAGAATTAAAGACAGGCTTTTAATCTAATGGACTGCAAATGCTAGCCCAAAAGATCACTTACCCCATCAATCACCCATGTCCATAGCCTTTGCATCTCCATCTCTTTTATAGCCAAAGGCTAGGTAGTTCTTGTTTCTCCCAAGCAATGTGGGACTAAAACAACATAGAAAAGCAATTTTCGTTTTTCTCAAACCAGCCATATTGACAATGCAATTTCGGATTCGTTAACCGTTGGATCATCGTTGTTTTTTGACACCAGGTTCATGAGACATCCATCTTCACTTCTACCGTTCGGATCGTCGAAACGAGGTCTGAGGAGAGAGAAATTGCCTTCGCAAAAGTAGAAAAAACAACTCCCGTTTTTCTCAAACCAGCCACCGTACAAGTGCGATTCTGGATTCGTTAACCGTTGGATCATCGTTGTTTTTTGACACCAAGTTCATGAGACATCCATCTTCACTTTCACCGGTCGGATCGTCGAAATGATGTCCGAAGAGAGATAAATCACCTTTGCAAAGTAGCTGCAGTTTTGGGTACTTGGTTTATTTTTGTATTTTTGTAACTTTGACATTTTTGGGCCAAGTCATGTACATGGACATTCTCCTTTTTTTTGTAATAATAATCTTTTATTGCACCTCCCTTTTTTTTATTTTCTTTTGTAATTTGTATTATTTCTTATCTATTTTATTTTTTATTTTCGTTTTTTAAATTAAAGATATTGTAACAAGAAAAATAAATTAAATCTACTATGTAATTTTTGTGTTGAAAGTTAGGGTTTGGACCTAAGCCGGACAAAATTGGGGTATGACAGCTACCCCTCTTTATTTGGATTTTACCAAGAAATATGAATTGCGCGAGACATATTTCGAAGGTAAAATAGAAATAAAGAATTCGGAAATTATACCAATTTTGTCCATTTGGAGAAATCCGAATTTTCTTTCTTCTTCTTTTTTTTTTTTGGAAAGATAGACACTTTCGTGTTGGTGCGAAAATAGTAAATGAACACTGACGTGCGGACTGAAAGGTAAAATGGGCACTTGGCGTGCAGACAGAAAAGTAAAATGGGCACTTGGCGTGCAGACAGAAAAGTAAAATGGGCACTTGGCGTGCAAACAGAAAAGTAAAATGGGCACTTGGCGTGCAGACAGAAAAGTAAAATGGGCACTTGGCGTGCAGAAAGCGGTAAATTGCCCAGACTGCCTAAAAACCTGTAATCCTTAAACGAACTCTTGACGAATCCGAGTTTGCACGTGGCTTTGAGGAGCACGCTCTTCCTGTTGGCCTTTTCGAGCGACCGGGGGGATCGTCATCAGCTCCGGAACTGATATACTGATCAATGCACGGCGTCCGCTGTATCTTAGGCTTGATACAACTATTCCGTTGAACCTCACATGGGGCCGCGGTCCATCGCGTTGCTCGTACACGATGTGAGACCTGGGCAGAAGGGAGCGATGATCTCTGTGCTCCGATCCGCAATGCGCGCTTGAGCGCTCTCTTTTCTTTTCTCTCTTTCTTTTCTATTTCTCTCTTTTCCTTTTTTTTTTCTCTTTCTGAACTCCCAACTTGGGGAACATTTTCTGGAATCTGGGGGCGAGGGCTAACACCGAAGTGCTCATCCTCTTTTGTACCTGTAGCTGAAAATGAACAAATGCATGCAATGCGAATGCCATGATTGCTGTTTTCTTTTTTCTTATGATGAATGATGAGTTTCTTATTTCCTTTGTCTATGTCGGATGAATGCATGATCTTCTACTGTTCCTATATGCTTGATGGATGCAATGATTTTCCTTTTCTTCTCTTGTCTGTACGCAATGCATGATTTTTCTTTTTCTTTCGCTTATGAATGCATGATTTTCTACTGTTCTTATATGCTTGATGAATGCAATGGTTTTCCTTTTCTTCTCTTGTCTGTACGCAATGCATGATTTTTCTTTTTCTTTCGCTTATGAATGCATGATTTTCTACTGTTCTTATATGCTTTTTCTCTTTCTCTAGCTTCTCTTCTTTCTTTTTCTTTCTTTTCTTTTCTTTTTGTTGCTCTCTTGGCTCTTTTCTTTTCTCTCTTTTGGCTTCTCTTTTTGCTCTCTTAAGAATGCGAATGCAAAGCTCATGTATTTTAATGCAAAGGAAACTTTCTCTCCCCCCCCCCCCTTTTTTTTCTTGGGAAAAATGATGAATAACATGAAATGATGAATGACATGGGATGTTCTAGCTTTCTTTTCTTCTATGAGATGCAAGTATTAATGTGATGCAACTGTATTGCTTTGATGTTTGATGCAAATGTATGCGGTGATTGATGCTTTGATGAATGAAATGCTCCTGTTCTAACTTCTGTTTATTTCTTTTTGCTTCTTCTATGAAATGCAAACATTAATATGATGCGTATGCACTGCTTTAATGTTTGATGATTGAATGACAAAGGAATGCTTGTGAAATGATGAATGATATGGAATGCTGGATGACAGGGAATGTTTTTGTGTTGCTTTTGTGGTTTCTTTTCTTTGTTTTCTTTTTGCTTTCTTTGCTTTTTCTATGGAATATCTGATGCAAAATGTAATGCTCTAATGATGCAATGATTTTGTTCTTTTCCTTTTTTATGAAGTGCGAATATGATGCCAATGCAATGAAAAGATTTCTGCTTTTTCTTCTTTACTATTTTCTTCTATGAAATGCAAGTATTAATATGGTGCGACTGATGTGGAACGTTTTTTTCTTTTTACTATGTGATGAATGCACAAAATGTGAAGATGCAAATGTAATGCTTTGATGCATATGCTATAATGCCTAGATGCATGAGGTAAACATTTTTGTGATGATGAGATGCGAGATTTTGAATGCAAGGACTTGAGATTTTGAATGCAAGGACTTGAATTTGATTCAAACTCTGGTGTTCTCAAGGTTTTTATTTACAAACAACCTCACTTGTGTTCTCCTTCTTTCCATGATGACTGAATTTTAGATATCACGTAAACAACTTGTGTTCTCTCTTTTTGAAGCATTATCTAGTAAGCATGCATAGGAGTGCAAATGCAAATGAATGAGTCAGTTAACTTGGAATTGGTTTAGGGCATGGACATTTATGGCAAGTGAAGGAATGACAGACAGGGTTATTGCCGAAGCTTATGAGGGACCAAGAGATACAAGATTGCCCCAATTCAGGTCTTTGACGAGTGAATAACTTGCCCCTGTCTAGTGGTGACAACAACTAGGGGTGTAGAAGATGATGAATTGGGAACGCTTCGGCTCTTGGGATGAAAGCTGGAATGAAAGGGGTTTTGCTTCAACCCACGGAATTTGATGTTGCCCCAGTCCTAACAAGGACAAAGCTGTCCCAATCAGAATGACGAGGTCTTGTTTAGGATAGTGAGTTGAGAGATTGCCCCGGTGAGGTTTTTATGGGAATGAATGAGGTGAAGGAATGGGAATGCACTTGCCCCACTTTGGAATGACATTAACAACTGGAGTGACATGGGATGGGCATTGAACAGACTTTCCCAAGACTAGGGTGTGTGGGTGGTAAAGAGAATGCCCCAACTTTTGGGTCTGAGTGGTATTCTCAGTGCAAATCTTTGGTTCTCTACTGATGTCTTGACTTTTGGTGCGAAAGAATCCTTACCCGGTGATCACTAAACCTTGTTTTAATGCATCTTGAATGTGTTTTGGAGTGCAAGTCCCTTTTTTTTTATTTTGTCAGCTTTCTTTTTTCTGACTGTTCGTTTTTGTTTCCTCAGTTCTCTTTTTTCTGAGGGTTTATTCTTTCTTGATCAGCTTTCTTTTTTCTGATTGTTTTTTCTTTTGAGCAAACACATTGTACATAGATAAGCTTGTTCGTCCTAAGATTAGAATTTGAGAGAACAAAAGCAACCGGTCATTGATCGGAATGGACTTTTCGGGATTGTGGTGTTTTGTGGAGGAAAGAGGGTTAGGCTTAATGAAGTGTTTGAGGCTAAAGGGAGGATGAGTTTTGTTCAGCGTTGATTAACGGTTAATGGTCTATGAGGAAGATGGTTATTGGGCTTGTTTGGGCTCTATTAAAGCAAATTCGTGTCTCATGGTAGAATGACTAAGGGGTTTGATGTTGAGGCCAAAGGAAGTGTTTGAAGGTTTATGGAATCAGGTGTTGGAATGGTGGAGTGTTTGAAGGTTTATTTAGACAAGGATCTCTTGTATTTTGTGGTAACATGTACCAGCTCACCACTTTATTTTCTTTTGTTTTGGGATTTTCATTTTTGAATCCCCTTTTTTTCTCTTTTTCCCTTTTTTTTTTGATTCTTTTCCTTCTTCGACTCGGGTGAGCTGATAAAAAGTGATGCACTGTTTTTTTTATTTGGGGTGATCCTTGTCTAGGGTGATTTTTGGATTTTGGTTTTTCTTGGCTCAAGGTGGGTAGGAAAGGGACTTTCTGGGATTTTGGGGTTTTTGAGGAGATGGCCAAACTTCATTTCAAATCCCGATTGCTTATTTCTATAAGACTTAACTTTAGAACAATAATTTATCTATCTTCATGTGTTTGCTCTTTTTTCCTTTTTTGTGCCCTAATTTTTGTCTGGACCGCTCTTTGTGAGTTTTCAGTCCACCGGGCGCTCCTTTTTGCCTAGGCCGCCCTTTGCGGGTTTTCAACCTAGCGAGCTTGTTTTCTTGTTTATTATATTATTATTATTTTTTTGAGAGACTTGCACTGAAGGAATATGATATTAATCAAGGGGAATTAATGATCACAGACTTGCCCCAGCATGGAGGACTTGAACCAAAAGTCAAATACGCACGGATGGGGAGAATATGCACTTTATGGGTGGACGGGGCGGGACTAGACTTGGACGGGAAACTGTGGTAAGGGAGGAAAACCAACGGACTCAAACAAGAGAATGTACTCATAGCATGCACGCTCATTAGAAGAATGCTTCACAGAGAGTTAACATCAGTTAAAAATTTGTTTTTTCTTTGATACACTATTTCAGTCTTTTGTCATGGAATGGATGGGATGCAGTGCTTTTGAAAAACTAAGTGCCTTGGAACACCTTGAGTTTGCAACCAAGTAAGGATAAACTTTTTCAAAGAGGATGATTGTTTCGCAAGAACGTCTCGCTTCTCATCACAACTCTTATTTTATGTAATGAATGAATGAACAAATTATGATATGCAAGTATGATGCAAATGCGTGGAGAATGACCACTCGAAGAGCGTGGCTTATTCTAAATAATTTTGTTATTTTTAATGCAAGACAAAACATGGAATGCCAATGCGAATGATGCAAGAATGATGCCCCTTTTTTTTTTTTCAAAATGATTTTTGATTTTGATTTTTTATTTTTTTATTTTTTAGAGGCGAGACAAGGTACGAAATACCAATGCCCCCTTTTTCTTTTGAATGATGAAAGATGCAAGAATGATGCTTTTCTCTAAATGATGATGATTTTTTTTTAGAGGCAAGGCAAGGTATGAAATGCCAATGCCCCTTCCTTTTTTGAAAGATGCATGTATGGAGGAATGATGTATTTGAACCAAAGTGATGAGGTTAATGAAATGGTGCATGAATGCTACATTTGGAATAAATTTGATGATGATTTTTATTCATGATTATGAATGAGATGCTTTCTTGTTTTCATTTTTTTTTGTGCAATGAGATGCATGATACTCACAATGATTTTCTTTTTTTGTTTTTTAGTTTTGGAACATGATTTTGAAAATTATTTGGAGATGCAAATGATTTATTGGAAAAAGGTTTTAGAAAAATGTGCTTGACGGGGTATGACCCGCTCCTACGTATCCCCATTGTAATGAGGAATCAAAGCTTACGTAGTTCTACTGTGTCTCTTTTTTTGAAATAATGCTTATGCATGAACGCCTCGTCTTGGGTGAACTCGACGAGGATTTTTTTGCATGATTATAAATGAAATGCTTATGCTATGCAGATGATAATTATTTTTTGTTTTATCTTTATGTAATGAAAGGGAATGCAAGATGAATGTTTTTTTTTTTCAAACTTTTGTTAGATGCAAATGCAATGGTGCGAAACGATGTGAATGCGAAATGATGTGGATGCGAAATGATGTGTCATTTACATAAAAAGAGGGTAAGGAAATAAGGATATTATTTTCTACGATTTTTGAGATAGAGTTTAAGAAAAAGGAATGCCAAAACTAATGCAACAAACAAAGGCGTGCCCCCGTGTCCTACAAAGGGTGGGAATCCTAGGGTCTAAAGTCGACGAAAGGGGTAATCCTCCCATGTAGGTTCTAATCACTTCCTTACAATGGCAACCAAGAGCTAAAGTCTCTCTCATGATGGCACCCACAATCGTAGAAAGCTACCGAGTGTGAGGCATCATGACAAAGCGCGCTCTTGGGCGGAACTTTCATGAGAGCCATACAGACAAAGGTCTACGAATGGCAGTCACTAATCGTTCCCACTCTCCTAGGTTTTTGTTCAGACCTTGGGTTTTAGGCCCCACTCAATGCTCACAAGTATAGGATGTGAAGTGTGTGTCGAGGGCACAGCACCTAGGAATAACTACCCTTCCCCACCTGCAAATGAAAATCCAGAGCAGTCCAGACAAATAGCATGTTGTTTATCCTAGGGTTCAATATCGATCCAATATAAACTAATCTAGGGTGCCCATAACAATGCACTACTTACCTCAAGAAAGGGAGCAAAGAAGAAGGGGACATGATAAGAAAGGGGAAGTATGCATGTACTTACCATAGGAAAGGGAGCAGAGAAGAATGGGACATGATAAGAAAGGGGAAGAAATGCATGGGGGAACTAAGCAAAGAAGTAACTATCTATTGCAAAAGTAAACATAGAATAAGAATGCACATTGATGTAACATGCTTATGAAAAAGGAAGAAGAAGAGAGGCAAAGCAAGATATTAAAATCAATCATATAAACCACACATTTAATTAATTAGGCTTGACCCACTTTTGAAAAAAAAAAATGTTTTTTTTTTTTTTGGTTTCCCCAGTGAAGTCGCCAGCTGTTGCGCCCGAAAAAGTCCCCGAGGGTGAACCTTCCTCATTCACAACTTTTCCTAAGACAATGAAGCCGCCACCAATATTTATTAAGGAAAATATTAGGAAAACCTTTTTGGAAAGCGATTGGTCTTGCGAAACTAGAGAATAGGGTTCGGGGGTCGGTTACGCGCAGGGAAGGTGTTAGCACCCCACACGTCCTCTCTACTGAGAGGGAACCTTTAATTAAATGTGTGGTTTTAAGTGTTGATTTGAAAAATATCTAATTTGCCTCTTTATTTCTTATTGAAAACGAATTAAAGAACTTAATGAAATTTTTATTTTTGGCAAGAAAGGAGGAAAAAGGGTTTTTAGAAAGAAGTGCTTGACGGGACATGGCCCGCTCCTACGTATCTCCCGGTGCGATGGAGAATTCAAAGCTACGTAGTTCTTGTTTGTTTGGAAAACGGTTTTTGTTTTTTATCTTGTTTAATTGTGAGAATTGAGCTTTCATGATGATCAATTGAGCAAAGGCTCCAAGTGACCACCATTAGCACTCCATTGTTAATAATCATGCAAGCAAAGGCTTCGCAAGACTACTAACAAAGTTTTTGATTTAGTGAAAATCTTTAGGAAAATTAGGCGTTCATGATGATCAATTGAGCAAAGGCTCCAAGTGATCGCCACTGGTACCTCATTGTTAATAATCATGCAAGCAAAGGCTTCGCAAGACTACTTAACAAAGTTTGATTTTGAAGAGTTTTCGCAATTGGATTGATTCTCGTTTAGGGAAAAGAAAATCTGTTATTTTGAAAAAAAGGTTGGTAAGAAAAAGGTTTACTTAGGGGAAAGAAGTATGTTTGTATTTACTTTAATTTAGAAATTGTTTGTTTTAAATAGGGATTTTAGGACATGATCCGTAACGGTTCATTTGTAGTCCTAAAAAGCTGACTAATCCGACTGTACAGTCGACTTAATCATCTATTTATATTTTTGAAATTTTTATAAAATAATTTGTGTATTTAAAAAAATTAATGACGACACTAACAATTAATAAAGCGTAAAGTTAATAAATAAATAACTATACATATAAATAAATAAATAAATAAATAATAAATAATTATTTACATAGATAAATAAACAATATAAATAATAAATAAGTATGTACATAAATAAACAGTATACATAAATAAATATATACAAAAATAAATAGATAAATTAAATAAATAAATGCAAAACTAACCTCCAGCTGATCAATGCGATCAACGCCGAAACGGACCGAGCAATCTGACCATATCAACCGCGAACCGGACTCCTATCTGGTCCGTTTTCACCCGAAAACCACCAAGTAAAGGACCTCAACGGCCATCCCAAAAATAACTAAAGACGGGCTTTTAATCTAACGGACTGCAAAAGCTAGTCCAAAAGAATTAAAGACAGGCTTTTAATCTAATGGACTGCAAATGCTAGCCCAAAAGATCACTTACCCCATCAATCACCCATGTCCATAGCCTTTGCATCTCCATCTCTTTTATAGCCAAAGGCTAGGTAGTTCTTGTTTCTCCCAAGCAATGTGGGACTAAAACAACATAGAAAAGCAATTTTCGTTTTTCTCAAACCAGCCATATTGACAATCCAATTTCGGATTCGTTAACCGTTGGATCATCGTTGTTTTTTGACACCAGGTTCATGAGACATCCATCTTCACTTCTACCGTTCGGATCGTCGAAACGAGGTCTGAGGAGAGAGAAATTGTCTTCGCAAAAGTAGAAAAAACAACTCCCGTTTTTCTCAAACCAGCCACCGTACAAGTGCGATTCTGGATTCGTTAACCGTTGGATCATCGTTGTTTTTTGACACCAAGTTCATGAGACATCCATCTTCACTTTCACCGGTCGGATCGTCGAAATGATGTCCGAAGAGAGAGAAATCACCTTTGCAAAGTAGCTGCAGTTTTGGGTACTTGGTTTATTTTTGTATTTTTGTAACTTTGACATTTTTGGGCCAAGTCATGTACATGGACATTCTCCTTTTTTTTTTGTAATAATAATCTTTTATTGCACCTCCCTTTTTTTTATTTTCTTTTGTAATTTGTATTATTTCTTATCTATTTTATTTTTTATTTTCGTTTTTTAAATTAAAGATATTGTAACAAGAAAAATAAATTAAATCTACTATGTAATTTTTGTGTTGAAAGTTAGGGTTTGGACCTAAGCCGGACAAAATTGGGGTATGACAAGCTGGTCCCGTATTTGCGCAGTTTCCAACGTCGCTCCTTATTTCCCAGCAGGTCCTACCGACGGGTCCACCCTCGGGTGGTGCTCCTGCTCGATTTTTGGTGAATAAGGAAGTGGGAACTATTTCTGTTGATGTTACCCATGGAGAAAAAATTGCTCATAAATACCAAACGAAAGCCGATCCCTTATTAATCTCCAAGGAAAAATTTGAGATTAATAACCAAGCCTCAGTTGACCTTAATAAAACTCATAAATCTTTTGTTGAAGCTCTGGCCGGATCAAGAGACAAGATTTGTGATATCCAGATCAGTCAACTCCCTCGTGCGTGTATTAAAGGAGATGAATTAGCAATTTCTATTCCAAAGGAAGAATATGTAGCGAGTCTGGCGGGTTGCAACACTCACCTAC
Organism: Astragalus membranaceus; assembly: GCA_039519185.1. NCBI lineage: Eukaryota > Viridiplantae > Streptophyta > Magnoliopsida > Fabales > Fabaceae > Astragalus > Astragalus membranaceus. The sequence goes on along the minus strand of CM076848.1, from coordinate 102,121,204 downwards.
ACAGGAGATTCTTATTATCCAAGGGGGATACTCCAATCAAGATTGACGTCTTGCGCTCCAAACTTCAAGACCTTTGGAAACCACAAGGTAATTTAAGTGGGGTCTAATCTTTCTAGGAAAGGGTTATTATGAATTCTCATTTTCTTCTATTGAAGATTTCGGAGGATACAGTCTCAACCTTCTTGTAATTGCAGGCCAAGCCTACTTCGGTTTTTTGCCTGGCAGCCTGACTTTAATCCTTTAAATATAAAACATACAAATGTTCAATGTTGGATTCAGATGACATGTCCTGCACAAGAATATTGGCGCCCTAAAATTTTATTTGCTATTGCTAGTAGTGTTGGCACACCTATATGTCTGGATGACACTACTAGCAAAAACCCTTTTGACAGAGCTTTTGGCCATTTTACTCGTATTCTGGTTGATATTGATTTGAAATTCAAACCTAGAAATCAAATTCTTAGGGTTAGAATGCACTTTTTGGGAAATTAGGGTTTTTAGGGTCAAAAAGGGCATTTTGGTCATTTCTCACAAAAGGGTCTATAAAAATAATTTTTGCATGAAAATATTTTTCAATAAGCCTCATGCATGAAAATAATTTTTTTAGAAAGTATAAAATTGATTTTATCATGCATATAATGTATTCTTGATGAATAAGGAAATAATCGATTACGTCATATCCTTCCTTCAAGCAAATAATCGATTACCTTCTTATTTCATTCAAGCAAATAATCGATTATTTGCTCAAGAAAACAAGCAAATAATCGATTATCCCCTTCCCCTTTTAAAGCACATAATCGATTATTAAGATGCCCATATTTTCAGGAAAGCAAATAATCGATTACCTTCTTATCTCATTCAAGCAAATAATCGATTATTTGCTCCATGAAATCAAGCAAATAATCGATTATTCCCTCCCCTTTTGAAGCACATAATCGATTAGCATCCTATTTTAACTAAATACATAATCGATTAGCAAGCAAACAAAGTTTCCTTTCTTATCAAACTAATCGATTATATGCTTCAAATAACTAAAAGAAATAATCGATTAGCAAGCTATCCTTACCTTCCTTTTTTATATACCATAATCGATTAGGGGCTTTAAACAACTAAAGCACATAATCGATTACCACCTTTTAAGGAAGGTTGATAATCGATTATGCACCTGTTTTGCCTTACAACAATAATCGATTATCATCTCACCAAAGTTTCCATTTTCATCAACATAATCGATTAGCATATGTTTCAATTGAGAGACATAATCGATTATGTCATGCATTAATGGTTAAAAATCAAACGGTTGTTTTTGAAACTCTATAAATAGGAAGCTAAGCTTCACCATTTTTGCACACGGACACTTTCACGAAATCTGAGAAGAATTGCTCCAGAGACATTTTCACGAGATCTGGGAAGACAACTCTCGCAAATCTCATTTTTCAGTCCTCCGCTTCATTTTTGCTCTACTCGCGCCGTTGGTCCGTCTGAGCTGATCTCCTGCAAGGGTTAGTCGGGGTTTGCGTTCTTCAGATCTGGAATATCTGTCTTCATCAGAGGTATTTCAGTCTTTTCATTTGTTAATATTTAGTTATTGTGATCCATGTGATTAAACTTAGATATAGCATTTATCCACTCGTTCTTGTATATTATCGTCCATTGTTGATGACGAACCATATGATTCCCACTTATGCCTAGTGCATCATGTTCTAAGTGGTGAAGATGGTCTCGGGTGATTCAGCTTGCCCCTTTTAAACCCTTTTAAAAACATTTTTTTAATTAGAACTACGTCGCTTTGATTCCCGTTTGGGATACGTAGGAGCGAGCCACGTTCTCGTCAAGCGCAACAAATAAAAATTCTTTTCATCCCCCTAAACCAATCATTTTCATAAAACAAACAAAAATCATTTTTCAAACCCATTGTTGCTAGTAGCTCATCAGAGCCTCTGTTCGTTTAGCTATTAGTGACAATGCCCTTTTCTCCTAAAAATAATAAACGACGATCCATCATAACTTTTGTTAGTTTGATCATCGTACAAATCAATCTCTTTCGAAAATCATTTTCAAAAACATAATAAAAACAAGTTGTTATCAATAGTCCATCAGAACCTTTGTTCGTTTGACTAGCGGTACAACTCTTTTTGAGCATTTAGCAGTGATTCATCATAGCCTCTGCTAGTTTAATCATTTGCTAATGCTCGTCCTATTTCAAAAACTCACTAAAAAAGGATAAAAAACAAAAACTTTTCAAAAAGAACCAAGAACTACGTAGCTTTGAATTCTCCATCGCACCGGGAGATACGTAGGAGCGGGCCATGTCCCGTCAAGCACTTTTTTCTAAAAAACCTTTTTTTTCCCCCTTTCTCACCTAAATTAAAATTTTCATTAAAGATTTCCCATTCATCTCCGAATAAGAAATAAATAGGCAAATCTAGGTATTTTTCAAATCAAACGTTAAAACCACACATTTAATTAGAGGTTCCCTTTCGGTAGAAAGGACGTGCGCGGTGCTAACACCTTCCTCGCACGTAATCGACCCTCGAACCTATATCTCTAGTTTCAAAAGACCATCCGCCTTGTCCAAAAGACCTTTTTTCAATGTTTTGGTCTTAAAATTAAAATATTGGTGGCGGCTCCAACTTATTCCACGTTGTACATTGAGAAACCCAAACCGGGGATTTTTTGGGGTGCAACAGCTGGCGACTCCACTGGGGACATTTTTTTAAAGACAAGGGTCAAGCCTAACTAATTTAAATGTGTGGTTTAAATGTATTGTTGATTTGATTAAAACCTTGTTTGCCTTTCTTTCTTATCATTGATTGTAGGCGTATGCATTTGTCTTCTTCTATGTTGTTCCCTGTCTCATCCTTTATTCCCTTTATTTTATTGCTTATACCCATGCATTTTTTTCCTATCCCCATGATCCCCTCTTCTTGGCTCCTTTTCCTAAGGTGAGCAATATCCTTGTTTATAGATATTCTAGATATGGAACCCTAGGGTAGATAACTTGTTATTGCTTGCTTTTGTCTGGACTGCTCTGGTTTTCATTTCAGGTGGGGGTAGTACTAGGGAAAATGCCCTTGACACACACTACACTTATACCCTGTGACTATGTGTTTTGAGTGGGACCATAACCCAGGTCTGCAAAAACTTAGGAGAGTGGATTCGAGTAGTGAGAGCCCATCAGGACCTTTGTCCGTTTGGCTACTTGCGAAAGTTTCAACCAGAGTTGTGCTCTTTCATGATGCCTCACACCTAGCAGTTTGCTGCATTTGTGGGGAATTTTGTGAAAGAGACTGTAGCTCTAGTGGCCTTGTGAGGGAGTGAATAGAGCTACATGGAAGGATTACCCTTTAAATTGCCCTAGATCATAGGTCTTACCTCTTTTTTAGGTCACAAGGGCTTTTCCAAAATTGTGTGTGCATTATTGCATCTAGTTTAGTTCATTTCCGCCAATGTTTTTTTTTGAAAAAACAACGAAATCAAAAAAATAGGTTTTTCCTTCTCTTTCATAAATACCTATATGGGGTGGCACATAGGGTATACCGCCCTAATTTTTCAAAAACCCCACCTGTAAATATCTGTCTTTATAACAAGCATCCTCATCATCCGCATTTTACATCATAACAGCATGCATTACATAAGCAAAATTCTGAAAAAATTCATACCGCATTCCTCATGCATCTAAATACAAAAATAACATAAAGCCATATGCATTGCATTCATTTACGCATTCATACTTGTACTTATAAAATGCTCTACCAACAGAAACGAAAGGCAAGCTGGTTCGCCGACACCGATACTCCACTCGTCTACAAGCAAGATTAATGGCTAGCAATCAACATCTCGAGAATGAGGACCCCCTGGGTCAAGATGAGTCGGTTGTGGAGATTCTTAATCCTGAGCAGCTGGCTCAAGAGAATCAAGCTTTGAAGACCAAAGTGGAGGCTATGGAAGCACAGATGGTCGAAGTAATGAGTATGCTACAGAATTTGAGGGGTGGGCCCACTGCTGGGGCCGCTGCCGTTGTAAATCCCAAAGGGGTTGTTACCTTCGTTTCTCCTCCGGTGTCCGCTGAAGCTACAACCACTCCCACTTCTTATGGACAGGGGGTCAGTCACTTTGCCCATCCTCCAGGGACAAGCGGACAGAGTCATCTGAATGCACCGATATATCCTTGGGGGATGCCAATGGGTTATATGCCGCCTGCTGCTGAAGCTATTCCTGTGGGGTCGAGTCAACCTGTCACGACTATGCCTGGTGGAACTGCTATGGGACCACAAATTCATACTCCTAGTCCTGATACTGCACTGGCAAGAGGTTCACCTAGTCCTACTCTGGGAGTTACTGTGAACCCTCAGAATGCTGTCCATCATATGGGAAACCCTGCTCAGCATGGGGGTTATCATCACGGTCCGGGGAACTATCCACAAGGTCATTTGTTTGGGAACACTCAGCATGGGGATCGGTATCACTCGCTTGAAGAGCGCTTAAGAGCTGTGGAAGGACCAGGAACTAGAGCCAGGGATGCCCGAGATTTGTGCCTTGTCCCAGATGTTGTTATACCCCCTAAATTCAAAGCACCTGACTTTGATAAATATCGCGGCACCGGGTGTCCATCTAGCCATCTGACGATGTATGTTGGAAAAATGGCCGCCCATGCTCATGATGACAAGGTGCTCATTCATTATTTCCAGGACAGTCTGGCTGGGGCATCACTAGATTGGTACAGCGGAAAGATTGCTGGAGGTTTTGGCAATTCTAGTGGACGAAAGAAACCCTTTCCCAACTTCCCCAAGAAGAAAGAAGGGGAAACCAATGTTATTTCCGCAGGGGGAGGCCCATCTTTCAGCTCTCCTCAGCGGGCAGTACCATTATCTTTCAACTCTCCGCAACAAACTAATTCAGGCTACAGAGCCCAGAACTATCAAGAGAAGAGGCGTGCTAATTTTGATCCGATCCCGATGACCTATACTGAATTGTTCAATCATCTTGTCTCAAAGAATTTGGTCAATACTCGCCCCATGAAGCCTATACAACCTCCCTTTCCTAGGGGGTACAATGTTGATGCTACTTGTAGCTTTCATAGTGGGGGAGTCGGCCACACGGTGGAGGACTGCAAGGCTTTCAAATATGTAGTCCAGGATTTGATTGACGCCAACTGGATCTCCTTCAAACCGAACAGTCCCAGTACAACTACAAACCCCCTACCGGGACATGGGACACCATCCGCTAATGCAGTAGAGGATTCTGTGGGGAAGACAATGATAAAAGATGTTAAGTGTATCCAGACTCCTCTGGAAAATATACATGCTGAATCATGTCGTCGTGGTGCTATCAAGAGGGACTGTGTATGCGCCGATCCTTTATGTGTGGGTGCCTGTGAAGTTTTCAAGTCAGTCCTGCAAGACCTGATAGATCGGTGCGTGGTTCAGATAGGGACCCATGATATTAAAGATGAAAAAGAAGTCAATGAGGAAGTAATAGCGGTGCCTATGAAAGAGAGATGTTGGGATACCCTAGGGGAGTCCAGTGGAAAGTTTGACTACTTGGTCAGATATGACGCTCCCAAGAGTGCTCAAATCCGAATAGAAGACATCCAGCCCACAGGATGGGATGAGGAAGAGGAACAATACGACCAAATTGCTGTCATCAATAATGGTCCTAAGTCAGAAGAGGGATGTTGGGATACCCTAGGGGAGCCCAGTGGAAAGTTTGATTACTTGGTCAGGTATGACGCTCCCGAGAGTGCTCAAATCCGAATAGAAGACATCCAGCCCACAGGATGGGATGAGGAAGAGGAACAACACGATCAAATTGCTGTCATCAAGGATGAGGGTGGTGCAAACCTGGTTTGTCGCTGCAGTGCTGGTGAAAGAATTTAAAGACTGTTGATCCTCCTGGGACCTTTGATTTAAAGTAGTCATTTGTAATGCAACCCTGTGGCTCTGCCCAAGGCCACAGGACCAGTTGTTAGGGGCGCACATGTTTTTATTTTCTAAATCATCATCATCAATAAAAACGTTGTTTTTGAATTTCAATCAATAAAAATCAATTCCTTTTCATTTCATGTGTCTTTTCCTTGCATTATTATTGCTTGTTTGTTTGTCTCGTCTTTCATTCTGCTTTTTCGCCTTGGCAAAAAGCAAATCCACAGCAATTGTCTCTCAAAATAACAGTGCCAACAGTCCATATTTTGACTTTGATCACCTTATCAATCAAGCCGAGGGGGATGTTGAGGAAGACCGGGAAAATCCTCCAGAAGGCTAATGAAGCAAGGAGAAAGGGTTATTCAGCATCACGGGGAATCCACTGAAGTGATCAACTTGGGAACCGCTGAGAACAAGAAAGAGGTCAGGATGGGTACTTCAATAAAGGAAAATTAGAGCTCAAAAGGGAAATAAAGAAGAAGGGCAAGTGCATGAAAATAAGTGAATTATTGTCCCAGAGTTAATTCTTTAGGAAATAAGCAATCATGATTTGAAATGAAGTCGAACTACCATTCCATACCCAAAAACAAAACCCTCCTACCCACCGTAAGCCAAGAAAATCCCAAAGAGAAAAACAAAATCCTTTCCGACCCATCTTAAGCCAAGAAAAAGCCAAAAATCCAAAAGTCACCTTAGACAAGGATTACCTCGAAAAAAAAACAGTGCATCGTTCTTTATCAGTTCACCCAAGCTCAAAAAAAAAAAAAAAAAAAAAAAAGAGAAAGAAAAAGTCAAAGAAGGAAAATCATTCAAAAAGGAAAATTCCAAAACCAAAAGAAAAATACAAAAGAAATGTAAGTGGTGAGTTGGTACATGTTACCACAAAACCCAAGAGATCCTTGTCTCAATAAACCTTCAAACACTTTCTCATTTCCATGAACCTCTCCTCTCATAAACCGCCAACATTCTCCTTTGACCTCGACAGCCGGCCCACCCCAAACCCTTAGCCAGGAATAAAACCTCCTAATACCTCATCAAGCCAGTTAACCATCATAAATCATCGATCAACAGCCAACACCCGAATAAAAACCATCCTGCCATTAGCTCCAAATACCTCATTAAGCCTACTCATCTCTCCTCCACAAAACACCACAATCCCGAAAGGTCCATTCCGATCAATGATTGATTGCTGTTGTTTTCTCAAAGTCTTAGCTCAAGGACAAGTAAATTCATTTGTTTACAATATGCCAAGTGGGGCAATCCTGTCGCTCTTCACCCCTCCTACAACTGGGGAAATTGACCCTACACCTATCTCATCCCTTGTCACACTCACATTCATACAGGGGCAACCCTCTTTCTTCTCTAGTGTATGGGTCAGAAGCAGTTCTTCTCATCAAGATTGAAATACCCTCTCTACGAGTAGTCATGGAGGCCAGGTTAGAAGAAGCAAAATGGATCCAAGCTCGTCTAGATCAACTGAATCTCATTAAAGGGAAAAGAATTGCTGCCCTGCGTCATAGCCAATTGTACCGACAAAAGATGAAGGCAGCTTTCGGCAGGAAAATCCGTCTTCGAGAGTTTGGCGAAGGAGACCTTGTACTCAAAAAGATCCTACCTATCCGGACTGACTCCGTGAGAAGTTGAGGCCCACTTATGACGGTCCATGTGAAGAAAGCTTTTTCCAGAGGAGCGCCGATACTCATAAACATAGACGGCGAAGATCTCAGGAATCCAGTCAATTCAGATCAAGTGAAGAAGTATTATGCCTAAAAGAAATAGATGAAAAAAGAGAAAGACAAGCCAAGTAAGAATTAGCTCGCTAGGTTGAAAACCCGCAAAGGGCGACCTAGGCAAAATCAGAGCGACCCGGTGGATTGAAAACCCGCAAAGGGCGATCCAGGCAAAAATTAGGGTCTGAAAACTTAGGCATGAAAAGTAAAGAAAGGCATACAACTCTCCTACAAGCTTGGATGGGGGAGTGATCAAGGTCAAGGACATAGATGTTTGGCACTATTCCACAGAGACGGACAGTCAGAATTCAGCTTCTCTCCTTTTTTCGTGTCTTTTTACAGTTTAAACTTTCAAGTGTAATAAATAATCGGCGTAACTTCTTGTGCGGCCGGTTTCCACATTAATAAAGTTCAAATTTCTCGTATTTGTTCACTCTTTTATTTTCTGTTTTTTTCTGCTCAAAATAAACGTTTTATGATGATGATGGTCCTGAACTGTAAAACATGTGCATACATCATAGAGCATTGCAAATCATTATGAGATTCTTAAGAGTCCTGAGAGAAAGCACACCCTCAAAATCAGTCAATCATGCAAGAGAAAGCAACTACATCCACGATTGCTTCAAACCAGCAAAGTCAAGACCAACATGCACTCGGCCCATGAGCCCCGCAAATCCAACAGCTTCCTCAGTCTCATGTCATGAGTGTCGCGGGTTGGCTGAACCAAAAAAAAAAAAAAAAAAAAAAGAGGGGGGGGGGGGCAATAATTAAACACAGTCATGCATTACATTCATCATGCATAAAATCATGCATTTATCAGGCAGGAAAATAATGATAATAAGGTAAAGAAAAAGAGAAATTCAGGCATTTGCATTCATCATAAGAGAAAGAAAAAGAAAATAGCAATCATGGCATTTGCATCATGCATCGCATAGAGAAAAAACAAAACGAAGCCTTCCATTGCATATGCTGGTATTCCATGCGGTCAAACCAGACCTTTGTGTCCTTAAACCAGATCATTGTGGTCCATAAACCAGATTTTCGTGTCCTTAAACCATACCTTTAGGGTCCATAAATCAGACTAGTATGCAGACACAAATTGCTCCATAAACCAGGCTTGTCGGCCCATAAACCAGACTCGTTGTGATCCTTAAATCAGACTAATGTCAAGTCCATAACTTAGCATTCCATCAAATAAACCAAGGCATTTCACAACTCTCAAGCATTGCATTTGCATACACACACTTCATAAAAAAGGGAAAAGAACAAAATCATCGTATGTCATTCATCATTAGAGCATTACATTTTGCATCAGATATTTCATAGAAAAAGCAAAGAAAGCAAACAAAGATAAGAAACCACAAAAGCAACACAAAAACATTCCCTGTCATTCAATCATCAAACATTAAAGCATTGCATATGCATCATATTAACAAGAATCATTGCATCAAACATCAAAGCATTGCATCATAGAAGAAGCAAAAAGAAACAAACAGAAGTTAGAACAAGAGCATTTCATTCATCAAAGCATCAATCACCGCATACATTTGCATTCAAACACCAAAGCTTTGCATTCGCATACCCTTGTTTCTTAAAAGAGCAAAAAGAGGAACCAAAGAGGAAAAAAGCAAAAGAACAAATAAAGTCAGGCATTGCATTCATCAAGCATATAAGAACAGTAGAAAATCATGCATTCATAAGCAAAAGAAAAAGAAAATCATGCATTGCGTACAAACAAGAGAAGAGAAGGAAAATCATTGCATTCATCAAGCATATAGGAACAGTAAAAGATCATGCATTCATCCGACATAGACAAAGGAAATAAGAAACTCATCATTCATCATAAGAAAAAAGAAAATAGCAATCATGGCATTTGCATTGCATGCATTTATTCATTTTCAGCTACAGGTACAAAGAGAGGATGAGCACTTCGGTGTTAGCCCTCGCCCCCAGATTCCAGAAAATGTTCCCCCAAGTTGGGAGTTCAGAAAGAAAAAAAAAAAAGAAAAAAAAAGAAAAAAAAAGAAAAAAGAGAAATAGAGAAAAGAAAAGAGAGCGCTCAAGCGCGCATTGCGGATTGGAGCACAGAGATCATCGCTCCCTTCTGCCCAGGTCTCACATCGTGTACGAGCAACGCGATGGACCGCAGCCCCATGTGAGGTTCAACGGAATAGTTGTATCAGCCTAAGATACAGTGGACGCCGTGCATTGATCAGTATATCAGTTCCGGAGCTGATAACGATCCCCCCCGGTCGCTCGAAAAGGCCAACAGGAAGAGCGTGCTCCTCAAAGCCACGTGCAAACTCGGATTCGTCAAAGAGTTCGTTTAAGGATTACAGGTTTTAGGCAGCCTGGGCAATTTACCGTTTTCTGCACGCAAGTGCCCATTTTACTTTTCTGTCTGCACGCAAGTGCCCATTTTACTTTTCTGTCTGCACGCAAGTGCCCATTTTACTTTTCTGTCTGCACGCAAGTGCCCATTTTACTTTTCTGTCTGCACGCAAGTGCCCATTTACTGCTTTCTGCACGCCAAGTGCCCACTTTACCGCTTTCTGCACAAAAGTGCCCATCTTTTCAAAAAATCTAGAAAAAGAAAAAAGAGGAAAATCAGGTTTTCCCAAGTGGACAAAATCGGTATAATTTCTGAATTCTTTATCTTCATTTTGCCTTGGAATATGTTTCGGCCAATTCATATTCCTCGTTAAAATTCAGATAAAGAGGGGCAGCTGTCATACCCCAATTTTGTCCGGCATAGGTCCAAACCCTAATTTTCCACACAAAAAGAAAAAATATAAAAAATAACTTATGCATTGCATTTTGGGTCCTAGAAATCATTCCAAAGTTTTTGAAATCATTTTTAGGGTTAGAATGCACTTTTTGGGAAATTAGGGTTTTTAGGGTCAAAAAGGGCATTTTGGTCATTTCTCACAAAAGGGTCTATAAAAATAATTTTTGCATGAAAATATTTTTCAATAAGCCTCATGCATGAAAATAATTTTTTTAGAAAGTATAAAATTGATTTTATCATGCATATAATGTATTCTTGATGAATAAGGAAATAATCGATTACGTCATATCCTTCCTTCAAGCAAATAATCGATTACCTTCTTATTTCATTCAAGCAAATAATCGATTATTTGCTCAAGAAAACAAGCAAATAATCGATTATCCCCTTCCCCTTTTAAAGCACATAATCGATTATTAAGATGCCCATATTTTCAGGAAAGCAAATAATCGATTACCTTCTTATCTCATTCAAGCAAATAATCGATTATTTGCTCCATGAAATCAAGCAAATAATCGATTATTCCCTCCCCTTTTGAAGCACATAATCGATTAGCATCCTATTTTAACTAAATACATAATCGATTAGCAAGCAAACAAAGTTTCCTTTCTTATCAAACTAATCGATTATATGCTTCAAATAACTAAAAGAAATAATCGATTAGCAAGCTATCCTTACCTTCCTTTTTTATATACCATAATCGATTAGGGGCTTTAAACAACTAAAGCACATAATCGATTACCACCTTTTAAGGAAGGTTGATAATCGATTATGCACCTGTTTTGCCTTACAACAATAATCGATTATCATCTCACCAAAGTTTCCATTTTCATCAACATAATCGATTAGCATATGTTTCAATTGAGAGACATAATCGATTATGTCATGCATTAATGGTTAAAAATCAAACGGTTGTTTTTGAAACTCTATAAATAGGAAGCTAAGCTTCACCATTTTTGCACATGGACACTTTCACGAAATCTGAGAAGAATTGCTCCAGAGACATTTTCACGAGATCTGGGAAGACAACTCTCGCAAATCTCATTTTTCAGTCCTCCGCTTCATTTTTGCTCTACTCGCGCCGTTGGTCCGTCTGAGCTGATCTCCTGCAAGGGTTAGTCGGGGTTTGCGTTCTTCAGATCTGGAATATCTGTCTTCATCAGAGGTATTTCAGTCTTTTCATTTGTTAATATTTAGTTATTGTGATCCATGTGATTAAACTTAGATATAGCATTTATCCACTCGTTCTTGTATATTATCGTCCATTGTTGATGACGAACCATATGATTCCCACTTATGCCTAGTGCATCATGTTCTAAGTGGTGAAGATGGTCTCGGGTGATTCAGCTTGCCCCTTTTAAACCCTTTTAAAAACATTTTTTTAATTAGAACTACGTCGCTTTGATTCCCGTTTGGGATACGTAGGAGCGAGCCACGTTCTCGTCAAGCGCAACAAATAAAAATTCTTTTCATCCCCCTAAACCAATCATTTTCATAAAACAAACAAAAATCATTTTTCAAACCCATTGTTGCTAGTAGCTCATCAGAGCCTCTGTTCGTTTAGCTATTAGTGACAATGCCCTTTTCTCCTAAAAATAATAAACGACGATCCATCATAACTTTTGTTAGTTTGATCATCGTACAAATCAATCTCTTTCGAAAATCATTTTCAAAAACATAATAAAAACAAGTTGTTATCAATAGTCCATCAGAACCTTTGTTCGTTTGACTAGCGGTACAACTCTTTTTGAGCATTTAGCAGTGATTCATCATAGCCTCTGCTAGTTTAATCATTTGCTAATGCTCGTCCTATTTCAAAAACTCACTAAAAAAGGATAAAAAACAAAAACTTTTCAAAAAGAACCAAGAACTACGTAGCTTTGAATTCTCCATCGCACCGGGAGATACGTAGGAGCGGGCCATGTCCCGTCAAGCACTTTTTTCTAAAAAACCTTTTTTTTTCCCCTTTCTCACCTAAAATAAAATTTTCATTAAAGATTTCCCATTCATCTCCGAATAAGAAATAAATAGGCAAATCTAGGTATTTTTCAAATCAAACGTTAAAACCACACATTTAATTAGAGGTTCCCTTTCGGTAGAAAGGACGTGCGCGGTGCTAACACCTTCCTCGCACGTAATCGACCCCCGAACCTATATCTCTAGTTTCAAAAGACCATCCGCCTTGTCCAAAAGACCTTTTTTCAATGTTTTGGTCTTAAAATTAAAATATTGGTGGCGGCTCCAACTTATTCCACGTTGTACATTGAGAAACCCAAACCGGGGATTTTTCGGGGTGCAACAGCTACTAGTAATGTTATTTCAAGGAGAATGACCAAGTTGTAAGTATTCCTGCACCTAAGGAAGCTTTTATAGATGTCAACAATGTTCCTTGGGACGGTTCAGATCAAAATCCTTTAATGGGATATGCTCAACCTTCTACTGCCCAGCAAAATGTTCCTAAGAAAGTGATGCAACATAAACAGCAAGGTGAATCCTCATCAAATCCTAATGAAGAATTAGACTCTGTCCAATTTGTCCAAGATTCTCTTGCTCCCGGAGCGGGTAGGAATGTTCTGGTTCCTCCGGTAGCAAATAACGATAATGATTCTCAGTGGCTGTAATATTGAAACCCCTGTTATTCACTCTAATATTAAGGTGGTTAATGACATGAAGATTGCTAGTCAGCTTTGGCAAGACTCTGGTAATGAATCCGATGAGGACCAAATTTCAGAATCAGGCGACTCTCAGAATGTGTCTTCTAAGTATTTGGTAATCCTGACACTAGAGTTATTTTAAAAAAAGATTTGTCAGTTACATAAGCCGATTTTTTGGTTTATTTCTGAGCCCTGGGTTAGAATTAAGTTAAATTTGAAGTTGTTTGCTGAAAATAATAGTGGGCCTTTGTCTTCTAATCTTTGGTGTTTATGCACTGATGTATATAGTCCTACAGTAATCTCTTCGACTAGTCAACAAGTGGCTTTTTCAATAGTTGTGGAAAATTAATCTCTTTTCTTTTCTGTTGTTTATGGAGTGATTTAACTAATCTTCATAGAGATCACTTTGGTCCTTGGGATTTTATTGGTGATTTTAATGCAGTTTTGGGTGCTCATGAGCACAGAGGTAAGGGGTTCCCCTCAGCAATTTCCTATGATGAGTTCTCCTCTTGGTCTGACGTAAATCATTTGGTTCATATTCCTACGAGAGGATCTCAATATACCTGGTCGAATGGTAGGGTTGGAAGTAATTACACTGAGAAGAGACTTGATAGATCCATTTGCAATGAAGCTTGGCTCAATTTTTGGGATAGTGTGGACTTTTGTACTCTTACTAGAAGTATGTCTGATCATTTTCCTCTCCTCTTGCTTATGAAAAAGGAGACATCTCAGAAACGCTCTTCATTTAAATTTATGAAAATGTGGGCTCAACATTATGACTGTAAGAGGGCTGTCTCTGAGGCCTGGCAAAGTCCTGTTGTTGGTTGCCACATGCATGTTTTATCCGAGAAGTTGAAAACCTTGAAGACAAAGCTTAAAGACTAGAATACTACAGTTTTTCGCAACATTTTTGATAATGTCAAAGAAGCTTTAGCCAAGCTTGATAATATCCAAAATCAAATTAATTATCATGGAGGTTCTGATTCTCTTCTCTCCCTAGAGAAGGAGGCTCAAACTAAATTTTGAAGAATCTTATTGGATGGAGAAATCCAGAGTTAACTGGCACAACTTTGGAGATAGAAATACTGCCTTTTTTCATAGAATGACCAAGATTATTAGTGCTACCAAAATAATTTCTGTTAAGAAGAATGGGGATAATATTCTTTCAGATGCAGTTGATATTGAAAATCATATCTTGAATAATTATCAAAATCTCTTTTCTGTTAACAATGATTGTCGTCCTAATGGTCTTATTCAAGAAGTTATCCCTTGTTTAGTCTCGGATAGGGACAATGTGATGTTCATTAGTCTTCCCTCTTTGGATGAGGTTAAGAATGTTGTATTTTCTCTTAATGGGGACGGGCCCCTGGTCCTGATGGATTTGGTGGTTTCTTTTTCCAACAGTTCTAGGACATTGTTGCACATGATGTTTATAATGCTGTCCTACAATTTTTTCAACAAGGCTGGATGCTTCCTAATTTTAATTCTAATATAGTCGCTCTGGTTCCTAAAGTTAAGGTAGCTGATAGAGTTTATCAATATAGACCTATTGCTCTAGCTAATTTCAAAATTAATATTATTACTAAAGTTATAGCTGATACACTTGCTATCGTTGCCCCTAATATTATTTCAGATAATCAGAGGGGATTTGTGAAAGGTAGAAATCTTTCTGACTGTATTTGCACTGCCTCGGAATCTATTAATTTGCTTCAAAAAAAAGCTTTTGGTGGTAAATTAGCTCTGAAAATTGACATCAAAAAAGCATTTTACACTATAGATTGGAACTTCTTAATTCAAGTGCTGGCTGCTTTTGGTTTTAATAATAAATTTTGCTCCTGGATTAATATTATCCTTCATTCGGCCAAACTTTCTTTCTCTATTAATGGTTCTGCTGTTGGCTTCTTTGGATGTAAGAGGGGTGTTAGACAAGGTGAACCCCTGTCCCCTCTTCTGTTCTGTTTGGCTGAAGATGTTCTTAGTAGAGGTATCTCCAAGCTTGTTGATGATGGAAAACTTTAGCTTATGGTTGGCCCCAGAGGATTTCGTACGCCAAGCCATGTTTTATAGGCTGATGTTATCATGTTTTTTGTCGGGCTACTAAAAAGAGTCTTACTAGTTTGTTGGATCTCTTCTCCTCTTATGAGCAAGTCTCTGGTCAGGTGATAAGTAAGGAGAAATCTAAATTTTATACTGGCAACATTTCCATTACCCGCATCACGGCCATCTCTAAATCTGTTGGATTTTCTCAAGGTGCTATTCCTTTTAATTGTCTTGCTGATAGATTAAAGGCTAGACTGTCCACGTGGAAAGGATCTCTTTTATCTATCTTGGGTAGAGTTCAACTTGCTAATTATGTTATTCTTAGCATGATGGTCTACAGCTTTCGCACTTATGCTTCGCCGGCAAATCTTCTCAATATGGTGAATTTTTGGATTAGAAATTTTGTGTGGTCTGGTGATATTAATACTAGGAGAATTGTTACTGTGGCCTGGAGTAAGGTGTGCAAGCCTTTTCAGGAAGGCGGTTTGGGCCTCCGATCTATCAAAGCTATTAACAATGCTGGTGTGCTGAAACTCGGTTGGAACTTCGTTTTTACTAATATGCAATGGGCTCTTCTTTTGAAAGCTAGAGTTTTAAAAAACAAGCCGGTGAGCTACCATGTTTCTTCTTCTACCTGGCTCGGGTTTAAGTATCACATTTTTGATATTATTGAGCACTCGACTTGGAATCTTGGGAATGGTGGCAATATAAATTTCTGGACTGATACTTGGCTTTCTAGACCTATTGTGGATATTATTGGTTCTAATCTTAACAAAGATTTAAAGGCTAGTATTAGTGATTTTATAGTCAACGACAAATGGTCCATCCCTGCGGACCTTAGCTCTCATTCCCCCAACTTATTGTTGAAATTCAAGAGATTGTTATTCCTTTGGTTTGGTCTGAGGATCGGTTAATGTGGAATCATTCTGTATCTAGGGATTTGACCTTCAAAGAGTCTATCCTTTTCCTTAATCCTCCAGGACAGGCGGTTCCTTAATTGGACCAAGATTATTCGAAAGCCTTTTATACCTCCTTCTAAATCCTTTATTATGTGGAGGACTCTTCTCAATAAGATGCCAACTGATGATCAACTTTGGCTAGAGGTTGCACTGTTGTCTCTGTTTGTAGCCTTTGTGGTAATGCTTCGGAGATTTCTCATCATCTCTTCCTATCTTGCCCTTTCGCTCATCATATTTGGAGTTTGCTATAAATTACCTTGGGTATTCATCTTGATACAACTTCTTTTCAGAACATTTTATCCATTACTTCTCATGGTTGGAGCCCTCCATTGCAGGATATTGTCTCTGCTGTTATTGTTAATATTTTTTGGACTATTTGGCATTGCAGAAATCAGGTTAGATTTAGTAATATTGTGATCCCTTTACACTCGGCTATCAATTTAATCCTCTCGAATATTACTTTAGCTGGGAATGCTACTAAATCTTCTATGTCTTCCACGGTTGCTGAGTTTATGATTATCAAGACTTTCAATATCATTGGTAACTATGCTCTGCTAACATCAAAAGAGGTTAGTTGGATCCCCCCTGTTCCCTACATGATCAAGTGCAATACCGATGGCGCTGC
Source organism: Astragalus membranaceus (assembly GCA_039519185.1). Lineage (NCBI taxonomy): Eukaryota > Viridiplantae > Streptophyta > Magnoliopsida > Fabales > Fabaceae > Astragalus > Astragalus membranaceus. The sequence continues at coordinate 102,104,487 of CM076848.1, read as the reverse complement.
TAAGGGCTGTCCGGGACATTGCTGCTTGTGGTGGTATTTTTAGAGTCAGACGTGTTGCCATTCTTGGCTGCTTTTCATCCTCAATTGGTAACAGTTATGTTCTTCATGCCGAAATTATTGGGGCGATGCTGGCTATAGAGATTGCTTTTGATAAAGGTTGGAATGTGATTCCAAGTTAGTGGTTTCCGCCTTCAAAAATTGCGATATAGTTCCTTGGAAGCTTAGAAATAGATGGAAAAATTGCTTATACTTGACGAGACAAATGATCTTCAATTGCTCTCACATCTTTAGAGAAGCTAACACTTGTGCTGATAAGCTTGATAGGTATGGCACTACCACAAGTGGCTTTGTCTGGTGGGCTCTTCCTCCTAGCTTCATTGCTGAGGACTTCTTCAGAAATAGGTTGGGTTTGCCTAGCTATAGGTTCTGTTGATTTTTTATTCGATGGCTTCAATCTCTTTCTGGCCTTCTGTTTTTGGAGTGTTGCAAATGATTGTTAGTGACTCTGGTGCCAACCTGGTAGGGATGAGAGTCACAATAGTGATGCTTTTGCATGCCAATTGAAAATGTTGTTGGACTAGACTCCTTTTACTCGGTTTGTTAGCTTTTCCATTTGGATGTAATGCTGCTTTGCTCCATGGTATTGGCCTAGTCCCCCCATGTCGTGAATATTTTTGACCTTTTTTCAATAAACTGTTGGGGGAGTACTCTTTTTCCTTCTTGATGTTTTTTCCCTAAGGAGGGTTTTGCATCAGAAGGTTTTAACGAGGCTCCACAACTCTTTCTTAAAAAAATGTTTTATCCAGTTTGATCCTTGTAGTATTTCTGAATTTCTAAATTGCGATAGAGTTCCTTGGAAGCTTAGAAATAGATGGAAAAAATGCTTATACTTGACGAGACAAATGATCCTCGTTTGCTCTCACATCTTTAGAGAAGCTAACACTTGTGCTAATAAGCTTGCTGGGTATGGCACTACCACAAGTGGCTTTGTCTGGTGGGATCTTCCTCCTAGCTTCATTGCTGAGGACTTCTTCAGAAATAGGTTAGGTTTGCCTAGCTATAGGTTCTGCTGATTTTTTATTCGATGGCTTCAATCTCTTTTTGGCCTTCTGTTTTTGGTGTGTCGCAAATGATTGTTAGTGACTCTGGTGCCAACCTGGTAGGGATGAGAGTCACTATAGTGATGCTTTTGCATGACAATTGCAAATGTTGCTGGACTAGACTCCTTTTAATAGGTTTGTTAGCCTTTCCATTTGGATGTAATGCTGCTTTGCTCATGGGTATTGGCCTAGTCGCCCCATGTCGTGTATATTTGTTACCTTTTTTCAATAAATTGTTGGGGGAGTACTCTTTTCCTTCTTGATGTTTTTTCCCTAAGGAGGGTTTTAATCAGAAGGTTTTAACGAGACTCCATAACTCTTTCTTAAAAAAACATTTTATCCAATTTGATCCTTGTAATATGTAAAATATTTGATTCCAGTTTGATCCTTTCGTCGGGTGAACCCGTCTAGAAGACATCCCTCACCGCCTAGAAGGCACCTCGTCCACCGATCCCCGCCTCGACGAAGGGGGTCAAGGAAGGGCTCAAACGCCACCAAGGACACCGCCCTCCACGACCGATCCCACATATTGACCAGAAGATTCCTCGGACCAAGAATCCTCGTATGACTCATCCGGGTCGCCCACCCGATCAAGAAGCAGATCATTTGATCAGTATGCCTGTCCTCATCATAAGAAGCCTTCACCAGAACGACGTCATCACCATAGGTACTCTCCAGAGCGATGTGGTCATTGAGGTCGACGCTTCGAGGATCAACCACCTCGCGGAGAAAAGAGTGACATGAGGATGGGACCCTTTACCCGAGACATTGACGAGTATCCCATCCCTCGTACCCTTGAAAAACCCCGTCAGACTTGAGAATGTTCCACAGTGCGAAAGACCTCGATGCCCACGTGAGATATTTCGACTTGATGATGCAGTACATGGGAGCATACGGCCCAGTGAAGTGAAAGATCTTCCCCTTAACCCTGGAGGGGCCGACCTTAGAATGGTTCACAGAGCTGAGGCCGAACACCATCTCATCTTGGGAGCAACTGGTCAGAGTTTTCTCTGCCCGTTTCACAGCTTCAAGGGTGAAACCCAAATCACACGCGATCCTGAAAGCGATCAGACAAGAACCTACTGAGACCCTCTGCGACTATGTGGAGCGGTTTAACATGGAGGCTGCCAACGTAAGGGGATTAGAAGACGATATGAGACTATGGTTCCTTCGGGACGGGCTTCATATTGGCAGTTTGTTTGAAATTGAAGTGGGCGTGAACGAACCGCCCGATTTGTAAACCTTCCTCTGCAGGTCTCAGAGATTCATGAACTATGCAGAAAGGACGATAGCGACGCAAGCCGTCGCGGGAGGAACGACCAAGGAACCCCAAGGGGAGCGTGACCATAGATTGAGAAGGGATCAAGGAGGCCGATCAAGGGACTTCATACACAAAAAGTTCTCAGATCGCACTAAGCTGAACACATCCTACTCTCAGATTCTGTCTGAATGTGCAAATACAGAATTCAGGGACATGAATAGACCTGAACCACTTGTTCTCAAAGAAGGGCAGTGCCCGTCCCGTAAATATTGTCGATATCACCGCAGTAACGGGCATGACACCAACAACTGCATTGCCCTCAAAGGCGACATAGAGGAATTGATTAGAAAGGGTAAGCTTACCCAATACGTGAAGAAGGGACGGACATACGAACAAGATGATAAGAAAGTAACTCGCTCCCCTCGAAAGGGGAAGGCGGTGGTCAACGAAGTAACCAAAGCAAGAGAAGAGGACGATGATGAGGATGAGGAAGAACCAGACACCAGAAATCTAAAGGACGACAAGTCGCCATGGTGATCACCGGAGGATGCCCTATTGATGGAAGAGAAATGAACAAATCCATGAAAAGAAGAAGGAAAGAAATCATGAGCGTCGCTTCGACATCCATCCCCAAGGTTTTCTCAAAGAGATCGCCCATATCCTTCGGGAACGAGGATTTGCTCGATGGAAAGTTAAACAAGCAAGTTCCACTACTAGTAGTCGTTGTAATGGCCAATGTGGAGGTAAGGAGGATTTTGATCGACCAAGGGAGTTCAGCTGACATCATCTTTGAAGATCTCCTCGATGTGTTGAAAATTTCTAGAGACGACTTAAGACCTTACCGGGGAACAGATTTGACAGGCTTCAATGGCTCGTCCACAACACCCCTGGGGCGCATCGAGTTGATGGTCACCTTTGGGGACGACAATGCAGAAAAACCTTTGTGTAGGAAGGTGAAGACCGACTTCTTAGTACTCCCGTGCAAGTCAGTGTACCAGTGTATAATCGGTCGACCAACCTTAGGACGACTTGAGGCAGTCACCTCGACCGTCCATCTTAAGATGAAGTTCTACTCCGATGAAGGCGAAGTGATTTTGGTATATGTGTAAGTATACACATTTACACAAGTAATATAGTAGAAAATACAGGTCGAACCCACAGGGATTGTATTTAATTTATAGTTGTTAAAACTTAGCAAATCAGTGAAGAAAATAAAAACACAATTTGAGAACAATCAAATAAGTGATTGAGTTGCACGAAATAAAAAGGGAAACTATACGCTGAAGACTAGTTGGATTGCTTTTCACTAAGTAATTTCTCTTCTATGTTAGTGCTATAACATCAGATGCTATAGCATTGACTGCTGTAGCATATGTTGCGTGCTTTTCAGTCACTTTCGCCAAGGTTTCGTTACAAGATCTTATGTCTAAGCTTCAAGTAAGTTCACCTCTGTATATTAAAGAACCCACAGTATTCACTCTATGAACTAAGCCCTCCTAAGTCTAGGATTAGGCAAGGGTTGTTCTAAGTTTCCCTAAAACGACTACTCACTCACATCACTCCTTGAGATCGAATCATGAACCACTTCTGAACCCTTGAATGTACTTGTTCTAGTTAGCTAATATCAAAAGAAGTTTGAAAGCATTAAAACGCAAAGAGTGAAATGCATACATCGTAACATTATATTTCTAACACATAAAAGAGTTATTACAAAGCTTAAGCAATCCAACTAAAGGATGTTTAGCTCATGGTGAGCAATATCAACAACTTACAAACAATGGAGTTCATATCACCAAAACAGAAAGTAGAAGAAGAATGTGCAGAAGATACACTCCTCCAACTCCTACGCATGAACTGGTGTGCTGACATTGCTATAGCATGAACAGAACACGATCTTCTAATGGATTTCTAAGGTGGATCTTCAATGGAGTTAAGTGGACAGCTTATCACTGTTTTATCCTCCAAAACCAGAGAAGTTTTGAGTGCTGGAAGTGGATGATGGATGGATATTCGATGATCCCTCAAGTGTGGAAGTGAAGTTCCTTTTATAGTTTGGTTTTCCCTCCTTTTTGCAAAGCTAGGAGACATGTGGGTCCCTTCCTCACCAACTAAAGCAAGTGGTCAAGTCACAAGTAGACAAGTGGTCATGTGCATGTGGGAGGAGGGTGGCTGTATCAGCATAGGTTCTGCCATTAGGGAAGCGCTGATTGGACTGGATCAAGATATGTTTCAGATTAGTCGTTTTGCTTTTGACTCCAAGTATGCCCCACTGCGCACACGGTGCTATAGCACCTGTTGTAGGATTCAAGCAGAAATGTTAGAAATTTCACAAGGGCACCAATTGTGCCAAATTAATTCATTTCAGTCCTTGATTCCTTTTTCCTTGATTTAACACAAATATTCACATAATTCCTAGCCTAAGCATGCAAACTCACAATGATTTAAGAAAAGAAATGCTTAGATAACTCTACTAATGGAGAGTTATCACACCCCCAAACTTAAACCATTGCTTGTCCCCAAACAATGACAAAAATAACAAGTAAAACCAAACAAACATTCATGCTAAGACACTTTTATACAAAACAGCATAACAAAGTCAGTTCTTCCCTAAGTTACAAATTTTCAAAACATGCTCTTGATTGGGCTAAATTTTTAGATTCCCTCACATAGACCATTGTTTTTCACAACATCCAGAATTATTACTGCCCAAAGTGAGTGTGTGACCTCCAAACATAGTCTAATTCCCAGCCAGGTTCAGAATTTCACTTAGCTTAGGAGAGAATGGCCTTCTTTTGAGTGTATCAAGAAGAATTCAAAATGGAGAGTAGACTAACAATTTCACATAAGACTTGAGGGGCTTCAAAGCACAACAAAGGGCTTGATTTAGCTATACTTATGTTTGATGACTTCGTGCTATAGCATTCCTTTGCTGGACTCCAGTATTTTGCTCTTTTTTTATGCTTGAGCTTTTGGGCACAGTCTCAGCAGTTTTTGATGAGGAGATGCTAGCTATCACACTAGATGCTACAATTTCTGGTACAACTGAATTACACTAGCCTTCCTAAGTATTCATACCTAGCCTTAATATAACCGATCCACCCCCAAACTTAGCTTCTAAAGCTACTCTCAATTTTTATTGAAAACTTGACACACTCTAGGTCAACCAAGACTAACTTCAGCATTAGATTATTCCTAACTGACTAAGTTTCTTTCTAAGCCTAGAGTTTGTGTGGGAGCAGCAATAAAAATGGTTATCATTCAAACAAAGTTACTTCAAAGGTCTTTATAGGTCAAACAAGCTTGTAAATTATATAAATCTAGTCATAAAATATAATGGAGAAATGCATACAAAAGTTTTACTGACATGGAAACTATGAATTATATAGTAGGCATTCATTGAAGTACTAAATATTACAATTAGATTCATATAATTATGTGCTGCCCTATTAAAAAAAACCATTGAAAACAGATAAAGTACAAACTGGGTGACGTTATAAGTTGATTTTAAAAATTCAAATTCAAACCTCCTAGATGCCATGAAAGAATAAGAAGAGTATATTAGGCAAATAGTGTGCTGTAAATATGGATGACACATGACATGGGTCACTACGGTTACATTTATTTCTTTCAATGCAAATATTTAATTACCCATCAGATTTCGAAACTCCCAAATCATAAACGGAAAAAGTTTCGGAAAATTTGACAAAATATATGAACTGAAATTTTGGGTAACTATTGAGTAGTTTTGGTTTTTTTTTTTATAAACTACGTATCCTCTGCGCGCAACTGCATAAATTAATCTCTCGAGCCGGATAAGATCATAATGGGCGGAAAAACTCCTCAAGTAGATCAAGCGCTCTGCTAGGGCTTCGCCGCTAAACCCCTAGCCGCCGTCTATGGAGGATCGCGACATCTCAAGGGAGGAAGAAGACCTCCGTGAACGAAACACGAAAAAAGTCAAGGGAGGAGAACATTCATTCTCCAACACTTCTACGGTTCCCATAACTTATGATGATCTCGTAAATCCCATGGAAGAGGAGCACCTGGCCATGAAGACTTACAGAGAGATGGTTCTAGGCATTGCGGCTGGAAGTGGTGATGCTGCGAAGAACCAGGTTCCTGAACACGCCAAGAGTAGCGCTGAGGACGCAGATGAAGAGTTGAGCTATAACCCTTTTAATCTACAAATCGTGGAGAAACAGCATAGTGGTCATGCATGTCCGGAAATCATTATCCCTCCAAGTGCTGAAGACCGCCTATGCAGGCCTTGGAGACAAGGATTGCTAGTTAAATTACTCGGGGAGAAGGATTGGTTTCAAGGCTTTAGAGAACAAGTTGAATCAGATGTGGGTGCAGAAGGGCACTATGAATCTCATTGATCTTGGCTGTGAATTTTTCCTTGTTTACCTATCGAAACTCCGAAAACATAAATGGAAAAAGTTTCGGAAAATTTGACAAAATATATGAACTGAAATTGAATCTCAAAAAAAATATATGAACCGAAATTTAGGGTGACTACCGAGTAGTATTGGTTTTTTTTTTATAAACCACGTATCCTCTGCGCGCAACTGCAGAGATTAATCCCTCGTGCCGGATTGGATCATAATGGGTGGCAAAACTCTCCCTCAAGTAATATTGATTTCTTTATCGCGTGAAATGTATCACGTTAAAAAAAAATAATTATATATTCACTTTTTTTTCTGTTTAACTACTCCAATCAAATTCAAGGGAAAAAACTTTTTTCTTCGGTGAACTCAAATATAAACAAATATTAATTGATCTATCCATACTTAATGTGATTGCCTCTCTTCTATGTTAAAGTTGTTTGTAAAAGTAGTTTAAGGTTATTGTACGTCCCTTAAGAAAAATAATTTATAGTGTAATTTTACTAAAAAAAAGTGTGGCAAAATGTGTTTCTCAATTAAAATAAATTTTTTTGTCATTTATTCAATGTAACAAATTCTCATAATAAAAAAGGGTATATTAGAGGAAAAAATGTTTAATGTATCATTAAAAATGTAAGGACGGATAGATTTTTCTTTTTAATATGTAGACGAAGTGGTCACAATCACTAGAAACTCACACACACAACTGTGGGGTCTCGAGTTCGAACCCGGGACATGGTATCCAGCCTAACAATTTCGGCAATTGCCAGTTGAGCTAGGCCTTACGGATAAGGACGGGCATATTTAGACAAATTAATTTTGGTAAAACTAAAAATAATATTAGACGGAGTGCATATCATTCTTAAAAAACTCTTAAATTATTCGTTTGTATTATAAGGAGAGGACCATTAGAACTAAGCTTAGTTTAATGAATGTATTTCGATTTTTTACTCAAAGTTAAAAAAATTAAATGTACGTAACTGCCATTTTCAATAAATATGAACGTATCAAATGAACTTCATTAACCACGCACCTGAACATTATTAACCATGGTTTTCATTTGTTCAACCACATGTAGATTTGAACACATGAAAATGCAGTTAATCAAGTTCAAAATTGAGGTTAATGAAGTTTAGTACATAACTAATGAGTTGCGACATCTTATGTATTCATTATCCAATTTTAACAATTCATGAACGCCAAGTGTGAGTTAACCATTTAAAAATGTGTCGAGTTTAGGTGTCCCAAATTAATGTTCAAATAAAATACCAAAAAAAAAATTAATGTTCAAATAACACAAAACAATAAGCTAGTGATTCTAGTGCATTGCTAACTAGTAACCTGAGAAATTCTTTTATGAAAAATCATTAAATATAATTTTTTTTGGCCAAAGAAAAATCATTAAATATAAAATTAGTTTGTGTCTTGTGTAGTAGTCAAAATAATTAATTAATTAATTATTTTTTTCTTCATATTGGAACCTTTCTATCATTGTCGCTACCGCAAAAGAGAATGAGTTCCAGCACCCCTACCTCATTTTCTACTATACCCTTAACTCCCTTGTTTCTCAAAATACCTCTATGCCCTACGTTTTCCTCTCTCCTCTGCATCTCGATCCCTTGCAACAATCGCCTCCCCTTTTTGGCGACCGCACTTGCCCTACCCCAACTCACCACACTTTCTTCCCTTTCAATTCCCTGGCTTTCTTCTCACCCTGACCATGACATGATTGACCAAAGTCATTCCCACAAAATAATGAGGGGTATTTTGGGAAGCAGAATGAATTCAGGGGTGTTGTAAGAAATAACGTTGGTGCTGGAAGCCACCGCCAACCCCAAAAACATTCTCGTCTCATGACATATTAGAAACATCGTAACGCAAAAACCATTTAAAAAACTATCGCACACAGGAATCATCACATCACATATGGATAATGTGAATTGAAGAACAAATACTAAAACTAACAACCTCCTTAGTAATTATTCAAAGGCTTTCAAAGCTGTATTGCTATGGATTTTGGTGTACCCTTTTCCATTTAGTTTTAGACTTTTTAGAGCATGATTGAGTGTCTTCTCAAACCTTTCATAAAAGGTGGCGAAAGTGTTTACCAATGATGCTAAGCTAAATGTTCTATTAATAAAATTCATTAACTTATAAACCAAAAAACTAACAACATCAAAATTAAATTGAACTGCAAGGAAATTAAAATAAAGGAGGGAAGATGATACAATTGAACATCAAAATAAAAAAGAAGAAAATAAATTGAACATCAAAATTATAACTTTTATTATTCTTATATTATTATAAGGAGGGAAGATGATACAAATTCAGAGAAGTTGTACACATATTCTCCCACCCTTAGACATTCTAATCGGACTTATCGGAAGGAGGTTCAAAGGGAGGTTCGGGGCGGTCGCTGTTCACATATTCAATGTATTCTGCGGCGGGTCTGGGTTCAGGTTGGTTAGCGTCTTCATTTAAGCCAGCAATTTTAGATAAAAAGAGGGTAGCAAAGATGATGCTGTTGGTGAAAATGAGGGGCCAAAAGTAGAGAATGACAGTGAAGAAGCAAGAGAGAATATGGCCAAGGAAGGTATAAAGGAATAGGTAAGAAACAATAAAGCCCAGAATTAGATACCTAAACTTGAAAATCTGGTCTTGGATGTTTTCCATGATGGACTCTAAAAAAGACAATTGATGATGAGGAAACTTGTGATTGTGAAAAGGTGAGGAAAGTGAGATTTATGTAGTACTATTAGTGGGGAGTATGAGAGAGAAGACAGATAAGATTGAGAAAAAAACACCCAAGGTTGTTCATAAACGTTACAAGTTTTTAATTAGGTCATTTCTAGGATGAGGGACAACTAAGACCCTTAGTGGTGTACTAGTCTATTTGACCGTATGATATAATATAAAATGTTATCAGTGGTTGTGATTGTATGAACTAATTAAATCTCAACCAATCATAATATTTTATATTGTATCCTACAGTCAATTGACCGGTACACGGATGAGGGATTTAGTTGATCCCCCACTTTAGAATACACTCTTTTTTTTTGTCATTTATTGTTGTTTTGAATTACAGAAAAGCCCTTTATTTTCCTCAGATTCGAAATAGAGACACTCAAACTCAAACCAATAAAAAACATCACAATTGTTGCTTTTTTAAAAAATTATCAGAACTTAACATTTCAAATTATTAATTATTTTTAATTAAATTACTTATTTGCCTCTCCCTTCCTCTATCTCTCTGGCAAGAGTCAGATACACGTAGTCACTCAGATTCTCTGGCGTAGATTAGTCACCGGAAAAGTCGGTGGATATTGCACACCAACAATATGATAACCAAAAAAATAAATAATACATATATTTATTATTTATAATATGAAGATTAATAAATGCTTTAACTGAATGCTACTTTCATTATTAAATAAATACTACTTTTGTATAAGAAACGAAAATATATTAAATTATAATGTTAAATGTTAATATTTTTCTAACAAATTAAAGTAAAACATTTAATGTTGAGAGTATACTAAATTTTATATTAAATACCCCTCAAGTATTTTTTATAAGAATTTTTAGAGGTGTTTTTTCATCCTACATTTAAGAAAAATATAGGTTTAAATATATGTTTAATCCCTGCGTATATAGGCCTGATCCAGTTTAATCCCTGTAAAAATAAAATTTTGTTTTTCGCCCTAGCAAAAATACGTTTTATCTAATTTAGTTCTTTTAAGACTAAAACTTTGATGACGAGCTAGGGCACTGACAGCCTTATATATTATGATTGAGTATAACATTTAGTATATGTACCAAAAAAAAAAGATTTAGTATGTAGGGAACGTGAGCCAAGTTAATTGCGACGGCCGGAAAAAAGACCTTTTTCGGCTCTACTAGGGTTTCGTACCCCAGCCGCCAATAACGTTTGTAAATCCGCTGCCACCTGACCTTTTTCTTGTCATTCCTCGTGAGACACGTTCAGCCAGTCATGTTAGCTCCCGTTATTTCGTCAGCACTGCTGCGCCTATCACTGCGCCTGTCCCCATCGCAGCGCCTTTCAATGATGCACCTGTCACAGCGCCTGTCCCCACCGTAGCGCCTACCACTGTGCCTGTCACTTTCGATGCGTCAAACTTGTCTGAGCCTCTCCCTGTTTGTGCGCCTCTGATCAATGCGCAACATCCATATCTGGTGGGTCCTCCAAGCCATCATGTTCCCTCCTCTCAAGACCCGATGTGTCATGAAGCTTTAACAGTTGGTCCCGCATTTGCGTAATTTCCAACGTCGCTCCTTATTTCCCAGCAGGTCCTGCATGCGTGTCCACCCTCGGGTGGTGCTCCTGCTCGATTTTTGGTGAATAAGGCAGTGGGAACTATTTCTGTTGATGTTACCCATGGAGAAAAAATTCCTCATAAATACCAAACGAAAGCACATCCCTTATTAATCTCCAAGGAAAAATTTGAGATTAATAACCAAGCCTCAGTTGACCTTAGTAAAACTCATAAATCTTTTGCTGAAGCTCTGGCCGGATCATGAGACAAGATTTATGATATCCAGATCAGTCAACTCCCTCGTGCGTGTATTAAAGGAGATGAATTAGCAATTTCTATTCCAGAGGAAGAATATGTAGCGGGTCTGGCGGGTTGCAACACTGACCTACACAAGAGATTCTTATTATCCAAGGGGGATACTCCAATCAAGATTGACGTCTTGCGCTCCAAACTTCAAGTACCTTTGGAAACCAGAAGGTAAGTGGGGTCTAATCTCTCTGGGAAAGGGTTATTATGAATTCTCGTTTTTTTCTATTGAAGATTTACATAGGATACAGTTTCAACCTTCTTGTAATTGCAGGCCAGGCCTACTTCGGTTTTTTGCCTGGAAGCCTGACTTTAATCCTTTAAATATAAAACATACAAATGTTCAATGTTGGATTCGGATGACAGGTCTTGCACAAGAATATTGGCGCCCTAAAATTTTATTTGCTATTGCTAGTACTGTTGGCACACCTATATGTCTGGATGACACTACTAGCAAAAACCCTTTTGACAGAGTTTTTGGCCATTTTACTCGTATTCTGGTCGATATTTATTTGAAATCCAAACTCAAATCAAATTCGTGTTGAAAGATCTGGATATGCTGTTTTTGTTGGTATTGATTTTGAAAATTTACCTTCATTTTGTATGAACTGCTTGAACATTGGTCATGAGTCAAGTAACTATTTTAAATTGCTGATACATTCATGTGTGGAGAACAATAAGGAGCAAAAGAATCCAGGTAATGTTGTTCGGCCAAGAACTGTTGCTAAATATGTCCCAAAGGTTAAGGCTACTAGTAATGTTATTTCAAGGAGAATGACCAAGTTGTGAGTATTCCTGCACCTAAGGAAGCTCTTATAGGTGTAAATAATGTCCCTTGGGACGGTTCAGATCCAAATCCTTTAATGCGACATGCTCAACCTTCTACTGCCCAGCAAAATGTTCCTAAGAAAGTGATGCAACATAAACAGCAAGGTGAATCCTCATCAAATGTGATTAAGGAAGCTGTCATGCAACCTAATGAAGAATTAGACTCTGTCCAATATGTCCAAGATTCTCTCGCTCGTGGGGTGGGTAGGCATGTTCTGGTTCCTTCGGTAGAAAATAACGATAATGATTTTTATCCTACATCGAATACCATCAGTGGCTGTAATATTGAAACCCCTGTTGTTCACTCTAATATTAAGGTGGTTAATGACATGAAGATGGCTAGTCAGCTTTGGCAAGACTCTGGTAGTGAATCCGATGAGGACCAAATTTCGGAATCATGCGACTCTCAGAATGTGTCTTCTAAGTATTTGGTAATCCTGACACTAGAGTTATGTTAAAAAAGCTTTGTCAATTACATAAGCCGGATTTTTGTTTATTTCTGAGCCGTGGGTTAGAATAAATCAAATTCCCTCCAATTTTTTCTCTAAGTTAAATTTGAAGTTGTTTGCTGATGTCCTGTGGTGTTTATGGACTGATGTATATAGTCCTACAGTAGTCTCTTCGACTATTCAACAAGTGGCTTTTTCAATAGTTGTGGAAAATCAATCTCTTTTCTTTTCTGCTGTTTATGCGGCATCTACCAATTATATTGCTGGAAGGCAATTATGGAGTGATTTAACTAATCTTCATAGAGATCACTCTGATCCTTGGGGTTTTATTGGTGATTTTAATGCAGTTTTGCGTGCTCATGAGCATAGAGGTAAGGGGTTCCCCTCAGCTATTTCCTATGATGAGTTCTCCTCTTGGTATGACGTAAATCATTTGGTTCATATTCCTACGAGAGGATCACAATATACCTGGTCGAATGGTAGGGTTGGAAGTAATTACATTGAGAAGAGACTTGATAGATCCATTTGCAATGAAGCTTGGCTCAATTTTTGGGATAGTGTGGACTTTTGTACTCTTACTAGAAGTATGTCTGATCATTTTCCTCTCCTCTTGCTTATGAAAAAGGAGACATCTCAGAAACGCTCTTCATTTAAATTTATGAAAATGTGGGCTCAACATTCTGACTGTAAGAGGGTTGTCTCTGAGGCCTGGCAAAGTCCTGTTGTTGGTTGCCACATGCATGTTTTATCCCAGAAGTTGAAAACCTTGAAGACAAAGCTTTAAGACTGGAATACTACTGTTTTTGGCAACATTTTTGATAATGTCAAAGAAGCTTTAGCCAAACTTGATAATATCCAAAATCAAATTAATTATCATGGAGGTTTTGATTCTCTTCTCTCCCTAGAGAAGGAGGCTCAAACTAAATTTGAAGAATCTTATTGGAAGGAGAAATCCAGAGTTAACTGGCACAACTTTGGAGATAGAAATACTGCCTTTTTTTTTATAGAATGACCGAGATTAATAGTGCTACCAAAATAATTTCTGTTAAGAAGAATGGGGATAATATTCTTTCAGATGCAGTTGATATTGAAAATCATATCATGAATTATTATCAAAATCTATTTTCTGTTAACAATGATTGTCGTCCTAATGGTCTTATTCAGGAAGTTATCCCTTGTTTAGTCTCGGATAGGGACAATGTGATGCTCACTAGTCTTCCCTCTTTGGATGAGGTTAAGAATGCAGTATTTTCTCTTAATGGGGACGGGCCCCTGGTCCTGAAGGATTTGGTGGTTTCTTTTTCCAACAGTTCTGGGACATTGTTGCACATGATGTTTATAATGTTGTCCTACAATTTTTTCAACAAGGCTGGATGCTTCCTAATTTTAATTCTAATATAGTCGCTCTAATTCCTAAAGATAAGGGAGCTAATAGAGTTGATCAATATAGACCTATTGCTCTAGCTAATTTTAAATTTAAAATGATTACTAAAGTTATAGCTGATAGACTTGCTATCGTTGCTCCTAATATTATTTCAAATAATCAGAGGGGATTTGTGAAAGGTAGAAATATTTCTGACTGTATTTGCACTGCCTCGAATCTATTAATTTGCTTCAAAAAAAAGCTTTTGGTGGTCAATTAGCTCTGAAAATTGACATCAAAAAAGCATTTGACACTATAGATTGGAACTTCTTAATTCAAGTGCTGGCTGCTTTTGGTTTCAAGAATAAATTTTGCTCCTGGATTAATATTATCCTTCATCTGGCCAAACTTTCTTTCTCTATTAATGGTTCTGCTGTTGGCTTCTTTGGATGTAAGAGGGGTGTTAGACAAGGTGACCCCTTGTCCCCTCTTCTGTTCTGTTTGGCTGAAGATGTTCTTAGTACACGTATCTCCAAGCTTGTTGATGATGGAAAACTTCAGCTTATGGTTGGCCCCAGAGGCTTTCGTATGCCAAGCCATGTTTTATATGCAGATATTATCATGATTTTCTGTCGGGCTACCAAAAAGAGTCTTACTAGTTTGTTGGATCTCTTCTACTCTTATGAGCAAGTCTCTGGTCAAGTGATAAGTAAGGAGACATCTAAATTTTATACTGGCAACATTTCCATTACCTGCGTCATGGCCATCTCTAATTCTCTTGATTTTCTCAAGGTGTTATTCCTTTTAATTATCTTGGTGTCCCACTTTTCAAAGGCAAGCCTCGTAGGAATCACTTACTCTCTATTGCTCATAGATTAAAGGCTAGTCTGTCCTCGTGGAAAGGATCTCTTTTATCTATCATGGGTAGAGTTCAACTTGTTAATTATGTTATTCTTAGCATGATGGTCTACAACTTTCGCATTTATGCTTGGCCGGCTATTCTTCTCAATATGGTGAATTTTGGACTAGAAATTTTGTGTGGTCTGGTGATATTAATACTAGGAAAATTGTTACTGTGGCCTGGAGTAAGGTGTGCAAGCCTTTTCAGGAAGGCGGTTTGGGCCTCCGATCTATCAAAGCTATTAACAATGCTGGTATGCTGAAACTCGGTTGGAACTTCGTTTTTACTAATATGCAATGGGCTCTTCTTTTGAAAGCTAGAGTTTTTAAAAACAATAAGCCGGTGAGCTACCATGTTTCTTCGTCTATCTGGCTCGGGTTTAAATATCACATTTTTGATGTTTTTGAGCACTCGACTTGGAATCTTGGGAATGGTGGCAATATAAATTTCTGGACAAATACTTGGCTTTCTAGGCCTATTGTGGATATTATTGGGTCTAATCTTAACAAAGATTTAAAGGCTAGTATTAGTGATTTTATAGTCAACGGAAAATGGTCCATCCCTGCGGACCTTAGCTTTCATTCCCCCAACTTATTTCTGAAATTCAAGAGATTGTTATTCCTTTGGTTTGGTCTGAGGATCGGTTAATGTGGAATCATTCTGTATCTGGGGATTTGACCTTCAAAGAGTCTTTCCTTTTCCTTAATCCTCCAGGACAGGTGGTCCCTTGGACCAAGATTATTTGAAAGCCTTTTATAGGAAGATGCCAACTGATGATACCAACTGATGATCAATTTTGGCTTAGAGGTTGCACTGTTGTCTCTATTTGTAGCCTTTGTGGTAATGCTTTAGAGACTTCTCATCATCTCTTCCTATCTTGCCCTTTCGCTCATCATATTTGGAGTTTGCTTTAAAGTACCCTGGATATTCATATTGATACAACTTCTTTCAGAACATTTTAGCCATGACTTCTCATTGTTGGAGCCCTCAATTGCAGGATATTGTCTCTGCGGTTATTGTTAATATTTTTTGGATAAGTAATCTTGGGATCCCTTTACACTCGGCTATCAATTTAATCCTCTCGAATATTGCTTTAGCTGGGAATGCTACTAAATCTTCATTGGTAACTATAGAAGCTCTGCTAACATCAAAGAGGTTAATTGAATCCCCCCTGCTCCCTACATGATCAAGTGCAATACCGATGGCGCTGCTATAAGGGTTGTCCGGGACATTGCCGCTTGTGGTGGTATTTTGAGAGACAGACGTGTTACCATTCTTGGCAGCTTTTCAGCCTCAATTGGTAACAGTTATGCTCTTCATGCCGAAATTATTGGGGCGATGCTGGCTATAGAGATTGCTTTTGATAAAGGTTGGAATGTGATTCCCAGTTAGTGGTTTCCGCCTTCAAAAATTGCGATATAGTTCCTTGGAAGCTTAGAAATAGATGGAAAAATTGCTTATACTTGACGAGACAAATGATCTTCGTTTGCTCTCACATCTTTAGAGAAGCTAACACTTGTGCTGATAAGCTTGATGGGTATGGCACTACCACAAGTGGCTTTATCTGGTTGGATCTTCCCCCTAGCTTCTGTTTTTGGTGTGTTACAAATGATTGTTAGTGACTCTGGTGCCAACCTAGTAGGATGAGAGTCACAATAGTGATGCTTTTGCATGCCAATTGCAAATGTTGTTGGACTAGACTCCTTTTAATAGGTTTGTTAGCTTTTCCATTTGGATGTAATACTGCTTTGCTCATGGGTATTGGCCTAGTCCCCCCATGTCGTGTATATTTTTTACCTTTTTTCAATAAATTGTTGGGGGAGTACTATTTTTCCTTCTTGATGTTTTTTTCCCTAAGGAGGGTTTTGCATCAGAAGGTTTTAACGAGACTCCATAACTCTTTCTTAAAGAAAAACGTTTTATCCTGTTTGATCCTTGTAGTATTTCTGAATTTCTAAATTGCGATATAGTTCCTTGGAAGCTTAGAAATAGATGAAAAAATTGCTTATACTTGACGAGACAAATGATCTTCGTTTGCTCTCACATCTTTAGAGAAGCTAACACTTGTGCTGATAAGCTTGCTAGGTTTGGCACTACCACAAGTGGCTTTGTCTGGTGGGATCTTCCTCCTAGCTTCATTGCTGAGGACTTCTTCAGAAATAGGTTGGGTTTGCCTAGCTATAGGTTCTACTGATTTTTTATTCGATGGCTTCAATCTCTTTCTGGCCTTTTGTTTTTGGTGTGTTGCAAATGATTGTTAGTGACTCTGGTGCCAACCTGGTGGGGTTGAGAGTCACTATAGTGATGCTTTTGCATTCCAATTGCAAATGTTGCAGGACTAGACTCCTTTTAACAGGTTTGTTAGCTTTTCCATTTGGATGTAATGCTGCTTTGCTCAAGGGTATTGGCCTAGTCCCCCCATGTCGTGTATATTTTGTAACATCCCCTAACTTGCTAGTTTGGTTTATTCGAATTAGCGGAAAAGATTAAAGCGAATCGTAGGCTAAATGGAAATTTTAGTACAAGAGGATTATTATCTTTTGCTTTATTGGGTATGACTTAAATGAAAGAGTATCAATGATATAAATAATTTATTGGTTATGCATAATTGGTACATTATGTTCAGTAAATGAATTATAGAATAATGGTTGGGTTATAGTAGCTTAACTGAGAGTGAAGGGGGGAAGGGCGATTTAGTCATTTTCCTATCATTAAATAAACCCCAGCTGAACACCCCCCCACACAACACCATTTCATTTCCAGCATTTCAGCAAAAGAGAGGTTGAGAGAGGGAAAGGAAGAGCTGGCGAGAGGGAGAGAAGAAAAGAGAGGAAGAGAAATTCTGGATGCATGTTTGAGGTGATTGCACCATCTTGATCCCCACACTCTCCTCTTCCAACTGATATAATTTTTATAATCAACATCCTCCTCCTCACTCATTCACCATTTTCGACCCACAAAGCTTCATAGAGCAAAAATGGAGTTGTGGTGCTTCTAGTGGCTTGCATGTCATCTTAGAGCTAGAATAGAACCTTGGGAGACCTCACCTTGCTGTTTGAAGTAATGAGGGAAGAGGGTCAGTAGCTCAACTTGCTGGGATTCGAATTGGAGAGGGCGTGGAGTTCGTGAGAGCGAGAAGGACCGTTACGGAGTAAGTTCATGTTAAAATATGATTCGTAGTCGCTTATTAGGGCTACCTCAGGAAAAAAATCAGAAATGTAATAAGTAGTCGCTTATTAGGGCTACAAGTTACGAGTAAAATATCATGTATTCACGTGGTCGCTTATTCGGGCCACGAGTTCAGATTCAAGTATAACAAACCGTTAGAGTTGGTCAGGGGTCTCGATAGGACTCACTGAGATAATGTTTATCTCACCCTTCATATTTGTGGTTTTTACAGAGAAACAGGGGAAGGCAAAGGCGACAAAGCATGGATAGCTGGTGTGACTCGAGGAGTCCGAAAGTCTATGTTTCTTGTTTTAGGCCCTTGCCCTTTTGTAGTACTTTTGTTATCGGTTGTATAACTATCATGTATAAGTTATAAATCGTTTCCGCTACTTTATGTTTTGAGTATTGAACACCAGGATTATGTACAAGTCTTAGGTTTTGAAACTTAAGCATTTTCAGGAAGTTTATGAGGTTCAGAGAACCATTTGATATTCATTATCGAAAGTTTTAGACGTGTTCAATATTTCATTAACAGGAAGTTACTCTGATGTATGCCATTTAGTGCATTTCGGTGATTCTATATGTTAGAATTTATCGGGGTGTTACATTATGGTATCAGAGCAGTTCGACCTAGTCGGGCTTAGATTAGTTAGGGTGGTTTTGTCCCTTGAGTAACTCTGCCATTATGCTTCTTATGATGCTAAGAGACATTGAGACTGATCAACTTAATACTTGGTGTATTATTTGCAGAATTATGGCAGGAGGATCAAGGAACACCCCACCAATCGATCCACATGCTGCTTGGATGCAAGGCATGATGGAAAGACAACAAAAGATGCTGGAAGATATGGTAGCATTGCAGCAGAATGCTCAAGTTCAACCTCAGCAGGCCCCAGAGCCGCAAGTTAACCCCAGGCAAGTTTATTCAGAATTCCTGAAGATGAAGCCATCTGAGTTCAAAGGAGGGCCGGTTGTCATGGAAGCCCAGCATTGGCTGGATGATATAGAAAAGATTTTTCTGACTATGCAAGTTACGGATGAGGATAAGTTAAGGTTGGCATCCCATATGCTGAAAGGGGAGGCTCACAACTGGTGGACTAATGTTAAGGCTATGATGGTGACTATGGGTACTCCCCAGACTTGGGAGCATTTCAGACAAGTTTTTTTGGAGCAGTTCTTTCCAACGGCAATGAGGTTCGAAAAGGAGAATGAGTTTTTAACTCTCACTCAAGGAAGTCTAACGGTGGGTCAGTACTCCGCCAAGTTTGAAGAGTTGTATCAATTCTTCGGATTGGCTGGTTATGCCCCCAATGACAAGTGGAAGACCGATAGGTACAAGTATGGGTTAAGGGAAGACATTGCTCAGAGTCTAAGTTCCTTTGCATATACCAATTATGCGGCCATGGTTCAGCAAGCTCATATAGCCGAAAGTGATTTGAAGAGGTTGTATGCCAGTAGAAAAGTATTCAATCAGAGTAAGAAGAATGTTGGATCATCCAACAATCAAATGGGTCCTAGGTACAACTCCAACAAAGGGAAGCAGATTCAGTCGTCCAATTCACCAAGGTTCAGTGCATGCTCCAACTATGGAAGGTACCATCAGGGTAAGTGTCAAGTGGGATCGACTCAGTGCTACTACTGCAAGAAGGAGGGACATTATGCTGCTAATTGCCCAAAGAAGAGAGGTCAAGAAGAAGGTTCCACTACAACCCATGGGAGGGTTTACACTTTGGACGCCCAGAAGGTCACACCGTCAGATAATCTACTAAAGGGTATGGGATCTCTTTTTAATAACTCCGTTAGTATTTTATATGATTCAGGTGCGACCCATTGTTTTATATCTCAAGTTTGTGTCGAACGGTTGGGATTGGCTTTAACTCCTTTGCCTCAACCAATCTCCATTAAGACTGCTGCTGAAGGTAGTATTCAGACCCAAGCGATATGTGAAAATTGTCTTCTATCCATTGGAGACAGGAATTTTGTGGTAGACTTCATTTGTTTACCAATGAAGGGCATGTACGTCGTCTTAGGAATGAGTTGGATGACGGCCAACCATGTAACTATAGATTGCTTCCATCGAACTATCGGTTTCGCCTCCGAGTCAGTCGAGCTACAACCGCCCAATTCTGAAGCTGTTATTTCTTTCACTTCGGCCAGTAACTATCTGTTCCAAGGCGCAGAAGCTTATGTCATGATGCTGTCTGCATCCACTGAGACAGGTCAGGATTTATCTTCTGTGCAAGTTGTTAATGAATTTCTTGATGTGTTTCCCGATGAAGTTCCTTCGTTTCCTCCGGATCGTGAGGTGGAATTTTCTATAGAGTTGGTTCCAGGCACCGAACCTATTTCTATAGCCCCGTATAGAATGTCGCCGTTAGAGTTGAGAGAATTGAAAGTTCAACTGGAAGAGCTAATTTCCAAACGGTTCATCCGGCCGAGTGCCTCACCATGGGGTGCTCCAGTGCTGCTTGTCAAGAAGAAGGACGGAAGTATGAGATTGTGTATCGATTATCGTCAGTTGAATAAGGTGACTATCAAGAACAAGTACCCTCTACCGAGAATTGATGATTTACTGGATCAGTTGAGGGGAGCCTCTGTATTTTCAAAGATTGATTTGAGGTCCGGCTATCACCAAATCAGGGTTCGAGCTTTGGACGTTCCGAAGACCGCTTTCCGTACGAGGTATGGACACTATGAATTTGTAGTGGTGCCCTTCGGTTTGACCAATGCTCCAGCCGTATTTATGGATTATATGAATCGGATTTTCAATCCGTATCTGGATAAGTTCGTGGTAGTTTTCATTGACGACATCTTGGTATTCTCTAAGACGATTGAAGAGCATGTGCAACATCTCCGAATTGTTCTGAACGTACTTCGAGAAAAGAAGTTGTATGCTAAGCCGTCCAAATGTGATTTTTGGATGCCCGAAGTTAAGTTTCTGGGTCATGTGATATCTAGGGCAGGTGTTGCAGTGGATCCCAGTAAGATCGAAGCTGTGGTAGATTGGGAACAGCCGTCTACAGTTACTGAGGTAAGAAGTTTCCTGGGATTAGCTGGGTATTATCGAAGATTCATTCAAGGATTTTCCCAGCTGGTTCTTCTACTCACGCGATTAACTCGCAAGGGTCAGCCGTTTGTTTGGAACTCAGACTGTGAAAATTGTTTCATGGAATTGAAGGGTCGTTTGACTTCTGCACCCATCCTGATTCTTCCAGATCCGTCCGTAGGATTCCAAATCTATTGCGACGCCTCTGGTAAGGGTTTGGGATGTGTCCTGATGCAGAATCAACAAGTAGTTGCCTATGCCTCCAGACAGTTGAAGCCGCATGAAGAGAATTACCCAACTCATGATTTAGAGTTGGCGGCGATTGTGTTTGCCCTAAATATTTGGAGAAATTACCTGTATGGGTCTCGTTTCGAAGTCTTTAGTGACCACAAGAGCCTTAAGTATTTGTTTGACCAAAAGGAGCTGAACAACAGACAGAGGAGATGGGTAGATTTCCTGAAAGATTATGATTTTGAATTGAAGTACCATCCTGGTAAGGCTAATTTTGTGGCCGATGCTTTAAGTAGAAAGTCTATCCATACGGCAGAATTAATGATGCATGAGATGTCCTTGTTGGAATCGTTCAGAGACCTTAATTTGAGAGTCAAGTCAAGAAGGAACAGGTTAGTGTTGAACCATATTCAGGTTTCAAGTTCCATGAGAAATCGGATTCGCTCAGCCCAAGAGGGTGATGTAGAACTGCAAGCACAGAAGAGGTTACCGAACTACACCGAAGACGGTGATGGCGTAATTTGTTTTGATGGTAGGGTCTGTGTGCCAAGTGATGAGGATGTAAAGAGGCAAGTTTTAGAGGAGGCTCACAAGAGTCGGTTCTCGGTACATCCTGGGTCTACCAAGATGTATCGAGATTTGAAGCAATTGTACTGGTGGCCGGGTATGAAAGTAGATATTGCAGAGTTTGTGTCTCGATGCTTGACTTGTCAAAGGGTTAAGATAGAGCACCAGAAGCCAGGTGGCCAGTTACAGCCGTTGAATGTACCTGAATGGAAATGGGAAAGCATATCTATGGATTTTGTCATGGGATTGCCACGGTCCCAAGCTGGAAATGATTCTATTTGGGTAGTGGTGGATCGCCTGACTAAGTCCGCCCATTTTATTCCAGTGCGTTCGAATCACAAGGTTGCTAGGTTAGCAGATGAGTATCTCAAGACTATTGTGAAGTTGCATGGAGTCCCTACAAATATCATCTGTGATCGAGATCCCAAGTTCACATCTCGATTTTGGAGAGCATTGAACATGGCGTTGGGAACAAAGGTGTGTGTTAGCACCGCTTACCATCCACAGACAGACGGGCAGACTGAAAGGACAATCCAAACGTTAGAGGATATGTTGAGGGCTTGTGTACTCGATAGTGGAGGCAGATGGGAGGATCATCTTCCATTGGTGGAGTTTTCATACAACAACAGTTACCATTCTAGTATCGGAATGGCTCCGTATGAAGCATTGTATGGAAGGAAGTGCAGAACACCATTGTGTTGGTGGGACGTAGGCGAGCAGAGATTGTTGGGACCGGATTTGGTTCGTGAGACTACAAAGAAGATCCGTCAGATAAGAGAAAGGATGAAAGCCGCGCAGAGTCGACAAAAGAGTTATGCGGATAAGAGAAGAAGGCCGTTAGAATTCGAGGATGGAGACCATGTCTTTTTGAGGCTTTCTCCAACCATTGGGACCGGTATCGCTTTGCGAGCGAAGAAGCTCAGTCCTCGGTATGTCGGACCCTTCCAGATTATCGAGCGAGTTGGGCCGGTAGCGTATCGCATTGCATTACCTCCAGAATTGTCCAGATTACTTGATGTGTTTCATGTATCGCAGTTAAGGAAGTATATTCATGATCCGAATCAACCATTGAGTTATGAAGCGATCGACATCAAACCGGATTTATCTTATCAGCCTACTCCAATCAGGATCATCGAACGTGGCGAGAAAACGCTCCGAACGAGATCAATTCCTATTGTCAAGGTGCTTTGGGACGGTGCCGCACTCGACGAAGCGACATGGGAAGTAGAGGAGATCATGCGGGTGAAATATCCCTATCTGTTCAACTGAGGTATGTTTTGTCAATTTTGAGGACAAAATTTTAAAAGTTGGGGTGATTGTAACATCCCCTAACTTGCTAGTTTGGTTTATTCGAATTAGCGGAAAAGATTAAAGCGAATCGTAGGCTAAATGGAAATTTTAGTACAAGAGGATTATTATCTTTTGCTTTATTGGGTATGACTTAAATGAAAGAGTATCAATGATATAAATAATTTATTGGTTATGCATAATTGGTACATTATGTTCAGTAAATGAATTATAGAATAATGGTTGGGTTATAGTAGCTTAAGTGAGAGTGAAGGGGGGGAAGGGCGATTTAGTCATTTTCCTATCATTAAATAAACCCCAACTGAACACCCCCCCACACAACACCATTTCATTTCCAGCATTTCAGCAAAAGAGAGGTTGAGAGAGGGAAAGGAAGAGCTGGCGAGAGGGAGAGAAGAAAAGAGAGGAAGAGAAATTCTGGATGCATGTTTGAGGTGATTGCACCATCTTGATCCCCACACTCTCCTCTTCCAACTGATATAATTTTTATAATCAACATCCTCCTCCTCACTCATTCACCATTTTCGACCCACAAGGCTTCATAGAGCAAAAATGGAGTTGTAGTGCTTCTAGTGGCTTGCATGTCATCTTAGAGCTAGAATAGAACCTTGGGAGACCTCACCTTGCTGTTTGAAGTAATGAGGGAAGAGGGTCAGTAGCTCAACTTGCTGGGATTCGAATTGGAGAGGGCGTGGAGTTCGTGAGAGCGAGAAGGACTGTTACGGAGTAAGTTCATGTTAAAATATGATTCGTAGTCGCTTATTAGGGCTACCTCAGGAAAAAAATCAGAAATTTAATAAGTAGTCGCTTATTAGGGCTACAAGTTACGAGTAAAATATCATGTATTCACGTGGTCGCTTATTCGGGCCACGAGTTCAGATTCAAGTATAACAAACCGTTAGAGTTGGTCAGGGGTCTCGATAGGACTCACTGAGATAATGTTTATCTCACCCTTCATATTTGTGGTTTTTACAGAGAAACGGGGGAAGGCAAAGGCGACAAAGCATGGATAGCTGGTGTGACTCGAGGAGTCCGAAATTCTATGTTTCTTGTTTTAGGCCCTTGCCCTTTTGTAGTACTTTTGTTATCGGTTGTATAACTATCATGTATAAGTTATAAATCGTTTCCGCTACTTTATGTTTTGAGTATTGAACACCAGGATTATGTACAAGTCTTAGGTTTTGAAACGTAAGCATTTTCAGGAAGTTTATGAGGTTCAGAGAACCATTTGATATTCATTATCGAAAGTTTTAGACGTGTTCAATATTTCATTAACAGGAAGTTACTCTGATGTATGCCATTTAGTGCATTTCGGTGATTCTATATATTAGAATTTATCGGGGTGTTACATATTTTTTACCTTTTTTCAACAAATTGTTAGGGGAGTACTCTTTTCTTTCTTGATGTTTTTTCCCTAAGGAGGGTTTTGCATCAGAAGGTTTTAACGAGGCTCCATAACTCTTTCTTAAAAAAACGTTTTATCTAGTTTGATCCTTGTAATATGTAAAATATTTGATTCCAGTTTGATCCTTTCGTCGGGTGAACCCGTCTTGAAGACATCGCTCACCTCCTAGAAGGCACCTCATCTACCGATCCCCGCCTCGACGAAGGGGGTCAAGGAGGGGCTCAAATGCCACCAAGGACACCGCCCTCCACGACCGATCCCACATATTGACCAGAAGAGTCCTCGTACCAAGAATCCTCATATGACCCATCCGGGTCACCCACCTGATCAAGAAGCAGATCATTTGATCAGTATGCCTGTCCTCATCATATAAGAAGCGTTCACCAGAAGGACGTCATCACCACAGGTACTCTCCAGAGCGACGTGGTCATCGAGGTCGATGCTTTGAGGATCAACCACCTCGGGGAGAAACGAGTGACATGAGGATGGGACCCTTTACCCGAGACATTGACGAGTATCCCATACCTCGTACCCTTGAAAAAACCCCGTCAGACTTGAGAATGTACAACGGTGTGAAAGACCTCGATGCCCACCTGAGATATTTCAGTTTGATGATGCAGTACAGGGGAGCACGGACCAGTGAAGTGCAAGATCTCCCCCTTAACTCTGGAGGGGCCGGCCTTAGAATGGTTCACGAAGCGGAGGCCGAACACCATCTCATCCTGGGAGCAACTAGCCAGAGTTTTCTCTGCCCGTTTCACAGCTTCAAGGGTGAAACCCAAATCACACGCGATCCTGAAAGCGATCAGACAAGAACCTACTGAGACCCTCTGCGACTATGTGGAGCGGTTTAACATGGAGGCTGCCAACGTAAGGGGATTAGAAGACGATATGAGACTATGGTTCCTTCGGGACGGGCTTCATATTGGCAGTTTGTTTGAAATTGAAGTGGGCGTGAACGAACCGCCCGATTTGTAAACCTTCCTCTGCAGGTCTCAGAGATTCATGAACTATGCAGAAAGGACGATAGCGACGCAAGCCGTCGCGGGAGGAACGACCAAGGAACCCCAAGGGGAGCGTGACCATAGATTGAGAAGGGATCAAGGAGGCCGATCAAGGGACTTCATACACAAAAAGTTCTCAGATCGCACTAAGCTGAACACATCCTACTCTCAGATTCTGTCTGAATGTGCAAATACAGAATTCAGGGACATGAATAGACCTGAACCACTTGTTCTCAAAGAAGGGCAGTGCCCGTCCCGTAAATATTGTCGATATCACCGTAGTAACGGGCATGACACCAACAACTGCATTGCCCTCAAAGACGACATAGAGGAATTGATTAGAAAGGGTAATCTTACCCAATACGTGAAGAAGGGACGGACATACGAACAAGATGATAAGGATGAGGAAGAACTAGACACCAGAAAATCTAAAGGACGACAAGTCGCCATGGTGATCACCGAAGGATGCCCTATTGATGGAAGAGAAACGAACAAATCCATGAAAAGAAGATGGAAAGAAATCTTGAGCGTCGCTTCGACATCCATCCCCAGGGTTCTCTCAAAGAGACCGCCCATATCCTTCGGGAACGAGGATTTGCTCGATGGAAAGCTAAACAAGCAAGTTCCACTACTAGTAGTCGTTGTAATGGCCAATGTGGAGGTAAGGAGGATTTTGATCGACCAAGGGAGTTCAGCTGACATCATCTTTGAAGATCTCCTCGACGTGTTGAAAATTTCTAGAGACGACTTAAGAACTTTGTCGGGGAACAGATTTGACAGGCTTCAATGGCTCGTCCACAACACCCCTTGGGCGCATCGAGTTGATGGTCACCTTTGGGGAAGACAACGCAGAAAAACCTTTGTGTAGGAAGGTGAAGACCGACTTCTTAGTACTCCCGTGCAAG
The DNA here is from genome assembly GCA_039519185.1 of Astragalus membranaceus. Taxonomy (NCBI): domain Eukaryota; kingdom Viridiplantae; phylum Streptophyta; class Magnoliopsida; order Fabales; family Fabaceae; genus Astragalus; species Astragalus membranaceus. The sequence continues at coordinate 102,077,986 of CM076848.1, read as the reverse complement.
TCAGTGTACCAGTGTATAATCGGTCGACCAACCTTAGGAAGACTTGAGGCAGTTGCCTCGACCGTCCATCTTAAGATGAAGTTCTACTCCCACGAAGGCGAAGTGATTTTGTTATATGTGTAAGTATACACAGTCACACAAGTAATATAGTAGAAAATACAGATCGAACCCACAGGGATTGTATTTAATTTATAGTTGTTAAAACTTAGCAAATCAGTGAAGAAAATAAAAACATAATTTGAGAACAATCAAATAAGGGATTGGGTTGCACGAAATAAAAAGGGAAACCATACGCTGAAGACTAGTTGGATTGCTTTTCACTAAGTAATTTCTCTTCTATGTTAGTGCTATAACATCAGATGCTATAGCATTGACTGCTGTAGCATATGTTGCGTGCCTTTCAGTCACTTTCGCCAAGGTTTCGTTACAAGATCTTATGTCTAAGCTTCAAGTAAGTTCACCTCTGTATATTAAAGAACCCACAATATTTACTGTATGAACTAAGCCCTCCTAAGTCTAGGATTAGGCAAGGGTTGTTCTAAGTTTCCTTAAAACGACCGCTCACTCACATCACTCCTTGAGATCGAATCATGAACCACTTCTGAACCCTTGAATGTACTTGTTCTAGTTAGCTAATCCACTAATGGAAAAAAGGCATTTCATATCGGTTAAAATTGATATTTCATATCGGTTCCTGAACCGATGCCGAGAAAGGAGATATAAAAAATAGGGACATTTCATATCGGGTGCTGAACCGTTATGAAAATTTCTTCGTTTACAACTTTTTAAAACAATGAAGTCGCCACCAATATTTTTTATAAGGAAAATATTGAAGAAAAACCTTTTTGGAAAGCGAATGGCCTTTTGGAAACCGGAAAATTTGGGTTCGGGGGTCGGTTAGGCATGAGGAAGGTATTAGCACCCCACACCTCCTTTCTACCGAAAGGGAACCTTTAATTAAACGTGTGGTTTTAAGTGTTGATTTGGAAAATACTTAAATTTGCTTCTTTATTGAAAAGGGAATGAGAAGACTTAATGAAAATTTCTATTTTTGACGCTTGACGAGAGTTAGCCTCTCGCTCCTACGTATCTCCCGGTGCGATGGAGAATTCAAAGCTACGTAGTTCTTAGGTAGAAAATGTTTGTGTGTTGGTGTTTTTTAATATAGGGGTTTTAGGATTGTGTGATCTGTGTTGAAGGACCACTGGGGGTCTGAAGGGCCGCTGGGGGCTGAAGGAGCGCTGGGGCTCTAAAGGACCACAGTTCACTTATCCTAAAACGATGATTAACCCGGCCGTACGATCGACTTAATCCCCTACTTTGAAAACAAGATTTTTGATTTTTGAAATGAAAGAGGTGTGTTTGTATATTTTTTTAATTTTAGAAGTTGTTTATTTTTGCGCTTGACAGGGGCGTGGCCCTGCTCCTACGTATCTCCGGGTGGAGAATCAAAGACGACGTAGTTCTAGGTTCTTTTGAAAATAATTGTTTGAAAACTTATTGTGAAAATGATTTTTATTTGTTATGCTTGACGGGATGTGACCCGCTCCTACGTATCTCCCGGTGCGATGGAGAATTCAAAGCTTACGTAGTTCTCCTTTGTCTTTTTGAAAAGTTTTTGTTTTTTATCTTTTTTTTTTAGTGAGTTTTTGAAATAGGACGAGCATTAGCAAATGATTAAACTAGCAGAGGCTATGATGAATCACTACTAAATACTCAAAAAAGAGAGTTGTACCGCTAGTCAAACGAACAAAGGTTCTGATGGACAATTGATAACAACTCGTTTTTATTATCTTTTTTGAAAGTGATTTTCGAAAGAGATTGATTTGCACGATGATCAAACTAACAAAGGTTATGATGGATCATCGTTTATTATTCTTATGAGAAAAGGACATTGCCACTAATAGCTAAACGAACAAAGGCGCTGATGAGCTACTAGCAACAATGGGTTTGAAAATGATTCTTTTTGTTTGTTTTATGAAAATGATTTGTTTATGGTTGCGAAAAGGATTTTTATTTGTTGCGCTTGACGAGAACGTGACTCGCTCCTACGTATCCCAAATGGGAATCAAAGCGACGTAGTTCTAATGGAAATGTTTTTGAAAGGGTTAGGAAAGGGGAAGAACTTTCATAATGATCAAGCAAGCAAAGGCTTTGAGTGATCATTACTAATAACTCTTGATGGCGTTCATGACAATCAAACAAGCCAAGGCTTTGAGTGATAGTCACTAATAACTTGCATTAGTTAGAAAAGAGTTTGAAAGATTTTTGGAAAAAGGGTGAAGTTATATTATCAATGATTGGTTACAGAGTTCCAACACATTCAATAATCAAGGAATCATGCATATGTTAAATGTTAGCTAAGACTAAACATGCCAATACGATCAAAAGATCCACTTATCAAGGATGCAAGGTAAAGTTCTCAAAACAAATGTGTGTGTGTGTAGGAAGGAGTGTATTTACCCTAATGACTCTATGCTACAACAAGCAAGTAGGCTTACGTCTTCATTAGGAGGTCATACAAGTGGAGGGAATGGCACACAATTGAATCAAGACATTTAAGTAGCATCATGAACAAAAGAAATACAATTGATCATAAGCATAGGATATTCTTAGTTTAAAAGTGTAAGCATGTGGATATGAATGCACGGTTGGGTGATGATGCATGAGCATACAAGGAATGAATGAGCATTATTGAATGCAATTTTGTTTGATTTTGAAGTAATTGACATGGCATGAATGCATGAACATTTGGTTATTGAATGCAAGACATGATATTAATGAATGCATGAACATTTAAGAATGAATGCAAGGCATAACACTATTGAATGTATAACATACTTGTTTATGAATGTATGTATAGCATACAAGGATGCATAAACATGTGATAGAATAAAAGAATGCAAGATGCATAAGCATATAAGAATGCATGAACATGCGAGTATATGGGAGTACATGGGAGCATGAAAGTGTGTTGCATGGATGATGTAAATAAATGAAATGCAAAGCTTAAAAATGTTTTGGTAAGAAGTAGTAAAAAGTTAGAGTAAGGATGTAGTAAAAATGTTTTGATGAATGAAGGTAAAAATGTTTCAATGAATGAGGTAAAAACTCTTAGTAAAAACTTAATGAAGAGGTAAAAGTAAAATGGTAAAATCTTTTTATGTTTTTGGTGAATAGTTAATGAATAGGTAAAAACCAAAGTGGTAAAATCTTTTTAGGTTTTTTTGGTAAAAAGTTAATGAAGTGGTAAAGACCAAAATGGTAAAATATTTTTATGTCTTTTGGTAAAAAGTTAATGAAGTGGTAAAGTAAAATGGTAAAAAGTAAACAAACACAATTGCATAACTTGCACTTGCCCAAACACAATCAAAATGACAATTTTCAAGCAATCAAAGAGGGCAAAAATAGGCCTTATGGCCGAATGCATAGCAAGGAAAACTCAAGCACGAATTTCATCATGTTCTTGCAACCAAATCACATCAATGAGCATATGAACATAAACCCTAGGATCTACCCATACATTTGATGCTCAAACAATTGTCATTCCATCATTTATTTCAACTCAAAATCAAAGGAAATGCAAGAACATTAAAAACCCTAATTTCTACCTATGAACCTAAAAGCATAGTTGGCTAGATCCACTTTTTTATTTAACTTAAACACCATAAATGAACAAAGAAATGCATGAACCACTAAAAACACTACATGGCCGAAACCTTTTTTGAAAGAAAGTGATGTTTTATTTCATGAACTTTAGTGAAAAATGTGTAAAAATGCAAGGGAAATTAATCAAGTAGAAGAACAACTCCTTCAAGGCCAAGGACCCATCTCAAACACCCAAGGCTCCCTAAGTCCTTGTCAAAATGTTTGAAACGGATCCTCAAGGCGACAACAACAAGCAATCAAGAAGGAGTTGGGAGTAGAAGAGAGATTATGCAAGAAAAACTAAATATGAGATGCAAGGTTTCAAGGCTTACCTCAAAATCACAAAGAAATGAAGAAGGAGATGATATAGACTCAAAATGAACTTGGATCTACCCTTGAACCCACAAAGATTGCTATCTCTTAACAATTTGATGATGCCACCTTGAAGAGAATGGAAGGAATGATGATGATCTAGCAAGAAATGGAAGATTTGATGGTGAAAGATTGAAGGATGAAGTGAGGGAGTGAGAGAGATTTCGTGGAAGAGAGGAAGAGGGAGAAGTTCTTGGTGTGCTAGGGTGAAAATGAGGCCTCCTCCTTGTTATTTTGGAGTGTAGGCTTATATATGGGTCTAGGTGAAAATAGGGTTAAGGGTAGAATGGGGATGGAATGTTCTATTTCAAGTAAGTTTGCATTTTCTAATGAAGAGGTGAGTGTGAGTGGGTGGGGTTATTTACCAAAGAGGGCATGCATCTTCATGAGAGTGAGTGAGAATTGCTGATATGCACCAAAGAAGAAGGTTTAAGGATGGTACAAGGCATATTCCTTCAAGATAAGGAATAATAGTACAATAGAAGAGTGTGGAAGAATTTTGTGAGAGGGAGAGAGAGAGGGGATTTCGAAATTGTGGGGGGGAGAGAGAGAGAGAATTTCGAAATTGTGGGGGGAGAGAGAGAGAGAGAGGAAAAAAAACTTGTTTTTGGTCTTTTGTCTTATTGACGACACTTCCTTTTTTTTTTGAGTTTTTGAATTTTGGGCATGGAAGTGAAGGTGCACCTATTAAAAAGTGTCACATATTTTTGAGCACCATAAAATATTCCCTCTAATTATTCATGACACTAAAAATTGTAATTTAATAATTGAGGAATATTTAATGGTCTTTTTTCATTTTTCTAAGCACTAAAATGGAGAAAATGCATTTTTAATTATTTTGGACTGGGACTTTCTTTCCAAAAATTATACAAAAATAATCCTTGGTAGAGTAACGTGTGTACCATGTCCTTGACCTGGTCTTGGTCCAAAAATAATTAATTTGCTTTTATTTAAATACCCGAAAATGCAAAAATATGCACTATATTATTTTCTGAAATTCCTAAAAATTGAGAAAAATATTTTTGACTTGGACGGACAAAATTGGGGTATGACAGTTCCTGAACGATGCCGAAAAAGGAGATATAAAAAATAGGGACATTTCATATCGGGTGCCGAACCGTTATGAAAATTTGTTTTCATATCGGTTAGCTGTATAACCGTTATGAAAAGCCAGTTTTTTATCAAATATAAGTGTATATTTGACATCGGTTTTATATGGGAACCGATATGAATACTAATTTTTAACATCGGTTTTCTATAGAACCGATATGAATACTAATTTTTAACATCGGTTTTCTATAGAACCGATATGGATACTAATTTTTAACATCGGTTTTCTATAGAACCGATATGAAATACTGATTTTTAACATCTGGTGAATTAAGAAAAGATGTTAAAACTGGAGGTTTTTAAAAAAAAATTGGTTTCTGCTCAGAGATGCTGCATGGACAAATGGTTTCTGCTCAAAGCTAGCGTGTGAATACAATTAAGAATATAGCAACACAAGATAGCATGCAAAAAGGAAAATCACATGAAGATATTTGACATAACACAAAATGCTGTGATTAGAACATCCTAACAGAAAGAAATTTCATCATTGGATAAAGCTAGCTTCTACAAGACAACAACACCATGAAGGAGAAATACACACAAGTTGGTAAGCCTCTGTACAAATACTACAGGTACAAGGAACAAAATAGTGAAAAGTGAAAACAATACACACAACTATCACAGCCAACTTCGAAATCCATCTGGAGCCAACTGAGTAATCCATTGACAGATTGCTTCAAATGGAAAGCAGTTGTAGCAGCCAAACGTGTCGAGAACAACCACTGCATAAGAAAACATGAATGTCATGCAAATTGAAACAATCAATCAATCAAGAAAACATGAATGTCATTGCATAAGAAAACATGAATGTAGTAGCATAAGAGTAGAAACTTTGAAGCTCCAAACAATCAATCAAGCTTGTAAGCCACAATCTATCACACCAGCACCCTAGGATAACTGATAACTCTAATTTATATAGAGTTATTTATACTTCAAAACGCAACAAATTGCTTTAAACTCAAGTACAAAGTGTGTTAAATATAGTAATATTAGTAAAATAACAACATTCTAGGAATTATGTGATGAATAAAGCATTTTGTATATATATATTGGTATGTTTGATGTGTTTGTTCAGTTTTCCTACAGATGATGCTTCTGCACTTAGTGCTTCTGCACTTAGTGCTTCTGTACTACAAATGCTTCTGCACTTAGTGCTTCTGCACCATCCTGCGCTGAAGATTTATAACCCCAAAATGGAAGCACCTCAAATCATACCTCTGCTCCAAAACTTCTATGACATCATGCTTTGTCACAATTCACATGGAGCACATGGCCACATGCATAAGGAGGCGCTCACCATAAACATCATCATGAAAGGCTATTCACCTAAAGACATATGGCCTTACATAATTGGACCTCTTCTTATGGAAATGTGCTGAACTCAATCTCCTTATCTAAAGATCAGAAAAGCAACCATGGTTAAGCCTCCTTAGGTTAACTTGGTTTTCAAGTAAACCCTCAAGCAAAGGACATCTCCAAGGCTATAAAAAGGGCTCCCACTTCTCACTTGAAGAGTATCGCATATCTCACTTGATAATATGTAGATCAAACACTTTACTTATATTTTAGTAGTTTCAATTCTTGCATTTTATTTACTAGTTAGTTGTAAGAAGGTGAGGAAGGAATTGACACCCTCTTCCTCCACTTCTTCATAGATAGACGAAGGAATCAGTGCTTCTGCACCAATCAGAATTCATGCAAAGGAACATCAATCTGTGTAACTTTTACCCTATTGATATCTTTTATATGATTCATGTTATCATGCTCCTTACAGATTCTCTCTATTATATAATGAATAACATGAGCTAAATTCCTTTAGTTGAGATGTTCTAAACTTATAATGATCTTTTGAGTAAGTTATTATGCTTTTAAGTGTCGTAGCATTTTGGGTCTTGTGTTATACTACATCCATCTTATTTTAAGGTTGATCTCTTACAATAAGTAGAGTTATATTCACAGACATAGTTTATAATTAGAAATCAAGACTAATAATGGTGAGTGTTTTAATAAAGGCTTTGTTAAACTTGTTTAATAAAGAAACTGTGTTAAAACCATGTTAAGTCCTAGTCATAAGATAACATAGTCCTTAGGGTGAAACAGTGGGAACTTCAAAGGCAGGAGTGAACTTATTTAGCAAGCCCAGACATGGGAAGCTTGTAACGAAACTCTGAAGAAAGTAGCTGACAAGCACACACTTATGCAACTGCACTCAATGCTACTGCACTTGATGCTTCTGCACTTGATGCTTCTGCATCATAGTGCTTCTGCATCACTAAAAGCATAGAAACTCTCAAAAGAAGCATTATCTAGTAAAGACATCTCAACTATCTTTCTCAACTGATTTCCTTCATCTTATTTTACATACTTGCATTCTATTTTCACTTAATTTAAAAACCCCAAAATTTGTGAGTAGAATAGTAGTACTAATTTATATGCTTTCTAAACACACACAAAGTTAATCCAATCCCTGTGGGTTCGACCTTTCTTATCATTATATTACTTGTTTGTGACTGTGTATACTTGCACATCTTTTCACACACCAATAACTTTCTAACCAATTTTCAAGTCTCTGATGCAACATGCAATCTTCACAAATGAGTTCCCAGCTACCCAAAAGAACATGCAAGTCGCATTTCACTCACTTGCAAGGCCTCAAAGTAGCTTCCCTACATTGTTTCTGTGCTGAAATTTCTCAGTGTAACAGCCAGGTTCTAACCCTTATAAATCCACGGTATCAAACTGTAAAACTCCAATTTATTTATCGAACCTCTAGCTTGTCATATTCTCCAGTTGAATACCAATTTACAGCTTAATTTGCTTCTCAAAAATTAAGATACAAGCACCCAAAGACAGCACCACCAATATTGTTTTAACAAGTTCAATATTGGCTTGTTAGTTGAAAGATATTTTTGTCTTTTAAAAAATAATATACTATCTCTCTTCTGTTTCTTTTCAGCTATTTGATTCCATGAATGGATAGAATTAGGCTCCATTGAATTTAACCATGATTTACCCTTATCTTTTAAAGAGTATGGAAATAGCTTAAGTCTAAATGCATCTTCACTAACACCAGGAATGATAAAGTTACTACATACTTCTAAAAACTATTTTAAATGCTCATGGGGATCCTCATGGAGAGATCCACCAAATTGAATGCAAGTATGTAAAATAAGATGAAGGAAAGATGGAAACTGGGAATTTAAACCCATGATGTTCCAAATGCTACAAACAATTGGTCAATTTGGTAGATCTCCCCATGAGGATCCCCATGAGCATTTAAAACAGTTTTTAGAAATATGTAGTAACTTTATCATTCCTAGTGTTGGTGAAGATGCATTTAGACTTAAACTATTTCCATATTCTTCGAAAGATAAGGCTAAATCATGGTTGAATTCATTAGAGACCAAGTCTATTCATTCATGGAATGAAATGGCTGAAAAGTTTTTAGCAAAATATTTTCCACCCATCAAAAATGCTAGAATGAGAAATGATATTACATCTTTTAGACAAAAAGAATTTGAATCATTGTTTGAAGCATGGGAAAGATGGAAAGAACTTTTAAGAAAATGTCCCCATCATGGTCTACCTATCATTATTCAAATGGAAACTTTTTACAATGGTTTAGAACCCCAAACCAGAATAATGCTTGATGCATCATCTGGGGGTGTGTTATTAAACTTATCTTATAATGAAGCATGTGAATTAATTGATAAAATTGCAACCAGTAGTTCTAGTTGGCCTACTGAGAGGGTAAGTGCCCAAAAGAAACCATCAGGGGTACATGAAATCAGTGATATATCAGCCCTATCTGCTCAGTTAGCCTCTCTGACAAACTTGTTTAAAAACTTCACTTCAACCAGTGCATCTGCACCTAGTGCAGCTGCACCAACTGAAAACACTGCAGCAGCCATAGAACAAACCCCCCCAGGAGACACAAGTTGTGTGTATTGTGGAGGAGGCCATTTGTATGAAGAATGTCCCAGCAACCCTGTCTCTGTCAATTTTGTAGGATATAACAGGAATAACAACCCTTACTCTAACACCTATAACCCTGGCTGGAAGAACCACCCAAATTTTAGATGGAACAATACTGGTGCATCTGCACCTAGTACTTCTGCACCAGCCACACCACTAAAATTTCATTCTCAGAACAACCAAAGACAACAACCACCTGCCACTGATAACTCCTTAACAGCCTTGTTCAAGTCTTTCATTAGTGAAACCAGAACAGCTAGGCAAGCACAAGATGCCACTATAAAAAATTTAGAGAATCAGGTGGGACAGTTAGCAACAGCTCTGTATCAAAGACCAACAGGTACATTACCATCAAATACAGAAGCTACCACAGCCCACAGGCCAGGAAAGGAGCAGGTGAAGGCCATTGCTCTAAGAAGTGGAAAAGATCTTGCAGATCCAGGTGAAGATCAAGGTGAAGGTAAGGGAGAAAAAAATAAAAATAAAAAAAATACTCATGGTGCAGAAGCACCAGATGCATCTGCATCTCCTGAAGTTCCAATTCCAGGGTTAGTTCCTGAATACCCTCCTCCTCCTTATCCTCAAAGATTAAAAAAAGAACATGAGGAGAAGCAATTCAGTAAGTTTCTTGAGATTTTAAAACAAATACACATCAATGTTCCCTTAGTTGAAGCACTTCATCAAATGCCTAATTATGCTAAATTTATGAAGGATGTGCTTTCAAAAAGAAGAAGATTAGGGGATTTTGAAACAGTTGCTATGTGTAACACCCCGGTATTTTTAACATGTAAGAACACCCAGGTGAACCAAAGTATAAAAATCAGAGATAATATTTCCTGCTCAGACGCTGAATACCACAACAAACTTTTGCTGAAATATAACATAACCGTCTTATACACAAAAAAGACTATACGGTACTCAGACCATAAACTGTCAGCAACTATGGTAGTCAGAGTCATACAAGAAAGCGGAATGAAAGATAACAATAACACTAATGCCATAGTGCAGTGATACATAGACAACAGAAGGAAAATAAACTTGGACATAAAGCTAAGTCATCATCCTTCACTCGGGGCCACCTACTCGTGCCTCTGAGGTTTCTTCTGTCCCTGTTTATCTGTAAAACAACAACATTTAAACAGTGAGATACAATCTCAGTGAGTTCTACCGAGACCCCTACTAACACTCTCGGTTCATTTAAAACATTTTTATGATTTGACACGGCACCGACCGCAATCCACTTGCTAATCCCGGTATACCATACAATAAGGCTTCGATTTAGTAGGACACCGACTGCAATCCACTTGCGTTTCCCGGTGAACTAGCACTCTAGGCCTTTCTACATACCACCGGCCGCAAACCTTGCATCTTCCGGCGAACGTAGTACAATAACTTTTAACACAACACCGGCCGCAAACCTTCCATCTTCCGGTGAACGTAGTACAATAACTTTTAACACAACACCGGCCGCAAACCTTGCATCTTCCGGTGAACGTAGTACAATAACTTTTAACACAAACACCGGCCGCAAACCTTGCATCTTCCGGTGAACCCCATAACCAATAGTGTCTCCTAATGGCACGGAGCCTAGGGTAAGGGTTCATGACTACCCCGCTTAGTATGTCAACATGGGTCGTCACCCAAACTCGATATAATATATATATCTACAATCATATGAACATTTAGTTCATTAAATTATACTTTACCACATAGGACTCATAGTCCATTTGTTATCAATAAAACATATCCGCACACGTATGCTATTATTCGGTTTTTTTTTTGAAACGATTTAGACATCAAAAGCGTTTTGTAAAACCCTTTGTGACACACCCAAAATCATGGCATCATAAGCCTAATATCATTATATAAGGGTTAGGAAAGGATTAGGAAAGGTTTAGGATCGTAACGGAATCATTTTGGGCACTTTGAAAATTTTGGACAGAACTGGGCGCACGGGTCGTGCCCCTGGACGCACGGGTCGTGCTCCCTGTTTGACATTTTTAAACACTGAACCCGAACCAGGCGCACGGGTCGTGCGCCCTGGACGCACGGGTCGTGCGCATTTGACAGCATTGCCAAAATGCCCTGTTTCATGAAATTTTGCTTTCCGATTGATCCGAAACTTCCCCCGATCGATTCCTAACTCAAAAACAGACAGTACCAGACAATATACCAGTCCAATCAACATCAAACAATCAAGCAATTCAATCAAAAACTCAACGAATACGAATTTCATTAAAATGCGATATATTTCAAAATAACGTTTTCGACTCAAAATCTTTCGAAACTAAGTCACACAATTCATTTCAAAACGGAATAAGCCTAAACGTGAGTAAAACTCACCCTTGAAGCGAGAGCCGTTGCCGAGTCAAAATCACCGATATGACAAAATCACCGAATCGCTCCTAGCTTCGTTTCGAGCTTCCAATCGCGTTCAATCCGCTTCTAGCTTCAATCCTAAACTTAACCCAATCACCAACACAACTCATCAATCCTTGATTTCAACCCCTCTAAATTTCGTAGGTCACGAAAAGGGGGAAAAACCGGATGAAATCTTACCTAGCTCTTGGGTTATGATGAGGAGAGGGAGATGATGAAGATGATGAATTTTGGAGGGTTGGGCTTCACTCCTCTTCTTCCTTTCTCTTCTTCTTTCCTCTTCTTCTTTCTCTTTTCCTTCTCTTCTTTCCTTTCTCTTTTCTCTTCTTTTCTTCCTCTGTTTCTCTTCTCTCTCTCGTGGACCCTTCTTCCTTTTTATTCAACACACACTCACACACATATATTTAATTAATAAATGAGTGGTAGCGTGGTCTAATTACCGTATTGATCTTAATCCCTTATTTCGATTTCAAAACTTCCTCGATCCGTATTATTCGGTTAACGATCCTGTGACAGCCAATAATTAATTTTAGCACTCAATAATTTTACCAATTAAGTATCAAATTAATTCAATTGGGTTAACATCCAAATAATTCGATTAATTATTTTGAGGATGTTACATTCTCCCCAACTTGAAAGAATTTTGTCCTCAAAATTAGACATAACATACCTCAAGAGAACAAATACGGATACCGAGTCCGCATATCGTCCTCCAACTCCCAAGTAGCTTCTTCGACGGAAAAACCATCCCAAACCACCTTGACAATGGGAATTGACTTCGTCCATAGCGTCCTCGCGCCACGTTCCATGATGTAATTTGGATGAGGTTGGAAAGACAAGTCCGGTCGAAGGTCAATTGTTTCAAAATCTAACGGTTGACTTGGATCGGAAATGTACTTCCGCAACTGAGACACATGAAACACATCATGAAGATTTGACAATGGCGGAGGTAAAGCAATACGGTATGCAAGAGGCCTAACTTGTAACGCCCCAAAATAATTTAATTATTTATTTAATTAAATTATTTAAGGCTTACAATATTTATTTAATTTAATTAAATAATTCGAGTTTAAGTATTTTATTTTATTTTATTTTATTAGGAGATGGTGTCACTATTTAGGTGGTGCGAGCAAGGGCCCGTGATCCACAATTAGGCCCGTGGCCCATTGCTTAGTCAAGTAATTCGACTCTCAAGGGGTCCTTGAGGCTAGTTTTCATTTTGACTCAAGTGGAAAAAGAAAAAGAAAAGAAAGTAACGTAGAGAGAGTGAGAAGAGAAAGTTGCGAAGAGAAGGAGAGAAGAAGAGGAGAAGGGGCGAAGCTCAAAGAGAAGAGGAGGAGGCTCAATTGTGATTCGCATTTTTCCCTTGGAGCTTGGCTATCAAATTCGAATTTCACAAGGTTAGGGGGTCCTCTTTTTATCTTTAATGGCTTATGCGAATTGTAGTGCCTAGGGTTAGGTTCTAGGATAAATCATATGAATGAATTGTGTGTTGATTGAATTAATCGTAGTGTTGTAATATATGATCATGGATTGCCTATGTTGAAAATCGCATGAATTGATGTTTGAGTATTGCAAAATGTGAATTGTATGTCATATGTTTGAATATATGACTTGTTGACACTTGTGGTTGAAAATTGAGAATCATGGTGACCCTTAGTATCATATATGTAATTGGATGTTTTGGTGAATTTTAATTGGTAATTTAAAGTGAGAAAATTTCTGTTTGGATGCCCTATGCGCCTTAGGCGCCATATGGATTGTTGCTGAAAATTCTGTTTTGCGCCATGGTCATGGGCGCCAAGTGCCCAGCAGTGTGCTGCGCCAGTTTTCCAAAATTCTGTGTCACTGTGTTGCCTGTGTTGCTGTCCCTGTTGCCTGTGTTGCCTACTGTGTTCCCTGTGCTGCCAGTTTTGGCACTTGTTGCTTGTGTCATGGGCGCCAAGGGCCCCAAAGTTCTGGTGATAGTTTTGTGAAAATTGTTTTCAGGTTTTTATACTTGGGTAAAATGGCTCATGAAAACTGATTTTGGTCAAGAAAGGAGTTGAGTTGCGAAATTTCACTAGGTGCCTAGTGCATGGGCGCCAAAATTAAAGTTCAGTTTTTGAGAAAATTTTTATTGATTTATCATGTCCTGAGCATTTGGCTCGTGTAAAATGAATTTCGAAGCAAAATGAGTTGTGTAGCATGTTGGCCTTAGGCGCCTAGTGCTTGGGCGCCATGTTGCTGCTGTTCCCTGGATGTTGCTTCTGGGCGCCAGCGCCTATGTGCGCGTGTTGCCTCTTGGGCGCCTAGCGCCTGTGCGCTGTTGCGCGCTTGTTCCCCTGGGCGCCTAGCGCCTGTGCGCTGTTGCGCGTGTTGCTCCTGGGCGCCAAGCGCCTATGCGCCTGTGCGCTGTTGCGTGTTGCTTCTCCTGGGCGCCAAGCGCCCATGCGCCAAGCGCTGTGTTGCCCCTGGGCGCCCAGCGCCCATGCGCCTGTTTCCAGAATGTCTAACATTTTTCCTAAACTGTTTTTAACATAACTTTTGACTCGGTTATTCAAATCCAACGGTTCAAAATGCGTTTTGAAGCTAATTTCAGTGCCTATCCAATAGTCTCAATTTTATGCAAAAATAATTTATTTTCACTGGTGTTTCTGGCTGATGGTGTTCAAGTGTCCAAATGGCTATTTTTACCCACTTTCTCTATGTTGTGTCAATGTCCTAAGCTGGTCTATTTGAATTGGTGTTGGTGTGAGTGGTGAAATGAATTGGTGAGTGTGATAGGGTGAGATTGGTGAGCAGAGGCTACGGCCTAATTTTAATGTGGTGAGCTGATTTATATACAATGGTGAGATCATGAATTTTAAATGATGAATTGCTTGGACTTGGTGTGTTGTAATGCATTTCCCATAGCATCTCATGGACATATGCATTATTGGTGAGCAGAGGCTACGGCCTAATTTTGATTTGGTGAGCAGAGGCTACGGCCTATTTGTATTGGTGACGGATCCGACATGCATGTACCCGTGGAGTTTGGGTTGCATTACATGCATAAATCATATATTGTGTGGTGCTGTTTGGAAATAAAATATTGATGCGACTGTTCTATTATTGTGAATTGGTGTGCCTGACTTCCTTTTTCCTATGCATTGCTTAATTTTCATATGTTATTAATTATGAAAAGAGACTCACCCTACTGCCTTTATGTTGCTTCTTATGTCGGCAACGTGCAGGTAAAGATGAGTGAAGGTTTCCTGTATGCCTTCGTCTGGTAGGAAGTGTCACGCTCTGATACGTAGCACCAGGGGGGGTGTCTTAGGTTTATGCTTTATTTTCTTAAAACTGCTAGACTTTGTTGGTGATGTATTGGTTTTAATTTTAAATTGATTATTATTCCGCTGCTGATGGTGATTGGATTTAGTTGATGCGAGCTAAGCCTTTTTCTTATGGTGTTATGTATCGTGATTTTTATGAAGTAAATGTAGCACTCGCTTGAATTGTTTTCAAAAAAAAAAAAAAAAAAAAGACTCTGATTTTATTAAAAGTAAAGTTATTAGAAAGGGGGTGTTACATTAGTGGTATCAGAGCAGTTCGGTCTGTCCGGCCAAGTCGTCTTGTCATAGTGTCTTATGACAAATAGAATTGTTAGATTAGTTCTAAATTTCTGTTTGTGCTGCAGTGATAGTTTGAAATGGCCAGACGGGACGATGCTGCACTTGCTGCTGCCTTGCAGGCTATAGCCGGGGCGATGGGTAATATACCCGGTGCTGTTAATGATGGGACGCGCAATTTGGCTACGTTCCAGAGAGAGAATCCACCTGTCTTTAAGGGCAAGTATAATCCAGATGGTGCTTTGGCATGGCTGAAAGAGATTGAAAGAATATTCCGGGTCATGGATTGTGATGATGCGCAGAAGGTCAGGTATGGTACCCATACGCTGGCAGAGGAAGCTGATGATTGGTGGATGGAGGTGAGGCAGAGATTAGAAACTGCCAATGAAGAGATAACTTGGGCTGTTTTCCGTAGAGAGTTCTTGCGGAAGTATTTTCCTGAAGATGTGAGAGGTAAGAAAGAAATAGAATTCCTTGAGCTGAAGCAAGGAAGCATGTCAGTGACAGAGTATGCTGCCAAGTTCACTGAATTGGCTAAGTTTTATCCCCATTATACCGATGCTGATTCTGAGTTCTCAAACTGTATTAAGTTTGAGAATGGGCTGAGGGCTGATATTAAGAAGGCTGTAGGGTACCAGAAGATTCGGGTATTCGCTGATTTGATCGACAGTTGCAGGATATATGAGGATGATAGTAATGCTCACTCCAGGGTCATGAGGGATCTGAGGGGTAAGTTTCAGAACCGGGGAAAACCGTATGAGGCTCCAGCTGGTAAGGGTAAGCAGAGGTATGCTGACAATAAGAAAGCAAGTGGGGGAGATGCCCCTGCGAAGGTTGTGTGCTACAGGTGTGGCAAACCGGGTCACAAGAGTTTTGACTGCTCAGATAATAAATGTTTCAAATGCGGTAAAGAGGGTCATGTGGCTGCGAAATGTGAGAAAAGGGATGTGGTGTGTTACAATTGCGGGGAATCAGGTCATATTAGTACTAAGTGTACTAAGCCGAAGAAAGAGAAGTCCCATGGAAAGGTGTTTGCTCTCGCAGGATCAGAGGACACTAATGAGATTCGAGGTACATGTTTTATTAATGGTATTCCTTTGATTGCTATTATTGATACTGGTGCTACGCATTCGTTTATTGCTGCTTTGTGTGCTGAGAAATTGGACCTTGTTTTATCTTCTATGATGAGGGAGATGGTTATTGACACTCCAGCTAAGGGTTCAGTAACTACCTCTCTTGTGTGTGCTAAGTGCCCTCTGTCAATCTTCGGCAGAAATTTTCTAGTTGATCTTATTTGTTTGCCGTTGGGAGGGTTGGATGTCATTCTTGGTATGGACTGGTTAGTATTTAACCATGTGCATATTAATTGTTTCCGGAGATCTGTGAGTTTCCTTCCTCCCGAAGAGGAAGAATCGGTGTTGTTGCCTGCTGGTCATTTGCATAAGGTAATGAAGGAGGGAGTTCATCTGTTTGCTTTGATGGCGTCATTGTCTGCTGAGAATCAGGCAATCATTGAAAGGGTTCAAGTAGTGTGTGAGTTCCCTGAAGTGTTCCCAGATGAGATTCCAAGTGTTCCGCCAGAGAGGGAGGTTGAGTTTGCCATTGATCTTATACCTGGTACTAGGCCTGTGTCTATGGCACCGTACCGAATGTCAGCCTCAGAATTGTCTGAATTGAAAAAGCAATTAGAAGATCTGCTTGAGAAGAAATTTGTAAGACCAAGTGTGTCACCGTGGGGTGCTCCGGTATTGTTAGTGAAAAAGAAGGACGGGAGTATGAGACTTTGTGTCGATTATAGGCAATTGAACAAAGTGACAATAAAGAACCGGTATCCGCTTCCCAGAATTGATGATCTTATGGACCAGTTGGTAGGTGCTAAGGTGTTTAGTAAAATCGATTTGAGGTCAGGTTATCACCAGATCAAGGTAAAGGATGAAGACATTCAGAAAACCGCTTTCAGAACGAGATATGGGCACTATGAGTATTCTGTGATGCCGTTTGGTGTTACCAACGCGCCGGGTGTGTTTATGGAGTACATGAATCGTACTTTCCATAGTTACTTGGATCGGTTTGTCGTTGTGTTTATTGACGACATTCTGGTGTATTCTAAGACAGAAGAGGAGCATGCAGAACATTTGAGGTTAGTGCTAGAAGTGCTGAAAGAAAAGAAATTGTATGCAAAATTGTCTAAGTGTGAGTTCTGGCTGAATGAAGTAGGTTTCCTTGGTCATATTATCTCTGGTAATGGTATAGCTGTGGACCCAGCCAAGGTTGATGCTGTGTCTCAATGGGAGAGCCCGAAGTCAGTTACTGAAATCAGAAGCTTCTTGGGATTAGCTGGTTATTATAGGAGGTTTATTGAAGGTTTCTCGAAGTTGGCACTTCCGTTGACTCAATTGACGTGTAAGGGAAAAGCTTTTGTGTGGGATGCACGCTGTGAGGAGAGCTTCAATGAGTTGAAGAAGAGGTTGACTACATCGCCCGTTTTGACCTTGCCTGTTCCTGATCGACCGTTTGTAGTATATTGCGATGCTTCCAAGATGGGTTTGGGAGGTGTATTGATGCAAGAGGGTAAGGTAGTAGCTTATGCGTCCAGACAGTTGAGGACCCATGAGAAGAACTACCCTACTCATGATTTGGAGCTAGCTGCAATTGTGTTTGTGCTGAAAATTTGGAGGCATTATCTGTATGGTACCAGATTTGAAGTGTTTAGCGACCATAAGAGTCTGAAATACTTGTTTGATCAGAAGGAGCTAAATATGAGACAGAGACGTTGGTTAGAATTGCTGAAGGATTATGATTTCGGCTTGAACTATCACCCCGGCAAAGCTAATGTCGTGGCTGATGCTTTAAGTCGGAAGAGTTTGCATATGTCGGCTATGATGGTGAGAGAGTTAGAATTGATTGAGCAGTTTCGAGACATGAGTCTGGTTTGTGAAGTGACACCGCAGAGTGTCAGATTGGGGATGTTGAAGATTGGAAATGAATTTTTGGTTAGTGTCCGAGAAGCACAAAAGTCAGATGTAAAGTTGGTAGACCTGTTGGTTGTGAATGATCAAGATGTGGGTGGAGATTTCAAGTTAGATTCCCAAGGTGTATTGAGATTCAGAGATAGGATCTGCATTCCTGACGATGCTGAGATGAAGAGAATGATTCTTGAGGAGAGCCATAGAAGCAAGTTGAGTATTCATCCCGGGGCTACAAAAATGTACCAAGATTTGAAGAAACTGTTCTGGTGGCCTGGTATGAAGAAGGATGTGGCACAGTTTGTGTATTCTTGTCTGACTTGTCAGAAGTCTAAGGTTGAGCATCAGAAGCCTGCAGGGTTGATGCAACCATTGGAGATTCCGGAATGGAAATGGGATAGCATTTCCATGGATTTTGTAACTGGGTTGCCAAATACAGTGAGAGGGTTTGATGCTATATGGGTGATTGTAGACAGGTTGTCTAAGTCTGCTCATTTCTTACCAATTAATATGACTTATTCAGTTCCAAAGTTGGCAGAAATCTACATCAAGACTATTGTGAAGTTGCATGGCGTTCCGCTTAGTATTGTGTCTGATAGAGATCCAAGATTCACCTCTGAATTTTGGAAGAGTTTGCAGGAAGCTTTGGGTTCTAAGTTGAGGTTGAGCTCCGCTTATCATCCGCAGACAGATGGTCAGACGGAGAGGACTATTCAGTCGTTAGAGGACTTGTTGAGGGCATGTGTTCTTGAGCAGGGAGGTTCATGGGATTCTCATCTTTCGTTGATAGAATTCACCTATAACAACAGTTTTCACTCTAGTATTGGTATGGCACCGTTTGAGGCATTGTATGGTCGGAGATGTAGGACTCCGTTGTGTTGGTATGAATCTGGGGAGAGTGCAGTGTTGGGGCCTGAGATTGTGCGAGAAACAACTGAGAAGGTAAAATTAATCCGTGAGAAGATGAAAGCGTCGCAGAGTCGACAAAAGAGCTATCATGATAAGAGAAGGAAGGATTTAGAGTTTCAGGCCGGTGATCATGTGTTTCTGAGAGTCACTCCGGTGACTGGTGTTGGGCGTGCCTTGAAATCTAAGAAGTTGACTCCCCGTTTCATTGGTCCGTATCAGATTACGGAGAGGGTGGGAAGTGTTGCCTATAGGGTGGCTTTGCCGCCTAATCTTTCGAACTTGCATGACGTGTTTCACGTGTCACAACTTCGAAAGTATGTTCCGGACCCGTCTCATGTAATTCAGATGGACGAAGTAGAGGTACGGGATAATCTCACGGTTGAGACTATGCCTGTGCGGATTGAAGATAGAGAAGTAAAGATTCTGAGAGGGAAGGAGATTCCGTTGGTGAAGGTGGTGTGGTTGGGAGCTGCTGGTGAGAGTATGACTTGGGAGCTGGAGAGCAAGATGCGGGAAGCATATCCGGAGTTGTTTGATTCAGGTAATTTCGAGGACGAAATATTCTAAGTGGGGGAGAGTTGTAACGCCCCAAAATAATTTAATTATTTATTTAATTAAATTATTTAAGGCTTACAATATTTATTTAATTTAATTAAATAATTCGAGTTTAAGTATTTTATTTTATTTTATTTTATTAGGAGATGGTGTCACTATTTAGGTGGTGCGAGCAAGGGCCCGTGATCCACAATTAGGCCCGTGGCCCATTGCTTAGTCAAGTAATTCGACTCTCAAGGGGTCCTTGAGGCTAGTTTTCATTTTGACTCAAGTGGAAAAAGAAAAAGAAAAGAAAGTAACGTAGAGAGAGTGAGAAGAGAAAGTTGCGAAGAGAAGGAGAGAAGAAGAGGAGAAGGGGCGAAGCTCAAAGAGAAGAGGAGGAGGCTCAATTGTGATTCGCATTTTTCCCTTGGAGCTTGGCTATCAAATTCGAATTTCACAAGGTTAGGGGGTCCTCTTTTTATCTTTAATGGCTTATGCGAATTGTAGTGCCTAGGGTTAGGTTCTAGGATAAATCATATGAATGAATTGTGTGTTGATTGAATTAATCGTAGTGTTGTAATATATGATCATGGATTGCCTATGTTGAAAATCGCATGAATTGATGTTTGAGTATTGCAAAATGTGAATTGTATGTCATATGTTTGAATATATGACTTGTTGACACTTGTGGTTGAAAATTGAGAATCATGGTGACCCTTAGTATCATATATGTAATTGGATGTTTTGGTGAATTTTAATTGGTAATTTAAAGTGAGAAAATTTCTGTTTGGATGCCCTATGCGCCTTAGGCGCCATATGGATTGTTGCTGAAAATTCTGTTTTGCGCCATGGTCATGGGCGCCAAGTGCCCAGCAGTGTGCTGCGCCAGTTTTCCAAAATTCTGTGTCACTGTGTTGCCTGTGTTGCTGTCCCTGTTGCCTGTGTTGCCTACTGTGTTCCCTGTGCTGCCAGTTTTGGCACTTGTTGCTTGTGTCATGGGCGCCAAGGGCCCCAAAGTTCTGGTGATAGTTTTGTGAAAATTGTTTTCAGGTTTTTATACTTGGGTAAAATGGCTCATGAAAACTGATTTTGGTCAAGAAAGGAGTTGAGTTGCGAAATTTCACTAGGTGCCTAGTGCATGGGCGCCAAAATTAAAGTTCAGTTTTTGAGAAAATTTTTATTGATTTATCATGTCCTGAGCATTTGGCTCGTGTAAAATGAATTTCGAAGCAAAATGAGTTGTGTAGCATGTTGGCCTTAGGCGCCTAGTGCTTGGGCGCCATGTTGCTGCTGTTCCCTGGATGTTGCTTCTGGGCGCCAGCGCCTATGTGCGCGTGTTGCCTCTTGGGCGCCTAGCGCCTGTGCGCTGTTGCGCGCTTGTTCCCCTGGGCGCCTAGCGCCTGTGCGCTGTTGCGCGTGTTGCTCCTGGGCGCCAAGCGCCTATGCGCCTGTGCGCTGTTGCGTGTTGCTTCTCCTGGGCGCCAAGCGCCCATGCGCCAAGCGCTGTGTTGCCCCTGGGCGCCCAGCGCCCATGCGCCTGTTTCCAGAATGTCTAACATTTTTCCTAAACTGTTTTTAACATAACTTTTGACTCGGTTATTCAAATCCAACGGTTCAAAATGCGTTTTGAAGCTAATTTCAGTGCCTATCCAATAGTCTCAATTTTATGCAAAAATAATTTATTTTCACTGGTGTTTCTGGCTGATGGTGTTCAAGTGTCCAAATGGCTATTTTTACCCACTTTCTCTATGTTGTGTCAATGTCCTAAGCTGGTCTATTTGAATTGGTGTTGGTGTGAGTGGTGAAATGAATTGGTGAGTGTGATAGGGTGAGATTGGTGAGCAGAGGCTACGGCCTAATTTTAATGTGGTGAGCTGATTTATATACAATGGTGAGATCATGAATTTTAAATGATGAATTGCTTGGACTTGGTGTGTTGTAATGCATTTCCCATAGCATCTCATGGACATATGCATTATTGGTGAGCAGAGGCTACGGCCTAATTTTGATTTGGTGAGCAGAGGCTACGGCCTATTTGTATTGGTGACGGATCCGACATGCATGTACCCGTGGAGTTTGGGTTGCATTACATGCATAAATCATATATTGTGTGGTGCTGTTTGGAAATAAAATATTGATGCGACTGTTCTATTATTGTGAATTGGTGTGCCTGACTTCCTTTTTCCTATGCATTGCTTAATTTTCATATGTTATTAATTATGAAAAGAGACTCACCCTACTGCCTTTATGTTGCTTCTTATGTCGGCAACGTGCAGGTAAAGATGAGTGAAGGTTTCCTGTATGCCTTCGTCTGGTAGGAAGTGTCACGCTCTGATACGTAGCACCAGGGGGGGTGTCTTAGGTTTATGCTTTATTTTCTTAAAACTGCTAGACTTTGTTGGTGATGTATTGGTTTTAATTTTAAATTGATTATTATTCCGCTGCTGATGGTGATTGGATTTAGTTGATGCGAGCTAAGCCTTTTTCTTATGGTGTTATGTATCGTGATTTTTATGAAGTAAATGTAGCACTCGCTTGAATTGTTTTCAAAAAAAAAAAAAAAAAAAAGACTCTGATTTTATTAAAAGTAAAGTTATTAGAAAGGGGGTGTTACATAACTCGCTCGATAATTTGGAATGGTCCAATATACCGAGGACTGAGTTTCTTCACCCGTAAGGCCCTACCTGTGCCAATTGTTGGTGACAATTTTAAAAACACATGATCACCCGACTCAAACTCTAACGGCCTTCTCCTTTTGTCGGCATAACTCTTTTGCCTACTCTGAGCAGCTCTCATTCTTTCCCTGATATGGCGGATCTTTTCAGTAGTGTCAAGAATCATCTCGGGCCCTAACAATCGGTTCTCACCTACTTCCCACCAACACAATGGAGTTCTACATTTCCTACCATACAAGGCTTCAAAAGGTGCCATTCCGATACTGGAATGATAACTGTTGTTGTAGGAGAATTCTACCAATGGAAGATGATCCTCCCATTTCTTCCCGTTATCAAATACCGAAGCCCTAAGCATATCCACTAATGTCTGGATAGTTCTCTCGGTCTTCCCATCTGTCTGCGGGTGATAAGCGGTACTAAGAAGTACTTTAGTCCCCATTGCTTCATTCAGAGCTTTCCAAAATCGAGAAGTGAATTTCGGATCTCGATCCGACACTATACTGGTAGGAACCCCATGTAACCTTACTATGTTCTTTAAATACACCTCAGCTAACTTGGATATTTTACTGCTCGAACGAACTGGAATGAAATGAGCTGATTTGGTTAACCGATCCACAACTACCCAAATGGAGTCGTTACCGGCTTGAGACCTTGGCAATGCCACTACAAAATCCATGGAAATGTCTTCCCATTTCCACACTGGCACATCTAGTGGCCGTAGCAGACCACCAGGCTTCTGATGTTCTATCTTAACCTTTTGGCAAGTTAAGCATTGAGATACGAATTCAGCAATCTCTGACTTCATTCCTTGCCACCAATACATCTGCTTTAAATCTCTATACATCTTGGTGGATCCAGGATGTACAGAAAATAAACTTCGGTGTGCTTCTTCTAGCACTTGCTTTTTAATATCTTCATTATCGGGCACACAGATCCTACCGTTGAAACAAATCACTCCATCACTATCTTCGGTAAAATCTGGCAACAATTTCTGCGATTGTAGCTTTACATCAATTTCCTGTGCTAAGCGAATAGAATCCCTTAATGAACTGGAGATCCTCATACGGCTCAACACTAACCGGTTCTTCCTTGATCTTGCATTCATATTTAAGTCCCTAAAGGACTCCAACAATTTCATCTCATGCATCATAAACTTTGCTATGTGAATGAATTTCCTACTTAGTGCATCAGCTACAACATTAGCTTTTCCCGGATGATACTTCAATTCGAAATCATAATCCTTCAGAAATTCCACCCACCTTCTCTGCCTGTTATTCAACTCCTTCTGATCAAACAAATATTTTAAACTTTTATGATCACTAAAGACTTCGAAACGAGACCCATACAGGTAATGTCTCCAAATCTTCAGTGCGTACACAATAGCTGCCAACTCCAAATCATGAGTCGGATAATTCTCTTCATGAGTCTTCAACTGTCTGGAGGCATAAGCTACAACTTGTTGGTTCTGCATGAGGACACATCCCAAACCCTTCCCCGAAGCATCGCTGAAAATTTGAAAATCCAAGGACGGATCTGGAAGAATCGGGATTGGAGCAGAAGTCAACCTAACTTTCAACTCTTGAAAACATTCCTCACAATCGGTATCCCATATAAACGGTTGGGCCTTACGAGTTAACCGAGTAAGCGGAAGAATCAATTGTGAAAAACCTTGAATAAACCTTCTGTAGTAACCAGCTAGACCCAAGAAGCTTCTTATATCAGTGACAGATGTTGGCCGTTCCCAGTTCAACACCGCTTCCACCTTACTAGGATCCACCGCAACTCCCGATTGGGAAATCACGTGTCCCAAAAACTTCACTTCCGGCATCCAGAAGTCACACTTCGACGGCTTAGCATACAATTTCTTTTCTCGGAGTACGTTCAGAACAATGCGGAGATGTTGAACATGGTCCTCAATGGTCTTAGAGTACACCAAGATATCATCAATAAAAACTACTACAAACTGATCGAGATAAGTATGGAATACTCGGTTCATGTAATCCATGAATACCGCTGGAGCATTAGTCAAACCGAAGGGCATTACTACGAACTCATAATGTCCATACCTCGTACGGAAAACTGTCTTCGGAATATCTAAGGTTCGTACCTTTATTTGATGATAGCCCGACCTCAAATCAATTTTTGAAAATACCACTGCACCTCGAAGTTGGTCAAGCAAATCGTCTATCCTTGGCAAGGGATATTTATTCTTGATCGTCACTTTATTCAGTTGTCGATAATCTATGCACAACCTCATGCTACCATCCTTCTTTTTGACTAGCAACACCGGAGCACCCCATGGTGAAGCGCTCGGTCGAATGAACCTCTTTGAGATCAACTCTTCAAGTTGAGACTTCAATTCCTTTAATTCTAAGGGAGACATTCTATAAGGAGCAATAGAGATTGATCCTGTACCAGGAATCAATTCTATTGAGAACTCTACCTCTCGGTCAGGAGGTAAGGATGAAACTTCTTCTGGAAAGACATCTAGAAATTCATTTACCACTTGTACAGATGACAAGTCTAAACCCGTTTCAGGAGATGCAGACAACATAATAAGAATAGCTTCCGCACCTTGGAATAATGACTGGCTTGCTTCGGTGTAAGAGATCGTCACTTCAGAATCTGTCTGTGTCAAGCCTACGGATTCGGAGGCGAAGCTAATGGTTCGGTCGGCACAGTTGATTGTTACATGATTTTCCGCCATCCAATTCATACCCAGAACAATGTCCATACTTCTCATAGGCAAGCAGATAAATTTCACAACAAATTGTCTGTCCCCTATGACAAGTAGGCAATTTTCACACAATGATTGGGTCTGGACATGACCCTTGGCAGCAGTTAAAATAGTTATCGGTTCAGATAGCTCGGATAATGCTAAACCCAACCGATCCACACACGCTTGTGATATAAAACAATGAGTTGCACCAGCATCATATAAAATATTGACTGAGTTGTTAAAAAGAGATCCCGTACCCCTCAGAAGATTATCCGTAGGTGTGATGGTTCGAGCATCCATTGTGTTGATTCGTCCTTGCCTTGGCGCATTCGGTGCTCCTTGGAAATTTTTCTTTGCCGGGCACTGATTTGCATAGTGGCCCTCTTCGTTACAATGATAACACCGATTTAATTTCTGCCAACAATCACCTGGATGGTATCTTCCACATGTGCTACACTTGTGGGGCTTTGACGGCTCATGGGATTGCACCTGCTTCCCTTTATAATTACTTCCTTTGAAAGGCCTGTGTGGAGTAGAAGATTCAGCAACCTTCTTCTTTCCCTTCCAATAGTCCTTCCTTTCAGCATACATTTTCCTTAAATCCTCCTCAGCAACATATGCTTGTTGCACTAAGGCAGGATAATTAACCAAAGTGTAAGAACTGAGTCCTTGGCTCACATCAGCTCGGAGACCTTCTTTGAACATTTGCATTTTCCACACATCATTTGGGGCATACCTCCCCAACTCATAGAACTGAGACAGTCTCTCAAATTTCGCAGCATATTCCCCAACTGACAAATCACCTTGCTTAAGATTCACAAACTCTGCTTGTTTACTCAGCTTCTTCACCGAAGGGAAATATTGCTTCAGAAATAATTCCTTGAAGTTGTCCCAAGTTAGGGGAGTTCCTTGGAGTTCCATCATTTGTCTTGCATTACACCACCAGGTGTGGGCATCTTCGTCGAGCACATTTGCCGCACATATAACTTTCTCTTCTTCCCCGCATTGCAAGGTTTGAAAAATTTTCTCCATTGAATCAATCCAATAATAGGCAGTCATTGGATCCGGTCCACCCTTGTAAGTCGGGGGCTTCATCTTTTGAAATTGGAAGTATGTCCGGTTAGGATCTTCTTGATGAGGTTGGAAATTGGGCTGTTGCAGACCCATTTGGTCATGCTGCATTTGCAACATATCCTGCATCATCTTTTGTTGATTCTCAATGACATTCTGCATCCATTCTATGTTTGGATCAACAGGAGGAGGGACGCCTCTACCTCTTCTGGCCATGATTCTGCGAAATATGCACAAAGTATTAAGTTGATCAAGCTCAATGTCTAATAGCATACTAAGAAAATCACGACTGGAGAAGGTAAAGACCCTAAAAGCTAAGTCCGACTAGGTCGAACCGCTCTGATACCAACTGTAACACCCCGGTATTTTTAACATGTAAGAACACCCAGGTGAACCAAAGTATAAAAATCAGAGATAATATTTCCTGCTCAGACGCTGAATACCACAACAAACTTTTGCTGAAATATAACATAACCGTCTTATACACAAATAAGACTATACGGTACTCAGACCATAAACTGTCAGCAACTATGGTAGTCAGAGTCATACAAGAAAGCGGAATGAAAGATAACAATAACACTAATGCCATAGTGCAGTGATACATAGACAACAGAAGGAAAATAAACTTGGACATAAAGCTAAGTCATCATCCTTCACTCGGGGCCACCTACTCGTGCCTCTGAGGTTTCTTCTGTCCCTGTTTATCTGTAAAACAACAACATTTAAACAGTGAGATACAATCTCAGTGAGTTCTACCGAGACCCCTACTAATACTCTCGGTTCATTTAAAACATTTTTATGATTTGACACGGCACCAACCACAATCCACTTGCTAATCCCGGTATACCATACAATAAGGCTTCGATTTAGTAGGACACCGACTGCAATCCACTTGCGTTTCCCGGTGAACTAGCACTCTAGGCCTTTCTACATACCACCGGCCGCAAACCTTGCATCTTCCGGCGAACGTAGTACAATAACTTTTAACACAACACCGGCCGCAAACCTTCCATCTTCCGGTGAACGTAGTACAATAACTTTTAACACAACACCGGCCGCAAACCTTGCATCTTCCGGTGAACGTAGTACAATAACTTTTAACACAACACCGGCCGCAAACCTTGCATCTTCCGGTGAACCCCATAACCAATAGTGTCTCCTAATGGCACGGAGCCTAGGGTAAGGGTTCATGACTACCCCGCCTAGTATGTCAACATGGGTCGTCTCCCAAACTCGATATAATATATATATCTACAATCATATGAACATTTAGTTCATTAAATTATACTTTACCACATAGGACTCATAGTCCATTTGTTATCAATAAAACATATCCGCACACGTATGCTATTATTCGGTTTTTTTTTTTTGAAATGATTTAGACATCAAAAGCGTTTTGTAAAACCCTTTGTGACACACCCAAAATCATGGCATCATAAGCCTAATATCATTATATAAGGGTTAGGAAAGGATTAGGAAAGGTTTAGGATCGTAACGGAATCATTTTGGGCACTTTGAAAATTTTGGACAGAACTGGGCGCACGGGTCGTGCCCCTGGACGCACGGGTCGTGCGCCCTGTTTGACATTTTTAAACACTGAACCCGAACCAGGTGCACGGGTCGTGCGCCCTGGACGCACGGGTCGTGCGCATTTGACAGCATTGCCAAAATGCCCTGTTTCATGAAATTTTGCTTTCCGATTGATCCGAAACTTCCCCCGATCGATTCCTAACTCAAAAACAGACAGTACCAGACAATATACCAGTCCAATCAACATCAAACAATCAAGCAATTCAATCAAAAATCAACGATTACGAATCTCATTAAAACGCGAAATATTTCAAAATAACGTTTTCGACTCAAAATCTTTCGAAACTAAGTCACACAATTCATTTCAAAACGGAATAAGCCTAAACGTGAGTAAAACTCACCCTTGAAGCGAGAGCCGTTGCCGAGTCGAAATCACCGATATGACAAAATCACCGAATCGCTCCTAGCTTCGTTTCGAGCTTCCAATCGCGTCCAGTCCGCTTCTAGCTTCGATCCTAAACTTAACCCAATCACCAACACAACTCATCAATCCTTGATTTCAACAAATTTCCAACAAAACCCCTCTAAATTTCGTAGGTCACGAAAAGGGGGAAAAACCGGATGAAATCTTACCTAGCTCTTGGGTTATGATGAGGAGAGGGAGATGATGAAGATGATGAATTTTGGAGGGTTGGGCTTCACTCCTCTTCTTCCTTTCTCTTCTTCTTTCCTCTTCTTCTTTCTCTTTTCCTTCTCTTCTTTCCTTTCTCTTTTCTCTTCTTTTCTTCCTCTGTTTCTCTTCTCTCTCTCGTGGACCCTTCTTCCTTTTTATTCAACACACACTCACACACATATATTTAATTAATAAATGAGTGGTAGCGTGGTCCAATTACCGTATTGATCTTAATCCCTTATTTCGATTTCAAAACTTCCTCGATCCGTATTATTCGGTTAACGATCCTGTGACAGCCAATAATTAATTTTAGCACTCAATAATTTTACCAATTAAGTATCAAATTAATTCAATTGGGTTAACATCCAAATAATTCGATTAATTATTTTGAGGATGTTACACTATGTCTAAGGAATGCAGTCTAATTCTACAAAGCAAAATTCCAAGAAAACTAAAGGATCCTGGTAGCTTTACAGTCCCATTCTCAATAGGAAAATCTTATACAGGTCGTGCATTGTGTGATTTAGGTGCAAGTATCAACTTAATGCCTAAATCCATATTTACACAACTGGGGATTGGAAATGCTAGGCCCACAACAGTAACACTTCAACTAGCTGATAGATCAATAGCTTATCCAGAAGGAATCATTGAAGATATTTTGGTTAAGGTTGACAAATTTGTATTTCCTGCAGATTTTGTTATTCTTGATTTTGATGCAGATAAAGAAGTCCCAGTCATTCTTGGGAGACCATTCTTAGCAACTGGGAAAGCACTAATTGATGTGCAAAAGGGAGAACTAACCATGAGAGTAAATGATCAAGATGTGAAATTCAATGTGATGAATGCTCTGAAGTATCCTGCTGAGGAGAGTGAAGAGTGCTCAGCAATTACCAATCTTGACCATTTGGTGCAGAAGCAATTTCAAAAACAGTATGATTATCTCACTAGTGCACTAGCACCAGATGCTTCTGCACCTCCTGAAGAAGAAATCTTGGAAAAAGACATTTTTTTAAGGAAAGCACCAGCACAAAAGGTATGGTCTAGAACTTTTGAATCTCTTAATTTAGAAGACCCTGACCTTAAAAAGAATTTACCCTCAATTGAACAACCGCCTAAGCTAGAATTGAAAGAATTGCCCAAACATTTGAAGTATGCTTTCTTAGGGGAAGATGATGCACTCCCAGTGATCATTGCCTCTGACTTAACAATAGAGCAGGAGCATGATCTCATTTGTACCTTAAGAAAGCATACAAAAGCTATAGGCTGGCAAATGGCAGACATAAAAGGAATTAGCCCTTCTATATGCATGCATAAGATAAATTTAGAAGATAACTCTACAAATTATATAGAAGGGCAAAGAAGGCTAAATCCTATAATGAAAGAGGTTGTAAAGAAAGAAATCATCAAGTGGCTAGATGCTGGAATCATATACCCCATATCTGATAGTGCATGGATAAGCCCTATTCAGTGTGTTCCAAAGAAAGGAGGTATGACAGTAATAGCCAATGAAAAAATGAATTGATACCAACAAGAACTGTTACAGGTTGGAGGATCTGTATGGATTATAGAAAACTCAATAAGGCCACAAAGAAAGATCACTTCCCTTTACCCTTCATTGACCAAATGTTAGATAGGTTGGCAGGTAAGGAGTTTTATTGTTTCTTAGATGGTTATTCAGGGTACAATCAGATTGCAATAGAACCTGAAGACCAACAAAAAACTACCTTTACATGCCCCTATGGAACATTTGCATTTAGAAGAATGCCTTTTGGACTCTGCAATGCACCTGCAACATTCCAAAGGTGCAAGATGTCTATCTTTTCTGACTTCATTGAGCAATCAATGGAACTATTCATGGATGATTTCTCAGTCTTTGGAAACACATTTCAAACATGTTTATCAAATTTAGAGAAAATTCTCCAAAGATGTGAGGAAACAAACTTAGTACTTAATTGGGAAAAATGCCATTTCATGGTACAAGAATGCATTGTATTAGGTCACAAAGTATCAAAGAAAGGTGATCAGCGGTCGTACGCGGGTCAAAATATTTGAAAAGGATTAAGAATGTAGTACAAGGTGAGAAACCTTGGTCGTCTCACAAGGATCTCTAATACTAAGATTTCCAGAATCAGGAACAAAATTAACAATAAAATAGGGGGGTTTGTTTATGAAGAAAACGATTTGTGTTTGAGGTGTTTAACAATCTTAAAGTGACAATCGATTCACCGGTTTCCGGCTACGCGTCTCGGATTTATCATTGGTTCCAAATATTCGTGCAAGACTCGTTCAAGGTTTCAGTTCTTGATTGATAATAAACTAATCAAGCAAGCGTCAATTAGTTTAAACGAATTCGCACCGTTTTAAAGCAAGCGTCAAAACGTGTTCAATCAATCATGATGGTGAACAAGCGCCACTAAACACAATCAATATCATAACTGAATTCAATCAATCCTCTATCAATTCCTACTCGAATTAAATAAAACAAGCGATTAAATAACCCGAATAGTTAAGAGTTGCGAAAAACAGATTCACATATAAACAAGCGTCATATATAAACGATTCGCGTATTGCAAATAAGCGTAATCTGGGTAATTAAGCATCACACAAAGACGAAAATTTGCAAACAAAGAATTCAAATGTGGAATTGATAGAGAAGAAAGAACTGAAAACTAAAAACGAAATAAACGAATTAACATTAGACACCGAACCTCAAAATCCGCAGACGAGAGCCTTTCACCGATGAATCAACTTAGGAATTTAGGCTTCCATGGAGGCTAGAGCACAAAAGTTTTGTAAAGTATATGATAATGCGTAAGATAGATCAAACGGCTGCTGACCAGCCAAATCTATAAGACTAAAACGAAATACCTAATCACTAAATGGGCTATTGGATAAAAGCCCGTTAACAAATTAATATTCGGTCCAAAACCCGTTTTACACAGTACTGCTTCGGTAATTCGCAGTTTTCACCTTCAATACTTCAGAACTGGGTTTCGAGCTCAACAGAAGAATTGTAGCTCTGTTCCTTAGCTTTCCAACGCATGCTCGCACGCCTCAATCGGATAACCACAGACAAAGTTATGACCTTCAGAGTAGATAGGGGTCAATATGCAATAAAACAAGAATTAATCGTGAAATTACTATATTGCTCAAATAAGACCCAAAATCTAGAAACGCGCTAAGACTTAAATATTAGACACAGAACACAATCAAAAATACCAAGTGCAAAGCTATAAAGAGTGCATTAAAATGCACTGATCAAAAGGTCTGGAAGTAGATCAAGCAAAGATTGAGGTCATTGAAAAACTACCACCTCCAACAACTGTCAAAGGAATCAAAAGCTTCTTAGGCCATGCAGGCTTCTACAGAAGATTTATCAAAGATTTTTCAAGGACATCCAAGCCATTATGTACACTCTTGCAAATTGATGCACCTTTTAACTTTGATGAGCCTTGTATGGAAGCATTCCAAAAACTCAAAAAAGCATTGGTAACTGCACCAGTGATTGTTACACCAGATTGGAGCAGGCCCTTTGAATTAATCTGTGATGCTAGTGATTTTGCTGTAGGAGCTGTCTTAGGACAAAGGTATGACAAAATCTTTCATTCTATTTTGTTATGCTAGCAAGACATTAATTGAAGCTCAAATAAATTATACTGTAATAGAAAAAGAATTGTTAGCAGTGGTTTTTGCAATTGATAAATTTAGATCTTACTTGGTTGGCACCAAAATTATTGTCTATACTGATCATGCTGCCATCAAGTACTTAATTTCCAAGAAAGATGCAAAACCAAAGTTAATAAGATGGATTCTCCTCCTTCAAGAATTTGATCTTGAAATCAGAGACAAAAAGGGGGTGGAGAATCAGGTTGCTGACCATTTATCTAGACTTGAAGGTGAAAGAACAGGTACACAAAAGGGAGAGATCAAGGAAAGCTTTCCTGATGAAAAACTGTTAGCCATAACTCTAACAGCATCGAGTGCTTCTGCACCAAGTGCTTCTGCACCTAATGCTTCTGCACCTTGGTTTGCTGACATTGTTAACTTTCTTGTAAGCAAGGTGGTACCAGTGGATATGACTTACCAACAAAGAAGGAGATTTTTTCACATAATCAAGGAATATCACTGGGATGAACCATTTCTCTACAAAATGTGTCCAGACCAATTAATGAGGAAATGCATCCCCCAAGAAGAACAGCAAGCAGTGCTTCTGCACTGCCATGCTGCACCATATGGAGGTCACTTTGGATGCAACAGAACAACAGCTAAGGTACTACAGTCTGGTTATTATTGGCCAACTTTATTTAAAGATGCATATTCAATGGTCAAAACTTGTGACAAATGTCAAAGAGCAGGTAATATTTCTGAAAAACATGAAATGCCTAGAACCAATATATTAGAAATTGAACTTTTTGATGTATGGGGCATGGATTTCATTGGACCATTTCCACCTTCTTTTGGCAAACAATATATCTTAGTAGCTGTAGATTATGTGTCCAAATGGGTAGAGGCAGTAGCATTGCCTAATAATGATGCCAAATCTGTTAGCAAATTCCTTTTGAAAAACATTTTTACAAGGTTTGGCACCCCAAGGGCAATTATGAATGATGAAGGATCACATTTTTGCAATAAACTTATTGAAAATCTTCTTGCAAAATATGGGATTAAGCATAAAATTGCTACAGCCTACCACCCACAAACAAGTGGGCAAGCTGAGCTATCAAATAGGGAAATTAAAAGAATGCTTGAAAAAATGGTTGGAACATCTAGAAAAGATTGGTCCTTACATTTAGATGAAGCATTATAGGCATACAAAACAGCATTTAAAACACCATTAGGTATGTCCCCCTATAGATTAGTCTATGGCAAAGCATGCCATCTGCCTGTTGAGTTGGAAAACAAATCTTATTGGGCTATGAAAAAGCTAAATTATGATCTCAACAAAGCAGGAGCACAAAGGTTTTTAGAGTTGAATGAATTAGATGAATTTAGGCAATTCTCATATGAGAATGCAGAAATTTACAAAACAAAAACCAAAGCTTGGCACGACAAGAAAATCCAAAGAAGAGAGCTTAGAGAATGAGGAATGGTCTTGCTATACAATTCCAGGTTGAAATTATTTCCTGAAAAACTGAGATCAAGATGGTCAGGGCCATTCAAGCTAATCAAAATTTACCCCCATGGTGCAATTAATTTATATGATGCAACCACAAACACCACTTTCAAGGTAAATGGGCAGAGAGTCAAAATGTACTATGGTGAACATGTGGTGAGGGATAAACTCACCACCCATTTTTAAAATCTCTAAGAAAAGGAGATAGTCAGGCTGAAAGACTCTTAAAACAAGCGCTTATGGGAGGCAACCCATGTTATTTACTATTTAGTTATGCAAATTTTGTTCAATTTAATGTTTTTCAAGTGTGTTGTAGGAACACAGGTTTTTAGTGCTTCTGCACTTAGGTGCATCTGCACCTAACAGTTCTTCAGTGCTACTGCACCAGACTTTCAAATTTAAAAATACACTTGGGTGAAAAAATTTTCAAAAACTGCCAGCACAACAAAATAGCAGTTGTGACCTGTGACATAGACTTTATGTGGTGTCACCTAGCCCCCCACGTGTCCTCACGCATGCAAGTTACACTCACACACCCTAACGGCTACTACCAAGCATTAATCACACTCAAACTTCCCCAAAGTGACTGTTTCCCTTCACCACTAATCACTCTATCACTCACAGAAACCGCAATTCACGAAATCCCTTTCTCTATCAAAAAAAAAATCCCCAACTTCTGAGAATACGAAGTACCATCTTCTTGCGAAAATTCAAAGTTCCTTGCCAACAATCAACAATGGTTCGCAAACAAAGCGCAAACAAGACCTCAGGCAAGAGCAAAGCCAGCACAGTAACCTCATCACCACAATATCCAAAGAAGAAATCCAGTGCTACTGCACCTGCTTCAAGCACTGTGGACCCTAAATTTGCACATTTCTGGGAAAGGAAATTTCTCCCTGAGCGAGGCTACAGTCTAATGAAGGCTCACCCTAATTTCATGGCAACAGTCTCAAGTCTCAATTGGGATCTGTTTATACAACACAGAGCCTTCTATCTGGAGCAGGTGGTCAGAGAATTCTACTCTGGAATTCAAAGCAACAAACAACGTAACATGCATGATCATTCTGTGATTAGAGGTAGAAAAGTATATTTTAGTGCTGATAGAATCAATACTCACTATAATCTAGTCTATTCTGGTTCTGATTTCAAAGAAAAAGTAGAAAACTATGGAAAGAAGGAGATGGAAAGAGTCAAGTCTAGGATTGCTGTGAAAAACTCCAAGTGGGATAAGATTTCCAATTATGAACAGATATTTAATCCCTGAGTTAGGCAACTGGTATCTGTTCATTGATTGTTCTATTTTCCCTACATCCCACACATACACACTGTCAAAAGATAGATTGATCCTATTGGATGCAATCTTAGCAAACAAAAATGTGGATATAGGGAAAATTATCAATAAACAGAACCTAGATTGTGCAGCAAGGAAGGAAGGATTTTTATTTTTCCCATGCTTAATCACTGAACTATGTATGAAACAAGGGGTGGATATCAGCTCTGAGGAACATAAGCAAAGAAAATATCCTCCAGGCCCACTGTCTGCTGAGATGAAAGAAAGAACAAAAATTAAAACTGAAGAAACTAGCCTGGTGCAGGAGCACTTAGTGCAGAAGCACCAGGCAGTTTGGAAATTTCAGCAAGAACAGCATGAGTGGCTACAACTCAGGTTAATGGAGATATCTCAGGTACCAACCCAGATAGAAACCCCAGTGTTTCCAACATGGGTCTTTCAGAGCCCAGAACAAGAAGAAGATGAGGAAAAAGAAGAAGAGAAGGACGAAGAGAAGGAAGAGAGTGAAGAGAAAAAGAAAAAAGTAATGAAAAGAAAAAGGGAGACTAGCAGGAAGCAGAAAGGGAAGAAGAAAAAGAATGAAGAAGAAGAGGAAGAACTGCTAAGTGAGGGGCTAGTTGAGACTGATGAAGATGAGACATTAACAAGAATGGTGAAGGAAATGGAGAGACACGAAGATGAAGAGGATGATGATACCACTGAAAGTGCAGACAAAAGTGGGGAGGAGGAGGAAGAGAATATGAGCATGGAGGAAGTTGTAAGAAAGAAATATGAGGCTAGACCCCAAGCAGAACCACTCCTCACCCAAGTCACTCCACCAACCCACCCCCAGCCAGAAAAATCAACATCACCATCCACAGGGAAGACACCTACCCCACCAACCTCTAAATCACCATCACCCATTCCATAGTCATCATCACCACCACCCATCTACCAAGAAAGCCAACCTGAACAAGAACCAGCCACACAAACTTCTAACATTATTTTGGAGAAACAAACTTTGCAGGTCATTCAAGAAGAAGCCAGCCCTGAAGAAAAAGATCAACCAGCAACTGATGCTTCTGCACCTAGTGCAGATGCATCTCAAGGTGTTCCAGTTGTGACAATCATACCAAAGAACAAAGAAGATACTGTCAAACTGTAACACCTCGGTATTTTTATCTTGTAAAAATACCCAAGTGTTTCATCCCTAATTCATCAGAGATATAAAATTCCTGCATAGATACTGAACACTACAATATAGTTCTCGCTGAATAACAACAAAACAGTCTTAAATACAAATAAGACCGAACAGGTTCTCTGACCATAATCTTCAGCAAACTATAGTGCTCAATATCATACAAGAAAGCGGAATAAAAATTATAATACCAATACAATGAGTTGTGATACATAGACAACATAAAGGAAGTGCAAACTTAAGCATAAAGCTAAGCTATCAGCAACCAGTCCGAGCTCAACCTACTCATGCCTCTTGGATTTCCGCTGTCCCTGTGTCTCTGTAAAACAACAACATATAAACAGTGAGATACAATCTCAGTGAGTTCTACCGAGACCCCTACTAACACTCTCGGTTCAATTATACAACCATTCGAACACGACACCGACTGCGCGAACGCTAAGCTGCGGTGTAGCAGGTTCTTTAACTTTAAACAAGATGCCGACTGCGCGAACGCTAAGCTGCGACAACTTATTACAACAAAGTACGACACCGACTGCGCGAACGCAAAGCTGCGGTGTATCGCACGACAAACTTTTTAATATACTGCCGACTGCGCGAACGCTAAGCTGCGGCTAACCTGTTATAACTTGGTACGGCACCGACTGCGCGAACGCTAAGCTGCGATGAACCGCACTGTACGACACCGACTGCGCGAACGCTAAGCTGCGGTGTATCGTACAACAACAATTTAACATAACACCGACTGCGCGAACGCTAAGCTGCGGTGAACCCCATAACCAATAGTGTTTCCTAACGGCACGGAGCCTAGGGTAAGGTGTAACATCCGCAAAATAATTAATAGAATTATTTAGATGTTATTGAGTGCAAAAATAACCAATAGTGTTTCCTAATAGAATTATTGAGTGCTAAAATTATTTATTGAATTTCGTCGGATCGTTAACCGAATAATACGGCTCAAGGAAGTTTTGGAATCGAAATAAGAGATTTCGATTAATATGGTAATTTGACCGCGTTACAGCTTATATATTAAATAAATAAATATAAGTGTGTGTGTGTGTTAAAAAGAAAAGAGGAGAAAGAATTAATTAAAAGAAAAGGGAGAAAAGAAAGAAAGCAGCGAGAGAAGAGAAACAGAGAGGAGAGAAAAGAAAAGAGAAGAGAAAGAAAGGGTGAGGAGGAAGAAGAGGAAAAAGGGGAAAGTTAGGCTCATCAAAACGACTTCCTTCCAACACGAAAAATGCTCAGCGTTACTTCCTCTTCGTTTTGGTACCAATTTCATGACGATCAACTCACTCTCTCTCACTTGGCCATTTTCGTGTTTTGGAGGTTTTGTGGGAGTTCCGATTTTGGGTTGGTTTTGAAGGTTTAAGTTCGATTAGGAACGAACCCAAGGTGGATTGCTCGAGTATTAAAGTTCGATTGGATGATTGGGAGCTAGTTGGGTGAGTTAGGTTGGAGAAATCACATTTTGGGGTTATGTGTGAATAGTAGTTTTGGAGGTTGAAGATGATGAATAGTGTCCATGGAAGATTTCGAGGAATTTGGTATTTTAGTCAAAAAGAGGTTTCGCGATCGAGTGGAAAGCTTTGGAAGCGGATTGGGTGTCGCCGGAGCGGGGAGCGTTCGTGTGGTTACTCGGTGATTTCGGCTCGATCGTGGATCACGCGTCAAGGGTGAGTTCTCCTCACGTTTAGGATTTTACGTTTCGAATTAATTAATTAACTGTTTTATCGCTTTCGCTGGACTGGAATATTGTTTGGAAATTGAGTTTGAGAGATTTTGGGTTAAAAACCGATATTTGGAAAATACGTCGCGTTTTGATAAACTCGATTTGATTGAGTTATCGATTGATGTTTTAATTATCGTTTTGGACTGGAATTACTGGTTGTTATATCTGTTTTTGGGTCTCGGAGGTCACGTAATGTCTCGGTATCGATTAGGGAGCGAAATGGGGTAAAACTGAATTTCCGAAAACCTGTTTTTGGCCATTCTGCCTATTTTCGCGTCGCGGCGGAGTCCCATCGCGTCGCGACGGTTTACAGAATTTTCAGCAACTAAATACTGTTTTTGTTTTTGCGATAACTTTTGATCCGGGAATCCGATCGAGGTGTTCTAAGATGCGTTGGAAAGCTTATTCAGAGGTCTAATTGAATATTCTATTTTTAAGGAAAAATGAACTGTTTTTGAAGTTGAAATTGTTTCGAAAAGCCGAACAATAGTACACGTGTGCGGATATATTTTATTAATAATAAAGCGGACTATGAGTCCTGCGTGGTATGGTATAACTGACGCGGGATGATTATTACTTATTCGTCTAAACCGGTCTACATTCACGATATATATATTATATCGACTATGGGAACGGCCCAATGCGGGTATTATGTTCGATTAACGGTCTAACGTAAATGAACTAAATGTTCATGTGAAAGTATATATATATGTATATTATATTGAGTGTGGGTGACGACCCACGAGGTTAACATACTAGGCGAGGAAGTCATGATCCTTTACCCTAGGCCCGTATACCATTAGGGAAAGTACTATTGGTAAGGGTGTTCACCGGGATTAGCGCTGCGTGCAGTCGGTGTTATGTTAGAAAGTTATGTGTTACGTTCACCGGGATTAGCACTGCGTGCAGTCGGTGGTACGTAAAAATGGTTTTGTGTCACGTTCACCGGGATTAGCAGTGCGTGCAGTCGGTGGTACGTAAAAATGGTTTTGTGTCACGTTCACCGGGATTAGCAGTGCGTGCAGTCGGTGGTACGTAAAAATGGTTTTGTGTCACGTTCACCGGGATTAGCAGTGCGTGCAGTCGGTGGTACGTAAAAATGGTTTTGTGTCACGTTCACCGGGATTAGCAGTGCGTGCAGTCGGTGGTACGTAAAAATGGTTTTGTGTCACGTTCACCGGGATTAGTAGTGCGTGCAGTCGGTGGTACGTAAAATGGTTTTGTAGTACGGTTCACCGGGATTAGCAGTGTGTGCAGTCGGTGTCCTACCAAGTCAGAATTCTATCACACGGTTCACCGGGATTAGCAGTGTGTGCAGTCGGTGTCGTGTTAAGTTTAACAGAATTTCATAATTGAACCGAGAGTGTTAGTAGGGGTCTCGGTAGAACTCACTGAGATTGTATCTCATTGTGTGTATGTTGTTGTGTTACAGATAAACAGGGAAAGTGGAGATCCAAGAGGCACGAGTGTGTGGTACTCGGGTGGTTGCTGAAGACTTAGCTTTTAAGCTTAAGTTTATATCTTTCCTTGTCATCTGTGTATCAAGACATTTGGTCTTTAGCATTATGTATTTATTTCCGCTTTCTTGTACGATATTGAACACTGTATTTCACTGATGGTTTATGGTCTTATTTATGTTTAAGACTATCCTGTTGTTGTTCAGTGAAAATTTTATAGTGGTATTCAGTATTTAAACAGGAAATATATCTCTGATAGTTTAGGGATGGTGCACTTGGGTATTTTTACTCGATATAAATACCGGGGTGTTACAGTTGGTATCAGAGCAGTTCGACCTAGTCGGACTTAGTTTAGGGTTGAGTCGATTCCTTGTTAGTCCTTGTCGTAATTATACTTGTGATGCTAAGAGACATTGAGCCTGATCAACTTAATACTTAGTGCATCATAAGCGGAATTATGGAAGGATGATCAAGACGCAATCCTCGACCAAAACCAGAATCTCCAACCGGTGCATCCTCAGGAAAGGTGACATGACGGTGGAAGAATACACCGCTAAGTTGAGAAGTTGTCTCAGTTTTACCAAGTGGTAGAGTAAGCTCCGGATGACGAATGGAGAATGCAGAAGTATAAGAGGGGCCTTAGTGCTTTTATGACTTGGGGTCTCAGTTCTTATACTATTACCAATTATGTTGCCTTAGTGCAATCAGCCTATGTCGCCGAGGATGATCTCATAGGAAGTATGGGAAAGGAAAGAAGGTAGTTGAAATTATCAACTCCGAATGCTAAGAGACATTGAGCCTGATCATGGAGGAAGTTGTAAGAAAGAAATATGAGGCTAGACCCCAAGCAGAACCACTCCTCACCCAAGTCACTCCACCAACCCACCCTCAGCCAGAAAAATCAACATCACCATCCACAGGGAAGACACCTACCCCACCAACCTCTAAATCACCATCACCCATTCCACAGTCATCATCACCACCACCCATCTACCAAGAAAGCCAACCTGAACAAGAACCAGCCACACAAACTTCTAACATTATTTTGGAGAAACAAACTTTGCAGGTCATTCAAGAAGAATCAATGGAAGAAGAAGAAGAAGAAGCCAGCCCTGAAGAAAAAGATCAACTAGCAACTGATGCTTCTGCACCTAGTGCAGATGCATCTCAAGGTGTTCCAGTTGTGACAATCATACCAAAGAACAAAGAAGATACTGTCAAACTGTAACACCTCGGTATTTTTATCTCATAAAAATACCCAAGTGTTTCATCCCTAATTCATCAGAGATATAAAATTCCTGCATAGATACTGAACACTACAATATAGTTCTCGCTGAATAACAACAAAACAGTCTTAAATACAAATAAGACCGAACAGGTTCTCTGACCATAATCTTCAGCAAACTATAGTGCTCAATATCATACAAGAAAGCTGAATAAAAATTATAATACCAATACAATGAGTTGTGATACATAGACAACATAAAGGAAGTACAAACTTAAGCATAAAGCTAAGCTATCAGCAACCAGTCCGAGCTCAACCTACTCGTGCCTCTTGGATTCTCGCTGTCCCTGTGTCTCTGTAAAACAACAACATATAAACAGTGAGATACAATCTCAGTGAGTTCTACCGAGACCCCTACTAACACTCTCGGTTCAATTATACAACCATTCGAACACGACACCGACTACGCGAACGCTAAGCTGCGGTGTATCAGGTTCTTTAACTTTAAACAAGATGCCGACTGCGCGAACGCTAAGCTGCGACAACTTATTACAACAAAGTACGACACCGACTGCGCGAACGCTAAGTTGCGGTGTATCGCACGACAAACTTTTTAATATACTGCCGACTGCGCGAACGCTAAGCTGCGGCTAACCTGTTATAACTTGGTACGGCACCGACTGCGCGAACGCTATGCTGCGATGAACCGCACTGTACGACACCGACTGCGCGAACGCTAAGCTGCGGTGTATCGCACAACAACAATTTAACATAACACCGACTGCGCGAACGCTAAGCTGCGGTGAACCCCATAACCAATAGTGTTTCCTAACGGCACGGAGCCTAGGGTATGGGATCATGACTGCCCCGCCTAGTATGTTAACATGGGTCGTCACCCAAACTCGATATAATATATATATCTACAATCATATACAACCACCCACATTGGGCCGACTCCTTTAATCGATATAATTTATATATCGTGAATTATTCACCGGTTTAGACGAATGAATAATAATCATTCCGCGTCAGTTATACCATACCACGTAGGACTCATAATCCGCTTTATTATTAATAAAACATATTCGCACACGTGTACTATTATTCGGTCTTTCGAAACAATTTGAACTTCAAAAACAGTTCTTTTTACCTTTTTAAATTGTATATTTAGTTAGGCCTCGGAATAAGCTTTCAAATGCATCTTAGAACACCTCAATCGGGTTCCCGGATCAAAAGTTATTGCGAGAACAAAATCAGTGAATAGTTGCTGAAAATCTGCAAAGCGTCGCGACCCGAACTGCTACCGT
The DNA here is from genome assembly GCA_039519185.1 of Astragalus membranaceus. Lineage (NCBI taxonomy): Eukaryota > Viridiplantae > Streptophyta > Magnoliopsida > Fabales > Fabaceae > Astragalus > Astragalus membranaceus. The sequence goes on along the minus strand of CM076848.1, from coordinate 102,036,527 downwards.
CGCGACGCGAAAAGCGACAGAAACTTTTTGCGTGACAAAACTGGGCCAGGTCGCGACGCGATGGGAACGGGTCGCGACGCGACCCTCTGCAGAAAAGTGCAGTTTTTCCGTTTTCTTGCGAAATTCGCTATTCCGCTCAATTCCGATTCTCGTTCCGACTGAAAACAGATTTAACGACCAACAAAACAAACCCAACCAATACCACACAATCAAAACGGGTTTTATCAAAAACGACGTATTTTCCAATTAACGGTTTTTAAGTCAAAATCTTTCGAAATCAAATCACCAAAAATTCCATTTCAACACGACACAACTCGAGACTCGCTCCGATCGATTCCTAACCCGAAACAGACAATATCAAGTAATATTCCAGACCAGCGAAAGCGATAAAACGATCAATCAATTAATTCGAAAAACAAAAATCCTAAACGTGAGTAGAACTCACCCTTGACGCGTGATCCACGATCGAGCCGAAATCACCGAGTAGCCACACGAACGCTCCCCGCTCCAGCGACACCCAATCCGCTTCCAAAGCTTCCCACTCGATCACGAAACCTCTTTTGACCGAAATACCAAATTCCCCGAAATTCTCCATTCGAACCCTAATCACCAACCAACTTCCAATTCGCGAAATTGAACTTCGTCTCGCACTCGATACGCTTCGGGTTCGCTCCTAATCGCCCTTGAATCAACAAATACTATTCATCATCTTCAACCTTTGATTCACTATTCACAAAAACCCCAAATTTGATTTCTCAAATCTCACCCAACTAAACCTTGATTCTTTCACTCCAAGCTAGTACCCAAGCCTCCATTTGAACTCCCTTAGCCTTCAAACCGCTTTATTGAAGAAGATAGCTCTCAAAAATGCCACCTTGAGCTTCAAACCGAAAATGGTAGATTCGTGTAGAGTGAGTTGATGATGAAGATCTTGGTACCAAATCGAAGAGGAAGTAACGCTGAGCATTTTTCGTGTTGGAAGGAAGTCGTTTTGATGAGCCGAAGTCCTCCCTTTTTCCTCTTCTTCCTCCATGCCCCTTTCCTCTTCTTTCTCTTTTCTCTCTTATCTCTTCTCTGTATCTCTCGCTTCCTTCTCTCTTTTCTTTTTAATTCTTTCTTTTCTCCTCACTCACTTATACGCATACATATATATATATATATTTAATAATATATAAGTGGTAACGTGGTCTAATTACCGTATTCATCTAAATCTCTCATTTCGATTCCGAAACTTCCTTGACCCGTATTATCCGGTTAACGATCCGATGACAACCAATAAATAATTTTAGCACTCGATAAATTTACTTGTTAAGTACTAAATTGGTTTAATTGGGTTAACACCCAAATTATTATACCAATTATTTTGAGGGTGTTACACAAACTGGTGCTGGAAGAGCTGGCACAGAAGAAAAGAGAAGAACTGGGCAACACCCAGAAATTCTTCAAGAAAGCTGTTGAAAACAGTGTGAAGGAAAGTCAAGGACTGAAAGGTGCAGAATACAGCAAGGCACAAGGAGAAGAAGCTGAAAAGGAGGACCCACAGAAGGAGAATGACCAACCAAAAGAAGCTGAGGCTACACTTGAGCAACCACCAGAACAACAAACAGAAGACAGAACTACTGCTGAACAAATCAGTGCAGAAGCACCTGGTGCATCTGCACCTACAGAACCAGCAACAGAGGAGGTTGGTGCAGCTGCACTTGGTGCAGAAGCACCAAAGGTTGAAGAGGCAAAGAAGAAGAAACAGAAAGTCAAACACATGCCCAGCAGAACCAGCTCCAGAATCAAAAGTGGTGCCAACAAAGAGTAAACTCTTTCATGTTGTTATTTTATAAGTACTTTGTATGTTCTATTTGTATCCCACATGTATTAACCACCATCCCCATTTTGGAACAAAAATTACTTTTTCTAACTCAACTTAGAGCAGTGGGGACACTGCCCAACTTTAAGTTGGGGGGGGGGGGAGAAAAACACTTTTAATCTACTATATGCATGTGCTGATATGTTTTTAGTAAGTATGCATGTCAAAAGTTTTGTTATTTCCTTATATGTGCAAAATATAGTATAGCTATTTTCAAATTTTGTGATGCAATCAACAAAGTTTCTTTTAAAAATTTTTCAGAAAATTGTTTTACAAAAACATCAGTTACACAAACTTTTGTTGAGGTACATCAAATTGTTTTTATGTCAAAGTAAGATTTGAGAGTTTTTGAAGCATGATCAGCTTGAAATTTTTTTTTACAAAACTAAATGCATTCTTTGAACTAAATTTTAATGATGAAAGAAAGAAAAAGAAAAGAAAGCCTTGTTTTCCTCAAAATGACCAATTTTTATTATTACCTTGACACATCAAAACTGAGTTTTGAAAAGAACCTTGCTATATGAAAAATTATCTGATACCAGAAGAATTTTTTAGAAAACCAAGGTCAAAAACAAATTTTTACTAAAAATATAGAAGAGCATAAAGAAATAAGTTTGGGGGAATTTCCATTAATACTAAGGCTGAGTATAAGAGTCAATACAAAAGGTTACCAAAATACACTACAAAAGAGCCAAAAATATTATGAGCTAGCCATATTGACCCAAATCATTAAACTGAACCTGTTCTAGTAGTGCATTTGGTTTGAAAGAAAAAGAAAAGAAAAGAAGAAAAGAAAAACCAAAGAAAAAAAGTATGCATAAGGAGGTCAGTGAGGAGGGCAATACATGCTACAAACCATGAAAAGTAGTGTCAAGTGCAGCTGCACTCAAGTGCTTCTGCACCGTTACAAAAAGTCAGTGCTTCTGCACTTCACAAAAATATTTAGTGCATCTGCACTAACAGTGCTTCTGCACCAACAAAAAGAACCACCAAAAATAAAGTATAGTGCATAGACTCAAACAGTTTTGAAATGCTCAATCAAAGTCCTCAGTTGTACTTAAAGCTCCCCAAATCTTGAAGATGTTGTTAGTCTAGTCTATATTTTGAAACATCTTTTGTTTTGACCAAACGTGATCTAAAATTTTCCCAAAAGTTAAAGAGAAACTTTTCACTTAGTTTTGGAACTGATTGAATCTCAGTGCGGCACACACTCACACAAAAGAGTTTTAATGAACTTTGGATGTTTAGGAAATTCAAAAGCACAAAATATTCTGAAAAATGAAGTTCATCAAAATGCAAAATCATTCTTTGAAAAGATATAAGCTGATCTGTTCTTCTTTAAATTGAAAATCCTACTTGTATTCCCTTTTTGTCATTACTTGAGGACAAGCAATGATTTAAGTTTGGGGGTGTGATAACTCTAATTTATATAGAGTTATTTATACTTCTAAACGCAACAAATTGCTTTAAACTCAAGTACAAAGTGTGTTAATATAGTAATATTAGTAAAATAACAACATTCTAGGAATTATGTGATGAATAAAGCATTTTGTATATATATTGGTATGTTTGATGTGTTTGTTCAGTTTTCCTACAGATGATGCTTCTGCACTTTGTGCTTCTGCACTACAAATGCTTCTGCACTTAGTGCTTCTGCACCATCCTGCGCTGAAGATTTATAACCCCACAATGGAAGCACCTCAACTCATACCTCTGCTCCAAAACTTCTATGACATCATGCTTTGTCACAATTCACATGGAGCACATGGCCACATGCATAAGGAGGCGCCCACCATAAACATCATCATGAAAGGCTATTCACCTAAAGACATATGGCCTTACATAATTGGACCTCTTCTTATGGAAATGTGCTGAACTCAATCCCCTTATCTAAAGATCAGAAAAGCAACCATGGTTAAGCCTCCTTAGGTTAACTTGGTTTTCAAGCAAACCCTCAAGCAAAGGAAATCTCCAAGGCTATAAAAAGGGCTCCCACTTCTCACTTGAAGAGCATCGCATATCTCACTTGATAATATGTAGATCAAACACTTTACTTATATTTTAGTAGTTTCAATTCTTGCATTTTATTTACTAGTTAGTTGTAAGAAGGTGAGGAAGGAATTGACACCCTCTTCCTCCACTTCTTCATAGATAGACGAAGGAATCAGTGCTTCTGCACCAATCAGAATTCATGCAAAGGAACATCAATCTGTGTAACTTCTACCCTATTGATATCTTTTATATGATTCATGTTATCATGCTCCTTACAGATTCTCTCTATTATATAATGAATAACATGAGCTAAATTCCTTTAGTTGAGATGTTCTAAACTTATAATGATCTTTTGAGTAAGTTATTATGCTTTTAAGTGTCGTAGCATTTTGGGTCTTGTGTTATACTACATCCATCTTATTTTAAGGTTGATCTCTTACAATAAGTAGAGTTATATTCACAGACATGGTTTATAATTAGAAATCAAGACTAATAAGGGTGAGTGTTTTAATAAAGGCTTTGTTAAACTTGTTTAATAAAGAAACTGTGTTAAAACCATGTTAAGTCCTAGACATAGGATAACATAGTCCTTAGGGTGAAACAGTGGGAACTTCAAAGGCAGGAGTGAACTTATTTAGCAAACCCAGACATGGGAAGCTTGTAACGAAACTCTGAAGAAAGTAGATGACAAGCACACACTTATGAACTACACTCAATGCTACTGCACTTGATGCTTCTGCACTTGATGCTTCTGCATCATAGTGCTTCTGCATCACTAAAACATAGAAACTCTCAAAAGAAGCATTATCTAGTAAAGACATCTCAACTATCTTTCTCAACTGATTTCCTTCATCTTATTTTACATACTTGCATTCTATTTTCACTTAATTTAAAAACCCCAAAATTTGTGAGTAGAATAGTAGTACTAATTTATATGCTTTCTAAACACACACAAAGTTAATCCAATCCCTGTGGGTTCGACCTTTCTTATCATTATATTACTTGTTTGTGACTGTGTATACTTGCACATCTTTTCACACACCAATAACCTTCTAACCAATTTTAAAGTCTCTGATGCAACATGCAATCTTCACAAATGAGTTCCCAGCTACCCAAAAGAACATGCAAGTCGCATTTCACTCACTTCCAAGGCCTCAAAGTAGCTTCCCTACGTTGTTTCTGTGCTGAAATTTCTCAGTGTAACAGCCAGGTTCTAACCCTTATAACTCCACGGTATCAAACTGTAAAACTCCAATTTATTTATCGAACCTCTAGCTTGTCATATTCTCCAGTTGAATACCAATTTACAGCTTAATTTGCTTCTCAAAAATTAAGATACAAGCATCCAAAGACAGCACCACCAATACTGTTTTAACAAGTTCAATATTGGCTTGTTAGTTGAAAGATATTTTTGTCTTTTAAAAAATAATATACTATCTCTCTTCTGTTTCTTTTCTTTGTCTCTTGTACAAATAATACATCAAATTCTCTCTCTTGCTCTCTCTCTCTCTCTCTCTCATCCATTTCTATTTATACTTTATTCTCACAAACAAATATAGGATAAAACAATTGTTGAAAATAAACAGCATAAAACTTAGCTAGTGGGGAAAGAAAGAATAAAAAGCACACCATGAATAAAATAAACTGCTAAAACTTTAGTACCAGTGAGAACATTTATTCTCTAAGGAAACATATGTATTTCCAGCAAATCAAATATAGGATAAGTAAAACTGTTCTATTTATACTTTATTCGCACAATCAAATATAGGATAAGCAAACATTTATTCTCACATTTATTCTATTGAAGTAGAAGCAAATTAAGCTTCTACTTCCTGACATAAACACAACACATTAATTGGAGCAAAGTCTTGTGGAAACATATGTATTTCCAGGATTGGATTTCAAGCTAAGGAAGAAGAGATTGAGAGGAGAAAGATGGAAGTGAAAGAGAGACTTGAACTTCAACTCGGACGCGCTGAACAAGAGACTCGGCGCTTGGCACACATTTGGGAAGTAAGTTCCATGACAGTAGAAAGTTTTAGTTATTACAGTTAAAGTTATGCTGCTAATCATTAGTTTCATGTGTTCTTTGTCATATAACAACCTACTAGGAGCTTAAAGTGGTGGATGATCCTATGAGGAAGGAGAAAATACTATCCTTCTTATCCTTCTTAATATCTTTCACATATTAAATAAGGAAAACTGTGAGTACCAAAAGACAATACTACCCTTGGTTAATTAGTAAGTACCAAAAGACATAATGAATTTACCTTTCTACCCTATTATCACCCAATAGGATGATTTCGGTAAAGTTCAAGAAATAGTCCTGCCCATCGACACCGAATATCGTATAGATCCTCATCATTGAATGGTTCAGTATTGTTGAATCTCTACAATATGAAATGACACAAGACCAAACATTAGTTAATCAACTAAAATACATCTTTAATATAACTTGTAAAAAATTCTATTACGTACCTCAACCATAAATCAACAATACTTGCAGAGACAATGTTGAACATATGTCTCATAACATAAAATCCACACTCAGTGTTCCCAGTTTGCTTTCGGGGCTACAAATTATATGTCATAGTAAATATTATATTTAGTAATAAAATACATTATAAAAATTGTAATTAAATCTCAAGAGTTAAACTACTTACTGTCGCACCCCGAAAAATCCTTGGAGGGATTTTTCTTCGCACAACGGGATTTTAGAGTTGCCACCAATATTTTTGGCGAACATTCAGGTTGTGAAGGACTTTCTAGATGTCTTTCCAGATGAAGTTTCTTCTGAACCTCCAGAGCGAGAGGTAGAGTTTACTGTAGAATTGGTTCCTAGCACGGGATCAATATCTATTGTTTCTTCTTGAAGGTTTCTTGAGAATTAAAGGAAATGGAGTCTCAACTTGAAGAGTCGATGTTAAAGAAACTCATTCGACCGAGTGCTTCTCCAAGGAGTGCTCTGGTGTGATTAGTCAAAAGGAAAGTTAGCAGCATGAGACTGTGCATTGATTATCGACAACTCAACAAAGTGACGATCAAGAATAAATATCGCTTACCAAGGATAGACGATTTGCCTGAGCAATTTGAGGTGCTGCAGTGTTTCTAAAATTGATCTGAGGTCAGGATATCATCAAATAAAAGTTAGAGCCTTAGATATTCCGAAGACAGCTTTCTGTACTAGGTATGGACATTACGAGTTCGTAGTGATGCCCTTCGGTTTGACTAATGCTCCAGCAGTATTCATGGATTTCATGAATCGAGTTTTCCACACTTACCTAGATCAGTTTGTTGTAGTTTTCATTGGTGATGTCGTGGTGTACTCGAAGACCATTGAGGAGAATGTTGAACCTCTCTGCATTGTTCTGAATGTACTCCGAGAAAGGGTGTTGTACGTGAAGCCGTCGAAGTGTGACTTCGGGATGCCTAAAGTGAAGTTTTTGGGACACGTGATTTCCCAAGTCGGGAGTTTCTGTAGATCCCAGTAAGAGGGAAGCGGGGTTGAATGGGAGTGACCGACATCAGCCGCAGAGATCAAAAGTTTCTGGGTCTAGCCGGTTACTATAAGAGAATTGTTAAAGGGTTTCCACAATTGATTCTTTCACTTACTCGGTTAACTCGAAAGGGTCAACCGTTTACGTGGGATGCCGATTGTGAAGAATGTTTTCAAGAGTTGAAGATTTTGACGTCTGCTCCAATCCTGATTCTTCCGGATCCGTCATTGGGATTTTAAATTTTCGGTGACGCTTCTGGAAAGGGTAAGGGATGTGTTCTCATGCGGAATCATCAAGTGGTAGCTTATGCGTCCAGACAGTTGAAGATCCATGAGGAGAATTATCTAGCTTATGATTTGGAGTTGGCAGCTATTGTGTATGCATCGAAGATTTGGAGACATTACCTGTATGGGTCTCGTTTCGAAATCTTTAGTGATCACAAGAGTTTAAAGTATCTGTTTGATCAGAAAGAACTGAATAGCAGGCAGAGAAGTGTGTTGAGTTTCTGGAGGATTATAAATTAGTGTTGATGTAGCATTCAAGAGAGGCCAGTGTTGTAACTGATGCACTGAGTAGGAAGTCCATCCACATGGCCGAGTTTATTGATGCATGAGATGGAATTATCGGAGTCTTTCAGAGACCTAAATCTGAATTCAAGATCAAGGAGGAACCGGTTAGTGTTGAGCCATATGAGGATCTCTAGTTCCCTAAGGGATTCTATACGCTTAGCACAGGAAGTTGATGTGAAGCTACAATCACAAAAGGTATTTCCAGATTTCACCATGGATAGTGATGGAGTCAGTTGTTTCAATGGTAGAATCTGTGCGCCCGATGATGAGAACAATAAAAGGCAAGTGTTAGAGGAAGCACACCGAAGTATTAGTCTGTTAACCTCTCCTTTGTGAAAGTTAACAATGAGATAGTATTATGAGATAAGTCGAACGTAAATACGAATATGTAAGTGAGGTAACTGCTGACTGTTTTCACGTTGCGAATGGCCATCAAAGGATTAATTGATGGATCTGCTTGCAAGTGAGTGAAATTTCCGGAATGAAGCTTGGTGTGCGGCGTGATAGTTTTGAAAAATCATTTTAGTGAAAACCCGCATGCTAAAGTTAATTTTGGGAATGAATCAAGAGGATTACTTAGGTTGAGGGAAAACTCTCAACGGTATTGACTAATTTGGAAAGGAATGGGATGCGTCGTTGGTAAAAACCTCGTGATGAAGTTACAATAGAGGAAAAAGAGCTCTGAGTTCTGTTTTGATAATTGTTTTGAGAACAACAGAGGTGATTTTCATTACGTTCAAATTTATTTGTTGTCCCCACGGTTTATTTCTACGTTTAAGATAAACGTTTCTGGTAAATCCTCATTTCATCTTCTTTTGAAAAGTGTTATCTCGAAATCTTGGGGGCGAGTCAAGAAGTTTCACAAGTGACTTTTTCGTCACATTGTCGGTGTGTACGAGAACTGTTATATAATTTTTAAAAAAATTGTTGAGAACGTGTTTACACCCTTCGAGAAAATCATGTTTGTACTTATTTCTACCGTGGAGTACCAGTTTCTAGATCTCATTTTCAACCTGTATGTCTATCAAGTGTCTTATAATACACCCTTTGATTTAGATTAATCAAAGTTGGGGAGTAAACGAGGATAATTGGAATGAAGCTTCGGAAGTGTTTTCAAACGCGGTGCCGAGCCGATGTAGGCGAATGATGAGTTTCTCGTGTCGATTCATAATAAGAGAGTTCGAACTATAATCTTAGAAGAGTTTAGGGGTAGTAGTCGAACATACTTAACGATTGACGAGCCAACTTGGGAAGATTTTCTACACTCATTTCGTTAATTCAAGATTGAGTTCCAGCAATTTAAGACCTTTCTGAGAATGTCGATTCTCGGTTAGTCAAATGAAAGACTTAACGAAATTTTGAGGGCAAAATTCTTTCAAGTTGGGGAGAATGTAACACCCTCAAAATAATTAATAGAATTATTTGGGTGTTAACCCAATTGAATTATTTTAGTACTTGACTGGTAAATTTATTGAGTGCTAAAATTAATTATTGGTTGTCATCGGATCGTTAACCGGATAATACGGATCAAGGAAGTTTTGGAATCAAAATAAGAGACTTAGATCAATATGGTAATTGGACCACGTTACCAACTATATATTAAATAAATATATATATGTATACGTGTGTGTGTGTGTTAAAAAGAAAAGAAAGGAAAGAATTAAAGAAAGAAAGGAAGAAGAGAACGAGAAACAGAGAAGGAAAAGAGAGAAAGGGAGAGAAAAGAGAGAGATTGGCGTGAGGGAGAAGAGAAGAGGGAGAGAGAAGACTTCACCGAAACGACTTCCTTCCAACACGAAAAATGTTCAGCGTTACTTCCTCTTCGATTTGGTACCAAAATCATCATCATCAACTCACTCTCCTCAAATCCACCATTTTCGAATTTGAGCTCAAAAGTGAGGTTTCGATGGTTGAAGCTCAAGGATAGCTTGGGGTGGTGGTTGGCGCGAACCCAAGGGTGATGGATCGTTGATTGGAAGCTAGTTGGGTGATTTGGGGTTGAAAATCAAATTGAGGGTTTTGTGTGAATAGTGCTTCATGAGGAGGAAGATGATGAATAGTGTCCAAGGAGGATTTCAAGGAATTCGGTATTTCGGTCAAAAAGAGGTTTCGTGATCGAGTGAAAAGCTTTGGAAGCGGATTGGATGTCGCCGGAGCGGGGAATGTTCGTGTGGTTACTCGGTGATTTCGGCTCGCTCGTGGCTCACGCTTCAAGGGTGAGTTTTACTCACGTTTAGGCTTTTGAATTAATAAACTTAATTTGTGAAATGTGTTTCGGTTTTGGTTCGTTATCGAAAACGTATTTTGTACAAAAATCGCGTTTTATGTCCAATTGGTTTTTGGATTGATTGATGATAATTATTATTGTTTGTATATGTTTTGGACTGTTTTTATGTTGGGACTGGACTGGAACAGGTATCGGAATTGGTCGGAACGACGAAAAATGCGAAAACGGGATAAAATACAATGCTGTCAAAAGCGCACGACCCGTGCGTCTCAGGCGCACGGATCGTGCGGGTCTTTCTGTTTCTGTTTTCAAAAATGCATTACAGGGCGCACGACCCGTGCGTGTGGGAGCACGAACCGTGCGCTGTGTTCTGTCAAAATTTTCCAAACTTGCCCGAAACGATCCCGATCGATTCCAATCCTCTTCTAATCCTTTCCTAACCCTTTAATAATGATATTAGGCTTATAATGCCATGATTTTGGGTATGTTTCAAAAGGGTTTTATAAAATACTTTTGAAGTTGAAATTGTTTCGAAAAGCCGAACAATAGTACACGTTTGTGAATGTGTTTTATTAATGATAAAGCGGACTATGAGTCCTACGGAGTATGGTATAACTGACGCGGGATGAATATTATTTATTCGTCTAAACCGGTCTACGATTCACGATATATATTATATCGACTATAGGAAACGGCCCAATGCGGGTATTATGTTCGACTAACGGTCAAATGTAGATGGACTAACTGTTCATTGAGTATAGGTGAACTAACAGGTCATCGAGTGTAGATATATTTAATATATATCGGGTTTGGGTGACGACCCATGTTGACATACTAGGAGGGGCAGTCATGATCCCCTACCCTAGGCTCTGAGGCCAATAGCGAAAGTGTTATTGGTAAGGGGTTCGCCGGGATTAGCCTCGGGGCAGTCGGTGGTGTGTCAAAGAGTATTGAGTAACGTTCACCGGGATTAGCCTCGGGGCAGTCGGTGGTACGTTACTATGATTTTGTAGTGTGGTTCGCCGGGATTAGCCTCGGGGCAGTCGGTGACACACTGAGTTATAGCAGATCCGCCGGGATTAGTCTCGGGGCAGTCGGTGGAATGCTATGTGTAAAATAATGCGGTTCATCGGGAGTTAGCGTCCGCGCAGTCGATGCCGTGTTGAGTTAACAATGTTTTAAAACTGGACCGAGAGTGTTAGTAGGGGTCTCAGTAGAACTCACTGAGATTGTATCTCACTGTTTAAATGTTGTTGTTTTACAGATAAACAGGGAAAGTGGAGATCCAAGAGGCATGAGTAGGTGGTACTCGGATGATTGCTGAAGACTTAGCTTTATGCTTAAATGTTTATCTTCCCTTGTTATCTGTGTATCAAGACATTTTGTCTTTAGAGTTATGTATTTATTTCCGCTTTCTTGTACGATATTGAACACTGTATTTCACTGATGGTTTGTAGTCTTATTTATGTTTAAGACTGTCCTGTTGTTATTCAGTGAAAATTCTATAGTGGTGTTCAGTATTTAAACAGGAAATATATCTCCGATGATTTAGGTTTGGTACACTTGGGTATTTTTACTTGATAAAAATACCGGGGTGTTACATAAAGTGTGCATCAAAGCACAAGTGAGAGTCCTCTTGCCAATCATCAACATAGGTTATGATTTGCAAGCAAATTCATGAGAACAACAAGTTTTAAGCAAACAAACATCATAATCAAGGTTCAATTCCAAGTAATTGCAAGATTAGACAACCAACTCATCAAAAATCTCATAAACCCTAATTTCTTTGAAACATGCGAAATGAAATAAGCTTCAAATCGTCATTTTATTCATGAAAACAACAATATGATGCAAGAGAACAACATAGATTAAACTTTTGGCAAGGATTCACATGATCAAGCAAAGAAATGCATAACAATCACACAAACCCTAATTTTCCTCTAATATGCGAAATGAAATGAGCTTCAAATCATCATTTTATTCATGAAAACAACAAGAAATGAGTGAAATAACAACAACACACAATTTATTCTAAAGGAGAGAAGCATTCCAAGCACCCAAACCTCCCAAAGTGTTTGTCAAGATACTTGAAATACATCTCTCACTCAACAACAACAACTATGCTAACATTATGACATTGAAATGCAATGGGATGCCAAAATGAAGTGATGATTTACATCTTTGATGCTAAAGTTGGAAGATGATGCTAGGTTTTAAAGTATACCTCAACTCCAAGCTAGAATAAGGAAGGAAATGAGATGAATGAATGCAAAACCCCTTTAATCTACTCTTCAATCTTCAACTTTGAACTTGATCCTTGAATTTGAAGGTGAATCTTTGAGAAGAATGCAAGAAGGATGGAAGATTTAGTGTAGGAAAGGTGTTTTAATGGATGATTGAGAAATTGAAAAGATGAGGTGAGGGAGGGGAGGAGGTATTCGCCTATGAGAGGAGGAAGTAGAGGTTTTTGTGCAAAAAATGAACTTTTTTTTTGTATTTTGGGAGAGTAGGCTTATATATGGTCTTGGGTGAAATTAGGGTTAAGGGTAGAATAGGAATGGGATGTTCTATTTTAAGTAAGTTTGCAATTTCTTATGAATGAGTGAGTGTGAGAGGATGGTGTCATTTACAAAAAAGGGTATGAATCTACATGAGAGTGTGTGGGAATTAGGGATGTGTATGAAATGGGTAGGGTTAAGGATAGTACAAGAATATTCTTAAGGAATAATTGTACAATAGAAGAGTGTGGAAGAAATTGTGGAGAGAGAGAGAGAGGGAATTCTAAAGTGAACCCAAAAATGGGGAGGGAAAATTGCTTCTCCTTTTTTGGTCTTTTGTCTTATTGAGGACACTTTGTACTTTCTATTTGAATTTTGAATTTTTGGGCATGCAAATGATAGTGCACCTATTGAAAATGTGTCACATATTTTTGGGCATCATAAAAATATCCCTCTAATTATTCATGACAATAAAAGTTGTCATTTAATAATTGGGGAATATTTAATGGTCCTTTTTCAGCTTTCTTGTGCAATAAAAATGGGAAAAATGCCTTTTAATTATTTTGAACTAGGATTTTCTTCCAAAAAATTATACGAAAATTATCCTTGATAGAATAAATTGTATTTTTCATCCTTGACTTGGTTTAGTTCAAAAATAATTAACTTGCTCTCATTTGAATGCCCACAGATATTGAAACATGCACTATTTGATTCCCGAAAATTCTCAAAAATTAATAAAAATATTTTTTTTTTTGGGTGCCAAAAATTAATAACGATCAATAAATGGCCTTTTTGAAGATTAAAATGCATTCCAAATGGCATGGTCAAAAGGGAAGCTCACGCGGTTACGACTGGCGCGTGCGCGTAATTCAAATAAAAATGCGAGATAGGGGACAAATACACATAAATGCGAAAGTCCATTAACCTACACAAATTATGAATTACCCATATTGTTTCCATTTTTGTTTAAAAAAAGGTTTTGACCTGGGCGGACAAAATTGAGGTATGACACTTACATCGGGGGAAATCCATATAGGTGCCTTCTTTCTAATCCCCATCAACTTATGATATCCTTCCATAGCACTAATAAAAAAGAAAGACATCATACAAACTCTCTAACTTTGTTGTTACTTTTCTACACAAGATGTATAATAAATAAGAGATTACATATTAACTTTTTGCTTGAGGGATGCAGTCGGCTTCCTTCCAAGCGAGCAAAGGAAGACGATTTCATTACTCATAGGACAAATGATCAACAATTGCCAATGATTTCTACATTGGGGAACAATTAGTGACAAATCACATAGAATTTTAAGATAATTGATAAACATGTACTTACATATGAAGATAAGGCGCTAGGTAAAACTCTTTGGAATTAGCTGGAGTCAAAAGGTGCTGAGGAATCACCGGAGACAAAAAATGTTGAGGGTCAATGAAACCATACAAATCACTATTGCCCTTCAAGATACAGTGACGTTGCATATACCTAAGATGTCATGCCAGATGTTAATTATACAGTTTGAAAATTAATTGGTTAACTAAAGTATAAGTAAAACTAACTTACGTCAACCAAAACTGTACAACACTTAAGCTGAGCATTTGGTTACCACAACAAATATCCATTATTTCTTTCTCTACTAGATAAAATTCTTGAAGAGTGGGATCATGTTCCAATCTTAGTTGTATAGGATTTTTAATAGGTACAATCAATATCATCAACTCTTGAATTGGACTAACTTGAGGTGCAGAACTTTTGGGTGGAATGTCCTTGCTAGATTTTCCAATTTCCTAAACAAGAAAGATAATATATTAGTAAGTCTTCTCTACCATTACCAAGTTATTTCCAGTGTAAATATAGAAAGAAATGAGTAATATTGAAAACCTTATTTGAAAAAGCTATGGATGCCATGATGGGGTTCTTATCCTTTGAACTAGAAAAGTGCATGGATTCAGCCACAACCATAACCCCACTGTTTTGAAGTGTACTCTTGTCATCTTGGGTCTTTGTATAAAATGAAAACTTATTGATATCATATCCACCCCAACATATGATATCAAAGTTAGGCCCATGTGCTAGCCATTCTAATGTTTCAGAAACACTATCAGCATTAACGATTTGCTCTTTAAACCAATTTAGGAAAGTATTGTTATGCTCAATCAACTTATCTTTTTCGCTCATTCGAGGATACTTCTCCTTGACAATGTTTTTATGAGTAGATAAGTAAGGCTAAACCTCACTAGTGTTATTCAATATATACATATGTGCCTGAAGAACTTCTGTTCGACTCATGCTCTTAATAGCTAAACCTCGCGTACCCTTTCCTGCACATCTTCCCTCATGACGAGACTTAGGAATCCCTATAGGTTCCACCTTAGACATGTAATCTGAACCAAACTCAATAGCTTCTTCTGCAACGTACCTCTGAATGATAGATACTTCAGGACGATATTGGTTATTAACATACCCATTCAATATTTTCATGTATCACTCAATTGGGTACATCCACATTAAATAAACAGGGCCACACAATCTAATTTCCCTCACTAGATGAACAATTAAGTGAACCATAATGTCAAAAAAAGAAGGAGGAAAATACATCTCCAATTGGAACAATATAATGGCAGCCTCATTTTCCAAGTCATCCAACTTCAAAAGGTCAATGACTTTGCTACATATAGCATTGAAGAATATACACAATCTAGTTATAACATGTCGAACTGTTTTAGGCAAAATGTCACGAATAGCCACCGGTAGAAGTTGTTGCATTAAGACATGACAATCATGAGACTTTAGGCCAACTAATTTGAGATCCTTCATCGAGACAAGTCTTGTAACACCCCGATATATTCTAACATATAGAATCACCGAAATGCACTAAATGGCATACATCAGAGTAACTTCCTGTTATTGAAATATTGAACACATCTAAAACTTTCGATAATACATATCAAATGGTTCTCTGAACCTCATAAACTTCCTGAAAATGCTTAAGTTTCAAAACTTAAGACATGTACATAATCCTGGTGTTCAATACTCAAAACATAAAGTAGCGGAAACGATTTATAACTTATACATGATAGTTATACAACCGATAACAAAAGTACTACAGAAGGGCAAGGGCCTAAAACAAGAAACATAGACTTCCGGACTCCTCGAGTCACACCAGCTAACCGTGCTTTGTCGCCTTTGCCTTCCCCTGTTTCTCTGTAAAACCACAAATATGAAGGGTGAGATAAACATTATCTCAGTGAGTCCTATCGAGACCCCTGACCAACTCTAACGGTTTGTTATACTTGAATCTGAACTCGTGGCCCGAAGAAGCGACCACGTGAATACATGATGTTTACTCGTAACTTGTAGCCCTAATAAGCGACTACTTGTTACATTTCTGATTTTTCCTGATGTAGCCCTAATAAGCGACTACGGATCATATTTTAACATGAACTTAGCACAACCCGAGATATAATGCTAGACAATCTTGATTGCCCAATATCTACGGAAACCCCAATCCGAAATTCTATCCGAATAATGCTAGGGTCCTAGCTTTGGATTCATGACTCCCCTCCACTAGGTATGCTAATAACTGGAGGATCGTCATCCTCGATATACACAAGGTATACCATCTACCTTTCCCCGAGGGAAAGTAACTTGATTTGTGTTTACATGAATTGAGAGTTTTTATGTCTTTATAGACTTACAATCAATTAGCTTACATGACATGATGAACTTGAAGTTCGTTATCGTAACAAGATTGGACTCAAGGTCCGTTAACATTTCTTGACTTGTGTTCTCACGCGTTCTCTAAGTACGGTTTTCGTCACATTCATAACACACAAGTTTTCTATCAAACATGATTAACTCCATGATATCAATCTTTACATTGTTGGGGAACCATGGGGAATGGATTAGAAGAGGATTGGAACCATTTGGAATGGATAAAAAGGTACTTTGAATTTGAAGGTCAGAAAATATCACACGACCCGTGCGTGTAGGCGCACGACCCGTGCGTTATTGAACAATTCGTTGAGGATTTCCAGAAAGATACGCACGACCCGTGCGACTGAGCGCACGATCCGGGCGTTATCCAGTAAAATTGTAGGAAGTTCCAGAAACATACGCACGACCCGTGCGACTAGGCGCACGATCCGTGCGTGTTTAAAAATCCAGTTCTTGTAGTATCAGATGGGGGCGCACGACCCGTGCTCATAGGCACACGATCCGTGCGTCTCTATCAGTTTCCAGAAAACAGACTTTTCATGAGTTATTCCATCCCGTTCCGATTCCAAAAATCCCTTCCGATCGAGACTCAAACTTAAACATGCATTGAAAACAGTATATTATAGCAATCCCAAATCAATCCAAACAATCAATCAAGTAACTTCATATTTTAAATCACAATCTTTTCGGTAAAACGGTTTTCAAAAAGGTGTAGACTCAGAAAACACATGCACTCCCTAAGCGAGTTATAGAACTCACCCGAAGTGATGAAAATCACTCAAACGACGAATCTCACAGCTGACACGTTCGAATAGCCTCACGAACCGTCTCCGAACTCGTTCCAAAACTGAACCCGAACTCCCTTAGGATCTAAGACTCGAACTCAGCAACTCAATCCTTCTCTTAGCTGCTCTATTTCGTGGTACAGGTGCTGAATTTGGTTTCACAGTTTTTCAAACCAACATGCATGACTGAAACCCTCACTTCTACAAAGATGGAGCTCTAGCACTTAGAAATGGTGAAAAGGGATTGGGGGTTGTGATGGTGATGGTGTTTATATCAGGAGATAGAGGAGGAAAATCTGATTTGGGTGATGGAATTATATGGGACATGCACTCAGGAAATCTGGTTCTCCTCTCCTCTCCCTCCTTCCTCGCGCCTCTCTCCTTCTCTTTCTCTCTTCTTTCAGTTTTTGCAATCTGCTCAAAATGAAGTGAAGTGTGTTTTTGTTGCTGTTTGGGTTTCAACTGGGGGGTTTTAAGTGGGTTGGGAAAGGACTCATTTACCCCTCAGCTGTTGCCCTCCTCATAAGGCTTCCTATTAGTTCTAGGTGGTCTAACTCATTTTAACTTAGAATTTAAACACATGACTCTAACACTTAAACCAACAAATAATTCACTCATCAATCATAAAATATCCGTTTAAGAAAAAAAAATATAATATACTTCTCACTAATTTTTAAATAATCGAAATAGTTAATTACGGGATGTTACAAGTCTCTTGATATTTGAGGAGTAACCTTGTTTTATTTTTACACCACGCAAACACTCACAAACACTTTTTTTCTCTTTTTTGGACAATGTATGACATGCCGGGGGAAGATATGTGGATTTACCTCTTTGTTTTGGAGCTAACTGCTCTCTAATACCCATCACAACCAAATCTAATCGAGCATTCACACCATCCTTTGTCTTTCCCTGAATGTTGAGAAGCGTTCCGATAACACTATCACATACATTTTTTTCCAAGTGCATGACATCAATACAATGTCTAACATCAAGTTTTGACCAATATGGAAGATCAAAGAACACTGACCTCTTCTTCCATTTATTTTCTCATTAGATTGTTTTTGCAAACTTTCCAAATATAACTTTGATGTCCTTAACTCGTTGATAAACTTCTTCTCCAGTTAAGGCTTTTGGAGCAATTTCATTCTCTTGATATCCATTAAAAGCTTTTTTCAACCTCCGATACAGATGATTATGTCTGAGAAATCTACGATGTCCAAGGTAAACAGTTTTCCTTCCATGTTGTAGTTGATGATAACATGTGTTTTCTTCACAAATAGGGCATGCTGTATGCCCCTTAACACTATACCCAGACAAGTTCCCGTATGCTGGAAAGTCATTGATTGTACAAAATAACATGGCACGCAACTTGAAATACTCATTTCTATATCTGTCAAACACATCAACTCCTTCCTCCCATAGGATTCTCAAATCTTCAATCAAGGGACTTAGGTAAACATCTATGTCATTCCCTGGTTGTTTTGGGCCCGAAATCATCATAGATAACATCATGTATTTGCGCTTCATGCACAACCAAGGGGATAAGTTGTAAATTATCAAGAGAATGGGCCATGAACTATGGTTACTACTTAAGTTACTGTACGGATTCATTCCATCCGTAGCAAGTCCAAGTCTAAGATTTCTTGGCTCATTGCCGAATTCCGAAAACAAACAACTAATTTTCTTCCATTGCAAAGAGTCGGCCGGATGGCGAAGCTGTCCATCACATAGTCGTTCATCTGAATGCCACCTAATGTTCTTTGAGTCATTTGCATTGGCCAACAATCTCTTGAATCTTGGAATTATTGGAAGATACCATAAGACTTTTGCTGGAGAACCCTTTGTGCTCACATCACAACTAGAATCATCATCTTTCACTTTGTAGCGTGATGTCCCACAAGTAGGACACACATGCTTATCTTTAAATTCTTTCCTGTACAATATGCAATCTTTAGGACATGCATGTATTTTTTTATACTCCAAACCCACAGGACACAATATCTTTTTCGCTCATAGTTACGGTTTGGTAATGTGTTACCTTCTGGAAGCATGTCTTTCAGCAACTCAAGCAATTCTGTGAAACTTGTATCGGTCCACCCGTTTTTGCCTTTAGGTTGACCAATTTTAACACGGCTGAAAACCGTGTGAACTTGGTGCACCCCGGATACAACGACTCTACGTTGTCGCTGCACAAAGTATCATACATACATGTTTGCTAAAAAGACTCTGGTCCAAGATCTCGAATCATCTCTTCTAGTCGATCATTCATATCTACATTAACCTCCTCTCTCTGGGATGTGCTTGGTATTCCTGACGATTCACCATGCCATATCCACCTTGTATAACTCTTGTTAAAGCCATCACAACGAAGATGATCGCGAATTTCTTTAACAACTAGTTTGTCAGTATTCAAACAATTGACACAAGGACAGTAAAACTTACAGCTAACACAAGGACAAATAAACTTTTCATTATTTTTTGTACAATATATGAATTTCGTATGTTATTATCTGCCTAAAAGTGTCTCTATTTATAGAGAAACTTATATCAATTGGGGAAGGGAAACAACTCTTGGAAGAGCCTCTACAATGCTCAATAGGAACGGTTAAATATGATTCATGTTCAATCAATGATACAATGCGATGATTTGCTCTGCGGTTAAGGCTTTCGGCTCTCTTTAGCATGACATGGGTTCGAATCCAAGGGTTGGCACTTTTTATTTTAACTGGCAATCCGTTTAAAAAAATTTCAATTCACAAAAAAGTAAGAAATAGGATCCGAACCAGGGACTCGCGGGACCAATGTAAACAACACAACCATTGAGCCAATCGAACCATCATATGACTCTCATATCATTAATATTATTTAACCAATTGCAGTGTTCCAAAATTATATTTTGGAAATTTCTCCAACACTACCATTCTTGGGCGCGATTGATGCGCAAAGCCCTAATTGGAAAGAACAAATTCAAATTTGTTGATGGCTCGATTTCTGCACCGGATTCTTTCGATCCAGTATATGATGCCTGGGAACC
This sequence comes from Astragalus membranaceus, assembly GCA_039519185.1. NCBI lineage: Eukaryota > Viridiplantae > Streptophyta > Magnoliopsida > Fabales > Fabaceae > Astragalus > Astragalus membranaceus. The sequence goes on along the minus strand of CM076848.1, from coordinate 102,016,343 downwards.
ATGCAACAATCTTGTCCACTCTTGGATCATCAATTCGGTTTCACCAACGATCGCTCAGAGCATCATGTATAAGGAACTTGCCTCCGAAGTCTGGAGCAATGTCAAATCACGATTCGAGTGTGTTGATCGCGTGCGCGTCGCTGATTTGAAGTACGATCTTTACCAATTGAAGCAAGATTCACTCTCAGTCACCGATTTTTACATAGAAATGAGCGTTCTGATCGAGAATTGGCGAATTATCGCCCTCGTCCTCAATGCGCTTGCGCAGTCAAATGCACTTGCCATGCAATGCGTAATGCACACCTTTTTCACGATGAAGACACTGTCATGTGCTTCCTCAAAGGTCTCAACGACAATTTCGCCATGGTACGTTCACAGATTCTGTTGATGCCTACTTTATCATCCATTACTACTGTCTTCTCTATGGTAATCGAACATGAAAGGCAAAATGGACTTTCCCTCGTTTAAGACGATTCTACGCCTCAAATCAATGTTGTTGATGGTAAGCATTATTTCAACAAGAACAAATCCTCAGGCCCTAGGCAATGTACTTTCTGTAATAGACAAGGTCATACTGCGGATACCTGTTATAAGAAGCATGGATTCCCTTTTGGTTCCAAAAAAGATAGCAAACCTAGCCTCAATGTCGTCTCTCCTGAGAATGACAATCAAGGTGATACTACTACGCCTTCACCTACTGCAGCTATCTCTCCAGATGATTACAAGCAGCTCATGGATATCTTGAACAAGTGCAACCTTCAAGCTGATCCTTCTGCTACGGCTAACAATACTGAGGAACCTTCCATCAATCAACATCGTATCACTGATACTGAAGGTAATTTACCTACTTCCTTTGATCCCGTGTCTTTTATTGCCAATATTGTGCAACTTGCCCCTTGGATCATAGACTCAAGAGCCACAGATCACGTTTGCACTACTCTAAGCTTATTTGAATCATATAGGACCATTAAACCTCTCCATGTACGCCTTCCTAATGGTACCTCTGTTGTAGTCTCCATTATATGCTCAGTTAAACTCAATGACAATTTTACCATCCATGATGTTTTGTACATTCCTAGCTTCAATCTTAATTTGATATCAGTTCTAAGATTGCTTGAGTATGGAATTGATGTTCACGTTTCTGCATCCAAACTTATGTGTATCATTCAAGACCCCTCACACAAGAGGATTGGTTTGGGGCTGGTCCAAGGTAGATTGGTACACCTTGCAGCTGACAATAAAGATACTGATGCTGTTATACGTAACATTTCTAGCAATTGTAACTCTGGTTTTGTGTTACCAGACTCTGCTATTTGGCATTGCAGGTTTGGGCATGCTTCCTGTTCTAGACTGGGCCGCAGCCCAATGAAGCAACTGGGCCGGCCTCGAGCGACCCAAATAAAGAAGCAGCGCTATACAACTTAGGTCCACCAATCAACGGCGGAGATTAAGCCGTATGCGATCCGTCGGTCGCCCGCAGAGCCTCTGACACTATATATGCAGGGGTCTGACCTCAGCTAAAAGGTACGCACAGATAACATATCGATACTCTGCTCAAATTTCACCCCACTGACTTGGGCGTTGGAGTACCATTGCAGGTACACCCCGCGGGAGCTCCGAACACGACCAACCACAGGTCCAGGCCGGCCACAATGCCTCACGCACCTGAGATAAAGAGCCAGCGTCAGTAGAGTGACACACTCACCTAATCAAAGGAACCGATCAATTCATTTCACTTCCCAATCGAAATTAGACATGTTGTACAAGGATTTTCCCTCAATAATTGTAAATAAAGAATTGGTGTGTGATATTTGTCACTTTGCTAGGAAAATAAAGCTTTCATTTCCTTTGAGTAACAATAGAGCACCTAATATCTTTGATCTCATTCATTTGGATGTCTGGGGACCTTGTTCCCTACCATCAATTCATGCATATAAATACTTTTTGACCATTGTTGATGATCATTCCCGGTTTACTTGGGTATCTCTTTTAAAATCCAAGTCTGATGTTAAGCAAACTGTGTTGAATTTCATTAAGATGGTTGCTAACCAATTTTACAATACTATTAAAACCTTTCGCAGTGACAATGGGACTGAGTTTCAGTTACAGGATATATGCAACAAGGAAGGTATTATACACCAGTTCAGTTGTGTTGAAACACCTGAACAAAATGCCAGAGTAGAAAGGAAGCATCAGCACATTTTATCAGTGGCTAGAACTCTCTTACTACAATCATATGTCCCTAAATACCTCTGGTCTTATGCTATACTGCAAGCTGTCTTCTTGGTCAAGAGAATGCCTACATTGGTTCTTAATAAATGTTCTCCATATCAGCTTCTATACAACAAGCTTCCTGGCCTAGATGTCATTAAAGTCTTTGGTAGCTTGTGCTATGCTACCTCACTTTCTGCTGGAAGAACTAAGTTTGACTCACGAGCCAGGAAAGGTATTTTTCTTGGCTTCCAATACAACACTAAAGGTTCTGTTATCTGTGATATCTTTAGCAAGAATATCTTTGTCTCAAGGCATGTAGTTCACCATGAGACCATCTTCCCTTTTCATGTCCCAACTTCATCACATCAATGTTGGGATCTGTCTACCAAACAACACTCTCCCACTGCTACTACAAATGACTTAGCTACTAACACTGACTTGGCCACCTCTCCTCTCACTGATACTGTTATTGGCCCAGTTATAACACCTCCCACTTCCCTACCACTGACCCATCACCACCTTCCATACCTACTTCACCACCCTGCCCCACCCCTGCCACTGAACCATTACCATCTACTTACCATACAGACACAGGCCACTCTGCTCCACCTCCTCGCCAATCCACTCGCCCTCACAACCCTCCTCCTCATTTACAGGACTATATATACAACCAGACCACCACCCCATGTGCCTATCTCCTTCACCAATACATGTCCTATGATAGTCTTTCCCCCTCTCACCCCATGTGCCTTTCCCCTTCACCAATGCTGTTGTTGAACCTTCATCCTATGCCACTGCCAGTAAGATTCTTTGCTGGGTTGATGCTATGAACAAAGAGTTGCAGGCACTAGAAGCTAATCAAACACGGTATGTTGTTGACAAACCTAATGGTGTTACTCCCATTGGATGTAAATGGGTTTACAAGGTCAAACATAAAGCTGATGGCACCATAGAAAGATACAAGGCTAGACTTGTAGCCAAGGGATACACTCAAACATAAGGTATTGACTACTTTGACACCTTCTCCCCTGTTGCAAAAATGGCTAATGTGAGAACTCTGATTGATGTAGCTGCTACTAAAGGCTGGCACATTCACCAATTGGACGTTAACAATGCTTTCCTCCATGGTGAACTCAAGGAAGATGTTTATATGGTTATTCCTCCTGGACTTCCCTCCACCTCTTCTTTCCAAAGTTTGCAAATTGCTCAAGTCCCTCTATGGACTCAAGTAGCCCAGCAGGCAATGGTATGATCATTTATCCACTTTGCTTCTCTCCCTTGGTTTCAAACAAGGACAGGCTGACCACACCCTCTTTACTCGTATCACTGAGTCCGCATACATGGCCCTTCTCATTTATGTGGATGATATAGTATTGGTTGGGGATCACCTCTCAGATATTTCTCAACTCAAGTCCACCCTTGATGCACAGTTTGGAATCAAAGATCTTGGCACTTTAAAGTTTTTTCTTGGGCTTGAAGTTTCCCACTCACCATTGGGCATCTCATTATGTCAACACCGATACTGTCTCAATCTATTGAAGGATTATGGTAACCTTGGCAGCAAGCCTGTCTCCACTCCCATGGAACCTGGTTCACACTTGCACACTAATGATAGTGGTCCATTTCATGACATTGCTCACTATAGAAGATTGGTTGGTAAATTTCTCTACTTAACCACCACCAGACCGGACATTACTTTTCTAGTCCAACAGCTTTCTCAGTTTCTTTCTAAGGCAACAACTTGCCACTTCAAAGCTGCACAAAGAGTGCTTCAATACCTCAAGAGTTCACCTGGTCAAGGTCTTTTCTTCAGCAGATCATCACCTCTTGAACTACATGGCTTCAGTGACTCTGATTGGGCTGGTTTCCCAAATTCCAGACGCTCTATCAGTGGTTACTGCTTCTTCCTTGGGGATTCTCTCATCAGTTGGCGCTCCAAGAAGCAATCCACCATTGCTCGTTCCAGCTCTGAAGCTGAGTACCGTGCCTTAGCAACTGCTACTTGTGAACTACAATGGCTTTTCTACTTGTTGACAGACCTTGGAATCAGTTGCAGCACCAAACCTGCTCTATATTGTGACAATAAGAGTGCTCTGCATATTGTTGCAAACCCGGTGTTTCATGAGCGCACTAAACACCTTGAGATTGACTGTCATGTTGTCGGGGACAAGGTCATAGCTGGCCTTATGAAGCTCCTCCCTTTATACACCAAAATCAAATTGCAGACCTGTTTACAAAGGCTTTGGCACCTCAACCCTTTACTACTCATCTCATCACTAAACTCAAGCTTCTTGACATCTATCAATCTTCAGTTTGTGCGGGGGTAATACAGGATTAGTATAGTTAGTTTGATCACCCGTTAGTTAGTTCAGTAGCTTGTTGGTTTAACCACTTTAGTTAACTAGCCATAAGCTAGTTAGTACCTTACTATATAAACACAGTTTTGTAACTCATTGAATCAGAATGAAATAATATAGTTTCTTCTCTCTAATTCTGTTGTAACTAATTTCCTCTCATGGAACTGAATTGGTTTTCAGTTCATATCATCTTCCAAATCTCAATGCAAGCAACCAAAACCCTTATTTTACAGCTTTCCCTCTTTCACCCAGCTACTAGAAATTTCCATCTACTCACAAACCTCACATGCAAGAGCTGAGACAAAACCTTATGTTCTCATTCAACATGCAAAGCAAGATACGGTGGTGGAATAAGATGGTTTGGTGATATTTTTTCTGGTTTTAGTGCTTAAGGGAGTATAGATTTTGAATGTAAGGAGAATAGAGAGGAGATGAAGCTGGGTTTTTAGCTTTGATAAAAATGAAATTGATGGCTTCCATTTCTCTCAACTAAACTTTCTCCCTCGATTCTTGCTCCCACTCTCGAGTTCTCTCTCTCTCTCTCTACCTTATGTTATTCTTTCCTCTCCCTAAAACTGAAATATTAATGAAGGAATGAGAGGGATCTTAGAGGTTTCAGCTGATTCAAACGACAATTGGGCTTGGGTTCGGCTTGGTTTGATTTGGGCTAGTGTAAATAAAAATCTGTTTTCTATATGCACCCCTCTTTTCTACTACACTCAATCACACAAAAACACATTTAAACAATACATATTTACAGAACAATAAAATTACACATATAATTCTGTAAAAGGCATTTACAATGTCATATCATTTACCAAGCATTTATTTTAATAATATAGTCCATCAAAGTCGCAATCAATAATTTGACATAATATCAATAAATCATAACAATCATACAATGTTAGTCAAATACCATCATAAGCCTTAACTTTAATTGATCCTAATTTAGGATCTATCCTCGAACTAGTAGGTCAAGTTTCGGGGTATTACAATAATGATTAGTAGTGGTGATATAATAGTAACCCTTATATATTTCATAAATTTTTATTAATTTTTTATACCTAATAAGAATTAAAATTGTGCTTATATATAAATGTGTATAATAATATTTTTTCATATATATATATATATATATATATATATATATATATATATATATATATATATATATATATATATATATATATATATATATATATATATATGGTCGACTATTTTTTTATATAGCAAGTCTCACCATAACGTTCATTTGGTTACTACTTATTTCCATAAGACCATACCGTAATCATAATAATGAACAAAATAAATATAATTATTTAAATGTAAAATTTAAGACTATAAATTTAAATCATTAACTGATGGAATATGAATTTATAATAATCAAGTGTCACAATAATATGGGTATTATCCTTACTGGGTTTAGTGTCAAAATAATATGGGTATTCTCCTTTACTGGGTTTTTGATTATTTTTATATAGAAAATAAAAAACTGATGAAATATTAATTGATAATAATCAAGTCTGAAAATAAATATTTATTATTTAATACCCAGCCACATGTAATTAAATAGATACCAATAAATAACATGAACTATTTTTCATGTAATTAAATATATATATATATATATATATATATATATATATATATATATATATATGTATATCGAATATGAAAGTTGGCCCAATGCAGGTGTGATATATAGATTATATCAAGTTGGACGACCCAACGAATAGCATACTAGGAAGGGAAGGTCATGAGCCCTCACCCTAGGCCCGGACAACGTTATGGAATGAACAAACGTGGGTTCATCGAGATTGTGGCTATTGCACGGTCGATGGCTTGCTAAGTTAAGAACACGATTCACCGGGATTATGCCTGTTGCACGGTCGGTGTTTCGATTATTAAGCTTGTAATTGTATAGTAACTTATAAGGCTTAGAAACAAATAATTAGCGCATTAGATACCGAGATTGTGGTTGTTGCACGGTCGGTGTTTCGAATATTAAGCTTGTAATTGTATAGTAACTTACAAGGCTTAGAAACAAATAATTAGCGCATTAGATACCGGGATTGTGGCTGTTGTACGGTCGGTAAATGGCTAAGTATATATTTGAGCAAGTAGTTTATAAACTTAACTATATTGCAATGGTTTTATAAGTGAACCGAGTGATAGTGAGTGGGCATGGTAGAACTCACTGAGATATGTTATCTCACCCTATCATTATTGTGGTTTTTACAGAGAAACAGGAGAAGCGAAAGACAAGACGACACGAGTAGGTGACGCGCTTACGGAGATGCAAGAGACTCGTAGTCTTGATGTTTTCCGATCGTTCTTCTTTTATTGTCTCTGTTTTGGTTATGTAACTTATACTTGAAATGAGTTGTATGAACCCCTTTTATTTTACTGTTTATGGTATTGAACAATTGGGTCTGTATTCCTTTTGAGTTGTGAAAACAGTGAACTTTTATGGAATTTAAGACGGATGACTCCGAGATATTATGTTATATTGTCGGAAAAAGTTTGTACGTTCAATATCTAAGCAGGGATTTGTGTCATCTGATTATTGCTAAGCTGTGCATTTCAATGTATCTACACGTTAGAAATATTGGGGTGTTACACTTCTATCCTTTTTACTGTTAAAAAAAATATCTAATGAAGTAAAATTAAATAATTCTTATTTTTTTTAGCCTTAAGTGAGCACTAAAATAGTCTATATTTAATGTTTACCTCTAAAAGTTGCTGGGACAGTGTTGGCCGTTGGATCAGCGTGGGTCGATCTCGACCGTTGATCATGCGAGTTTACCGGGTGTAGTGTCAAAATAATATGGGTATTCTCCTTTACTGAGTTTTTGATTATTTTTATATAGAAAATAAAAAACTGATGAAATATTAATTGGTAATAATCAAGTCTGAAAATAAATATTTATTATTTAATACCCGACCACGTCATTAAATAGATACCAATAAATAACATGAACTATTTTTCATGTAGAAGAGTACTATTATATAAGGATGCATAATTATAGTTATTATGGTAAAATAAGAATACGTAATTATTAGATATATAATATTATACATCTTTTAGGAATATAAGATTATAGTTTTTTAAGTCAAAAAAAAAGATATTAATATTTAGTAGAACTTATATATATATATATATATATATATATATATATATATATATATATATATATATATATATATAGATATATAGATATAGATGTGTGTGTGTGTGTGTGTGTGTAATATGGTCATGAATATTAATAATGATAGTAAATAAATATATATGAAGAAAGATAAATTATAGAAATAAAAAAGTCACTCTTATTTCTTTTTTATTTTATTTCAATAAACAATTAATAATTTTTAAATTCAAATTTAATTAAAGAACAAAAATATTAGTTAAAAAAGAAAATAAAGAAATTAAAAATGAGATTTTGAAAGACATAATAAAAATAATACTAATAATAATAATAATAAATCATTATTTTTATTTTTATATTATATAATATCACTAATATGAGAAAATAGTTGAAAATACTGTAAAAAGAATTGTAATAATAATTAGAGGGTAACTTATTAAAATTTCATGTAGTATATAATATTATATTTTTATTTGGTATGGTATGGTAATACCTATTTATTTTTCATGATAACTTGTTTTAATGTTAATTATTGACACTTGAAGTTTTCACCAAAGGAAAGTTCAAGTCTCCTTTTTATTTATATATATAGGTATAGATTGAAGTAATTAACCATCAAAATCTGATAAAGAAAAGAATATGTTAGCTTAATAATATTACAATAAACACGATCAAGCCTTAATGATATAATTCCCCCAAAACTGAATTATTATAGGCTTCATTGTGAAGGAATTTGAGTAGCAGCCAATTTGTGGCATGAAATTGAAAACATCTTTTTTTCAATTCTTGCCAATTTGTGTCCATGGAGAGCTTTGTAGTATTTTTAGCTTGTAGTCTTGCTTGTTACTATGTCGAGTTAGGGCGTGTTGCTGCAACCATATTTCTTGTTTTACGAAATAATACCTGTTGGCCGCTTGATTTTGATGTATCCCTTCTTCCTTCTTTTTTTGATAGTTCTGTTTCGTGACACTTTGGTAGTGAGTCTTGGGAATCGAGGCGCTCGCTTGGTATTCAAAGGTCGTGTCAAGATGGGCCGTTGTTGGGCCCGTTGCAGCTGTCTATAAAAGCGGGGTTTTGTTTTGGCGTTTGCTTTTCCCACACCCCCTCCTACTCGAAACACACCCCATAAGGGTGTGAAATGACCAAAAGGCCAGGCCAAACCTCTTTTTTTTCACGAATTTTCACCTGTTCGAACACGGGCCTTCGAACAGGTTCGCACGAGGCCATGCGCGTGTGTTAAATATGGGGACACACCCTCTTGGGTGTTTTTCACCTGTTCGAATGGGGTCATGCGAACAGGTTCGAATGTGGTCATGCGAATATGTTCGCATGAGGATGTTCGAACCAGTGTTGCAGAGCGACAGATATTGGACGTCTCAGATTCCACCGACAGTTTTGATCAACGGCTTACAATCAGTCAAATGTGTGTCAGATAAAGGAGTGGATGTCAATCCCTTTGGAAAATGTGTCTGAACGGATAGAATTTAAACGGCTCAGATTTGTGATCTAAAAATGAAATCAACGGATGACATTTCACCATGCCTATTATAAAAGGGGGTTCACATCCTCATACCTTCTTCACCAAACCCTAATCTGCTTCTTCACCAAAACCTACTCTCCCTCTTGACAGCTACAACCAAGCTGAAATGGAATGACAATTGTGCTCAACCCAGTACTCATCCACCAAATTCCTAACGGCCCTTCATCACCATGGGACTGTCACCACCGACGAACATGGTGTTGTGTTTCGTTGTCCTAACCATGTATTCTGCAGGATGAGTAAGGACATCACCTTCGCCCAACTGAAGGAAAAGGCTGAGAGGAAGATTCGTCCAGAGGGAGCGTGGCGTAAAGACGTGGCGCGTATACGTTACCGAAAGTACAACCGTCTTGATTACGGGACTGGCTATTTTACAGTTATGGAGATCCGCAACGATGACGACGTTGGGACCATGATGGAATATCATGCTACACTTCTGATGGGGCGACAAGTCTTAGAGTTGTACGTGGACACAATACGCACTCCAGAAGAGATCATTTATCTTCTGGAACAGGGACTACCGAAACACTAGTTTCTTAGTTAGTTGTTTGCTTATGTTGGTTTTATGTCTTTCGTATTTCATGTCTTTCGTATTTCATGTATGGTTATGATTTGTAATAAAAAGGCAATAAATTTGCGCCAAATTAAGTAGATGACATCAGAAAAATACTTAATAATATCAAAAGTAGTTAAATTATACAAAAGTTCCAAACAAATATCCCCCCCTAAGACATCATCCTACTGGGTGTTGCGCCGCCCCCCCTAAAACAAATATCTCCTAAGCCTACGGAAGGGGTTGAGCAACCTCTTGATGCGCTGAAAGACGCTCCTGGTTGGCTCTGGGACATTATCATTGATGGTCCCATCCATCTCATCCACCATATCCAGGAGCTCTGGCAGCATCTATCCGGCAAATGGCTCACCATACAGCCAGCACTCTGGATGAACCCTCTGAACCTGCCCAGCTCCTCAAAGGGTCTCTCTTGCCTATGGCCTGTGTAGGGGTCCCAGGTGACCTCCTCACGGTGTAGCCGGTCAAGGCACAGTCTGATGGTGTGTGACTTGATGGCCCCGGGGCCATCCCTACACAGCCATCCCTAAAGCAAACTTATAAAAAAAAAAGTAAGTTTTATACCTGTAGTAGAGCCATATGACCAGCCATCTTCTTCGTCTTCTTTCTTAAAGCATCCTTCAGCTGATCATAAAGATGGGCAAGGGCCATTGCCCCCCAGCAGTAGTCTCCAACATTGTTCAAATCAAGAAGCATACCTAGGTAGCCAAGCTTAACCTTGCTTCCTGACTTGTCTGCGAACAATGTGCAGCCCAAAAGATAGAGAAAATAGGCCCTAGCAGCATGATGCCACCTCTGCTCAGCTATGGCTGGGTGGTAGACATGATCCCTCAGCCATTCAAGACCAACTGACAACCCTCGCGCAGAAGTCTGTTCAGCGGCATCTTGGGGGGTGGCCCCCAAATAGTCAATCAGCAGCTGCTCTCCCTGCCACGAAGTCCAGTCAGGCATGTCATAGAACTGGCCCGTGATGGGGATGTGTAGCAGCTGGGATACATCATCAAGGGTGATAGACATCTCACCCACAGGAAGGTGGAATGATGATGTATCCGGCTGCCAACGCTCTATGAATGCGTTCAGCAGCCCCTTGTGAGTGAGGGGAAAACCAAGTCCTATGAGAGGGAACAACCCCGATAGGATAAGAGTCTCCCTGATCCTAGCATGGACCACATGGTTAACCGGTCCATGTGGAATCGTAGTTATGTCCGGCCGAACCTGCATTGACAAATGACACCGGCACAATAAGCCAATATGTTCAACAAAATAAGAAACAAAATTAACAACACGCTATTATATAACAATAACTTACCCGGCCAGCATAGAACTCAGTCAAAATATGAGACCCGTATGTGGGCAAGACAGAACCATCAACAGGTCCACCAGGGAATGGGAATGTAGCCCTAGGAGCAGCAGCAGGCTCCTGAGGCTCAACATCCTCCTCATGTTGAGCACCTCCCTCCTCATGTGCATGACCAGAAGGGCCGCCCAGCTCATATGCCGGAAATTGAGCATCACGCTCAACATCCCGGCCAATATCATCAACCTCCGGTGGGGGAGGAGGGACGTCTAATCTGTCCCTACGCCTACCCCTCCGGGAAGGTTCAGCTCCATCTAGCCTCCGTTTGCGTTCGGAAGCCGTCGGGGGTGGCCTACGCTCCGGCTGTTGCGAACTACCGCCACGATGCCTCACCATATCTGAAACAACAACCATTAAACCAATTAAGCAACATAACCAGCAATATAACAGGAACAATACTGTCACACCTGTTCGAACAGCATCATTCGCACCTGTTCGAACAGAAGCATTCACACATGTTCGAACAACCCCATTCAAACGGGTGTTCGCATGGCCTCATTCGAACAGTTTTCGCATGACCGCATTCGAACACCTTCGTTTTCACGTGTTCGCATGAGGTCATGCGAACACAATAGATGCACAGAAAAAAAACTTAAATGTACAGAAGGGAGAGAGGGTTACCTGAATGAAAATGGAACGATTAGAGAGAGTGAGAGGACGCGAACAAAACCCAGGTGGTCTTGAGGGTGTTTGTGGAGAAGATTGAGTGGGAGATTGGGTGAGATTGAGTGAGTTGTGAGAAGTTGAGTGAGAGGGAGAGTGAAAGAGAAGGGTTCGAATGAGAGGAGAGTGAAAGGGAAAGTGAGAGGAGTGAGGGGTGTGGGGGTGTGAGGGTTCGAATGAGAGAGGGTTTTTTTTTTTAAGTTGAGGGTAGTTTAGGGTTTTTAGAAGTTAGGGGGTGTGAAAGAGTAGGAGGGGGTGTGGGGAAAGTAATTGCCTTTGTTTTTGTTTGGTGCATTGCGCGAGCTGTCATTTTCAAGGCCGGTCTAAATTGAGGTTTATAAAATAATAAAACAATGTTAATTCTTCACGTCCGATTCAATACACTACTAACTTTATTTTCTAGGATATTAGTGAAATAAATTGTTGGGCATAATAACATAATAGCATAGAAATTGTTTCTTTACCTTGCAGTATTGGGTTGACTATAGTTGGTAGGTCTCTTGCTGTCTGGCAGGAGGTTAGTGTGAGCCCAGGGGGTACCTGCGAAGTCACTCCGACGCTCAAGTCAGTATTGAGAATAGATGAGTGATTTAGCTAGGAATGAGAGAGTGTACCTTATGAAGGCTATGGGAGCCGGTATTTATAGGAAATTGTGCCCGTTTGTGGATCGTCAGATCAGTAGAATCGATCTCAATCATTCAAGTGTGATGGCCTTAATTGGGCTTGTATGTTGTGGATATGGGCCGAAATGATTGGGCCAATCCATATCCAATTGCTAAATGCACCTCCTGGTATTGCTGAATGGACCTCCTGGTCCAGTCCAGAACAGTTGCCCCCAAGCCGAGATTATTCCGAATGATAGTCTTGGCTTGAAGAATTTTTGTCGATCTACCCGAAGCATTACTTCATCTGTCCTGTCGGGTCGTATAAGATCTCTTCATCGCGACCATGACTCACACCTCCCTTGGTGTCATCCTTGTACCAGGCACCGAGATGGGGTGTCGTGTCCTGATGTTGGCGCCCTCCTGGGCGCCTTGTGCCAAGGTGCTGTGTTCTGAAGCTGGCGCCCCTTGGGCACCTTGTGCCATGCCCCCTGATGTTGGCAGCCTCCTGGGTGCCTTGTTGTTGTTCGTTATTGTTTTCGTTTGTGTTGTTGATGGCGCCCTCATAGGCGCCTGGGTGCTTGGTTGCTAGGCGCTGGATACCTCCTTGCGAAGCAGGATTTTGCGCCTGCCTGCGCTAGTGTGGGTGCCGCCTTGTGGAGCAGGACTTGGCGCCCTCCTGGGCGCTGGGTGCCGGTTTGTGCTGCGCTGGCAGCCTCCTTGCGAAGCAGGCTTTGGCGCCCACCTGGGCGCCTTGGGTGCTGGCTTGCAATGCGCTGGCTGCCCCCTTGCAACGCCTTTTGGCGCCCTTCTGGGCGCTGTGTGCCGGTTTGCGCTAGCCTGGGTGCCGGCTTGCGAGAGCGGGTTTGGCGCCCTCCTAGGCGCCTTGGGCGCTGGCTTGCAATGCATTGGCTGCCTCCTCGCGAAGCGTTTTGGCACCCTCCTGGGTGCTGGGTGCCGTTTTGTGCTGCGCTGGCTGCCTCCTTGCGAAGCAGGCTTTGGCGCCCACCTGGGCGCCTTGGGTGCTGGCTTGCAATGCGCTGGCTGCCCCCTTGCAACGCCTTTTGGCGCCCTTCTGGGCGCTGTGTGCCGGTTTGCGCTAGGCTGGGTGCCGGCTTGCGAGAGCGGGTTTGGCGCCCTCCTAGGCGCCTTGGGCGCTGGCTTGCAATGCATTGGCTGCCTCCTCGCGAAGCGTTTTGGCACCCTCCTTGGTGCTGGGTGTCGGTTTGCGCCAGGCTGGGTACCGGCTTGCGAGAGGGGGTTTGGCACCCTACTGGGCGCCTTGGGCGCTGGCTTGCAATGCGCTGGCTGCCCCCTTGCGACGTGTTTTGGCGCCCTCCTGGGCGCTGGGTGCCGGTTTGGGCACACTGGCGGTCTCCTTGCGTCAAGTGTTTTGGCGCCCTCTGGGGAGCCTTGGTGCCTTCCTGGATGTGCTTGGTGCCATCCTGCAGAACCTGTTTTGGCGCCCTCTAGGTTGCCTTGGTGCCTTCCTGGATGTGCTTGGTGCCATCCTGCAGAACATGTTTTGGCGTCCTCCTTCCTGGATGTGCTTGGTGTCATTCGGCAGAACATGTTTTGGCGCCCTCTAGGGCGCCTTGGTGCCTTCCTGGATGTGCATGGTGCCATCTTGTAGAACCTGTTTTGTCCCCCTCTAGGGTGCCTTGGTGCCTTCTTGGATGTGCTTGGTGCCATCCTGTAGAACCTGTTTTGGCGCCCTCTAGGGCGCCATGGTGCCTTCCTGGATGTGCTTGGTGCCATCCTGCAGAACATATTTTGGCCCTCTTTAGGGCGCCTTGGTGCCTTCCTGGATGTGCTTGGCCCCATCCTGCGAAACATGTTTTGGGGCCCTCTTGGGCACCTGGGTGCCGGCATGGATTTGCTTGGTGCCATCCTGCGAAACATGTTTTGGCGCCCTCTAGGGCGCCTGGGTACCAGCCTGGATGTGCTTGGTGCCATCCTGCGAACCATGTTTTGGGGCCCTCTAGGGCACCTGGGTGCAGGCCTGGATGTGCTTGGTGCCATCCTACGAAACATGTTTTGGTGCCCTCTAGGGCGCCTGGGTGCCGGCCTGGATGTGCTTGCTTCCATCCTGCGAAACATGTTTTGGGGCCCTCTAGAGCGCCTGGGTGCCGGGTGCTAGGCACCTTCCATGGTGTCAGATCCTGTTTTGAGTTGGCGCCCTGGTGCCGGGCGCCTGGGTGTCGGGTGCTAGGCTGTCTTGTCTCATGACATTGGAACCCTTGCTGGCACCTTGTGGGTGCCTTGACCTTGGATCCCTACTGGGTGGGCGCCGTGACCTTGGTTGTTTTGTGTGACTATCCTTTCAATCCTGTTGCGAGCTTTGTGCTGCTTCGTCTTTGCTAAAGTGATTTTGCTTGGATTTTGGATTTTAAGTAGATAGTTGCTAAGCTTGCCTTGCTTTATGAAGATTAGCCGACGCCCGTCGGGACAATTTGTAATGAAGTATACCCTTAGCACAGTTTACCAAGACTCGGCTTGGATAGAACTCGCTCAAAGGAGTTGTGACCACCAAGGTCAGCTCGAAGTATGCTCTTGGAACAGTTTACCAGGACTCGGCCCAGATAGAACTCGCCCAAGGGGTTGTGACCACCAATGTCAGCTTGAAGTATCCTCTTGGCACAGTTTACCAGGACTCGGCCCAGATAGAACTCGCCCAAGGGGTTGTGACCACCAAGGTCAGCTTGAAGTATCCTCTTGGCACAGTTTACCAGGACTCGGCCCAGATAGAACTCGCCCAAGGGGTTGTGACCACCAAGGTCAGCTTGAAGTATCCTCTTGGCACAGTTTACCAGGACTCTGCTCAGATAGAACTCGCCCAAGGGGTTGTGACCACCAAGGTCAGCTTGAAGTATCCTCTTGGCACAGTTTACCAGGACTCGGCCCAGATAGAACTCGCCCAAGGGGTTGTGACCACCAAGGTCAGCTTGAAGTATCCTCTTGGCACAGTTTACTAGGACTCTTCCCAGATAGAACTCGCCCAAGGGGTTGTGACCACCAAGGTCACTTATTGGTTTTGGGGTGCCATGACATCCTTGACTACCAATACTTGCAGAGATGATCTTGGCCTTTAGCTAATGTTGAGGTTTCCCCTGCGATTTAGGCAGTCCCTCCCTGCATGGTATGTTGGATCTCAAACTTGCCCCGCTCCACCCCTAATTATGGAGTTAGACCCTTTTTCTTTCTTAATCTTAAGGAATTTTCTTTGGCACAAGTGTTAATGCTAGTGAGCTAGAGCAAAAACTATAATTGCAAAATGAATTTTTGTTAATCATTCATATCGAGCTTTTTACATTCCGTCTTCGTGCTTTAACATCAGAATTATTAACTGGGCTTAGCCCTAGGTTCAGGTTCTGATTCCCTGCTTCCTACTCAGTCACGGGTCTCATCGTCCTCTTCATTCACGTATTGGGCGAGCTTCCCTTCGCGGATCAGCTCTTCAATGTCATCCCTGAGGATGTTGTATTTACTGGTATGTGCCCATAACCTTTGTGATAACGGCAATACTTCTTAGAGGTTCGGCCTTTCCTTTGCACGAGAGGTTCGGGCTGTTTGATGTCCTAAAACTCCGCGTCGACGCATTCGGCAAGGATCTCAGTCAGGGATGTGTTTAGCAGGGTGTACTCTAAGAAGCGACCTTGTCGGGGTCGGGATTCTCGAGGAATTCTCTCATGTTGGGTTCCCTTCTGCCATGGTTCTTCAATGGCCTTGTAAGCCAGCTCTTCCTCCTTACTGCCAACCTTGGCTTCCTCTTGGTACGCCATGTTGTCTTCTTCATAGTCCATGTACTTTTGTGCCTTCCGAAGGAACTCGTCCAAGCTTCGGGGTTTGTTAACCCCCATGTCCTTTTGAAACAGGCTTCCCTTCTTGAGGCCATCCTTCATCCAAAAGAGCCTCCTCTTGTCTTCAAGGTTCCTGACATTGGCAGCCTCCTTGTTGAACCTTTCCAGATATTCTCTAAGTGTTTTTTTCTCTCCCTGCCTTATTTCCCTGTGAACATTCTTGCCAGCTGACTCCATGAGGAGATGGAGTTTGGCTTTAGCTCTTGAAACCACTCTAATGCGGAATTTTCGAGGGTGAGGGGGAAGATTCTACAGTGAACAGGCTCCATTGTGCCTCTATAGCGCATCATCAGGGAGAAGTGTGCCAGATGGTGGTCTGGATCTCCGGTTCCATCATACATCTTAAGAGCTGACAGCTTTTCCAAGGCCCTTGGGATTCGGCATTCATCCATCCTTTGAGTGAAAGGTCCTTCATCAGAAAACCTTCTTGAGTTTCGAGGGGAGGTGTCTTCATAGTCTGAATCTCGATACCTGCACCGATCAGGGGATCTCCTCGATGGCGATCCCCGGTGGTGCCTCTGGTGGGTATTGACCCGACTCCTTGACCTCTCACGAGAATTGGGGGATGCACGTGAGGAGGTCCTGGGTGGAGGCTGCTCGGGCAGGGAAGCCACACGCCTTTCAATCTGCCTTAGGCAAGCTTCCTGCTGCGGCATAGCTTGAGTGCGATTGCACAGGAGATCCAAAAGTTGGCTCACATTCGAGGGCTGGGCAGGCTGACTGGTACCCTCGTCAGGCAGGCTGGCGACGTTGCCCTCAGGAGTACCCTCTGGTCGGGGTGTGGGTATGGCAATGCTTTGAATCCGGGGTCTTCCTCTGGGAGCCATGGAGTAGCAAGAGAAAAGTTCAAGGAGTAGTGATGATGTGAAAGATAGATATCTCCCACTATGGTCGCCAATGTTCTGTACCTTGCAGTATTGGGTTGACTGTAGTTGGTAGGTCTCTTGCTGCCTGGCAGGAGGTTAGTGTGAGCCCGGGGGGTACCTGCGAAGCCACTCCGACGCTCAAGTCAGTATTGAGAATAGATGAGTGAGTTAGCTAGAAATGAGAGAGTGTACCTTATGAAGGCTATGGGAGCCGGTATTTATAGGAAATCGTGCCCGTTTGTGGATCGTCGGATCAGTAGAATTGATCTCAACCATTCAAGTGTGATGGCCTTAATTGGGCTTGTATGTTGTGAATATGGGCCGAAATGATTGGGCCAATCCATATCCAATTGTTAAATGCACCTCTTGGTATTGCTGAATGGACCTCCTAGTCCAGTCCAGAACATAAATAATATGGACAAAAAATTCATGCCACATTGAAAATAGTATCCAAATAGCTTAAATGAATAATTCAATTAACATGGGTAAAAATAATTTGATAATTTAAATTTAGTAAAAACAAATGAACAATTTAAGATTTTTTTTCTAGTTATAGTTAGATATGATTTGGCAAAGCCAAATGAAAATCATTTTAGACAACTCAACAAAACGCTATCTTCAATGAAAAAATTCCTGCATCATCGGTGAGGATAACTTGATAACTAAGTCGTTTATTATTTTATTATTTCAAAACTGCTGATTTTTAGAGTTTTGAATCTAATTAACCGTATGATATATGGTATAAATTATCACGAATGATTGAAATTTCATTTTAGTTGATGTGGAAGATATCATCTCTCTTAGACTTAGGGGTGGACAAAAAGCCGAGATCCACCCTACCGTAAAACCCGAAAGTGAAATCCAGAGCTACAGATGGACAGATGCGGGTAGGCGGATATCGGCTTTCACAAAACAGTTTAACACAAGTGTTAATGGTCAAATTCGGTTTTTTAAAGAATTCTCGTCGATGAACGAAGCTGACCGAAATGGTATAAAAAATGCACGGATTCACATTTTTTTAAGTAGCTACGGCATGGAAGAGGATGAATAGGATGAGATCTTCGAGTAACAATTGAGATAACAACTATTAATGGTGAGTTCTTTTACCGGTGATGGTCCATTATTTCTCTAGAGTTTTTCACTATTATTGGATCAAGATTTTACAATTTGATGACGATTATTGAATGAACCGTTGAGATTAATGAATACTGGGATATGAAAAGAAGTCACTCGAAGTTGGGATATAACTTGTGACAAAGAAATCACACTTGTTTATTTATTTTTCATAAAATTAAATAAATTTAAAGACAAAAAGTTTAGTCTTTTTTTGAACAAATTAAATATTTGAGCAAAAGCCCATTATGTCTTTTTTTTTTTGTTTCCAGGGGCACGACTGCATTTTGTTACTTTTTTGTTATTTTCTTTTTTCTCAATAACCAAATATATATAGTATCTAATGATAAATAGTGTCAACTTTTTTATGAATCCAATGTGAATATCAATATTTGTGAATTAATTAAATCTAATTATAATATTAAACTATTTTGTGAGTAGTAGTAGTCAGTTTGAATTTCCCTACTCGACTATTGCAAATACGGCTGTGGCTTGTGATACTAAGCAATTTGCTTAGTAATAGTTACTAAATTATTACTAGCCATTAGATTTACTAAATTTCAATTAAATTCAATCTAATGGTTAGTATTTAATAAGGGTATTTGTGTCACAGTAATTTTTTTTGTTTTATTTACATTAAATAATTTAATTCAATTGAACAATAACTGTGCCACTTTTTTAGGGACAGTTACAAAACAAATCACATTGTTTTCCACAATATTCTCTTCCTCGATTTTCTCTCTCAAATTCCTCTTTCTTTTACGCTCATCTTCCTTATTTTTCCATTTTTTTTCTTTCACGATCTTCTTCTTCTTCAAGCTCTTTAATATCGATTCCACAGTACTCTCCTTCGCACGACAATACATCACGCAAAGAAAGTCTCAAAAACGCACTCACGCAAAGAAATAGGACGCCCACAGTTGTTGCCAAAACCGACACCATTGATCCACGCCATTGAAGCACGCTCTTCCTTTACGCCATTGATCCACGCCATTGAAACACATTATCATGGATACCGAAAAATAGTGTAGTGCAATAATAACCATAGAAATAGTTTAGATTGATTATTATTGTACAACCAAGCAATTGAAAGGTTTGGTTAGGATAATAATAACCATAGGAATGGTTTAGGGTGGTTATTATTGTACTAACCAAACTATTGAAATGTTTGGTTAGTGCAATAATAACCAGGAAAACACTGTACTTTGGTTAGGTGTCATGGTGACAGTGGTTGCGTATCTGTGTGATGGCGTAGTCGACGGAGATGAAAGTGTTTAAATTTTGTTTGAATGAAATGGGAAAGAGAGATGAAACGATCCTTGAAATGATGATTGACCAAATATTTTAAGGCAATGTCATCATCTATCCAATGGCCATCACCATTGATGTAAGTCGCATTGAAACACATTATCATGGATATCGAAAAATAGTGTAGTGCAATAATAACCATAGAAATAGTTTAGATTGGTTATCATTGTACTAACCAAACTATTGAAATGTTTGGTTAGTGGAATAATAACCATAGAAATAGTTTAGAATGGTTATTATTGTACTAACCAAATTATTGAAATGTTTGGTTAGTGGAATAATAACCAGGAAAACATTGTACTTTGGTTAGGTGTCGTGGTGACGGTGGTTGCAAATTTGTGTGACGGCGTAGTCGACGGAGATGAAAACGTTTTAATTTTGTTTGAATGAAATGAGAAAGAGAGATGAAACGATGGTGAAGAGAGACGTTGTTTCACAAAAATAAGGAAACAATTACAATTAAAACGGTTCCATTATTTTAGGAATAGACGCATGATTTTTGGGTTAGTCATTAATATAGATTCCTTGATTTTTTTAGGCTTTTTTTTAATTAAAATATAATTCCCTTTAGTAATTGTAAGTCATACTCTGCAAATACACGGTAATAAAAAATGATTTATCAAAATAGTCATTTTGGATTTTTCCGTTTGACTATTGTGATAATTCAAAATTTTAAATTTATAGAAATAACACTATCCAAAAAAAAACTTCTTTAATAGAGAAATTCGAACAATTTTTAAGATCAATTAACCCAGAACTATTTTCTATCCAAAATTACGTAGCTTTGAATTCCTTATTGCGTCGAGAGATACGTATAAGTTGGGGACCACTCATATGAAGCTAAATATTTTTTTTTCTTGATTTTCCCCGTTTTATAAAATAAATAATCTTTCTAAGTACTTCTAAAAACCATTTTGAACTATATTTCATGTTAAAGAGTAAAATAAATATTTTCAAAGTTAAATTAATCTTGCACATTTAATTAGAGGTACTATTTTTACAGGTGTCGTAGGAGTGTTAATATCTCCCCTACGCATAATCAACTCCCGAATCTAAAATATGTTTTTGAAGACCAAGTTTTCTTTTTTTTTAAGGGTTTTCCAACACGTTTGCCCTAACAAGTAAATTATGATGGCGACTCCACGTCGTTCGAAACCTAATTTCAAATCGTCCAGACACACGTCGTGAATCCAGTTGCGACATCTACTTTGGTTCTAATCTCACCTTGTGGAAATCATCTAAACAATGAATAGTAGCAAGATCATCTGCTGAGGCAGAATACAGAGCTTTAGCCAACACTACAGGTGATTTATCTTGGATCCAATATCTTCTTACTGAGTTAAATGTACGTGCCCTCTCCCTCCACACCTTCTATCCTTTATGATAATCTAAATGCTACATATATCACTCAAAATCCAGTAAATCATATTTGCATGAAGCACATCTCCAAGACACTCACTTTGTCCGTGATATGGTACAAGAAAAACTCAAAGTTCACCATGTTAGCACCACTGATCGACTCGCAGACAGTCTCACCAAATCTCTCTCCAAAGCTCACTACTTACGAAACAAGATTGATGTTTGTAGCAAATACATTCATGCCATAGTTTGTCATGTACCTAGGGAATATCATTCATGCAGTTATTAAGTAGTAATATCATTAACTTCTTCACATTTATTATCTAACAGTGTATAAATAGAGGATAAATTGAGTGGAAAAACCACTCAAGCATTTCATAACCTTACAGATAGGCTGTATTCTTGCATTACATTCATAGTATAGACTTTTTTGTTTCCATTTTGTGGAGCAACTGATGGGCCTTTGTAGCAGTTCTATTAAACAAGGGGGGACAAAACGACAATAGAGGCTGACATGGATCATTTTAGGAATGGGCCTCCATAAAAACCTCCATGACATGCAGAAGCATAAATGGACCACCACAAAGATAATTGTTTCCTCAAGTAGGGGTGGACAGAATACTCTAACCCGTCCGAAATCTGGCTTAACCGCATAATAATAGGTGTTTTCGGGCGAGTCGGATCGGCCTCACGGGTTTCGGGTGAAGACAATCGGTTTCACTTGGTTTGACATGGTCGGTGGCGGATTTTGTGCGTTTGACCCATTGTAACCCGAAACCGACCGCATTGATTAACACTGCAGTCTACAAGATGTACTGTGCGCCTTATTTTTGCTTTGGAAGTTCCACTTTATTGGTAAATGTTTCTTTATTTATTGTTTTTTCTTAGGAACTGTGACCCAAACGTTTCATTAGCTGTCAATTAAACATTGAATAGTCTAGAAAGTATAGAAAACTAGATGTACAGACCTATGCTATGTAAATAGTAGGCCTATTATTTAATTAACCGATTAGTTTTATCTCACTTTTTTATATTTATTTAATGTTTTTAGTTGTTCTTCAACTCTTCATCTTCTTCAACTATTCTTCCACCTGTGAAAAAAACCATTGACAAGCCAATAGAAATTTTACTTCCTTTCTTCCATTCTTCTTCACTTGGTAACTGTTGGAACCCACCCGCTCACCCGTCTATCCGCCATACCCGCCACCCGAACAAACCGACAGCAAAAACAGACGAAATCGGACCTCATGTTTCCAACCGACGGTTGTGGCGGATTGGTGTTTTTTGGACCGAATCCGGCCGTAACCGACCGGTGTCCAGCCCTATCCTCAAGGATTGTTTTGCTGCAGTCTGCAGACAATAGTAAATGGGTCATCATTATTTCCGACACTGCTCATTTTTATATTTTTCAATTCTCATAAATTGTATGACCAAGGTTGTTGACTTTGTCACCAAAAGTTAATTGCCACAAAAGCCTGTCCTTGATCTTAACGGTATTTTATTTTGTATTGGTTGAAATCTTGTCCCTAAAAAAAGTTACAAAAAATATTGCCAATCTTGGGATTAAACACAAGAGAAGCAAGATCATTCTTAAGTACATTAATATGTATTTTATTTTTCTCTTATTGAAATTCGTTTTTGGCACATGCAGAGAGTTCAAGAGAATCTGTTGCAGATAACAACAAAAGATTTGGGTCAGAAAATAAAATATAGTAACATTTGGTTTGTAGTTATTTTTCAGCAATCAAGAATCAGACCACCAAATGCAACCCACTTCAAATATTTTAAATTAAATAAGAAATAGTTTGCTTTATGGGATTCTTCTTCACATTGATGAGGTAAAGTTTTCCCTCTTTAGCTACCGTTGTGTTTTCAAGTCAACGATGACGTTCATGGTGAAGGAAAATAAGCAGCATTTCTGTTCTAAGATGTACTCAATTTGGACTCTTTTCTACCTATCATACTTGTTCTTCCCCTCTTCTCAGTTTTCTTTTCAATCCCTTTCCTTTTTACAATACCAATTACCATATTTCTTGTCACATTGAGAAAGAAAAAAGGGTCTCAAAATGAAAGTCTCATTCAAGATAAGCTGAAGAAAGAGGAGATACAACCATTATCAAATGTTACTGAGACAGCTGAGAATTATGAGGAGGAAGCTGAAGCACAATCAGACTATTCATTTCCTTTAGATAATGAAAGCATCAATTCCTCAGTCATGGATAAGATTTTTGAGGTCAATGTTCAGGAGTTTCAAGCTGATTTGGAATCAGATTCTTCATTTCCATCTGATAGTGAAAGTAGTACTGACTCAATCATATGTGAACGTTTTGAGATTGATCATCACAAATCACAATGTGTGTAGCTCTGAAATATTAGCCTTTGATATTGTTGATGATGATGATTATAGCGACGAGGAGGAGGAGGATAGCTTGATTGAAATCCAACTACCAAGCAGCCATTTCTCTGAAGAATCTAAGCAAAAATTGGAATCCAGAATATATTTTCAAACAGCAAGGTCTAATGGAGCTTTTAGAAGAAATGAACGATATGAATGAGGATGAAAATTTAATTGAGATTGATATTTCTATGTGTAAGTGATTGATCCTTATTCACAAGTTTTATGATAAGTAGCTAATATGGATTAAGCACTAGTCTTCGGACTATATTTCATCTTCAAGTTGAGGAGGATTTTGTGCTATTAACCCAGAATTATTTTCTACCCCAAATTACGTTGCTTTGAATTCCCTATTGCATCAAGACTCAAGAGATACGTATAAGCTGGTGATCACCCCTATCAAGCTAAATAATATTTTTTCTTAATTTTTCCCAAAATAAATAATCTTTCTAAATATTTATAAAAACCATTTTGAACTATATTTCACGTTAAAGAGTAAAATAAATATTTTCAAAGTAAAATTAACCTTGCACATTTAATTAGAGGTACTATTTTTACGTGTGTCATAGGAGTGCTAATATCCCCTACGCATAATCAACTCCCGAACCTTAAATCTGTATTTGAAGACCATGTTTTCTTTTTTTTAAGGGTTTCCCAACATATGCCCTAACAAGTAAATTATGATGACAACTCCACATCATTCGGAACCTAGTTTCGAATCGTCTATATGCCCGACGCGAATCCGGTTGTGACGTCTACTTTGATTCTAATCTCACGTGGAAATCATCTAAACAATGAATAGTAGCAAGGTCATCTGCTGAGGCAGAATACAGAGCTTTAGCCAACACTGCAGGGAGTTATGTTGGATTCAGTCTCTTCTTACTGAGTTAAGTGTGCCCTCTCCCTCCACACCTTTATGATAATCTAAATGCTACACTTATCACTCAAAATTCAGTAAATCATATTCGCATGAAGCACATCACCAAGACGTTCACTTTGTCCGTGATCTGGTACAAGGAAAACTCAAAGTTCACCATGTTAGCACCACTGATCAACTCGCAGACAGTCTCACCAAACCTCTCTCCAAAGCTCACTATTTATGAAGCAATATTGATGTTTGTAGCAAATACATTCATGCACATAGTTTGCCATGTACCTAGGTAATATCATTCACGCACTTAGTCATGTACCTAGGTATATCATTCATGCACCTAGTAAGTAGTAATATCATTAAATTCCTTTTAAATATAAATTACATTTATTACCAAGAGTGTATAAATAAAGGATAAATTGAGTGGAAAAACCACTCAAGCATTTCAAAACCTTACAGATAGACCGTATTCTTGCATTACATTCATAGTGTTGTTGTTAAACACTTCAATCCTAGTCGTGGAATCGGCCAGGGGTTTGAACAATTGTGATTCCTCTGTTTCTTCAAGCAATTGCGCCGAGGAAGGAACTATGTTCCTCGACTAAGGGTTCCCTAGCTCCTCCAATGAGTGCTAGGATAGGTGCGAGGGACGTGTGGCTTTGATTCCCTCTCTTGGTGAGGGTCCTACATATAGGGGAAATGACGTTATAAAAATGTGGTCGTTGAATATCAATGACACTGGTAGACTGATAAATAATAGTAGTGATAGTATGGGTGATGGACCCTATCAAGGTGGAGCATGTAGCGGTATAGTGGGCCATATTGTTGTATCGGACCGTCAGCCTAACCAGATTTAGAAGCCCAATTTCTGTGATGTATTTGGTCAACCAGGAAATAATGGAGACTCTTCATTAATGGATTTATGTGTAAGGGAACAACAAACAAAGAGGTTTAAGGTATTAGCTAGAGAAAAACGAAAAATTCACATGAATGGCGACACAAATTTATTCTTTCAGTCGTTATACCAAGTTTAAGGGAAAGTCAGTTGTTAGGGTTAGTTTTCGAGATGATGACATCACTGATGGATCATACAAGAACACCAGGGAGAATGTTGTACTGATATACTGTATATGGGAGTATACTGATCAGAGGATACTGTATTGTAACTTGAATACCCATATGGTGTATTATGATCAATGATATGGTAATGAAAAAAATGATTACTTAGTAAGAACACAATGCATATAATATTAAAACGAAGGAGAAAAGAGACCTTTATGTAAATTATTCATACAAATAATTTAAATGTATTATATTGCAGCCATTGTGCAAGAACAATACAAGTATACAATACTAATAATATAATTCACAAGAAGAAACAATCGTCAGTTACAGTACAGTATTGCAACAAATTACGTGAAATAATGAAAAATAACATAGATTATTAGGCTATGCCCAGAATAACCATCCATAATGGTTAGGATGGCATTGTTAGCCGCGGCATCGACCAACATGTCGGCCACTGACATACTGTACTCATCCTTTGGCGTGGCCAGGTTCAGGTTTCTATAGTGAATACAAACCCTCACTTGGCCATTCTTTTTAATCACAAGTACTATGTTAGACAACCATTCCACATACCTGGCGGTTCTTATGAAACCAGCCTTCAATAACCTTTTCACCTCAACATTGATTTTAGGCATCAGCTGGCGGTTGAGCCTCCTCAATGGTTGTTTGAGGGACTTGCATCCGTCCTTGATGGGTAACCTATGCCCCACCAGGGCTATTTACAAAGGCCATAGGGGTTTCCTGTGTATCCCTTTCCCTGGCCGAGGTTAACATTTGCAACATGGCCCTCATTTTCAGAACCGCTCTCGCCCTTTGCAACCTCCTCTTCTGCGTGTGAGTTTTAGGGACTGCTTTGGTGGGTGATTCCTTGGACACCGTCTTCGCCATCCATTGATCCTGGAGTACTTCTGAAGGTGGCATCACCGTCCTGGTGGCCCTCAACTCTTTGTCACTCATGATCGTGATGTCCACGAATACCAAACCCTGCTCTACTATGACCCTCGCCACCCTTTTCTCTCCTTTCGGGATAGATTCTCTGTCGGAGATTGGAAAGGTAGCTCACTCGACGGAATCATCGACAGGCCGATCGTGCCCCCCCGGGGCGGAAGGTGTTCGAGCCTCGCCCCCTGCCCCTTTGGTTGGGGATTTTGCCTTTCACCGTTTTCACCGTTTAGTTTAGATAGGTGGAGCTCTCTCAACTCCTTGGTAAGTTTTCCAGGCTTGGGCAATTTCTTATGGGACTTCCTCGGCTCACTTGGCTCTCCTACTTCTAGCCTATGTTGCAGGTGAGCTATGCGATCTGCCACGATAGATCCTCCAACCGGAGTTCCCAATCGGTCAAAGACTGACATGGTCTTTTCTGGGGACCTTCTCGTTTGGGTACCCATATAAATTTATTCTTTCCTTTCTCCTTGTCACCTCCTGAGAAGGATACCATGTTAATTCCCATTGCGGGAAAAGGGCCAGTGTTAATCGTCATTTCGGCCACACCCTTGTCAGCCATCTTGAACCTTCCATCCTTAATAGCCTTCTGAATGGCCCGGTGAAACACAATGCAGTCGGATGTAGCTTGATTATACAAATTGGGCCACTTGCAGTGTTTCTTTCATTTCAAATCTTCAGGAGGTGGTATCTTGTAGCCGTCAAGAAGCCGGATCTACTTCTCTTTCAGCAAGTAGTTGAAGATCTGATCAGCCTTAGATATATCAAAGGAGTATTCTGTTTTATTTTCCAACTCGTCCTTCTCCTTACCTTTAGCAAGTTTCAGAGCTAGACATGAGTACATTTTTCTCTTGACTATCTCGGCCACCATGATGTCTGCCGGGGGCTCGGTTGATTCATCATAGTCTGAGTCAACCTCGGCATTGACTACTGATACCAACTGGGGCCCTCGGCCTCTAGTATCCCTCCTTCTCTCCCTTTCTTGTATGAACTGTTCTATTTGAACAACTCGGGAAGCTAGGCTACTAAGGTCAGTGCAAGCTTGTCCCACAAGCTTTTCTTTCAATTATGGGTGCATTCCAGAGATAGCCATGGAAGTGAGCTGTGACTCGGGGAATTAAACTGAACATTTTCCGGCCATCTTTCAGAACCTTTCAATGAATTCGATCACAACCTCGTCCACCTTCTGTCGTAGATTCATGAGATCGGTAGTAGTGACTTTGGGCTGTCGCCAATAAAACCTGTCATGGAAGCACCTTTCCATGTCTGCCTAGGCCTGAAAAGAATCAGGTGGAAGAGAAAAGTACTATGAAAATGCAGTCCCTATCAATGGCAAAGGGAACAACTGCAGCTTATGGTATTCATTCTGGTACCCTTCTCCACATTGGGTCGTGAATCGGCCAATGTTTTCGATAGTTGACTTTCCATCGTCTCCGGAGAATGTAGAAAAGTCAGGTGTTTTGAATCCTCTGGGCAGAAGCACCAATCTGTCCACCCACTCGAGGCAAGGCATCCTGTATACCGGCCTGTCAAACGGTTTCACCTTCACACCAAAGAATTTCTTAATGGTGTCAGCTATCGTGTTCCGGTCCAAGAGTTGGGACCCCGAGGGCCTAGACTCGGTTGGAAAAGTTGGGCGCCATGTTGCATCAAGGGGACCCTGCATCCCTGGCTACGGTGGTGCTTGAGGTGGAATGTTAGTCCATGGCTGCCCAGGTCTCACTTGGGCAAGGTTAACGCACCTACAACCGTGGCTAAGTAAATGTTACCACAGTTTATTTAAGCATGGCGAACTATAATTTTGACTGTGAGTTGGACTAACCATGGTTAAGTATATTTGCCACGATTTAAGGGGATGTTAGCCATGGTTTTGACCGTGGCTAATCGCCGCTTTTTTTTGTAGTGGGAGGATATGTTGGATAGTCAATTATAATTTCCAAGATTTAATATTAATAGTGGTGGAAAGTTCAAGAGACACCTTTGAAGAGATGAAAATGTGTATCTAGAATGTTGAAGAAAAATTATAAGTGGAGCTCCTAGGAAATGTGGGATAATTAATACTCACTATGCTAAATACATGAATGGATGCTATCCTCTCTCCTATAAATAGAGAGACTTGTGAAGAGGTGAGATATGCCCAAATGAATAGGTGAGGCATCCCCATTCTTGGGTGACAATGTAGAGAGGTGGAGAATCTCCAGCCAGGTCCTAGTGAGAGGAGAGTGCTGGTTATCATTTGTTGTGAGATGTGAGTGTTATCATTCCTTGTAACTCTTAGAGTCAGAAGAGTCTTGTAGGGTGATATACATATTGGGGTGGTTTACATATTGTTGTAATCATATTTGAGAAGATGAATGAATTGTGTTGATGTGTGCCCGTCGACGTAGACAAGAGGTGCCGAACCACGTAAATTATTGGTGTTTTTCTTTCCTTTATTCTTGTGGTGTGTTTATCTATATTACCTCAAAGATTCTTGGGCGTGTGGGATAATCTATTGACGGGTGCGATTTTTCCCAACAGTGGTATCAGAGCAGTTTTCCCCAACAACTAGGCACCCCTTTAATGGTGCAATCCTTAATATCACCAGAGTTTTTGATTCTGCATGTGTCTTAGTTTCCAGAGAATGGATTGAAATGTAAAAGCTCATCTTATTGCTGAAACATAATTGTAATCTGAGTTATGTACAATGATGAGTAACTTGAACTATAAATGAACCATACAACAAACTCTTAATTGAAACCTAACTAAGCTAGTTAAGTTATAACTAAAGCTAACTAGAGTTACTCCTACAGTAACTACAGTGAGTGTATTTCCATTAATACCCTAACAGTGAGTGTATTTACAATAGTATCCTAATATCCCCCCTCAAGTTAGACTATGGAAATTACAAAGTCCTAACTTGGTAACAAAGGTGGAAAAAGATGTAGCATGGAGGGGTTTTGTAAATACATCATCAAGTTTAGAGGCAGAGGGCACTAGAAGCAAGTGAATGATCTTCTACTGAATCTTTTCACGAACTACATGACAATCAATTTCAATATGCTTGGTACGTTCGTGAAAGGAAGGATAGTGAGCAAGATAGATGGCTGACTTGTTGTCACAGAAAACAGCAGAAGGCGCATGTGGTGCAAGGTGCAGATCTGTGAGAATGTAATGTAGTCTTGGACTTCCATGAAACAAGAGATGACCCAAGAAACACACAATAACCAGTAATTGATCTACGAGTATTCAGGCAACAAGCCCAGTCAGAATCCGCAAATCCAGACAAGCTCAATGAAGTTGATGTAGAGAAAAATAAACCTTTGGCAGGAGCAGATTTAAGGTACCTCAAAACACGTATAGCTGCTGCAAAGTGAGATGTGAGAGGCTTTGAAACAAATTGATTGAGTTGTTGGACATCATAAGTAATGTCATGACGAGTTGTTGTTAGGTATAGTAAACGACCAACCAGCCTTCTATATGCAGATTCATCAGGATAAGGAGAAGAACCATCAGTGGTGAGCATGATGGAAGGGTCAAAAGGCTTAGCAGCAGGTTTAGTAGCAAGCGAGCCACTGTCTTGTAATAGTTCCAGAGTGTATTTTCTCTGGTTTAAAGCAATACCTTTGGATGAGCGAGCTATTTCCAGCCTAAGAAAGAATCTCAATGATCCAAGGTCTTTAATTTTGAATTTTGTATCCAAAATAGACTTGACAGTTTGTATTTCTGTCATAGAATTACCTGCAAGTACAATATCATCCACATATTCTAAAAGAATAGTAATGTTAGGTCCTGAAACTTTCACAAATAAGGAGTGGTTAGTCTGGGATTGTACAAAATTGAGGGATAAAAGAGTAGTGGTGAGTTTGTGGTTCCACTTCCTACTAGCCTATTTTAGTCCATAAAGAGATTTATGTAATTTGCATACAGGATTAGAAATGTGTGGATCAGTGGAGGAGAGCCCTTGAGGAAGTGTCAGGTAGACCTCTTCATGAAAGTCACCATGAAGGAAGGCGTTGTTAACATCCAATTGTTCTAGGAACCAACCTTCAACAGCAGCAATAGCTAGAAGAACTCTAACAGTTGTAATTTTAGCAATAGGGCTGAAGGTGTCAAAATAGTCTACTCCCTCAAGTTGTGTATATCTCTTGGCAACAAGACGTTCCTTATACCGTTCAATGGTACCATCAGCAAGATACTTGATCTTATAAACCCATTTGCAACCAATTGGGGTCTTACCAGTGGGTAAATCAACAACAGACCAGGTATTATTCAAGTCAAGAGCAGCAAGATCAGCTTTCATAGCTCTCTGCCAACAGTCAAGTTTTGAGGCTTGGAGGTAAGTGGGTGGTTTAGTTTGAGAAGTGATGGCTGCACAAAAACTAGTGTACGAGGGAGAACAATTTTTATAAGATAAAACAGATGATAAAGGATAAAGTTCAGTAGAAATATTACCTGAGGAGTGAGTAGTGCAGCTAGTCATGTTACAATGATAGTCTTCACTACGCCAAAAACACCAAAAAAAAGCGCACCCATCAGGAACGCTTTTTAAAAAGCGCTCCCTATCTAGCGCCATGAGTAGCGCTTTCCAAAAAGCGCTCCTCATTCAAAATCTCGCATACCCCATCAGGAGCGCTTTCGAAAAAGCGCTACTTATTCTTGATCTCGCATACCCCATCAGGAGCGCTTTCTAAAAAGCGCTCCTTATTCTTGATCTCGCATACCCCATCAGGAGCGCTTTTTGTAGAAAGCGCTACCTATTCTCAATTTTCTAAAACCCAAAAACCCTTCCAGTACACAGTTACCCTTCCAGTACACGTACAGTTACACTCTTCCTCTCCTCTCCTTCGACCACGCCTCCTCAACCCTGCGCTTCCTCAACCCTGCGCCGCCGCCAGTACACAGTATACGCTCGCCTCTCCTCTCCTTCGACCACGCCTCCTCAACCCTGCGCCTCCTCTCCTTCGACCACGCCTCCACCCTCGCCTCTCCTCCCTGCCGTCGTTCCGTGTTTCTTCCTCCCTCCGCCGTCCTTCCTTATTCAACCACGCCTCCACCACGCACTCCCTGTGGGTTAGTTGCTTTCTTCCTGTTCTTCTTTTTCTTCCATTTTGTTAAGAAACAACGTTAGCCTCCCATCAGGAGCGTGTTTCTTTTTCTTCCATTCTGCTTTCTTACTTATTTTTTTTCTTTATTTGAAGAAGCTTTAAAGAGGAAAAGAAAGAAGCTTTAAGGAGGGCTGCTTCTGAAAGACAAATTAGCTGAATTGAATTCTATAAAACCTAAACCATTTGGGACTCTACATGCGGTTAGCCTCTTGATTCTTCTCTCCATTTCCTTTAATTGATTATTGCTTCTTCTTTGTGTTGGTCAGGGAGTGAGTGTGGATCTTGTTCATGTTTTATTTGTTATAGTGTTGTTTATTTTTCCGCTTATTGATTATTTCTACCGTAGCCTTTGACATTGACAAATCATTCCTTTTATCGTTAAAGCAGCAAAGTGCTTTGGCTCATTTTCAATTTGATTGTTTATTGTTTATTGCAGCAACCCCTCCTAGTATTATGCTGCTAGTTTCCTTGAATTTTCCCTGTTATTGCATCCATAGGCAACATATATATTTCAATACTAAATTGACAAGGTCTCTGCACACATAGCCACATTGTTGACACCAATAGATTTATGTTTGCAATAGTTTTGGGATTTTCCACTTGAAACAGTTATATGTACCCTTGACATGCATATATGTAGTAGTTTGGAATCAATAATTTGATGTGCAGCAGACGAAGCCAGTGTTTTCTGTGAACTTAGCTAAGGAACTTCCCTTAAATGATGTATATATGTGCCATGGTTCTATTTCTCTTTTGATATTCAAGAGTAGTAAGTCTTTTATTAATGTCTGTAATAGTATAATCTAAACATGTACCATAAAAGATGTACTATTAAAATTCTGGTTCTGATCCTAACTCTGCTGCCTCTAGACAGACTAGTATTCTTCTTGCTCAATAAATACCATAAAAGATGTACTATTAAAATTCTGGTTATATTTTGGTCCACCATGGATGTACTATTAAAATTCTTCATGCTGAGTTTATCTAGTTATATGTAACAGGAAGAAGCTGTACATAGATTGACAAAGCGGAAATAAAGACTCCACGCCTTGTCGCAAACCCTGGTTGTTATCCAACTTCCATTCAGCTTCCTCTTGTCCCACTTATAAAGGTTAGCAATCACTATGCTTTATAAAATACAAATTTAGAATAACTCAATTTTGTTGGCTGACTGGTTATGATGCATTAGTATTATACATTGATGTTGTGTTCCAATAATTCTGTGATTGTAACTTGTGAGCTAGTTGAAACTTAAGCAACGTGTATTTTCATTTTGATCTTATTTGAGAAACAAGTTCAGGGTATTTATTAGGAACTAGATTTCAACTAGTGAGTTGTGCGTACTGGTGATGATGAGAAATATCATCTTTTGATTATTTTAATAATATGATTTCTACAAGAAATGTGATAAGTGTATGCGTTGCAGGAATATTTCATAGTTCATATTTATTATCAATTTTGGTTAAATATGGATCGAAAGTGGATGTCTGCAAATCGTCTTTCGAAGGAATATGTCGACGGAGTAGAATATTTTGTTAACTTTGCTGTTCGACGATTGGGAGCTTCTTGTAAATTCAAATGTCCTTGTTTACAGTGTTGTTATGTAAACCTAGTTACTGCAGTTGAGCTGGAAGGACATTTAAAGGCCTACGGAATCGATCAAAGTTATACTTGTTGGACAATGCACGGTGAGGTGAGAGGCGAATATTCAAATATGAATAATAGTACTGCTCCAGAAAAGGTGTTGTGGTATTTTCCTATAATTCCTCGATTTAGGCGCATGTGCCGTAGTTCAGAAGATGCAAAACACTTGACTTGGCATGAGGATGAAAGGATTAAAGATGGCTTGCTACGACATCCGGCGGATTCTCCGTAATGAAAAAAAATTGATATTGATTATCCTGATTTCGGGGGGGAATCAAGAAACCTTCGACTTGCATTGTCTGCTGATGAATTTAACCCGCACGGTATCCAGAGTAGCTCCCACAGTACATGGCCCGTGATTTTGGCGATTTATAACTTACCTCCATGCCTTTGTATGAAACGCAAGTATATGATGTTGTCTTTGTTAATTTCCGGTCCCAAACAACCGAAAGACTGGAAGCTACTGTGGGAGACTGGCATAGAGGTGTATGATGGGTTCAGAGAAGAGAGTTTCACCCTAAGGGCTATGATTTTTGGCACAATTAATGACTTTCCAGCATATGGAAATTTATCTGGGTACAATAACAAAGGTCAGTGTGCACGCCCTATATGTGAAGATAATACAGATTGGATGTGGTTGGAACATGGTAAGAAGAATATCTACCTTGGTCATCGTAGATTTTTGCTTCCAACTCATCAGTATCGACTGTGGAGAAAGGCATTCAATGGGAATTCAAAAACCCGTAAAGCTCCACCGCATTTGACGGGTGAACAACTATTTGAAAAGGTGAAAGATTTGAATATTAAATTTGGGAAGCCTTTTGCAGGAGAGCTTGCCAAAAAAGGGTGGAAGAAAAAGTCGATTTTCTTTGAGTTGCCATACTGGAAGTCATTACATGTAAGGCATTTCATTGATGTGATGCATGTGGAAAAAAATGTCTTCGAAAGTGTTATTGGTACCTTACTCAATATTCCAGGAAAGACTAAAGATACCATCAATGCAAGGTTGGACTTGGCTAGTATGGGGTTGAGACCCGAATTGGGTCCAATAAAGAAGGGTACACGTACATATCTACCTCCGGCAGCTCATACTCTATCTAAAAAGGAGAAAATTGTCTTTTGTAAGTTTCTTCATGGAGTTAAAGTTCCAGAGGGGTACTCTTCAAATGTTACGAACCTTGTATCGATGAAAGACCTCAAGTTAAAGTCTCTAAAGTCCCATGATTGTCATGTTCTCATGGAGAATTTGTTACCCATTGGTATACGATCCATTTTGCCCAACAAAGTGCGTCAGGCCATAACTAAACTTTGTTTCTTCTTTAAGGCGATTTGTAGTAGAGTGATTGACCCTGGAAAGTTGCCAGCGTTGCAAAGATCAATTACTGTCACATTATGTGAGCTTGAGATGTTTTTCCCACCTTCATTCTATGACATAATGATTCATCTAATAGTTCATCTGGTTAGAGAGACATAGTTGTGTGGCCCATGTTACATGAGATGTGTAACACCCCGGTATTTTTAACATGTAAAAATACCCAAGTGTACCAAACCTAAATCATCAGAGATATATTTCCTGTTTAAATACTGAACACCACTATAAAATTTTCACTGAATAACAGCAGGACAGTCTTAAACATAAATAAGACCACAAACCATCAGTGAAATACAGTGTTCAATATCGTACAAGAAAGCGGAATAAAATACATAATGTTGTGATACATGGAATACAAGGGAAAACATAAACTAAGCACAACATCTAAGTCTTCAGCAACCCTCCAAGTACAGCCTACTCATGCTTCTTGGATCTCCTCTTTCCCTGTTTCTCTGTAAAACAACAACATTTAAACAGTGAGATACAATCTCAGTGAGTTCTACCGAGACCCCTAACCACACTCTCGGTTCAATTATGAATCATTTGTAAAAATCAACCCGACACCGTCTGCGCGAACGCTAAACCCGGTGAATCGCATTGTAGTTTAATTTATAAATCAAGTCTCTATAACTTAGCACGACACCGACTGCGCGAACGCTACTCCCGGTGAATCGTACCGCATAACCGTTAACACGACACCGGCTGCGCGAACGCTACTCCCGGTAGACCGTGTCACCTAACCTTTAATACGACACCGGCTGCGCGAACGCTACTCCCGATGAATCGTATCGTTTAACCTTTAACGCGACACCGACTGCGCGAACGCTACTCCCGGTGGATCGCATCCTTTAACATTTAACGTCACACCGACTGCGCAAACGCTACTCCCGGTGGACCGTATCTTTTAACTTTTAGCGTCACACCGACTGCGCGAACGCTACTCCCGGTGGACCGTATCTTTTAACTTTTAGCGTGACACCGACTGCGCGAACACTACTCCCGGTGGATCGCATCCTTTGACATTTAATTCGCACTTAAATTAAAAATCCAGGTTCACACTCGTACTCTAGCTGACCACTTTTCGACACAATTTTCAATATCAAAAATAGTTCATTTTGCCTTAAAAATAGAATATTCAGTTAGGCCTCTGAATAAGCTTTCCAACGCATCTTAGAACACCTCAATCGGGTTCCCGGATCAAAAGTTATCGCGAAACGAAAAACAGTGTTTGGTTGCTGAAAATCTGCAAAGTGGCGCGCGAGTGGCGCGTGGCGCGCGAGTGGCGCGCGAGCTGACAGTAGGATCTGTCAAGTGGTGCGCGAGTGGCGCGCGGCGCGCAAGTGGCGCGTGGACTGACAGTAGGGGGGGTCTGTCAAGTGCAGGATTTGGCGGTTTCGCGCGAAAATCGCGATTCCGCTTAATTCCGATTCTCGTTCCGATTGAAAACAGTCTAAACAAACAGAAAAACAGATTCAACCAATATCACACAATCATTCAAATCAATCAATGTCTCAATCAAAACGGTTTTTATCAAAAACGACATATTTTCCAAATAGTGGTTTTGACTCAAGATCTCTCGACATCAATTGACGTAAAAATACTCGAAACATAAAAACATCCTAAGCGTGAGTAAAACTCACCCTTGAAGCGTGAACCACGATCGAGCCGAATTCACCGAGTAGCCACACGAACATTCCCCGCTTAAACTCTCCGTTCCGACGACGCTCAAATCCGCTTTCAAAGCTTTCCACTCGATCGCGAAACCTCTTTTTGACTGAAATACCGAATTCCTCGAAATCCTCCATGAACACTATTCATCATCTTCAAGCTCAAAATCACTATTCATCCAAAAACCCCAAATTTGGATTCTCAAACCCTAACTCTCCCAACCTTCCAATCGAACATCAATCCGCTTTCCACCTTCATCGGGTTGCCTTCTAATCATCCGTAAACCATCACAATCATCATCAAGAACCGAAATCCTTCCCCAAAACCTTCAATATTCGAAAATGGCAAAGTGAGAGAGAGAGAGTTGATGATGAAGATCTTGGTACCAAATCGAAGAGGAAGTAACGCTGAGCATTTTTCGTGTTGGAAGGAAGTCGTTTTGTTGAGCGGAAGTACCCCCTTTTTCCTCTTCTTCTTCCTCCCTCTTTCTTTCTCTCTTCTTTTCTTTTTCTTTTCTCCTCTCTGTTTCTCGCCTCCTCTTTCTTTCTTTTCTTTCTTCAATTAATTCTTTCCTTCCTCACTCACACACATACACGTATATACATATATTTATTTAATAAATATATGGCAACGTGGTCAAATTACCATATTGATCTAAATCTCTTATTTCGATTCCAAAACTTCCTTGACCCGTATTATTCGGTTAACGATTCGATGGCAACCAATAATGAATTTTTGCACTCAATAAATTTACCAGTCAAGTACTAAATTGGTTTAATTGGGTTAACATCCAAATAATTCTATTAATTATTTTGGGGATGTTACATTCTCCCCAACTTGAAAGAATTTTGTCCTCAAAATTTCGCTAAGTCTTTCATCCGACTAACCGAGGATCGACATTCCCAGAAAGGTCTAAATTTGCGAGAAAACAATCTTAGATCAACGAAATGAGTGTAGAAAATCTTTCCAATCCAGCACATCAATCGTCAAGTATGATCCACTACTACCTTGATATGAACTCTCTTGTTACGAATCAATACGAGAAACTCATCATTCGCCTTCATAGGCTCGACACCGCGTTTGAAAACACTTTCGAAGCTTCATTCCAATTATCCTCATTTACTCCCCAACTTTGACTAATCTAAATCAAAGGGTCTAATACAAGACGCTTGATAGAAATATATATTGAAAGCGAGATCCACAAACTGGTACTCCTCGGTAGAGGTAAAAACAAACACGATTTCCTCGGAGGGTGTAAACGCGTTCTCAACAAATCTTATAAAATCCATATCAGTTCTTATACACATCGAACAATTGTGACAGAAAAGTCATTTTTGAAACTTCTTGACTCGCCCCCAAGATTTCGAGATAACACTTCTCGAAAGA
Source organism: Astragalus membranaceus (assembly GCA_039519185.1). NCBI lineage: Eukaryota > Viridiplantae > Streptophyta > Magnoliopsida > Fabales > Fabaceae > Astragalus > Astragalus membranaceus. The sequence continues at coordinate 101,978,954 of CM076848.1, read as the reverse complement.
AGATGGAATGAGGATTTACCAGAAATGTTTATCTTAAACGTAGAAATAAACCATGGGAACATCAATTAATTTCGAAAGTAATGAAAATCACATTAGTTGTTCTCAAAACAACTATCAGACAGAACGCAAAACCCTTCTTCCTTTATTGTAACTTTCCTCAATCTGATTTCATTAGCCTATTGATTCGTTCCCAAAATTGACTTTAGCATGCAGGTTTTCACAAAATGATTTTTCAAAACTACCATACCGCACGCCAAACTCCACTTTGGAAATTCCAGTTCCTTGCAGTAGATCCGTCAAATAATTCCTCTGGTGCTTATTCGCAATGTGAAAAACAGTCAATAGTCACCTCACTTTCATATTCGTTTTCATGTTCGACTTGTCAAACAGAATCTCATAATACTATCTCATTGTTAACTTTCACAAAGGAGAGGTTAACAGACTAATACTTCGGTGTACTTCCTCTAACACTTGTCTTTTATTGTTCTCATCATCGGGTGCACAGATTCTATCGTTGAAACAACTGACTCCATCACTATCCATGGTAAAATCTGGAAATACCTTTTGCGATTGTAGCTTCACATCAACTCCCTGTGAGATCATCCTCGACGACATAGGCTGATCGCACTAAGGCAACATAATTGGTAATAGTATAAGAACTGAGACCCTAAGTCATAAAAGCACTAAGGCCCCTCTTATACTTCTGCATTCTCCATTCGTCATCCGAAGCTTACTTTACCACTTGGTAAAACTGAGACAACTTCTCAAACTTAGCGGTGTATCCTTCCTCCGTCATGCCACATTTCCTGAGGATGCACCGGTTGGAGATTCCGGTCTTGGTCGAGGATTGCGTCTTGGTCATCCTGCCACAATTCCGCTTATGATGCACTAAGTATTAAGTTGATCAGACTCAATGTCTCTTAGCATCACAAGTGTAATTACAACCAGGACTAACAAGGAATCGACTCAACCCTAAACTAAGTCCGACTAGGTCGAACTGCTCTGATACCAACTGTAACACCCCGGTATTTTTAACATGTAAAAATACCCAAGTGTACCAAACCTAAATTATCAGAGATATATTTCCTGTTTAAATACTGAACACCACTATAAAATTTTCACTGAATAACAGCAGGACAGTCTTAAACATAAATAAGACCACAAACCATCACTGAAATACAGTGTTCAATATCGTACAAGAAAGCGGAATAAAATACATAATGTTGTGATACATGGAATACAAGGGAAAACATAAACTAAGCACAACATCTAAGTCTTCAGCAACCCTCCAAGTACAGCCTACTCATGCTTCTTGGATCTCCTCTTTCCCTGTTTCTCTGTAAAACAACAACATTTAAACAGTGAGATACAATCTCAGTGAGTTCTACCGAGACCCCTAACCACACTCTCGGTTCAATTATGAATCATTTGTAAAAATCAACCCGACACCGTCTGCGCGAACGCTAAACCCGGTGAATCGCATTGTAGTTTAATTTATAAAACAAGTCTCTATAACTTAGCACGACACCGACTGCGCGAACGCTACTCCCGGTGAATCGTACCGCATAACCGTTAACACGACACCGGCTGCGCGAACGCTACTCCCGGTAGACCGTGTCACCTAACCTTTAATACGACACCGGCTGCGCGAACGCTACTCCCGATGAATCGTATCGTTTAACCTTTAACGCGACACCGACTGCGCGAACGCTCTCCCGATGGATCGCATCCTTTAACATTTAACGTCACACCGACTGCGCGAACGCTACTCCCGGTGGACCGTATCTTTTAACTTTTAGCGTCACACCGACTGCGCGAACGCTACTCCCGGTGGACCGTATCTTTTAACTTTTAGCGTGACACCGACTGCGCGAACGCTACTCCCGGTGGATCGCATCCTTTGACATTTAATTCGCACTTAAATTAAAAATCCAGGTTCACACTCGTACTCTAGCTGACCACTTTTCGACACAATTTTCAATATCAAAAATAGTTCATTTTGCCTTAAAAATAGAATATTCAGTTAGGCCTCTGAATAAGCTTTCCAACGCATCTTAGAACACCTCAATCGGGTTCCCGGATCAAAAGTTATCGCGAAAAGAAAAACAGTGTTTGGTTGCTGAAAATCTGCAAAGTGGAACGCGAGTGGCGCGTGGCGCGCGAGCGGCGCGCGAGCTGACAGTAGGATCTGTCAAGTGGCGCGCGAGTGGCGCGCGGCGCGCAAGTGGCGCGTGGACTGACAGTAGGGGGGGTCTGTCAAGTGCAGGATTTGGCGGTTTCGCGCGAAAATCGCGATTCCGCTTAATTCCGATTCTCGTTCCGATTGAAAACAGTCCAAACAATCAGAAAAACAGATTCAACCAATATCACACAATCATTCAGATCAATCAATGTCTCAGTCAAAACGGTTTTTATCAAAAACGACATATTTTCCAAATAGTGGTTTTGACTCAAGATCTCTCGACATCAATTGACGTAAAAATACTCGAAACATAAAAACATCCTAAGCGTGAGTAAAACTCACCCTTGAAGCGTGAACCACGATCGAGCCGAATTTACCGAGTAGCCACACGAACATTCCCCGCTTAAACTCTCCGTTCCGACGATGCTCAAATCCGCTTTCAAAGCTTTCCACTCGATCGCGAAACCTCTTTTTGACCAAAATACCGAATTCCCCGAAATCCTCCATGAACACTATTCATCATCTTCAAGCTCAAAATCACTATTCATCCAAAAACCCCAAATTTGGATTCTCAAACCCTAACTCTCCCAACCTTCCAATCGAACATCAATCCGCTTTCCACCTTCATCGGGTTGCCTTCTAATCATCCGTAAACCATCACAATCATCATCAAGAACCGAAATCCTTCCCCAAAACCTTCAATATTCGAAAATGGCAAAGTGAGAGAGAGAGTTGATGATGAAGATCTTGGTACCAAATCGAAGAGGAAGTAACGCTGAGCATTTTTCGTGTTGGAAGGAAGTCGTTTTGTTGAGCGGAAGTACCCCATTTTTCCTCTTCTTCTTGCTCCCTCTTTCTTTCTCTCTTCTTTTCTTTTTCTTTTCTCCTCTCTGTTTCTCGCCTCCTCTTTCTTTCTTTTCTTTCTTCAATTAATTCTTTCCTTCCTCACTCACACACATACACGTATATAATATATTTATTTAATAAATATATGGCAACGTGGTCAAATTACCATATTGATCTAAATCTCTTATTTCGATTCCAAAACTTCCTTGACCCGTATTATTCGGTTAACGATTCGATGGCAACCAATAATTAATTTTTGCACTCAATAAATTTACCAGTCAAGTACTAAATTGGTTTAATTGAGTTAACATCCAAATAATTCTATTAATTATTTTGGGGATGTTACAAGATGGATGTACCCGTTTGAGCGTTACATGAAGATATTAAAAGGATATGTTAAAAATCGATCACGGCCCGAGGGTTGTATTGCTGAGCGCTATATAGTTGAAGAAGCTATTGAGTTCTGCACCGACTATCTATCTAGTGTTGAACATACTGGGTTTGAATCAAGAGGAACTCGGAGTGATATATGAGCACGAGTGGGCAAGTGCTACCACTATTAGAGCATATATCAGGTACGTATCTATCTTATTATTTCACTTATTGATGTTATTATTATTATTATTATTATTATTATTATTATTATTATTATTATTATTATTATTATTATTATTATTATTATTATTATTATTTTAATTTGTATACATTTTAATTAAAGGTATTTGTACCATGAGATATTGGTCCCAATGGATCAAACACAACGATTTGTGTTCTTATGCCCCGAAAGTACTTTTCTACTGAATATCCCCCTGGATAAAACAATGTCAAAAGTTCATATAGAAAAATGCAAGGAACAAATGGAAAGACGCAAGGTAGAGGTTAAAGACAATATCGATCGGCGTCTGGCACTAGCACATCAATTAAGTTGTGATACTTTGTTTTTGGCACCCATCAACTTAGGGTGAGTATTCAAAAATTATACTTGCTGATTATTTACTCTGTCTTTTAAACCTCAAAGCTTGATTAATTTGATTATTCAAAAATTTTATAGGACCCATTGGATATTGTTGGCAATTGATCCCAAAAGAGATGTGATTTTCTATTTGGATTCACTGCTAGGTCATTACAACAACTACCCAAAGTTGGTGAGAGTATTTAATAGGTGTGTATTTAGATCTCTCGTATATTTCATAATTTAAATTATGTATATTTCGATTAATATAGTTATATATATGATGTTGTTTCAGTGCTTTGGCAACTTATTGGGGATTGCGTGATGTCAGGACTGCGTACAGAAAATCATCATCCTCTACAAAATGGATAGCATTAAAGGTAAGTTAATAATCAATATTCTTATGCATACGTAATTAATTATATTTAATAACTAAGTAATCGTTTGTTTTATAGGGTCCCCAACAACCAAACTTCGATGATTGCGGGTACTATGTAATGAAGTTTATGAAGGACATCATCACTCACAACCAAATGGAAATCCCAATCCATGTATGTAATTTGATAGTTTGTTTTTTGACAAGTAATTCAATATCTAATTGATATTGATATAATTCTAAGTTCATTTTATTTTATTTTTTCAGTATTTTCCTGAATATGTGTGTGGAGCTCAATTTTCTGATGAGGAACTTACTCAGCTGAAAGGAGAGTGGTGTCGTCATGTTGCCGGTTTGATTAATGCAAATCGAACTTGATGTAATTTTTTTTGGATTTCCTATTTTTGTAGTACCTCATATTGGATATGTTTTAATTTTTGTTGATCTTTTGGTACATGAGGATTTATGTAATTTTTGTTGATCTTTTGGTACATGAAGATTTATATGTTGGCACATTTTTGTTGGCACATATGTTTATTGGTACATGAGGATGCATGGATTTATAAATTAGTTGGAAATTGGTTATTGATTTGGAATTTTATTTGGAACTTTGTTGCTGGTTGTTGGTTTCTGGTTGTTGCTGGTTTCTGATTGCAGGGAGCTGAGAATTGGTAATATAGAAGAAAACAGGCAAAACTTTCTTAAAAAAAAATTAGGCATTGGTAGCGCTTTCTGTGAAAAGCGCTATCTATAGTCTTAGCGCGCCTAGGAATAAGGAGCGCTCCTTATTCCTAGGCGCGCTAAGACAATAGGTAGCGCTTTTCATAGAAAGCGCTCCCTTTGCTTAAGACCATGAGGAGCGCTTTTTACGGTAAGCGCTCCCTATTGTCATAGCGCGCCTAGGAATAAGGAGCGCCTGTAATAAAAAGCGCTCCTCTTTCCTGTTTTTTGGGAGCGCTTTTCGAGCGCTACCTTTGGGTGATTTGCAACAGGAGCGCTAGCTTTAGGAGCGCCCGAAAGCGCTCCTTATGGCCTAAAAAAAGCGCTCCCAATGCTTAAATCTGTTGTAGTGCTTCCAAGTAACTAGGTTTTACTTTGATTCATTCTGATTGCCTAAGGGGTGGAGGTAAGGCACTACTAGAAGCTGGAATATGAGGTGAAGGTATATGAGACTGCACAAGAGGAGAGTTAGATGATTCAGGAGTAGGGGAAGGAGTGATTTCAGGTGAAAGAGTGATTTCAGGCTCTGTGTGGTCAAAGGACTGTGGCTGTGGTGAGTAATCTGTCAGTTTAGGTGTAGTGTTTGTTGGCCGGTGCATTGTATTTTTAAAAGGAAAATGCAAATGACATTCCTAGAGGTAAGCAATTGATGGGAAAGTAAATCATAGAGAAGAAAACCCTTTACACCATTAGAGAATCCAAGAAATATAGTTTTCCTAGCTCTATGATCAAATTTGGTTCTATTAGCATGTAATGTGGAAGCATAAGATAGGCAACCAAAAACTTAAGATGCACGAGCGATGGTGGTTGATTGTATAGGACCTAGAATGGTGATTGGTTTTGAAGTAAGGGAGTAGGTATCCTATTTATGAGGTGAACAGAATGTTGTATTGCAAAATTCCAAAGGTTAGAGGGTAGGTTGGCTTGAAAGGTGAGAGCTCTAGCAACGTTAAGGATGTGTTTATGTTTTCTTTCCATTGTGCCATTTTGTTGTGGGGTTTTCACGCAGGATTTTTGATGTATAATGCCCTTAGAGGAAAAGAAATCATGCATTAAAAATTCAGGGCCATTGTCACTTCTAAGACATTTCAGTTTAGTATGGAATTGGGTTTCAATGTATGATATGAATTTGGTAAGATGTGTACGGGTCTCAGCTTTGGATTTCATGAGGATAACCCAAGTGAATCTGCTATTGTCATCTACAAGGGTAATAGAATATCTGTGGCCTAGAATGGAAGTGTGTGAGTAAGGGCCCCAAATGTCTGCATGTAAGAGGTCAAATATTTGTGTGGTTTTTGTATTGCTACTAAAATGAGGTAATTTTCTTTGCCCAGCAAAGAGGCAGGTATCACATGGATCTTTATTGTTTTCAAAATTTAATAAAAGGGAATTTTTGTGACATGCATTGGTGCCTAGTTATTGAAATGTGACCTAACCTCATTTGCCATAGAGAGAAATTAGTCATATCAGTGGAATCAGAATTACATACAAGAGAGTTATGACTAACAGATGTATCAACACTATTGTTTATTCCAGAATCAGAATTATTCTCAAATTCTGTAACATGTTTATATGTGTAAACAGAAGGAGTACAAGGCAATGTGGTCTTAGTAGATGAGTTACAAGGAAAACTAAGTGTGTTGGTAGGAGTGTGAGGCAAACTAGACTTGTAAAAATGCAATTAAAAGAAGTATGATTAGACTTAGCTACTGGAAGGCTGATCCTGTATAAACCATGCTTGAGACTAGCTGTACATATCCTCAAAGTAGATGTTGCCTGCAACAAAAAACAAATTTCAATGGTGAAAAAGACATAGCAATTGCTTGTAGATGCATGTTTGGGGACTGAAATGAGGTTGGCATGAAAATCTGGTATATAAAGCACATTATGCAATTGCAAACCATTTGAAAAGTTTACAGTGCCTGCTCTTGTGGCAGTAACAACTATATTGTTTGGAAGTCTAAAATAAATATTTCAAAGATTTCTAAAATCAAAAGTGATATGGTCGGTGGCTCTTGAATCTACTATCCAAGAGTCAAAATCTGTCTTACCAGAGGTGGAGGGAGACATGGCATTTTGCACTGTGGGATTAATGGAAATGGAATTGGCTTGGTGATAGGTAGTGACTTTGTTGGCAGAGTGAGGTGTAGGACAAGCTTGTTGTTTTGATGCTTGAAGTAGCTCCATTAGTCCTTTGTATTGATCCATTGTAAGTGAGACATTGTTGCTTGAACTTTCTGTGGTATATTCCTTATCAGCTGTCTTGGAATTTCCTCCCACAGAAACATTATTAGCATTGTTCTTGGTTTAATAGCCAGGGGAAAGCCAAGAAGAAAATAACAGGAATCAACAGTATGATTAGTCTTGCCACAGTTAGTGTAGAGACGATTTCCCCCCTGTGTTCTACCTCCTCTACCACGGCCTCTATTACCAATGTTATTGTAGCCTCCTCTACCACGCCCTTGGTATCTACCAGTGTTAACAAAATTTGCTTGGCTACTATTTCCATTTCCATTAGTCACAAGACTAGTTTCATTATCCAAATCAGTGGCTAGAGGTGTATTAATTTGTCTTTCTTGTTGAATTACCATAGAAAAAGCTTTGGAAATAACGGGAAAGGGATCCATCATCATAATTTGAGATTTAACATGAGCATATTGTTCATTAAGACCTTTAAAAAACCTAATTGTGTGATCTTGATCCCTAAAAGTGCGAGATGATTTAACAGCACCACAAGAACAAGGAATAGTGCACTTACATTGTGGAAGAGGCCGAAAATTGTCCAATTTATCCCACATTGCCTTCAATTTTGTGTAGAATTCAGACACGTCCATTTTTCCTTGTGAAAGGCGACATATATCTTCTTGTAGGTCAGCTATGCGAAACATATCTCCTTGATCAAATCTGTGGTGAAGATCTTTCCACGCATCGGAAGCCTTGTCGAAATAGGTGATGGATTTCTGCACACTCGTTGAAACTGATCGTTGGATCCAAGACAATACCATGCTGTTGCAACGCGTCCATTGGTTGAAAAGAGGATTGGTCTTCGCCGGTGCTTCAAAGCTTCCATTGACGAAAGAGATATTGTTCTTGGAGATCAAAGCTATACGCATAGATCGTATCCAAGGTTGAAAGTTCTTTGTTCCTACTAATGCTGGAGTGACCAAAGTAATTGCAGGAGTTTCACTGGGATGAAGATAGTATGGATTGCCGTTGTTAGTGGGGAAATCCGAGTAGGAAATGATGCTCTGGCTTGTCATCGTTGTGGTTGAAATTCTCGAAGCGAAGAACTCAGAAATCGGAGAAACAGCGAAATCCACAAAGAAAATCAATGAATCGCATAATCGAATCTCGAAAATGGTAAATCAAAGAAGTGTTTATTGAAAATTTGGGGAAACTTGACCTAATTTTAGATAATAGATGAGAAGATTGAATCAAGAACTTTTGACCTAATTTCGCTTTCGAATCAAAGAATGAATAAAACGCGAAATCGAAAGAAGAAGAAGAACGAATGATTTCGCGTGACAAAGGGATAATTGCGACAATCGAAGCAACGGGGAAACAATTAGAACAATTCTTGAATATGAATGAGTCAAAGATGAACAACAATGAACCAGAGCTCAATGAGAGAGCTCTGATACCATCTTAGTTTCTAGAGAATGGATTGAAATGTAAGAGCTCATCTTATTGCTGAAGCAGAATTGTAATCTGAGTTATGTACAATGATGAGTAACTTGAACTATAAATGAACTATACAACAAACTCATAAGTGAAACCAAACTAAGCTAGTTAAGTTATAACTAAAGGTAACTAGAGTTACTCCTACAGTAACCAAGGTTGTCAAACTCGTGAGTTCACTCGTACGAGTCTACGAGTTTATGACTTTACCAACCCAAAACGAGTCAAATTCCACGTTGAATCGTAATTTCTGTAAACTTGGATAGACTCGGACAGACTCGCATAAAATCGGTCAAACTCGCGAGTTTTAAGCGATTCCACCAAGTTCAGGGTTTAATTTAAATTTCAGAGAAAAAGCCCAAAACACAGTCATTTTGGCTTTTCATTTGTTAATCCCTAGACGCGCCTGATAACTCTATTTTATATAGAGTTATTTATGCATCTAAACATAACTAATTGCTTGAAATCAAGCGTAGTATGTGTTAAATATAGTAGTATGAATAAAAAAACAATATTTATGGTTTCAAGATAAATGCCATTCATAATTTAGCACTTTGTATATATATATATATATTGGTATGTTTGATGTGTTTATTCGTGCACCTGCAGTTGATGCACATGCACCAGGAAAACAACAGTGCATCTGAACTAAATACATTTACAACAGGGCAACTGCACTAAGGTGCATCTACACCATCCTGCACTAAAGACAGATTACCCAACATTTGAAGCACCTCAATCCATACCAATGCATAAACACCTCAAAGGCATCATGCTTAGTCACAAGTCACATGGAGGCACATGCCAACATGCAAAAGGAGGCGCCTATAATAGAATACCATCATGAAGGGTCATCCATAAAGGACACATGGCCTTCCACGATTGGACCTCTCTTTGAGGTTAAGTGTTGGACTCAATTTCCTTCATCAAAGTTCTGAAGAGTAACCATGGTTAAACCTCCTTAGGTTAACTTGATCCCCAAGCAAACTCTCACTTCATAGTTTTAAGTTAGTTGTTAGTTTGTTAGAAGGGAAGGAAGGAATTGACGACTTCTCCCTTCACTTCTTCATAGCGTTAGAAGGCGCAGGAAATCAGTGCATCTGCACTGCTGGGCAAACTTATGCAAGAGTTCTTCAATCGGTGTAATCTCTACCCTATTGGTATCTCTTGTACTTTCCATTATATGAACATGTTTTATTCCATTTATCTTTGCCTTGCAATGCCTATTATGAGCTAAACCTCTTTGGTTGAGATGTTCTAACCTTATAATAAGCTTTTGAGTAAGTTATTGTGCTTTTAAGTGGTATGCATTTTGGTTATTGTGTTATACTACATCCATCTTATTTTAAGGTTGATCGCTTAGAATAAGTAGAGTTATATTCACAGACATGGTTTATAACTAGAAATCAAGAACTAATAAGGGTGAGTGTTTTAATGAAGGCTTTGTTAACTTGTGTAATAAAGAAAACTTTGTTAAAACCATGTTAAGTCCTAGACATAGGATAACATAGTCCTTAGGGTGATACAGTGGGTACTTTAAAGGCAGGAGTGAGCTTATTTAGCAAGCCTAGACATAGGAAGCTTGTAACGAAACTCTGAAGAAAGTAGCTGAAAGGCACATACTGATGCAGGTGCACTCAATGCATCTGCACCACATAAAAACACAAAACTCTCAAAAAGTGATTTATTTAGTGAAGACATCTCAACTATCATTCTCAACTGATTTCCTCCATATTTTCTTGCATATTTACATTCTGTTTTCATAAGCATCAATACCCAAAATTGTGAGTAGTGTAGCTGCACTAATTTATATTGTTTTAAACATATAAGAGTTAATCCAATCCCTGTGGGTTCGATCTTTTATACTACTTGTTTGTGAGTGTGTATACTTGCACATTATCTTTTTCGCACACCAAGTTTTTGGCGCCGTTGCCGGGGATTGCCATTTATTTTTGTTGTTTAGATTTATAAATTAGTGTTTTATTACTATAGTAGTTTGTTTCTTAGTGTATGTGCACAGGATGCACTAGCTTATGCATAGGGCCAAATCACCAGAATTTAAATTAGATCCAGAGATAGAGAAGGTTTAGAATCACAATGTCTCAACAAAGTGAAGAAGAGAGATCTAGACCAGGTTCCATTGGAGGATCAGTTAGAGGTGGTCCAAGCTCACATCATGAACCTGAGGATGATCACAGAAATCAATTCATCAACATGGGACCAATAGGTATGATTAATGATAGAAATAGACCCATGAGAGATTATGCTATGTTTGATCATCAGAATATGCAAACAAGTATAGCAAGACTTCATATTGATGCTGTGCATTTTGAATTTAAACCCATGATGTTCCAAATGCTACAAACAATTGGTCAATTTGGTAGATCTCCCCATGAGGATCCCCATGAGCATTTAAAACAGTTTTTAGAAATATGTAGTAACTTTATCATTCCTAGTGTTGGTGAAGATGCATTTAGACTTAAACTATTTCCATATTCTTCGAAAGATAAGGCTAAATCATGGTTGAATTCATTAGAGACCAAGTCTATTCATTCATGGAATGAAATGGCTGAAAAGTTTTTAGCAAAATATTTTCCACCCATCAAAAATGCTAGAATGAGAAATGATATTACATCTTTTAGACAAAAAGAATTTGAATCATTGTTTGAAGCATGAGAAAGATGGAAAGAGCTTTTAAGAAAATGTCCACATCATAGTCTGTCTGTCATTATTCAACTGGAAACTTTTTATAATGGTTTAGAACCCCAAACCAGAATAATGCTTGATGCATCATCTGGGGGTGTGTTATTAAACTTGTCTTATAATGAAGCATGTGATTTGATTGATAGAATTGCAACAAATAGCTCTAGTTGGCCTACTGAGAGGGTGAGTACCCAAAAGAGACCATCAAGGGTACATGAAATTAGTGATGTATCAACCGTATCCGCTCAGTTAGCCTCACTGACAAACATGTTTAAAAACTTCACTTCAACCAGTGCTCCTGCACCTGGTGCAGCTGCACCAACAGAAAACACTGCAGCAGCCATATAACAAGCCCCCCAGGTGATACAGGTTGTGTGTATTGTGGAGGAGGTCACTTGTATGAGGAATTTCCTAGCAACCTTGTCTCTGTAAATTATGTAGGATTCAATAGGAATAACAACCCTTACTCTAACACCTATAACCCTGGCTGGAGGAACCACCCAAATTTTAAATGGAACAATACTAGTGCACCTTCACAAAATGCAGCTGCACCAGTCACACCACCAGGATTTCAATCTCAGAACTACCAAAGACAACAACTACCTGCCAATGATAACTCCTTAGAAGCCTTGCTCAAATCCTTCATTAGTGAAACTAGAACAGCTAGGCAAGCACACGAGGCATCTATAAAGAATTTGGAAAATCAAGTAGGACAATTAGCAACAACTCTGTATCAAAGACCAACAGGTACACTACCATCAAACACAGAAGCTACCACATACCACATGCCAAGTAAGGAACAGGTGAAAGCCATTTCTCTTAGAAATGGAAAGGATCTTGCAGTACCTTATGAGATTGAAAGTGAAGGTAAGGGAGAAAATGAAAAAAATAAAAACAGAAAAGAAAAAAGTTTGCAAGATGCAGAAGCACCTCATGCACCTGCATCTCAAGAAGTTCAAATACCAAGGTTAGTTCCTGAATACCCTCCTCCTCCTTATCCTCAAAGATTAAAAAGGGCACATGAGGAGAAGCAATTTAGTAAGTTTCTTGAAATTTTAAAACAATTACACATCAATGTTCCTTTAGTTGAAGCACTTCAACAAATGCCTAATTATGCTAAATTCATGAAAGACGTGCTTTCAAAAATAAAAAGATTAGGGGATTTTGAAACAGTTGCTATGTTTGAAGAATGTAGTCTAATTTTGCAAAACAAAATTCCAAGGAAATTGAAGGATCATGGAAGTTTTACAATTCCATTCTCAATTGGAAAATTTTATACAGACCGTGCATTTTGTGACTTAGGTGCAAGTATCAACTTGATGCCTAAATCCATATTTACACAACTTGGAATTGGAAATGCTAGGCCTACTACAGTGACACTTCAACTTGCTGATAGATCAATAGCCTACCCAGAAGGAATTGTTGAAGATATTTTGGTTAAGGTTGACAAATTTGTGTTTCCTGCAGATTTTGTTATTTTTAATTTTGATGCAGATAAGGAAGTACCAGTCATTCTTGGGAGACCATTCTTGGCAACTGGGAAAGAACTGATTGATGTACCGAAGGGAGAACTAACCATGAGAGTAAATGACCAAGAAGTGAAATTCAATGTGATGAATGCTTTGAAGTATCCTACAGAGGATAATGAAGAATGCTCAGCCATCATCTCTCTTCATCAAATAGTGCAGAAGCAGTTCCACAAGCAATATGATCATCTCACTAGTGCACTTGCACCAGATGCACCTGCACTGCTTGATAAGGAAAATTTGGAAAAAGACATTCTGCCAAGTGAAAGACCAACCAAAGAGGAATGGACCTGAACTTAAGAACCTCTTAATCTAGAAGATCCTAACCTCAAAAAGAATTTACCCTCAATAGAAAAACCTCCAAAACTAGAATTAAAGGAATTGCCCAAACATCTGAAATATGCTTTCTTAGGGGAAGATGATGCACTTCCAGTGATCATTGCCTCTGACTTATCAATAGAGCAGGAGCATGATCTCATTTGTACCTTAAGAAAGCATAAAAAAGCAATAGGTTGGCAAATGGCGGACATTGAAGGAATTAGCCCTTCAATATGCATGCATAGAATTATTTTGGAAGAAAATTCCAAGAATAGTATAGAAGGACAGAGAAGGATGAATCCTATCATGAAGGAGGTTGTAAACAAAGAAATAATTAAATGGGAAGATGCTGGAATCATACACCCTATTTCAGATAGTGCATGGGTAAGCCCTGTGCAATGTGTACCAAAGAAGGGGGGTGTGACAGTTATAGACAATGAAAAGAATGAATTAATACCAACTAGAATTGTTACAGGTTGGAGGATATGTATGCATTACAGAAAACTCAACAAGGCCACAAAAAAGGATCACTTTCCTTTACCATTCATAGATCAAATGTTGGATAGATTAGCAGGTAAAGAGTTTTATTGTTTCTTAGATGGATATTCAGGCTACAATCAAATTGCTATAGAGCCTAATGATCAACAGAAAACAACTTCTACATGCCCTTATGGTACCTTTGCATTTAGAAGGATGCCATTTGGACTTTGTAATGCATCTGCAACATTCCAAAGATTTCATTGAGCAATCAATGGAAGTATTCATGGATGATTTCTCAGTATTTGGAGAGACATTTCAACTTTGTTTGTCTAACTTAGAGGAAAAATTCTCAAAAGATGTGAGGAAACAAATTTAGTGCTCAATTGGGAGAAGTGTCATTTCATGGTACAAGAAGGCATTGTGTTGGGTCATAAAGTGTCAAAGAAAGGTCTTGAAGTGGATAAGGCCAAGATTGAGGTTATTGAAAAACTACCACCTCCAACAACTGTCAAAGGAATTAGGAGCTTCTTAGGTCATGCAGGCTTCTACAGAAGATTTATCAAGGATTTTTCAAAGATATCCAAGCCATTATTTACACTCTTACAAAATGACGCTCCTTTCAACTTTGATGAACCAAGTATGGAAGCATTCCAAAGGCTCAAAAAGGCATTAGTGACTGCACCAGTAATTGTCAAACCAGACTGGAGCAAGCCTTTTGAATTAATGTGTGATGCTAGTGACTTTGCTGTGGGAGCTGTCCTAGGGCAAATGTATGATAAAATCTTTCATTCTATCTATTATGCTAGCAAAACATTGATTTAAGCTCAAATGAATTATACTGTAACAGAAAAAGAACTATTAGCAGTGGTTTTTGCATTTGACAAATTTAGATCTTACAGTTATACCGATCATTCTGCCATCAAATATTAAATTACAAAGAAAGATGCAAAGCCAAGGTTAATAAGATGGGTTCTCCACCTTCAAGAATTTGATCTTGAAATCAGAGACAAAAATGGGGTAGAGAACCAAGTTGCTGACCATTTATCTAGACTTGAAAGTGAAGGAACAGGTACAATGGAAGGAGAAATCAAGGAAAGTTTTCCTGATGAAAAACTGTTGGCAATTACTTTAACAGCACCCAGTGCTCCTGCACCTGGTGCAGGTGCATGTAATGCAGCTGCACCATGGCTTGCTGACCTAGTCAACTTTCTTGTGAGCAAGGTGGTACCAGTGGATATGACTTACCAACAAAGAAGGAAATTTTTCCACATAGTCAAACAAAATTATTGGGATGATCCATTTCTCTATAAGATGTGTCCAGATCAATTAATGAGGAAATGCATCCCTGAAGAAGAACAACAAGCAGTGCTCCTGCACTGCCTTGCTGCACCATATGGAGGTCACTTTGGAAGCACCAGAACAGCAGATAAGGTATTACAGTTTGGTTATTATTGGCCTATTTTGTTTAAAGATGCATATTTAATGGTCAAAACTTGTGAAAAATGTCAAAGAGCAGGTAATATTTCTGAAAGACATGAAATGCCTAGAACCAATATTTTAGAAATTGAATTTTTTGATGTATAGGGCATGGATTTCATGGGTCCTTTTCCATCTTCTTTTGGCAATCAATATATCTTAGTAGCTGTTGATTATGTGTCTAAATGGGTAGAGGCAGTAGCATTACCAAATAATGATGCCAAGTCAGTTAGTAAATTTCTTCAAAGAAACATTTTCACTAGATTTGGCACCCCAAGAGCAATCATCAATGATGAAGGCTCACATTTTTGCAACAAACTTATTGAAAACCTTCTTGCTAAATATGGGGTAAAACACAAAATTGCTACAGCCTACCACCCTCAGACAAGTGGACAAGCTGAATTATCCAATAGGGAAATTAAAATAATGCTTCAAAAAATGGTTGGACCAACAAGAAAAGATTGGTCTTTACACTTAGATGAAGCATTATGGGCATACAGAACAGCATTTAAAACACCATTAGGTATGTCCCCCTATAGGATAGTTTATGGCAAAGCATGCCATCTACCTGTTGAGTTAGAGAACATGTCATATTGGGCTATCAAAAATTTAAATTTTGATCTCAACAAAGCAGGTGCACAAAGGTTTTTGGAATTAAATGAATTAGAAGAATTTAGGCAATTCTCTTATGAGAATCCAGAAATTTACAAAGCAAAAACCAAAGCATGGGTTGACAAGAAGATCCAAAGGAGAGAACTTAGAGAAGGAGGAATGGTCTTGTTATATAACTCTAGGTTGAAATTGTTCCCTGGAAAGCTCAAATCTAGGTGGTCAGGACCATTTAAACTGGTCAAAATCTACCCCCATGGTGCATTTGAATTATTTGATGCAGCCACAAATACCACTTTCAAGGTAAATGGCCAAAGATTAAAAATGTACTATGGTGAACATATGGTGAGGGATAAATTCACCACACATTTTCAAAATCTCTAAGATAAGGAGATAGTCAGGCAGAAAGACTCTTAAAACAAGCGCTTATGGGAGGCAACCCATGTTATTAAAATATTAATTTTGCTATTTTTGTTCAGTTTGATGTTTTCAAGTGTTTTGTAGGAACACAGGTTTCAGTGCATCTGCACCTCGCATTCCTCAGTGCTCCTGCAACAATAATTCAAAAATTTCACTTGGGTGAAAAACTTTCAAAAATGCCAGCACAACAATGTGTAATCATGATTAGTGGCTGAGATGTTGAGTTGTCCCACCTAAACTCCCACGTGTCTTATTGCATTCAATCCCACATACCCCTAACGGCTACTCCAGCCATCAATTCAACCAACCACTAACTCATTCACCTCTTTAAACCGTCCCAATTCTCCATGGCTACCGTTTTTTCACCCACAATTACCCTCTCTCTCACAAAACCGTAAACCTCACCAATCACTTTCTCTCTCTCAAAATTTCCCAAATTTCTGTAAACACCCATCTTCAACCTCTCGCAAGTTTCTTCCAAAAATTTCCCACAAATTTCTCTGGAAACTCGTTCAAATGGGTTGCAAACATAGTCAAGGCTTCAGGTAAAACCACAACTGGTACAGATCCATCATCAAGGCAGATTTCAAAGAAGCAACCTAGTGCACCTGCACCTGCTTCAATCACTGTGAACCCTGATTTTGCTCATTTCTGGGAAAAGAAGTTTCTACCTGAATGAGGGTACAATCTGATGAAGGCTCATCCTAATTTCATGTCAACCATAACCAATCAGCATTGGGACTTGTTCGTACAGCACAGGACATTTTATTTGGAGCAGATTGTGAGGGAATTCTACTCAGGAATTAACGATCATTATAATCTGTTTTATAATGGTACTGATTTTGAAGAAAAAGTGGAAAAATATGGAAAGAAAGACATGGAAAGAGTAAAGGCTAAAATAGCAGTAGAGAATTTCAAATGGGACAAAATCACTCACACAGAGTTCAAGCTTAAGAATAGATACATTATCCCTGAACTAGGCAACTGGTATCTCTTTGTTGATTGCTCTATTCTTCCTACCCCAAACACATACACACTTTCTAAGGATAGATTGATCATTTTGGATACAATCTTAACTGATGACAATGTGGATATAGGGAGAATAATTAATAAGAAAATTTTGGATTGTTCAACAAAGAAAGAAGGATTTCTTTTCTTTCCATGTTTGATTACTGAACTTTGCATGAAGCAAGGGGTTGAAATTAGTGCTAGTGAACAGCAACAAAGGAAGTATCCACCTGGCCCATTATCTGCTGAGATGAAGGAAAGAACTAAGATTATGAAGGAACCAACTAGCCTAGTGCAGGAGCACTTGGTGCAGAAACACCAGGCAGTTTGGAAATTCCAGCAAGAACAGCATGATTGACTTCAACTTAGGTTGATGGAAATTTCTCAGGTGCCAACACAACTAGAAACCCCAGTATTCCCAACTTGGGTAATTTTAGAGTGGAGAAGAGGAGGAAAAAGAGGAAGAAGAAATGATGGAAGAAGAAGAAGTTGAGAAAGAAAGTAAGAAGGAAAAGAATTTGAAAAGAAAGAGGGTAGCAAAGAAACAACAAAAAGGAAAGAAGAAAATAATTGAGGAAGAACCAGAACTGATGAGTGAAGAAATGGAGGACAGTGAAGAAGATCATGTAGCCAAAAAGGCAGTACAGGACATTGAGAAGGAAGTAGAAGAATTAAGATGAGTCTGAAAGCATTGAGGAGGAAGAAGTGAACATGGAGGTTGTGGCTAGAAGGAAGTTTGCCACCAAAACAAGAGAAACTCAACCACAAACCAATCCCCAACCTCAACCAGAAACCACTCCACCATCACCACCAAAATCACCCATTGGTGCAAGTGCACCAGATGGACCTGCACAGCTGTTAACTCTATTTTATATAGGTTATTTATGCTCTTAATACTTAAGTCAAGCTTACTTCTCAAGTAATTCTAGTACTTAAATATGTGAATATATGAATATTAGAGTAAATACAGGTTATAATTCAATTCCCTAAACCTTGGGCATAGTCAATGCCTTTGTGAATATGTTTGATGTTTTGCTTTAGCGCTGCAGCGGTATGCTATCAAGGAGACGCTACAGCGTTATATGGCGGCTGGCCATTGAGATATTTGTGTGACCACTTGAGGACATGATGAGTCATCACCCTTATCTCTTCCTCTCAGCTGGATATTTTGACTTCCAAGTGGATGCTAAATTACACTTGGCGGCTCCTAAATAGAACCCATGTGATAGTTGGTGAATTCCATCATTAGCACCTTTTTTGTAAAGTAACTTAAGGATAATATCTAAGTCTTATGATCATGATTGAATATTATTATTTTATAAAGACTTAGTTAGTTTTAGATTAAATGAGATTGCTTCAAGAGGTAGCAACATACGTAGACACAAGTAGTTGTAACTTGGAAGAAGAACCACTTATGACATAGTAGCTTTTCTCCATTGTTATACTACCTTTAAGCTTTTATTTTTAGGATAGTTTTCTAGCCATCATTCAAGGTTTTGCTCACGCCTCAACTTCATCCTTCGTATGCTACTTGGGATCATTGGAGTGTATCTTTTGCAACCACTCTTTTCTTGTCTTCATACGGTAATACATATTCTCTAGTTGTATTATGTTGATGGAAGTTGTGATGAGCTAACTTTGTTGTAGTTGGATTGTTCTTGGTGTATAATGAACCTTGAGTAACTTTTGTATAATATTATGATGTTTGTGTTTTATTCCTTGTGTCATAATGCTTTCAATCTTGGTTTGGGAATGATCAACCAGAACAACGTAACTTTTTGGGTACAGACATGGTTCACAAGGAGAACTCAAGGAATGATATGAATGAAAACCCTTTAAAGACATTTAAAGGAAGCACTACTTAACTATAGACATAGAGGAGTAATGGTTCATAAGGCAAACGTTGTAAGAGCTTAATATACAGGGGTAAAACTTATTTAGAGCCTAGACATAGGAGTCTTGTAACATAACCCTGACGAAAGTGACTGAAAGGCACGCCACCAAGGCGCTACAGCGTCTACGGATTCTGAAGCGCTACAGCGCTTAACGCTACAGCGTCTAAATATTATTTGAACATTACTCTTGGGAATTTACACAACTACTGAGCTATCCAACTCACTTTTAAATACTTCAAATTAATACTGTTTTATCACAACTTATCATGTTTACAACACCTTACTTTTATTTGTCACTCAATTCTTTTCACTAAGCTTCTAATCACTTAAACTTATTAGATTACTTCCAATATCTGTGGGAACGAACTTTACATATCATTATATTACTTGTTGCGATTGTGTATACTTGAACATCTACTTTTCGCACAACAAGTTTTTGCTGCCGTTGCCGGGGATTGTATTTAATTTTCATTGTTTAAGTTTTTAGTAAACTTAGTGCCTATTTTACACTGGTGTGTTGTTTCTTGTTGCTGCAGCAGTAAGCGCTACAACGTATGCCCAGGTCTCAACCACCAGAATTTGAACCATACTCAGAACCAGAGAGAAGGTTCAGGAAACTAAGACATCTTGAAAAACTCAGACCCACCATGTCAGAACATAGTCAGAGGACCACTTCTGGTAGAGCTACCACTCCGCATGGAAGATCTAATTCTGGTAGAGGAGGGACTGAACCAGGTGGAAGGGGTAGAGGTAGACATCATCAGCCACCCACTCCCACCATACATGATCAAGAGGACTGGTACAGACATCAATTCATAAATGAAGGACCTGCTCAAATGGTAAATGACAGAGATAGACCAATGAGGGACTATGATGTGTTTGATCCACAAACAATGGAGACAAGCATAACAAGACCTACTCTCCATACAGCTCAGTTTGAATTCAAACCTATGATGTTCCAAATGTTGCAAACATTGGGACAGTTTGGTGGTGCTCCTCAAGAGGACCCATATTTACACTTGAAGCAATTTTTGGAAGTCTGCAGTAACTTCATCATTCCAGGGGTAAGTCATGATGCATTCAGATTAAAACTTTTTCCTTATTCCTTGAAGGATAGAGAAAAGGCCTGGTTAACTTCTCCAGAGCCTAACTCTATCCATACTTGGAATGAAATGGCTGAGAAATTCTTAGCAAAATATTTTCCTCCAAGTAAGAATGCAAGAATGAGGAATGAGGTTACTGCATTCAGACAAAAAGATGCTGAAACACTGTTTGAAGCATGGGAGAGATGGAAGGAGCTGTTAAGAAACTGCCCTCATCATGGTATACCTGTGATTATCCAAATGGAGACCTTCTACAATGGACTAGATCCAACAACCAGACAAATGTTAGATGCTTCTTCAGGGGGTGTGTTGTTGAAAACCTCCTATAATGAGGCATGTGAGCTGATTGATGATATGGCCACAAATAGTTATCAATGGCCCACAGAAAGGTTAGCTCAGCAAAAGAAGGTAGCTGGTGTGCATGAAATAAGTGAAGTTTCTGCTCTATCTGCTCAGGTTGCCTCTCTTACTAACATGATAAAATCTATGAGCACATCGGTTACCGCTGCAGCGGCACGTGAACCAACAGTGGGTGTTATTGAGTAAGCCTCTCCAGGGTCAGTAAGCTGTGTATATTGTGGAGGAGAGCATTTGTATGAAGAATGTCCTGGTAATCCTGTCTCTGTGAACTTTGTGGGTTTCAACAAAAATAATAATCCTTATTCAAATACATATAATCCTGGTTGGAAGAATCACCCCAACTTCAGATGGGGAGCCAACAATGCAACAGCACCTAATTATAGTGCTCCAGCAAACCCACCAGGATTCCCTGCTCAGAACTACCAAAGACAGAATGCCCCTGTCATGGATAATTCATTGGAAGGATTGATGAAAAGCTTTATGAGTTATTGCAAGACAACTCTGAAAACTCATGAAACTTCCATTAAGAATCTAGAATTTCAGATGGGGCAGATGGCTAATGTCATTTCCCAAAGAGTTAGTGGATCATTACCATCCACTACAGAAGCCTCAACTTCAAATACTACAGGGAAGGAGCGTGTAAAAGCTATATCTTTAAGGAGTGGGAAAGATTTGATAGGACCATCAACTGTTTCAGATGTTGAAAAAAACAAAAAATCTGAAAAACAAAAAGAACCTACAACAGACGCTCCAGCGCGTAAACCAGACGCTGCAGCGCCTGTTGCTGAAAAAATACCACCACCACCCAAAATTACCCCAACATATCCTGATCCTCCATACCCTCAAAGACTTCGAAAGGCTCATGAAGACAAGCAATTTAACAAATTCCTAGAAGTCCTTAAACAGTTGCACATTAATGTCCCTTTGGTGGAGGCTCTCCAACAAATGCTCAACTATGCAAAGTTTATGAAGGATGTGCTTACTAAGAGGAGGAGACTTGGGGAATTAGAAACAGTAGCAATGACTGGGGAGTGCAGCATGTTGATGCAGAACAAGCTCCCACCCAAATCAAAGGATCCTGGCAGTTTTACCATACCATGCTCAATTGGAAATTTTTATTCTGGCCGTGCTCTATGTGAATTGGGAGCCAGCATAAATCTTATGCCCAAGTCCATATACACACAGCTAGGAGTGGGGACTGCCAGACCTACCTCACTTACACTGCAGCTAGCTGATAGAACTCTTGCTTATCCAGAAGGAATTTTGGAAGATGTTCTAATAAAGGTAGACAAATTTGTATTTCCTGTTGATTTTGTAATTTTGGATTTTGACGCAGATAAAGAAGTACCCATCATACTGGGAAGGCCGTTCTTGGCTACTGGAAAAACTTTAATAGATGTGCAGAGAGGAAAATTGATCATGAGAGTCAATGACCAAGAAGTCAAGTTCAACATCCTCAATGCTATGAAATTTCCAGGTCCCAACATTGAAGAGTGCTCCTTTGTATCTGGTATTGACCAAGTGGTTCAGGATCACTTCCAGAAAAGCACAGATCATCTGAGGCAGTTACTGGACAGCAGTGAAGATACAGGGTCTGATACAGAAGTTGCAGAAGAGGAGGAGCAGACAGTTAAAGAAATTTTGGCTAAGAAATATGAATCTTTGGAGCAGGAGAATTCTGACATGAGAAAGGATCTCCCCTCCACTGAACAACCACCAACTCTGGAACTTAAGGAGTTGCCTTCACACCTCAAATATGCATATTTGGGGGACAATAGTACTTTGCCTGTTATAATTGCTTCTGAACTTTCTGAACAGCAGGAGCAGGATCTGATTCAAACGCTGCAGCGGCATAAAAAGGCTATTGGATGGCAGATGTCAGATATCAAAGGTATCAGCCCAACCATCTGTATGCACAGAATAGTGTTAGAAGAAGATTCTAAAAATTGTATTGAAGGGCAGAGGAGGCTGAACCCAATTATGAAAGAAGTGGTGAAAAAGGAAATCATTAAGTGGCTGGATGCAGGTATTGTGTACCCCATATCAGAGAGTGCATGGGTTAGTCCTGTGCAGTGTGTGCCAAAGAAGGGAGGGGTAACAGTAATTGCTAATGAAATAAATGAGATGCTTCCAACCAGAAAAATAACAGGCTGGAGAATATGCATGGATTACAGTAGGTTGAACAAAGCCACAAGAAAGGACCATTTCCCATTGCCTTTCATTGACCAGATGCTGGACAGGCTAGCAGGTAAAGAATTTTACTGCTTTCTTGATGGTTATTCAGGTTATAACCAGATTGCAATACTGCCTGAAGATCAGCAGAAAACTACATTCACTTGTCCATATGGCACCTTTGCTTTTAGAAGAATGCCATTTGGCCTGTGTAATGCACCTGCTTTCTCTGATTACATTGAAAGATCCATGGAAGTCTTCATGGATGATTTCTCTGTGTTTGGAGAAACATTCCATCTGTGCCTATCCAACTTGGAAGAAATCTTGATTAGATGTGAAGAAACTAACCTTGTGCTGAACTGGGAGAAATGCCATTTTATGGTACAAGAAGGTATAGTTTTGGGGCATAAGATATCCAAAAAAGGATTGGAAGTGGACAAGGCTAAAATAGAGGTCATTGAGAAGCTACCTCCTCCAACCAACATCAAAGGTATTAGAAGCTTTTTGGGGCGTGCTGGATTCTATAGGAGGTTCATAAAAGATTTTTCAAAAATCTCCAAACCTTTATGTCAACTATTACAGCATGATAACCCGTTCACATTTGATGAGCAATGCATGTTAGCATTTGATAAATTGAAGAGAGCTTTAATAACAGCACCAGTTATTATAGCTCCTGACTGGAGTAAGCCTTTTGAGCTTATGTGTGATGCTAGTGACTTTGCCATTGGAGCTGTTCTTGGGCAAAGGTATGATAAAATTTTTCACTCTATATATTATGCTAGCAAAACACTTGTAGAAGCTCAACTGAAGTACACAGTCACTAAGAAAGAATTATTAGCTGTAGTCTTTGCTTTTGATAAATTTAGATCATATTTGGTTGGCACCAAACTAATTGTCTTTACAGACCATTCAACCATTAAATATTTGATAACAAAGAAAGATGCAAAGCCTAGGCTAATTAGGTGGGTTCTCCTACTCCAAGAATTTGATATAGAAATAAGGGATAAAAAAGGAGTGGAGAACCAAGTTGCTGATCATCTGTCTAGGTTGGAAAGAGACATTGCAGGTACAGCAGGTGGGGAGATCAAAGAATACTTTCCAGATGAGCAGCTATTAGCAATAACTGCCGAATCATCAACCGCTGTAGCGGCTAGTGTAAAAACACTAGACGCTGTAGCACCTGAACCTGCAACACCTTGGTATGCTGACATAGTAAATTTTCTGGTTAGCAAGGTGGTACCTGCTGAGATGACCTATCAGCAAAAGAGAAGGTTCTTCCACACAATGAAACAATATTATTGGGATGAACCTTTTCTATACAAGAAGTGTCAAGACCAGTTAATGAGGAGATGCCTAGCAGAGGAAGAACAAATTGAAGTGCTACAGCACTGCCATTAAGCACCATATGGTGGGCGTTTTGGTGGTATCAGAACTGCTGCAAAGGTATTGCAATCTGGCTACTATTGGCCTTCACTTTTTAAAAATGCTCAAGACTTTGTAAAAAAATGTGATAGGTGCCAAAGAACAGGGAATATTTCAAACAAACATGAAATGCCTTTAACAAACTTTCT
Source organism: Astragalus membranaceus (assembly GCA_039519185.1). Lineage (NCBI taxonomy): Eukaryota > Viridiplantae > Streptophyta > Magnoliopsida > Fabales > Fabaceae > Astragalus > Astragalus membranaceus. Next base: position 101,954,559 of record CM076848.1, on the reverse strand, counting down.
AGAGGTCGAACTCTTTGATGTTTGGGGAATGGATTTCATGGGACCTTTTCCCCCTTCTCATGGAAACCTGTACATTTTAGTAGCTGTAGACTATGTTTCAAAATGGGTAGAAGCTGTTGCTCTACCCAACAATGATGCAAGGTCTGTGAGTAAATTTTTATTAAAAAATTTTTTCACTCCTTTTGGAACTCCTAGAGCCATCATAAGTGATGAGGGATCTCATTTTTGTAACAAATTAAATCAGACACTATTGGCTAAATATGGAGTTAAGCATAAAATAGCAACTGCTTATCATCCACAAACTAGTGGTCAAACTGAATTGTCAAACAGAAAGGATGTTGGAAAAAATGGCAGGGTCTTCATGAAAAGAATGGTCAATACATCTAGATGATGCATTATGGGCCTACAGAACAGCTTATAAAACACCTCTAGGGATGTCTCCCTATAGGTTGTTTTATGGGAAGTACTGTCACCTACCAATTGAACTTCAACACAAGGCCCATTGGGCTCTAAAAAAACTCAACTTTGACTACAAAAAAGCAGGAGATGCTAGATTGCTGCAGCTAAATGAATTGGAAGAACTTGTTACCAAGTGGCTTCAGTCTCAAGAGGGGGGTGAATTGAGATTTAAAAACTTTTCAGATCTTTCGAAAACGTTTTTCCCCTTTTCAATGACTTAGATCAATTTTTCGCGCAGGTTAAGTGGAAGCGAAGGGATTAGAATATAAAGCAGTAAAGCGGTATAACAGTAAAGCAGGAAAGCAGTAAAGCACGCAGATATTTATCCTGGTTCGGTCACCTCCTAGTGACCTACGTCCAGTCCTCACACCCTTGTGAGATTTTCCACTAACCAAAACAACAAGGCTTACAGGTGCCTTGGAAAACCTTTACAGACTCAGGCACTCTCCTCTTAGGATACCCCACCTAAGGAGATCCCTCAAATCTAATATAACAATAACAAGAGATACCCCACCCCTGTTACAATCAGCTGCCCCAGAAAGATACCCCACTTCCTAGTACAAACAGCTACCCTAGAGAGATACCCCACTCCCTAGTACAAAACATAAACAATTAAATAATAAACAATTGTAAAGACAGAAATACCTGTAATGAAGGCAGATATTACAACTTGAAGAATGCAACCCCAACTAACTCTTAGCAACAGATCAGCTCAGACAGACCAACAGTGCGTGACGAGCAAAAGTAAAAGCGTGAAGAGTTTTTCTCAAAAGTTTTCTGATTCGTGAAATGGGTTGTGTGAAAATGAACGTGAAGCAGTGCCTATTTATAGGCTATGAGAAAATCAAGTTTACGTTGAAAATAATGTTGGAATCGATTCTTTGTTGAAAGCATTGGATCTGGGAATCGATTCATTTAAGAGAGGAATTGATTTTGGCTTGTTTGAAAAATAATGACAATCGATTCTTAAGAACCAGGAAGGCTAAGAATCGATTGTGAGTTTCTTTGAAAGAGGTTGAAATCGATTCTTCATTTGAATAAGAAAGCAAGGAATCGATTATGTGTTTTAAGACAAGTAATGTGCAAATCGATTCTTTACTTTGTTTGAAGAGAGATGCAAATCGATTCTTTGCCTGAGAATCGATTCTTTCATGTATGGAAAAGATGTGAATCGATTCTTTCATGTATGGAAAAGGTGTGAATCGATTCTTTCATGTATGGAAAAGGTGTGAATCGATTCTTTCAATTTAGAGATAAGTGGAAATCGATTTCTTCAAATAAGGAAACAATATGAATCACTTGTATGCTTATGAAATCGATTAGGAGCTTAGCCATTGTGTTTGAAAATCGATTTTAGGCTTAGTTTAAAGAGAGTGAAATCGATTCTAGAGTTTTTCAAAAATACTTCTTAGGTTTACTTGTTCATGCATGTATATTTGAAAAAGCTTTGGGACGAGAGATTTTGCGAGATGAGCTGACCTTCGTAAGAGCTTGCATTTATCCTAAGAGACACCCAAACCCTAAGGCCTACCCTTATATTTGAATCTTCAATTCTTGAGCTTGTTTGTCTTGGATTGTGACTTTGATGTTTTGTCACTTTCATTAACTTTAGCCATCAACTTTGGCTTTGGCCTCTTTCATCATCAAAACTAATCCTGCAATATTAGATAACCTGCAACACAAGTATCCACATTCTCCCCCTTTTTGATGATGACAAAACATTAACTCAACTCAAGGTGGGAGGTTAGTTCAAACAGATAATATATATATGATGCTACCCCTATCATGATGCTCCCCCTGACTTATTGACTAGATGCATAATATGCAAGTTCTATATGCTCATATGCAACCCTATATTTCTCTCCCCCTTTTTGTCATGATCAAAGAGGGTCAACGTAAGATAGAGTTTGAGAGCCAAATGTCACGGCTATTTGACAAGGTAAAAGAACCATTGCAGTTTTATAAGGGATCATCAAAACCAACAGAAAATCATATTTGAAACCATGAAGAGAGTATTTCATCAAGACAGGTAAAAGATAATCATGAGTCTCAAAAGTCTGTGAAACAGTTGTTTTAGGCTTTATGTATTTCATGCTGCTTAGGTTGAAAGTTTGTGAAGACGGCCAGAATATGGGAGAAAAATTATTTTAGTTAAACAACGATTGTGAGTATGTATTCTGAATTTTATTGCCAGAGCCAGCAATTGATTTGTGACAGGAGAAAATGGATTTCGAGAAAAGGTAGCATTTCAGCTGCTTTATAAAACGCTTTTTGAGCACGCAGAAATTCATAAGTCACAAATTCTCTTAAATTCATATTTTGTAAAATCACTTGAAAAACATTTTATTGAAAAACTCATTTGAGTAAGTGAAGAACCAGGTTTTCTTTTGCAATGGATTTCTGAAAATGTCAACTAGTTGTTTGTGACGACTCAACTAACTCAATCACACTATCGCCTTTTTAACCATAACCTCTAAGAAGGTGATATATAATTTCTATATGTTTAGTCCTAGAGGGATGACCAGAATACTTTGTTGTTTCATGCCTTATAAATATTGTTCTTTAAAGATGCATGAAATTAGTCTCTGTTTCACTAGTCACATATTTGACTTAATAAACTATTCTTAAGCACATTTTCAAAATAGAGGTGAATAAAAATTTTAACCAATCTGACCATTACCGGAAATTCTTCCTCTATTTATCACAAGTCACATGACGGCTTTTTCCGGGGGTGAGTGTTAAGAAATTTGTTGCATCTCCGGTCATGCGCTTCGAGTCTTTGCTATCAAGGTATCAATCTGCCCCCATACCTTGAAGCATACCTGCAAAGATCTAAAACAAGGTTCTCGGTACCCAAATCTCTTTCGGTCCTTGTGGGTTAGTGTTTGGTATGGTTCCTTTGGGAATCCACACCTTTTTCATATTTTGTTTACCTCTTGCCCTGCAAACAGAAGCTGTATGTCCAGGTTTACCACAATAATAACATCTAATATAGGGTCTAGTTGTAAACTTAGGTCTATGATGCATATGTCTTTTCTCAAAATTATTTCTTGGAACCTTAGGATGTACATGTTCTAATTTGGACATTATGCCTAATGTATATTCAAGCTCATTGATTTTCTTTTCATGTTCTATACACTTATCACATACATAATTTTCTTTGAAATAGACAAGATCATCATTTTCTTTTCTAAGCTCTAATTTTTCCTTAGTTAAAGCATTAACTTCATTTTGAAGGTTAGCAATGGTTTTCTTTGATTTACTTAATGCTTTAGCTAGTTTAAGTGAATTATCATGCAATTCAACAAATGCTTCATGTAACTCATCATATGCATCTTGTAAAGATTCAGAGTTAGAATATACCTCAGTTTCGTTTTCACTGTCGTGGTCAGCCATGAGAGCAACTTGAGCTTTTTCATTTTCTGAATTATCTGATGAGTTCATGTCATTGTCTTCCCAAGCTATGTAGGCTTTTCTACCATTGTTTCCTTTGGACCCCTTTTTCTTGAACTTTGACAATTTTCTTTCAAAGTTCGGGCACTTCATCGTCAGGTGTCCGGATTTACCACATTCGTAGCAAGTTGGAGGACTTGAGAAGTTTTCTTTGCTTGAGCCTCTTTTGGTTGGAGAATTCTTTTTGAGAGATCTTTCCCCTCTCATGAACTTTTTGAATTTACTAACCATTAGTTCCATTTTCTCCTCGTCTTCATCTTCATCTTCCGAATCATCACTATCGTCGGATGAGCTTGAACTGGAAGCTTTGAGAGCTAAGTTTTTGTTCTTCTTGTCTTTTCCTTCATGCTCTGCTAGGCGAGTGAGCTCTAACTCGTACTCTAGTAGTTTCCCAAACAGGGCGGCGAGAGTCATGGTAGTCAAGTTTCTTGACTCAGTTATTGCAGTCACATTTGGTTGTCATTCTCTGTTTAGGAATCTTAGCACTTTGTTGATCAAGTCTTCGGGAGGAAATGATTTTCCTAATGAACCCAATTTGTTTACTATGTGGGTGAACCTTTTCTGCATCTCTGATATTGTTTCACCTGTATTCATTCTAAACAATTCGTACTCTCTGGTAAGAGTATTTGTTCTTGCCCTTTTCACTTCACTTGTACCCTCATGAGTAACTTGAAGATTATCCCACATTTCTTGGGCAGATTTACAGTTTGAAACTCGAAAAAATTCATCAGCACTCAAAGCAGAAGTAATCATATTTTTAGCACGTAAATTAAGTTGCACTTTTCTTTTCTCATGATCAGACCATTCATTTCTACTTTTTATTGTAAGAATACCATCTACTATGTGTGTGGGGATGAAAGGTCCTTTTTCCAAAGCATCCCAAACATCTAAGTCTACCCCTTTAATAAAAATTCTCATTCTTTCTTTCCAATATGCATAGTCTTCTCCGTTGAATCCCGGAGGACGGAAAAGAGATGCACCCTCTTGCGTAGACCAACCTGAAGCCATTTCTCTTGAAGCTGCTAGGCCCTTTATACAAGAGTCTAGCTCTGATACCACTTGTTACCAAGTGGCTTCAGTCTCAAGAGGGGGGGGGGGGGGTGAATTGAGATTTAAAAACTTTTCAGATCTTTCGAAAACGTTTTTCCCCTTTTCAATGACTTAGATCAATTTTTCGCGCAGGTTAAGTGGAAGCTAAGGAATTGGAATATAAAGCAGTAAAGCGGTATAACAGTAAAGCAGGAAAGCAGTCAAGCACGCAGAGATTTATCCTGGTTCGGTCACCTCCTAGTGACCTACGTCCAGTCCTCACACCCTTGTGAGATTTTCCACTAACCAAAACAACAAGGCTTACAGGTGCTTTGGAAAACCTTTACAGACTCAGGCACTCTCATCCTAGGATACCCCACCTAAGGAGAGCCCTCAAATCTAATATAACAATAACAAGAGATACGCCACCCCTGTTACAATCAGCTGCCCCAGAAAGATACCCCACTTCCTAGTACAAACAGCTACCCTAGAGAGATACCCCACTCCCTAGTACAAAACACAAACAATTAAATAATAAACAATTGTAAAGACAGAAATACCTCTAATGAAGGCAGATATTACAACCTGAAGAATGCAACCCCAACTAACTCTTAGCAACAGATCAGCTCAGACAGACCAACGGTGCGTGACGAGCAAAAGTAAAAGCGTGAAGCGTTTTTCTTAAAAGTTTTCTGATTCGTGAAATGGGTTGTGTGAAAATGAACGTGAAGCAGTGCCTATTTATAGGCTATGAGAAAATCAAGTTTACGTTGAAAATAATGTAGGAATCGATTCTTTGTTGAAAGCATTGGATCTGGGAATCGATTCATTTAAGAGAGGAATCGATTTTGGCTTGTTTGAAAAATAGTGATAATCGATTCTTAAGAACCAGGAAGGCTAGGAATCGATTGTGAGTTTCTTTGAAAGAGGTTGAAATCGATTCTTCATTTGAATAAGAAAGCAAGGAATCGATTATGTGTTTTAAGACAAGTAATGTGCAAATCGATTCTTTACTTTGTTTGAAGAGAGATGCAAATCGATTCTTTGCTTGAGAATCGATTCTTTCATGTATGGAAAAGATGTGAATCGATTCTTTCATGTATGGAAAAGGTGTGAATCGATTCTTTCATGTATGGAAAAGGTGTGAATCGATTCTTTCAATTTAGAGATAAGTGGAAATCGATTTCTTCAAATAAGGAAACAATATGAATCACTTGTATGCTTATGAAATCGATTAGGAGCTTAGCCATTGTGTTTGAAAATCGATTTTAGGCTTAGTTTAAAGAGAGTGAAATCGATTTTAGAGTTTTTCAAAAATACTTCTTAGGTTTACTTGTTCATGCATGTATATTTGAAAAAGCTTTGGGACGAGAGACTTTGCGAGATGAGCTGACCTTCGTAAGAGCTTACATTTATCCTAAGACACACCCAAACCCTAAGGACTACCCTTATATTTGAATCTTCAATTCTTGAGCTTGTTTGTCTTGGATTGTGACTTTGATGTTTTGTCACTTTCATTAACTTTAGCCATCAACTTTGGCTTTGGCCTCTTTCATCATCAAAACTAATCCTGCAATATTAGATAACCTGCAATCTATAAAGAAAAAACCAAAATGTGGCATGATCAAAAATTGATAAAAAGAGATCTCACTGAAGGAGGACAGGTATTGCTTTACAACTCAAGGCTAAGATTGTTTCCTGGGAAGTTAAAATCTAGGTTGTCAGGCCCTTTCCAATTGATAAAAATATACAGCCATGGAGCTGTGGACCTCTATGATAAAGCAACCAACACTACTTTCAAAATGAATGGCCAAAGAATTAAACAATATTTTGGTGAAAATGTGGTAAGAGACAAGACCACAATTGAGCTTAAAGATCTCTAAATAGAAAGAGAAAGTCTGGCTGCAGACTTTTAAACAAGCGCTCTTGGGAGGCACCCCAAGGATTTTAACATATTTTCTGTTTGATGTGTTTATCCTTTTTGCAGGAAATCAGGTTGAGCACTGCAGCGGTCGCTTGTTACAAAGGCGCTGTAGCTGTTGTTGTTAAATCAGGGCTGGGTGTGGTCAAACAAAAAAATAAAAATCTTGTTTAGGGTGAGCTGGCACTGTTACCCTTATCCCTAGCCTGACTTGCACGTGCACCTACTGACCTGCACTTGTCCAATCACAACAGTTTCTTTTCTCTCTCCCACTTCACTTACAAACGGTCACTTTAATCTCTACAACTCCCCACGCTACCATTTTTTTGTCTTTCTCTCTCTTTGCTCTCTGAAACTACTCTAAACCGTTACCACTCACCATTCATAACCTCCATCCTTTCCTCTTCCTTCGTCCCAAAGCACACCCCAACATTTCCCAACAACCATAAACATATACGCAAAGCTCTTAAGCAAAAATGACCAAAAAGCAAGCTGCTCTAAAGCGATCTGGAAAAGGAGCTAGTGCGAAACCAGAACCCTCCAACCCTGTCAAAACCGCCATGGCCAAAGCAACTCCAGATCCTCAAAAGTTTTGGAAAATGGACTTCATTGCTGAAAGGGGGTTCAAAACAGACAGCGCTCCTGAAGCTTTCTCAACCGCTGTCACAGCGCTAGGTTGGGAGAACTTCATTAAGCACCGTAAGGAATATATGACTTCCTTGGTGAGAGAGTTCTATGCTGGCATCGAGGAGCCTAAGGAAGGAAAGCCTCAAACACACTCATTGGTAAGAGGTGAGACGGTTAATTTCAACTCCAGAACCATCAATGACATTTTTCACCTAGGGTATCATGGAAAGGTGTTGGAAATCAAAGTACTAAACTGGGGAGACGAAGAAATGGAGGCTGTCAGAAGAAGAATTTGTGTGGAAGGGGCTACGTGGGACAAATTTGGGGCTGAATACAAAATCAAAAAGGCCTACTTGTGTGAGGAGGCCAACTTATGGTGTAGTTTCATCAAACACTCTCTGTTGCCTACATCTCACACAACCTTCGTGGAAAAGGAGAGGCTCATTGTTAGTGACGCAATAATGGCTGGAGAAAAGATAGATGTAGGAAGACTAATTCCGAAGGAGATAGAGAAATGCAGAATTAAGAAAGGAGGTAATTTGTATTTTCCTTGCTTAATTACTGATCTATGTCTGGAAGCTGATGTAGAAGTTGAGATGAAAGAAGAGAGAAGATCCCCTCTGGGGGCATTTCCATGTATTTTTAAGGTTAAACAGAAACCTGCCGCTGCAGCGTCTCTAGACTCTGTAGCGTTGCAGCGCTTAGAGATGAAGCAGCAGGTTCTCTGCAGATTTGTGAAGGAAAAGTTTGATTGGGAAAAAGCAATGTACGCCCAGATATCAAAAGGAAAAACATCCATTTCCCCACCTCAGTTCCCTGATTGGCTATTGGAGGAAGAGCCAGCTGAAAAAGTAGAGAAAAGGGGAGCTAGGAAAGAAAAGAAGAAAGCTGTGACTAGCCCAGCAAAGAAAGCAAAGCCTAGCCCAGCAAAGAAAGTACATAAAGCTGTAGTAGAGGAGGACACTTTAGATTCTGATGACATTGATGATATAAGTGAGGAAGATGAGGAAGAGACCATTGCAGTAATGAAAGAGATGGAGAAGCAGGAGGATGAGGAATCATCAGGTGAGGAGAGTGATACTGAAGAAGAATCTGAAACTGCAGAAGATGAGGAAGTAGAAGAAATTTAGTGTGATCCAACCCCCAGCCCAAAGAAACCAAAAACCCCACCTGCCAAAGCCAATCCACCATCAACCCCCACCCCATCCCTAAACCAACCAAGCTAACACCACAGAAATCACCTACCAAACAAGCCACGCCAAAGCAGCCTGAAAAACAACAGCCAATAAACCAAGAAGCCCAAGCTGTGCATCCCAAGAAAGTTTATCAATCATACCACAAAGCAAGAAGAAACCCAGGAGTTAAACTGGCTGAGCACCCAGAAGAAGGTGTTCTGACAGTAGATGCTGCAGCAACTATGCCTGCAGTATCTAGTGACACTGTGCCTGAGGCAATTCTGACCGAGGATGAAAGTGAGAAGGAGGCTGCTGAGGAGTTAGTGCACTTACAGGAAGAAAAAGAGCAGGAACAAAAGCAAGCAGAAGAGGAAGAAGGAGTGCAGGGATCAGACGTTGCAGCGGCAGCAGTGGAGGAAGGAAACGCTACAGCGCCTCCAACCGCTGTAGCGGCAGAGAAGACTACTCCCCCACCTCCAAAGAAGAAAAAGACAGCCAGAGCAGCCCCAGCCCCTTCAAGAGCCAGTAAGAGGCTCAAGAAGGCCTAAAAAGGCAAGACTTGTTGGCTTCTCATGCCGGTTATGCTCTTTGTATTTTGTTTTTGTTGTTTGAAGGCCTCTCCCTTTTGTTATCCATTAAGCAGTGAGGACACTGCCAAATTTAAATTCTGGGGGAGGACCTTATGGTTATTAAATAATGTTTTGAATTAAGTACAATTATGTGTTTTTAAATATTAAGTATAATTAATTATAATTATGCCATGTTTTGCATGTGTTGCATGTTTTGTATATTTTGTATGCTTGAAATAGGAAATATGATTAGCTGCATGTTTTAAATTTTTTAGTAACAAAAGCTGAAGTCATATAGCCAAATTAAATAATAAATAAGAATTTTTGAGTAGGGCAGCCTTGTGTAAACAATGAAATGGTTTTATTGCTGCTTTTACACAAAATCTAAGCTTAGTGAAGAACCTAGTTAGCTAGGGGTAATCTAAGGATAAAGTTAGTCTAGGGTAACCAAGGGTTAGTCAAGTTTTCATTAAAAATTGAGAGTTGTTTTAAAAGCTAAGTTTGGGGGTGCATCGGTTATGTTAAGGCTAGGAACAAAAGATGATAAACTGGTCATTGCAAAATGAAACAAAAATGTGCATATGGTCTTGTAAAAAGTTGCAAAATATCTTAAATAAATTGCTGAGCTGTTCCAAAAAGCATGAAAAGAAAATGCAAATAAGGAGCTCGGTAATGAAGATAGCATCTAGTTTTGATCATCAAAATCCAGCGCTACAGCGTCTAAACGCTACAGCGTTTGATCACCAGGCCAAAAGCTTATGCATTGACCAATATTCTGAAAAATGCCTAATTAAAGCCCTTTGCTGTGCTTTGAAGCCCCTCGGATCTTGTGTGAATTTGTTACTCCACTCTTCTTTTTGAAAAAAGTCTTTGCCTAACCCAAAAGAAATCCATTCTTCCCAAAACCTTAGAGAAATTCTGAAATTAACTAGGAACTAAGTTAAGCTTTGGTATCACACACTCACAACTGAGCAGTAATGATTCTATTTGAATTGTGAACCACAAATGTGTGTGAAAATGATAAAAATTGGCTTGTTCATAAATTATGTTTAATTTAAAAGCTGCAGCTAGTTATATGATCAGTTTGTCTTATTCAAGTGTCATTACTTGGGGACAAGCAATGGTTTAAGTTTGGGGGTGTGATAACTCTATTTTATATAGGTTATTTATGCTCTTAATACTTAAGTCAATATTACTTCTCAAGTAATTCTAGTACTTAAATATGTGAATATATGAATATTAGAGTAAATACAGGTTATAATTCAATTCCCTAAACCTTGGGCATAGTCAATGCCTTTGTGAATATGTTTGATGTTTTGCTTTAGCGCTGCAGCGGTATGCTATCAAGGAGACGCTACAGCGTTATATGGCGGCTGGCCATTGAGATATTTGTGTGACCACTTGAGGACATGATGAGTCATCACCCTTATCTCTTCCTCTCAGCTGGATATTTTGACTTCCAAGTGGATGCTAAATTACACTTGGCGGCTCCTAAATGGAACCCATGTGATAGTTGGTGAATTCCATCATTAGCACCTTTTTTGTAAAGTAACTTAAGGATAATATCTAAGTCTTATGATCATGATTGAATATTATTATTTTATAAAGACTTAGTTAGTTTTAGATTAAATGAGATTGCTTCAAGAGGTAGCAACATACGTAGACACAAGTAGTTGTAACTTGGAAGAAGAACCACTTATGACATAGTAGCTTTTCTCCATTGTTATACTACCTTTAAGCTTTTATTTTTAGGATAGTTTTCTAGTCATCATTCAAGGTTTTGCTCATGCCTCAACTTCATCCTTCGTATGCTACCTGGGATCATTGGAGTGTATCTTTTGCAACCACTCTTTTCTTGTCTTCATACGGTAATACATATTCTCTAGTTGTATTATGTTGATGGAACTTGTGATGAGCTAACTTTGTTGTAGTTGGATTGTTCTTGGTGTGTAATGAACCTTGAGTAACTTTTGTATAATATTATGATGTTTGTGTTTTATTCCTTGTGTCATAATGCTTTCAATCTTGGTTTGGGAATGATCAACCAAAACAAGGTAACTTTGTGGGTACAGACATGGTTCACAAAGAGAACTCAAGGAATGATATGAATGAAAACCCTTTAAAGACATTTAAAGGAAGCACTACTTAACTGTAGACATAGGGGAGTAATAGTTCATAAGGCAAACGTTGTAAGAGCTTAATATACAGTGGTAAAACTTATTTAGAGCCTAGACATAGGAGTCTGGTAACATAACCCTGACGAAAGTGACTGAAAGGCACGCCACCAAGGCGCTACAGCGTCTACGGATTCTGAAGCGCTACAGCGTCTAAATATTATTTGACCATTAGTCTTGGGAATTTACACAACTACTGAGCTATCCAACTCACTTTTAAATACTTCAAATTAATACTGTTTTATCACAACTTATCATGTTTACAACACCTTACTTTTATTTGTCACTCAATTCTTTTCACTAAGCTTCTAATCACTTAAACTTATTAGATTACTTCCAATCTCTGTGGGAACGAACTTTACATATCATTATATTACTTGTTGCGATTGTGTATACTTGCACATCTACTTTTCGCACAACAACAGCAAAGTCCAGAACACAGCCCACTCAAAACACCAACCCCACCCCATAAGACCCCATCACCACAGAAGAAATCACCAACACCGACCAAACCTAAATCACCAAAACCCACCTAAGAGGAACAACCAGAAAAACAAAACACACCATCAAAAATACCATCACCCACTCCTTCTCAAGAGCAGAGTCCAACACCCCATACTGGACCAATCCTTGTTTCTTCTATCATTGTTTTTGAGCAATTGCAGGTCACTAAAGAAAACCCCCTTGAAAAGGAGACAAAAACAAGTTCTGCGGAGGAGCAAGAGGGAGATCCTCAACAGAAAGCAACTGATGCATCTGCACCTAGTGCAGATGCACCCCATCTCATTCCTGCAGTGACAGTTTTTCCAAATAACAAGGAAGATACTGTGAAGCTGGTCTTGGAAGAACTTGCTGCTAAAGAGAGAGAAGAACTGGGAAATACCCAGAAAATTTTCAAGCAAGGTGCTAAGGTTGTGCAAGCTGTGCAAGAGGACCCAGGTCTAGGAGGTGTTGAAAAGAATCAAGAAAAAGACCAACCTGCTGAGAAGGAGATAACCAAAGAAACCACTAGTGCTGACACAACGGAGACTGAGGTTGTAGTTGGAGAGCAACCAGTAGAAAAGGCAAAGGAACCAGTGCAGTTCAGTGCAGATGCATTTGATGCATCTACAATGCCAAAGGATGACCAAGCTGACGAACCACCAGCAACAGTGCAGTCTGAGGCACCTGCATCAGTTGCAGCTACACCCCAAGTTCCTGCAAGACCAAAGGCAACCGGTGTACCAGTATCAAAGGCAGCAGCACTGAAACCCAAAGACACAAAGGCCAAGAAGACAAAGGTGACTCATGCTTCCACAAGGGCAAGCAACAGGCTCAGAAGTGGAGCCAAAAATGAGTAAACTTTAAATGTTGTTTATCGTTTTATATTTTGCTATAAGTATTTATGACTTAATTATCCCACATGTACTAACCCCTCTCCCCGTTTTTGAACAAACTTCAGTTTTTTTTTTGCATCTCCACTTAGAGCAGTGTGGACACTCCTCAAACTTAAGTTGGGGGGAGAAGCACTCAAAACACTTCATGCATGTGCTATAATTATGTGTGTTTAAAATATGTGTGTCTGTTTTTGTTATGTGTTGTTTGCCTATTTGCGAGTAGTTAATTTTTCTTTTTAAATCATACACTCAACAAAGCTTCTTTTGAAATGCATAAAATTGTTTTCAATTGCATTATTTTGTAAAAACAATAGGTGCATAAGCTTTAGTTGAGGAACATCAAAATTGTCTCAAATAGGATTTAATGATTTTGAAGCATGATCATCTTGAATTATTTTTCATAAAACTTAGAAAAATGCTTATTTATGAACCGATTTTTAATGAGGAAAGAAAGAAAAAGAAAAGAGCCTTGTTTTTCCAGAAATGACCATTGTTATTATTACTTCAACACAACAAAGCTGAGTTTTGAAAGGAACCTTCCTATTTGAGAAGTTATCTGATGCAAAAAGGAATTTTTAGAAAGCCAAGGTCAAAAACAAATTTTTACTAAAAATATAGAAGAGCATAAAGAATTAAGTTTGGGGGAGTTTTTATGAATACTAAGGCAAAGTATGAAAAACTTAGAATAGTCAATGCAATAGGTTACCAAAATCACTACAAAAGAGTTCAAAATGTTATAACTAGCTATATTTGCCTAAGTCATTAACTGAACCTGTTCCAATGGTGCATTTGGTTTGAAAGAAAAGAAAAGCATCAAAACTCAAAAGAAAAGAAAGAAAAAGAAGAAAAGAAAAGCAAAACAAAGAAAAAAGTATGCATAAGGAGGTCAGTGAGGAGGGCAATATATGCTACAAGTCTTGAAATGTAGTATCAAGTTCAGCTGCACTCAATGCACCTGCACCGTTACAAAAAGTTCGGTGCTTCTGCACTTCACAAAAATACCCAGTGCACCTTCACCTAGGTACATCTGCACCAAAGAAAAGAACCACCAAAAATAAGAATAGTGCATTGACTCAACAATTTTGAAATACTCAACCAAAGTCCTTTGTTGTGCTTAAAGCCACCCAAGTCTTGAAGATGTTGTTAGCCTAGTCTAAATTTTGAAACACCTTTGCTTTGACCAAACGTGATCTAAATTTTTCCAAAGGCTCAGAGAAATTTTTTACTTAGTTTTGGAACTGATTGGATCTCAGTGAGGCACACACTCACACAAAATAGTTTTAATAACTTTGGATGTTTTGAAATTCCAAGGCACAAAGACAAAATTCTCTAAAGAATGAAGTTCATCATTTTTGAAAAATCTTTGAAAAGATATGAGCTGATCTGTTCTTCTTAATTATGAAAATCTTAGTTATGTTTTCTTTTTGTCATTGCTTGAGGACAAGCAACGGTTTAAGTTTGGGGGTGTGATAACTCTATTTTATATAGAGTTATTTATGCATCTAAACATAACTAATTGCTTGAAATCAAGTGTAGTATGTGTTAAATATAGTAGTATGAATAAAATAAAAACATTTATGGTTTCAAGATAAATGCCATTCATAATTTAGCACTTTGTATATATATTGGTATGTCTGATGTGTTTGTTCAGTGCACCTAGAGTTGATGCACCTGCACCAGGAAAACAACAGTGCATCTGCACTAAATACATTTACAACAAGGCAACTGCACTAAGGTGCATCTACACCTCAATCCATACCAATGCATAAACACCTCAATGGCATCATGCTTAGTCACAAGTCACATGGAGGCACATGCCAACATGCAAAAGGAGGCGCCTACAATTGAAGACCATCATGAAGGGTCATTCATAAAGGACACATGGCCTTCTATGATTGGACCTCTCTTTGAGGTTGAGTGTGTTGGACTCAATTTCCTTCATCAATGTTCTGAAAAGTAACCATGGTTAAACCATCTTAGGTTAACTTGATCCCCAAGCAAACCCTCACTTGAAGGAAACCTCCAAGGCTATATAAAGGCTTCCCCTTCTCACTTGAAGATATCAATCCATTATCATCCATGACCATTTCCTCTCTTGTATTTTATTTCACTTCATAGTTTTAAGTTAGTTGTTAGTTTGTAAGAAGGGAAGGAAGGAATTGACGACTTCTCCCTTCACTTCTTCATAGCGTTAGAAGGTGTAGGAAATCAGTGCATATGCATAATTATCATTGGTATCTTGTATCTCCTCCTCTTGCCTATAAAGATGTAGTGGCTCATAATTATCCCAGTTGGAGGAACAGGGAGGTGGCTCATAGTCATCCCAATAGTTTGAATAAGGCTCATAAGGAGGAGGGGGAGGAGGAAATGGGATCTGAGGCATATACCAAGACGACTTCTCCAAATTCCTTTGGGCCTCTGCCTTTCTAATATAATCTCCAATTGTCTTAACCGTGATTTAAACTTTTATCTGCAAAAAAAAGTGAACTGCAGCGGTCTCTTGGGAAAGTATTAGCAGCTTTTTTTTGTATTTTTTTTCAATACGATAAAAAGGAATAAATAAAACTAGTGCATAAAAAAATGTCTAAAGCAATAAAAATCTTTTTCGTTTAATATTGCTAAATTAATCCCCGGCAACGGCGCCAAAAACTTGTTGCGTTAAAAACACACTTAGAGCAAGTGTACTCTTTCGCAGAAGTAGTATAAAAGATTATCGTGTCCACAGGGATTAATTAGCAAGTACCAAACTAATCGAGATTATTTATTATTTAGATGAACAAATATTTGAATTGTAATGGAACAAAATAAAAAAGAAATAAATAACAATAATTAAAATACTAGATTTAATAAATGGAGAGAGGCCTGGGATCACGGTTTCACTTGCAAGCTTCGATTCCCCCTATGTCTAATCCTACCTGAATCCCCTTATTTTACTTAATTACCAGTCCCTTTACTAAAACTATTAATCCTTTTGGTCATTCGCGATTAATATTCTTTTTCCTAAATTAACCCTCGTTTGGTCATGCAAGAATTTAAATTCAGGAAAAGCATAAAGAGCAAAAAGGTTGAATGATTGGAAGACTAAATTATGGTTTGGTCATGCCCTAATTATAGCCCCAATTATCCTATAGGTCCACCAACTAATTGCAGTACGGTCGCTGATCAACTAATTGATTATAAACATGCAAAGGGTAGCTAATCCTAATCATGTGATAAAAACAATAGGACAATATTAATTAAAATAAAAATAGGAATTCAAACCAGAAATTAGAACATAAAAAGGTCTCTAAACATGCAAGATCCACCTAAGACCCTAGAAGAGGATTTAGCTATCCATTGTGTTCGAGAACAATAAAATAAAATTAGGAGTCATAAATTACAGAGATAAAAATAACCCGGAATAGAGAAATTTCTGATCCTGAAATTTTAGTCTCCTTTTTCTGCTCCAGAGCTCTCTCACGGTGTCGAAAACGGTACCCAAAAACCTCTCCTATGCGTTGCCGGCGGTACTGTTGTGCCGCGGCTTCTGTTCCTCCTTCCTCGCGTGTGTGGCTTTCTTTCTTTTTTATAGTGTACGACTCCTCTTTTTAATTAGTTCACACAGTATGTCTCCTTCCTTTTTATTGCCCAAGCTTTCTTTTCTTTTTAATTTCTATTGTGGGCTTCACTCTCAACAATTGGGCCATATGTTTCTTCTTTCAAATAGGCTAGACACATTTTAATTCTCCACAATTCAACAATCAGCCCATATATAAATAGGCTTAAAATGGCTTTTTTTATGTTTGATTCTCTCCTGTCAAATATGGAACGAATTAAGTTAATAATCTATTTAAGTGATAATTATTGTTCTAGAAATGACTGAAAAATATCTCTAAAAATACACTTATTAGGAGTTTATCAACTTCCCCACACTTAACCATTGCTTGTCCTCAAGCAAATTTCCTGGCTCAATAAAATTTTCAAACAAGTAATAGAGACAGCCACATAAGGAATCCCAAGTTAGAAGCACAATGACAGACAATAGACAGTATAGCACAAATGTGGTGTCAAAAGGTTGCCCAATTAGAGGCTCAAGTCCCTGAAGAATACATTTCTGTGAACAAAGGCACTCACTCACAATCTCTCTTAGTGTTTAGGGACTAGGGAAAATATACACTCAAGTTTCAACAAAATGCACATTACCATATGTTTGTAATTTGACCAAATCTCCACTAAATAGTTCACATGCATGCAAAAGATTGGGTGTTAAGGGTTGTAATGGGGTCAGGGTGAATTCATGTAGGGTAGGAAATAAGAAAGAATGGATAATCAAGAGGCTAAAAACAAGAAATGAATAGTAACATTTGAAATCAAATATGGAGCTCCTATCTATTTTACAATTTTTGCCCATACTCCAAATTAATTCCATTTCCTTCTTCACTCTTTTTCTATTGAGTAGACTCTTTTTGATTTGCCTTTTTTCTTGAGTAGGCCCTTTCATTTTTTTTTTGATTTGCCCTTTGGCTCTTTCATTCTTTTGATGTGCCTTTAACTCCTTGTTGCTTTCTTTTTTTTTTCAAATTTTCTTCCTATTTTTTTTTTGAAGGAAAAGGTAAGTACATGATTCACTCTTTTTTTTTCTCACAAGATAGACAACTAAAGAATAGGACAAATTTTCAGTCCTAACAATATAGACAACTAAAAATATAGGACGAAATTGTAATTTTCAATAGTTGCTCCACATTTAATTCCAAATGGTTACCACAAACAAAAAAAGAGAAAAATTATATCTGGGTACCAAAGAAAAAAATATAACAATTAAGCTCAAAGGGGGCAACTAAGGGATAAATTCAACAAACAACTCTGAGGCCAGAAAAATACCTAAATTACCCAAATCTTTTTACATGATGCAAATCAATTTTCGCCTTGAAATGGTCAAAAGACAAATTCTAGAATGTAGCAAATTGGGAAACACACTCATAGAAAGAAAATGGGTAAAAATTTATGATTTAGTATCAATCCCCTTATGAATGCTCAAATCTCACCTTTAGAAGCTAGTTCACAAAAAGTACTCAATAGGGACAAATGCTAATTATCAGCTTCCTAAGGACATCCTCACTGTTACAATTAAGCACAAGTCTGTCAAGTAAATTAATTATGGGATCCCCTAAAGGCAAAATCTCTATTTTTTTTTCAGTTTTATATCCAAAACTAGCCAGAAAAAAATGCTATCAACACATGTAGTGGGTATATGCATTAATAGAGATGAATTGACAAAGTTAAACTCTCCTCCCCCACACTAGCATAAAACATGGTCCTCAATGCAAAATATCAAATTGGCACAAAAATAAATAAATGAGAGAGTAAGAGTGACTTCTCTGAGAGAGCTTGCAGTCTAAGCTTTATTCCTAAAAACAAAATGAAACAAATTAAAAGAAAATGAAAATAACTGAAAATAAAACACAGGTTGCCTCCTGCGAAGCGCTTGTTTAACGTCATGAGCCTGACAATAGTTAGTACTTAATCTGGGGGCTCTCCGAGAGCAAATTTTACATCTAACGCAGTACACCTTCTTAGCTTTCTAACAATGTGGTTCACATTATTCTTTCTTTTTCCACGTGGTGGATGAACTTCGAAGGATGGTGAAATTTTTATTTTATCTCCATCCACCATTATGCTAGGATCCTGCAAAATAAGATTTTTTTTCAAAAGGTCCTACATCTTTAATTCACAAAAAATGTTAGTTTCAACCACATCATCAAAATAAGGAGAAGTTAAAGAAGAGAAATTTTCATTGGAGTTTAAAGCTTTAATAACATCATCTTCTTTACCACTCCTTAAAGTTACCTTTCCCCTGTGAACCTCAATCACAACATCACCAATGGTTAAAACAATTTGCCCAAAAATGGGCGCTTTCTCCTCTTTCTCCAAATCCAGAACCATGGGATCTTTCTCACTGTCCTCACAAATGCTCCCTTTAGTAGGATCTTTTGTTTCTATATTACTCCCTTCAGTAGGAGCTACTATTTTGATTTGACTCCCTTCAGTAGGAGTCTCCTCATCTTTCTTGAGAGCTTCTTCCTCCAGATTATATTCCATGGAGACACCTTCATCTCTCGTTGGAATACTTTCTTTGTAATGCTCACCTTCTTCATTTTGGGTAGACTTAGTTTGTGAAGGAGTTTATTGGGCCTCTTGAGATAACAAAGCAATGAGACTTGAGATTTGACCCTTCAGGATTCCAAAGTTTTCATTTGTCTGCTGCATAAACTTTGCCAATACATCATTGGTATCTTGTATCTCCTCCTCTTGCCTATAAAGATGTAGTGGCTCATAATTATCCCAGTTGGAGGAACAGGGAGGTGGCTCATAGTCATCCCAATAGTTTGAATAAGGGGGAGGAGGAAATGGGATCTGAGGCATATACCAAGACGACTTCTCCAAATTCCTTTGGGCCTCTGCCTCTCTAATATAATCTCCAATTGTCTTAACCATGATTTAAACTTTTATCTGCAAAAAAAAGTGAACTGCAGCGGTCTCTTGGGAAAGTATTAGCAGCTTTTTTTTGTATTTTTTTTCCAATACGATAAAAAGGAATAAATAAAACTAGTGCATAAAAAAAATGTCTAAAGCAATAAAAATCTTTTTCGTTTAATATTGCTAAATTAATCCCCGGCAACGGCGCCAAAAACTTGTTGCGTTAAAAACACACTTAGAGCAAGTGTACTCTTTCGCAGAAGTAGTATAAAAGATTATCGTGTCCACAGGGATTAATTAGCAAGTACCAAACTAATCGAGATTATTTATTATTTAGATGAACAAATATTTGAATTGTAATGGAACAAACTAAAAAAGAAATAAATAACAATAATTAAAATACTAGATTTAATAAATGGAGAGAGGCCTAGGATCACGGCTTCACTTGCAAGCTTCGATTCCCCCTATGTCTAATCCTACCTGAATCCCCTTATTTTACTTAATTATCAATCCCTTTACTAAAACTATTAATCCGTTTGGTCATTCGCGATTAATATTCTTTTTCCTAAATTAACCCTCGTTTGGTCATGCAAGAATTTAAATTCAGGAAAAGCATAAAGAGCAAAATGGTTGAATGATTGGAAGACTAAATTATGGTTTGGTCATGCCCTAATTATAGCCCCAATTATCCTATAGGTCCACCAACTAATTGCAGTACGGTCACTGATCAACTAATTGATTATAAACATGCAAAGGGTAGCTAATCCTAATCATGTGATAAAAATAATAGGACAATATAAATTAAAATAAAAATAGGAATTCAAACCAGAAATTAGAACATAAAAAGGTCTCTAAACATGCAAGATCCACCTAAGACCCTAGAAGAGGATTTAGCTATCCATTGTGTTCGAGAACAATAAAATAAAATTAGGAGTCATAAATTACAGAGATAAAAATAACCCGGAATAGAGAAATTTCTGATCCTAAAATTTTAGTCTCCTTTTTCTGCTCCAGAGCTCTCTCACAGTGTCGAAAACGGTACCCAAAAACCTCTCCTATGCGTTGCCGGCGTTACTGTTGTGCCGCGGCTTCTGTTCCTCCTTCCTCGCGTGTGTGGCTTTCTTTCTTTTTTATAGTGTACGGCTCCTCTTTTTAATTAATTCACACAGTATGTCTCCTTCCTTTTTATTGCCCAAGCTTTCTTTTCTTTTTAATTTCTATTGTGGGCTTCACTCTCAACAATTGAGCCATATGTTTCTTCTTTCAAATAGGCTAGACACATTTTAATTCTCCACAATTCAACAATCAGCCCATATATAAATAGGCTTAAAATGGCTTTTTTTTATGTTTGATTCTCTCCTGTCAAATATGGAACGAATTAAGTTAATAATCTATTTAAGTGATAATTATTGTTCTAGAAATGACTGAAAAATATCTCTAAAAATACACTTATTAGAAGTTTATCATGTATGCATTTTGGTTCTTGTGTTATACTACATCCATCTTATTTTAAGGTTGATCGCTTAGAATAAGTAGAGTTATATTCACAGCCATGGTTTATAACTAGAAATTAACAACTAATAAGGGTGAGTGTTTTAATGGAGGCTTTGTTAACTTGTGTAATAAAGAAAACTTTGTTAAAACCACGTTAATTCCTAGACATAGGATAACATAGTCCTTAGGGTGATACCGTGGGTACTTTAAAGGCGGGAGTGAACTTATTTAGCAAGCCTAGACAGAGAAAGCTTGTAACGAAACTCTGAAGAAAGTAGCTGAAAGGCACATACCGATGCAGCTGCACTCAATTCATCTGCACCCCATAAAAACAAAAAACTCTCAAATAGTGATTTATTTAGTGAAGACATCTCAACTATCATTCTCAACTGATTTCCTCCATATTTTCTTGCATATTTACATTCTGTTTTCGTAAGCATCAATACCCAAAATTGTGAGTAGTGTAGCTGCACTAATTTATATCTTTTTAAACATACAAGAGTTAATCCAATCCATGTGGGTTCGATCTTTTATACTACTTGTTTGTGACTGTGTATACTTGCACATTATCTTTTTCGCACACCAGCGCCCTTTCATTCTTTCATTCTTCGCTACTTCATTCACGTTCGTTCTTCATTTCTTCATATTCGTTTCAACCAAAACGAAAACCCTTCCTTCATTACTTCATCTTCTTCGTTTCAACTTTCAACCAAAACGAGTTTCTAGGTTTTCGTTTCTTGCTCATTACGTTGTGTTGCTGCCGTTTCTGTGTTTTCGTTCGTTGCTTCGTTGCTCCGCCTCATCGTTGCTCTGCATCTTCGTTCTTTGCTTTGCGTCGTCGTCTCTGGTTCCTTCGTTCCTTCGTTCATCTTCTTCGAACATGTATTTTCGGTTCCTTCGTTCCTTCATTTTCGGTTTCTATTTTGTTCTGCGTTTTTTAGTTGTTTTCTATTTTTTCCTTCGTTTCTATGTCTGTGACTCTGTTCTATGCTGATGCTCTGTATTTGTTCTGCGTTTCTATGCTTTGTGAGTGATTTTTCTGTTCCTTAGGTTTCTATTTGTTCTGCGTTTTATTTCATTTTTGCTTTAACTTCAATGCTCTGTGTCTGTATTTGCTGCAAAAATTTCAATACTAATATTGTGTATTTGTGTTTACTGTGTTTGTTGTTAGAAATATTGTGATTTGTGACTGTATTTGTTACTGCATTTTTATTGTGTTTGTTGCTTTAGGTTCTTGCTTGTTCTCTGATTGTGTTTGTTGTTATAGATTTTGAGAAGAAATAGATATTGTGAATATATGCATATGGCTTGTTCTCTGATTTTGTTTATTTGCATTCTGAATCTTTTGGTTTTTGTTCTCTTCTCTCTATTACAGTAATTTCTCTATTTAGTTTGCATGTACACATAATGTCTTCAAGCAATCCAAATACAACCACTCTAAACACTACCACTCGCACTACTACTGCTCCTAAGGCAAAAACAAGAAAGAATGCTACGGGAAATCGGACTGATATTGGATGGAAATTTGGAACCAATGTTCTAGGAAATGGTAAAAAGGTCAAATGCAACTATTGCTTTAAGGTTGTTAGTGGAGGAATATCTAGATTTAAACATCATCTAGGTGGTACTAGAGAAGATTCAGAACCTTGCGCTTCGGTACTGGAAGAAGTTAAATTATTGTGTTTGAAGGCGATTGCGGAGGCTAAAGAAGCGGCATTGAGAAAGAGGTTTGCAATTCGCGTTCTAAGCTTGACTTGTAGCTCATCTGGTTGTGAGCGCAATTGGAGTTCGTTTGAAATGTGTTATGGACTCAACCAAGAGGTCCAATTAGCAATACCAGGGGGTGCGATTAGCGATGAGATATGGATCAGCCCAATCAACTTGGCCCATATCCACTACATGCAAGCCCAATACACTTGGAGGGTTCAGATCGCCTCCACTGATCCGACGGTCCACAACGAACAACAATTTCCTATAAATTTCGGCTCGCAGAGCCACTCACGAAGTACACACTCTTCCTTTGCATATACACTGTCTTACCCTCATACTGACTTGAGCGTCGGAGCAGCTTGCAAGTACCCCCCCGGGCGCTCACTGACCTACTG
This sequence comes from Astragalus membranaceus, assembly GCA_039519185.1. Classification (NCBI taxonomy): domain Eukaryota; kingdom Viridiplantae; phylum Streptophyta; class Magnoliopsida; order Fabales; family Fabaceae; genus Astragalus; species Astragalus membranaceus. The sequence continues at coordinate 101,931,721 of CM076848.1, read as the reverse complement.
CCACGACAGCAAAGGACCTACCAACAACAGTCCACCAAAAAGCTGCTCGGTACAGAACATTGGCGACCACAGTGGGAGATATCTATCTTTCACATCATCACTACTCGAACTTTTCTCTTGCTGCTCCATGGCTCCCAGAGGCAGACTCCGGGTTCAAAGCATTGCCATCCCTGTACCCCGACCAGAGGATACCCCTGAGGGCAATGTCGACAGCCCGCCTAAAGAGGGCAATGTCGTCAGCCAGCCTAAATGAGGGCAACGTCGTCAACCTGCCTAATGAGGGCAACGTCGCCAGTCTGCCTAACGAGGGCACCAGTGAGTCTGCCCAGCCTTCGAATGTGAGTCAGCTTTTGGATCTCCTGGCCAATCGCACTCAAGCTATGCTGCATCAGGAAGACCAGTAGAGTGCTAAGCACATGCCCAATTTGGCACCCATGAGGGCGCCTGGCAGGGCGCCTTGGCAACATCAGGCAGCGTCCATGAGGGCGCCTGGCAGGGCGCCTTGGCAACATCTGACAGTTCCCATGAGGGCGCCTGGCACCCATGAGGGTGCCATGGCAACATCAGGCAGCGCCCATGAGGGCGCCTGGCAGGGCGCCTTGGCAACATCAGACAGCGCCCATGAGGGCACCTGGCAAAGCACCATGGCAACATCAGGTAGCGCCCATGAAGGCGCCTGGCAGGGGAACCCTTCCTCCAACAACGGTGACTTCGAGGCACCATTGGGGATCGCCATCGAGGAGATCCCCCGACGGACGCAGGCATCAAAAGTACATGGACTATGAAGAAGACAACATGGCCTACCAAGAGGAGGCCCAGGTTGGCAGCATGAAGGCTGATCTGACTTGTTATGGGCACAGTACCAGCAAATGCAGCACCCCAGGGATGACATTGAAGAAAGGAAGCTCGCCCAATACGTGAGTGAAGAAGAGGATGAAACTCGCGACTCCGAATAAGGAGCAGAGCATCAGGACTCGGGCCTAAGGCTAGGCCTAGTTATGAATTTTGTTGTTTGAGCACAAAAGCAGAATATCAAGAAAGCAAAAAGGTCCAACTCCATAGTCGGGAGTGGGGCGAGACAAGTCTGAGACCTAACATACCATGCAGGGAGGGACTTTCTGGATCGTAGGGGGCAACCTCAACATTAGCTCAAAGCCAAGTTCATCTCTCCAAGTAGGGGAGTCAAGGGTGTGATGGCGCGTTCATCTTCCTAAAGCAAAGCAGGCAAGTTCACGGTACCCACCCGGCAGGGACCCGAGGTATGAGACCACGATGTCTTGGGTAGCAAGCGCTAAGAGAGGCGCGGAAGTCAAGCAAATGACAAGACCATGAGGTCACAGACATCAGAGATACCCACCTACGAGGGTGATCTCTAGTCTGCAGTCCATAACTTCGTCCATTCTTATCCGATGGAGGCGTGTGAGCATGCGTTGGAAAGCTAAGAAGAAGAGCTACAACTATCATGTTAAGCTCAAAATCCAATTCGGACGTCTCCGCATCCAGAAAAGGCGCCCAAGAGGAGGGCGCCAACATCAAGACGCAGCATCTTGGCACAAGGCGCCCAGGAGGGCGCCAGCATCAGAAAGCGGCGTCATGGCGCAGGGCGCCCAGGAAGGCGCCAACATCAGGATGTTGCAGTTTGGCTCAAGGCGCCCAGGAGGAGGGCGCCAACTTCAGGATGTTGCACCTTGTCACCCGGCACGCAGGAAGGGGTTCCAGTCTGTAGTCCGTAACTTCGTCCATACTTATCTGATAGAGGCGTGTGAGCATGCGTTGGAAAGCTACGAAGCTTAGCTAAAATTCTCATGTTAAACTCGAAAGCCAATTCATACATCTCCGCACCCAGGAAGGGAAATAAGCTGACGACACTCACAAGCTCTTGAGAAAATCAAATGGTGCACGGGCACGTGAGCAAAAAACATACTGCACAAGCACGTGAGCAAAGAGGAAAAGAAAATGTGGTTTTGCTCACCCATACTCACCATCAATCACCTCGATCAAGGCAAGTCAGCAAAAAATATCAATAGACGAGCTGGATAATTGCTGTGATCCTCTGACAAAATTAGCAGACCCGACGACGGCACGAGCCATAAGGGCAACCTAACCTACGAGGGCATCCTAAACGTCAACGTCAAGTCAAGACAATCCCCAGGATAATCTCGACTTGGGGGGCAACGGTGGAACCAGGTCAATATCCACCAGAGGCACCAGCGGGGATCTCCATCGAGGAGATCCCCCGACCGACGTAGGTCAATATCAAACTTTGCCACGAGGCGCAAAGCGGCTTCGAAAATGGTCGCAACCTCTGATGGGCGAGTTAAATTCGGATCGATTCTGATAAACTGCCCCCAGAGCAATGTTAACTTTGCCACGAGGCACGAAGTGACTTTAAACGTGTCGCAACCTCTGATGGGCGAGTTATTATCGATTCTGATAATATGCCCCCAGAGTTAACATTGCCATGAGGCGATATGAGATTATACATTCAGATGCGCAAGGCGATGACCAAGCGTCCATGAGGGCGCTTGGCAAGGAAGCAACCAGCGCCCATGAGGGCGCCTGGCAAGGAAGCAACCAGCGCCCATGAGGGCGCCTGGCAGGGCGCCAAGCACCAAGTCAGCGCCCATGAGGGCGCCAATACAGAAGCAGGCAGCACCCATGAGGGCGCCTGGCAGGAGGTGGTCTAGAAGCAAGTCCTTCGCAAGGGGCAGCCGGCATTGTGCAACGAGGCGTCCAAGGAACCCATGAGGGCACCCAACCTTGTCTCGCACAATCCTGTTCCATGAGGAGACACCTGGCGTACGCACCGAACAAGCATCTAGCAAGGCGCCCAGGAGGGCCCCAACAGCATAACGTAGCACTTGGCACAAGGCACCCAAGAAGGCGCCAACATCAGGATACGGCACCCTAGCTTGCCGCTTGGCACAAGGATTACCCCATCGGAGGCCTGAATCATGGTCGCAACAAAGTGATCTTGTACGACCCGACAAGACAGACAGAGTAACGCATTACGGCAAAGAAAAAATTTCTCTTTTTTACTCTAGAGAGTGAAAATGATAAAACACGGTTGTGACAAAGGTAGTGTCCCACGCGACTTCACACATCCGGTAGACCGACGAAAATCCTTCAAGCCAAGACCATCCTCCGGAATAATCTCGGCTTGGGGGGCAACTATTCTGGACTGGACCAAGAGGTCCATTTAGTAAAACCAGGGGGTGCGTTTAGCAATTGGATATGGATCAGCCCAATCGATTCGGCCCATATCCACTACATACAAGCCCAACTAAAGCCACCACGCTTGGATGGTTCAGATCGATTCTGATAATCCGACGGTCCACAGACGAGCATCGATTTCCTATAAATACCGGCTCGCATAGCCATTTATATGGTACACACTCTTCCCTTGCAAATTCACTAGCTTATTCTCATATTGACTTGAGTGTCGGAGTGGCTTTAAAGGTACCCCCCGGGCGCTCACTGACCTCCTGCCAGCGCAGCAAGAGACCTAACAACAGCAGCCGACCAAAATACTGCTAAGTACAGAACAAAGACCAAGTTTTCTTTTTTTTTTTAAAGGTTTTCCAACGTTTTCCCTAACGGGTAAATTATGATGGCTTCTCCACATCATTCGGAACCTAACTTCGAATCGTCCAGACGCCCGACGTAAATTATGATGGCTTCTCGACATCTACTTTGGTTCTAATCTCACCTAATGGAAATCATCTAAACAATGAGTAGTAGCAAGATCATCTGGCGAGACAGAATACAGAGCTTTAGCCAACACTGCAGGTGAATTATCTTGGATCCAATCTCTTCTTACTGAGTTAAGTGTGCCCTCTCCCTCCACACCTTCCGTCCTTTATGATAATCTAAAATATATAGCTTAAATTATCACGAATGATTGAAATTTCATTTTAGTTGATGTCGAAGATATCATTTCTCTTGGAGTTAGGGGTGGACAAAAAACCAAGATCCACCTAACCGTAAAACCTGAAAGTGAATACAAAGGTACAGATGGACATATGCAGGTAGGCGGATTATCGGTTTTCACAAAACAGTTTAACACATGTGTTAATGGTAGAAATCGGCTTCTTAAAGAATTCTCGTCGATGAACGAAACTGGCCGAAATGGTATCAAAAAATGCACGGATTCACATTTTTTTAAGTAGCCGCGGCATGGAAGAGGATGAATAGGATGAGATCTTCGAGTAACAATTGAGATAACTGTTAATGGTGAATTCTTTAACCAGTGATAGTCCTTTATTTCTCTAGAGCTTTCCACTATTGGATCAAGATTTTACAATTTGATGACGATTATTGAATGAACTACACTTGTTTATTTATTGTTTCATAAATTAAATAAATTGAAGACTGAAAATTTAGTGTTTTTTTGAGTAAATTAAATATTTGAGCAAAAGCCCATTTTGTAACACCCCGGTATTTCTAACATGTAGATATACCGTAATGCACAACTATAGCAATAATCAGAGGACACAAACCCTGCTTAGATATTGAACGTACAAACTTTTTCCGAAAATAATACAAAGTACTTAGGATACATCCATCTTAGTTCCAAAATGTTACAACATCTGTAGGAATACAACTTAGGTGTTCAATATCATAAACAGAATTTAAAGCGGTTTATACAACCCATACACAATACAAGTCATATAACCAGAACAGAGACAAGCATAGCAGGATCTAAAACATCAAGACTGCAAGTCCTTGACATCTCCACGAGCTGGTCACCTACCCGTGCCGGTTACTCTTTCTCTTCCCCGGCTTCTCTGTAAAAACAACAATAATGATTGGGTGAGACAACTTGTCTGAGTGAGTTCTACCGTGCCCCCTCACTACCACTCGGTTTATTTATAAAACCGTTGCAACATAGTTATATTTATAAGCTATTTGCGTCAATATATATCTAGCCCATTACCGACTGTGCAAAGCCCCCAATCCCGGTAAATGAAGTGCCATTATATATTTTTAAGCCTTGTCAATTAATTTATAATTACAAGCTTTTCAAACGAAACATCGACTGTGCAAAGCCCACAATCCCGATGAGTCGAGAACATAACTTAGCATAAATCGGCTGTGCAAAGCCCACAATCCCGATAACCCACGTTAGACCACGCCATATCATATCACAAATTGGACAGTTTATCCATTTGGTTGTTCGAAAACATATGCTCACACGCTGTCTACAATTCGGTTTTAAAAACAGCTTTGACTTTCAAAAAAAGTGTATTTTCCAATTTAAATTATATATATATATATATATATATAGTTAGGTCTTTGAATAAGATTTCCGACGCACCTGAGAACACCTCAATCGGGTTCCCGGATCAAAAGTTATTGCGAAAACAAAATCAGTGTGTTTTGCTGAAAAACTGGAAAGCGTCGTGACGCGAACTGGTTCCGTCGCGACGCAAAAAGTTATAGAAAGTTTTACGTTGCAAAAATAAGGGAGGTTGCGACGCGATGGCCACGGGTCGCAACGCGATGGGAGCCAGAATTGGTTGAAAACAGCATTTCGAAAACCCATTTTGTACCGTTTCGCTTTCTATTCGACCCCGAGACATTTGCTAACCATCGAAACTTAAAAATAGATATTATAACCAACATTTCAGTCCATATTCCAGTGAAAGAATTAAAATCAACAAATCCATTAAAACATATATATATATATATATATATATATATATATATATATATTCACCGAAAAACCGAAAAAACACTATTTTCCCGAAAATGGTTTTTGACTCGATAAAATGTTTCGAAAGTCGGATTTTCGCATTGAACCCAAAATGAAACAAGTTCAGAATATGGAAATGTTCCTAATCGTGAGTAAAACTCACAGATAGGTAGGAATCCCGAGAGTTGAGCCGAGAGACGAAGTCACCGAACCGTAATCCACGAACAATCCCCGCTAGAATTCGATCCACTTCCAGAACAGCAGCAACACTTCTGTCCCCTTCACAACCAGCAACAATTCTACCCCCTTTGGAGCTCTAATTCGAAATGTAACCTCAGAACTTCCTCTAGAGCAGCCTCTACTGAACATGCAAGCCCATCTAACACACAAACATCACCATCTTCACCACTTGGAGCTTCATGGTCGAAAATGGAAATGAGGGAAGGAGAGTGAATCAGATTCGGAAAGTTACATCAATGGAAATGGTATAGAAAATGGAATGGATGAGTGGAGAGAGAACTTACATGCATGAACCCTTGATGATTCTCCACCTTCTTCTTCCTCTTTTCCTCTCGCCCCCTTCTCTTTCTTTTCTTCTGTTTTCAGCTTTCACTTCTTTTCTGTTTTTGTTAAAATGACTAAGTGTGAGGCTGAGTGAGGTTGAAGGTTTAGCTACTAGGCTGAAGTACTTAAAGGGCGTAAAGACCATTTCGCCCTCAGCTTAGTTTCTTCAATTAAATCATGACTAGGTCATAATCCAATGGAGAATTACTAATCCTTGACTTTTTCCTCGACCATCCCTCATGGAGACACGACTTATTATCCTTAACGAATGATGAATCCGTTCTAGGCTTCATAGTTCGAGTTTTAAAAGTGAGGGATGTTACAATCACCCCAATTTTTAAAATTTTGTCCTCAAAATTGGAAAGACGTACCTCAATGAAAGAGATATGGATATCGAGTCCGCATGTCATCTTCCAACTCTCAGGTAACCTCCTCGATTGAGAATCCATCCCAGACCACTTTGACAATAGGAATAGTCCTTGACCGCAGCGTCTTCTCGCCATGCTCCAAGATATAGCTAGGATATGGTTGAAATGATAGATCCGGTCGAAGATCGATCGTGTCAACACTCAACGGCTGATGTGGGTCGGGGATGTACTTCCTTAACTGAGACACATGGAATACATCATGGAGATTTGATAAGGCCGGAGACAATGTGAGACGGTAGGCAACTGGCCCAATACGCTCAATGATCTGGAATGGTCCAACATATCGAGGACTGAGCTTCTTCGCTCGCAAGGCTCTCCCAGTACCTATGGTTGGAGAAACCCTCAAGAATACATGATCACCAACTTGAAATTCCAACGGTCTCCTTTGGTTGTCAGCATAGCTCTTTTGCCGACTCTGAGCAACCTTCATTCTTTCTTGAATCAGTCTAATCTTCTCGGTAGTTTCACGAACCATATCGGGTCCCAAAAATTTATCTTCTCCAATTTCCCACCAACACAAAGGAGTTCTACACTTTCTCCCATAAAGTGCTTCAAACGGTGCCATCCCAATACTGGAGTGGTAACTGTTGTTGTAGGAGAACTCTACTAATGGAAGATGATCTTCCCATTTTCTTCCGCTATCGAGCATACAAGCCCGAAGCATGTCCTCAAGAGTCTGAATAGTCCTCTCTGTCTAACCATCAGTCTGAGGATGCTAAGTAGTGCTAACAAGCACTCTGGTTCCCAAAGCTTCATTCAATGCTTTCCAAAATCTGGAGGTGAACTTAGGATCTCGGTCCGATACAATACTAGCAGGGACTCCGTGTAGTCTTACAATGTTTCTCACATATTCTTCTGCTAGCTTGGAGACTTTGTAATTCGAGCGAACGGGAATAAAGTGAGCGGATTTAGTCAATCAGTCCACCACTACCCAAATGGAATCATTACCGGCTTGCGACCTCGGCAAACCCATAACAAAATCCATCGATATATCTTCCCTTTTCAAAACTGGTACATCAAGTGGTTGCAGTTGACCAGCAGGTCGTTGGTGCTCTGCTTTAACCTTTTGACAGGTTAAGCATCGAGATAGAAACTCAGCAACATCAGCTTTCATTCTAGGCCACCAATACATATGCTTTAAATCCCGGTACCTCTTGGTGGATCCAGGATGTACGGAATATTGACTCCGATGAGCTTCTTCTAATACCTGCCTCTTGATGTCATCATCATTGGGTACACAAATCCTACCATTGAAACAGATATTACTATCACTGTCTTCAGTGAAGTTTGGTAATCCTTTCTGAGATTGTAGTTGCACATTCACTTCTTAAGCCACACGAATCTGATCTCTCAATACACTAGTGACCCGAATATGTCGTAACACTAATCGGTTCCTTTTCCTCGTCACCTTGACATTCAAGTCCCTAAAAGACTCTAATAATGCCATTTCATAAATCATTAGCTCTGCGGTGTGGAGAGACTTTCTGCTTAACGCATCTGCCACAACATTAGCCTTTCTAGGATGATACTTCAACTCGAAGTCATAATCCTTCAGAAATTCAATCCATCTTCTCTGTCTGTTATTCAGCTCTTTTTGATTGAACAAATATTTCAAGCTCTTGTGATCACTAAAAACTTCGAAACGAGAACCATAAAGGTAATGTCTCCAAATTTTTAGTGCAAACACAATAGCCGCCAACTCTAAGTCATGAGTTGGGTAATTCTGTAACGCCCAAATAATTTAATTATTTATTTAGTTAAATTATTTAGGTATTTTATTCGTATAGTTAAATTAAAATAATTATACGGTGTTTTATGTGAATTAGGGAGTGTTGCCCAGTATTTAGCTGATTAGTGGACGGGGGCCCGTGATCCACGAGCCCAAGGCTTAGGCGCATGAAGGGGGGAGTGTTAGTTAGGGTTTGGAGCATTGCGCATTTTGGGAGGAAAAGAAAGAAAAATTGCGAAGAGGAGAAGAGAGAAAGAGAGAGGAGACGGCGCACTAGGAGAGAAGAGGAGGGGCGCCATTGTTGCTGTGGTTACTTGGTGTTTTCGTGCAAGGAGGTTTCTAATTCGGCAAATCTAAGGTAAGGGTGGGTTCTATCCTTATAATAGGGTTTATGATGGGGTTATGTAGGGGTAGGACCTATGTTGTTCCTTTGATCTTGTTGGTGTTGATTTATTGATGTTAGTATGTATGCCGATGGTTGTAATTGGTTGATCATGGTGAAATTGGTGACTGGATGTTGTTTGGTGCGATTTGGGTCGTTGTTGGGTTGCTGGAAACGGCGCCCTGCCCCTGGGCGCCGTGGCTGTGTCCTGGTTGTTCCCTGCTGGAGGCGCCCTATGTAACACCCCGGTATTTCTATTGACTAAAAATACCCAAGTGCACATCAATAACACATCAGAGATATTATTTCCTGCTCAGACACTGAATACCACTCTGAATTTTTTGCTGAATTAAAATAAAACAATCTTATTTACAAACAAGACCATACGGTACTCAGACCGTAATCTGTCAGCTACTCTAGTATTCAGCATCATACAAGAAAGCGGAAGAAATACATAACACTAAAGTCATAGTGTTTTAGTATACAGACAACAAAAAGGGAAATAAGCTTAAACATAAAGCTAAGCCGTTAGTGACCAATCCAAGCTCCACCTACTCGTGCCTCTGTGGTCCTTTCTTTCCCTGTTTCTCTGTAAATCAACAACATATAAACAATGAGATACAATCTCAGTGAGTTCTACCGAGACCCCTACTAACACTCTCGGCTCAATTATTAGTTCTTTTATAGCTTAACACGACACCGACTGCAAAACATTGCTACTCCCGGTATGTCGTAAAATAAACAAAGTACGGCACCGACTGCAGAACATTGCTAATCCCGGTGTATCGTACAATAATCTTTAACATAACACCGACTGCAGAACATTGCTAATCCCGGTGAACCCCCTACCAATAGTACATTCTCCCATTGGCATGGAGCCTAGGGAAGGGGATCATGACTGCCCCGCCTAGTATGTTACATGTAACACCCGTTTCTACCCCTTTCATTTATAACAATTATCAGAGTGCACAAAATATTTTTTTTGAAACGGAATGCTACATTTACTTCAAAAACACATCATTTGATTAACTTAAATTAAAAATCATTACGTGGCATCATGGGCGGGCCATCACTCAAAAATACGGTTACAACGTTAAAATAAAATCCAACAAGTCGTACAAGAAAAAATCACTATCTAATAAGACGCCCCCCAGGTGCTACGTATCAGAGCGACTCGAACTCAAAGGAATGAAGGTCAAGGCCTTCAAGTACGGTTACCTGTAAGGTAAAAATCAACAAAAAGGGGTGAGTCTCAAACCCTATAATAAAGTACATAAGGAGTAGTATGTACAGATACAGGACTACATCAAACACAGCAATATTCACTTTAATCACCAGTTCAGTCAATCGAAATTAATCACCAATTCATCACCAACTAAATATTCACCAAACAATCACCAAATAAAAGTAGTCACCAATAATCACCAAGTAAATAATCACCAAAACATTCGTCAACTGTATGTTTAACGTATGAGATGCAACCCAAAACTCCACTGGGCATATGCATGTGGATCCATTCACCAAAATGAGCCTTGAGGGCATTCACCAAAATTTATAATAAGGCCGAAGCCCGAGGCCGAAGCCTATTCACCAAAATCATGCATATGATTATGCGACACCATGACAATGCATCACACACCAGAACCACCAAATAAAAGTATGCCACAGCATATTCACCAACAGTTTGTTTATTCACCAACACCCAAAAGAGAATCACAGACCCCATTCACCAATAATAATATACACCATATATATATATATATATATATATATATATATATATATTTATTTGCATACCACACTGTTACACAGAACACTACTTTCACCGTGACAACACCATTTCAAAATACGAGGATCAGTCCCTTAGTCTCATGAAGAACACCAACATTTTATTTAAAAGGAACAGTAGCGATTTCCAATCCAAACAACAACTAGTACACAGTCACTTGGGACTTTCAGAAAACGACCGGGGAAAAATATTAAGTTTTGGTTTTGGCCTGGACAAACAGATAGACAATTAAATAAGCGTCGTAATGCACTTTGAAACACCTAAAACGGACACCCGAGTCAAAAGTTACGTTAAAAACAAATTTAGGAAAAATTAGGCAACACTGCTGGAAACTGGCGCCTTAGGCGCCCAGCGCCCAGGCAACACACGCACTGGCGCCCAGCGCGCAACACACGCACGCCCGCGCGCACAACAGGCGCCCAGCGCCCAGGCGCGCGCCACACACACACGCACGCAAGCAGGCGCCCAGCGCCCAGGCGTGCAACACACACACGCACAGCAGGCGCCCAGCGCCCAGGCGCGCGCCACACTTGCCCAGCCACACACACAGCGCCCTTGGCGCCCAGCACAGGGCGCCTGGCGCCCAGCACACTGCCAGAACCAGATTTTTACACAAATTCAGCCCAAACATCAATTTTTCTCAATTTTAAAACATCAAAATTATATTTCTTTTCCACCATCTAAAATCCCCACTCACCCCAAAAATCAATTTTATTTGAAATCACCAAAACCATATGGACAACCATCATCACCATCACCATGGCACCCTAGGCGCCTATGCACACACCCACACCAAAGCATCACCAACACACACTGACTTGGCACTTGGCACACAAACACAACATAAGATGCACTTAGCACATGGCACACAAACACAACACAAAATACACTTAGCCAAAACACAATAATTTGGCACGGGGCGCCTAGCACAACGGCGCCTACTTCCGTGGCCAATATTCCAACAATGTCAAAACTTGGCGCAGGGCACCGCACTCAAGGGCGCCTAATTCCGCACCTAGACAACAATTTCCAGCAACACTAAAAATACCACAATGGCGCCTTATGCGCCTATAACACCCAAAACATCAAACTCACCAACAACAACACATGAGTACCAAGTGCTCAATTATCATCAACTATTTCAAACACCACAAAATTACTCCAAACTCAATGAATTCAGCCCAACATCATCATTTATACATTTATTCGAGCACTTAGTACGCAATTCGAAATTCATCATACAGAGCAACAATTCGCATATCATCACAATGAGCAACAATTGAACAACAACATACTCATATATCATAAACAACATAAAAAGTCAATTTAAACAGGACATAGGACCTAACCCCTACATACATCCCATTATGTTCCCTATTATAAGGCAAGACCCACCCTTACCTTAGTTTCACCGAAGACAGGGACCCCTCCACGTGCACACCGAGTAACCACAGCAACTGAGCTCCTCTCCTCCTCCTTGGGGTTTGCGCCTCTCTCTTCTCCTCTCCTCTCCCTTGCGCTATTTTTCTTCTCTTTCTTTCTCTCCTTTGCGTTTTCTTTTCTTTTTCTCTCTTTCACGTTTTCTTCTCTCTTTCTCTCTTTCACGCCCCTTCTCTCTTTTTCTCAAGTGAGGCGCCTCTCCCCAACCCCTAGTCACATACGCCTAAGCCAACCCTGGGCCTGGATCACGGGCCTCCATCCACTTGAGCCCATTTGAATAATTAAATATCACCACCCTCTAAATAATTAAAACCACCCAATATTATTATTATTATTATTATTTCTATCACCAACTCCTATTTAATTAATTAACTAAATACTAAATAACTATTTAATTAATTTCGGGGTGTTACAACTCTCCCCCACTTAGATTATTTTCGTCCTCGAAAATTCGCATCAACATCTCCCTAACTCACCGGCTGGCTACGACAATTGACATCCTCACGGTTATGCTCTAACTAGTCCGTACCCACGATTACAATTAATCCTCCCAACGACAAACAACAAAACTCGCAACAAGGTCTCTGTCGAAGATCGACAAGGAACACAAAGAACACACCAGACAACATAAGACCAATCAGAGAAGACAACACTAGACTTAAGCATTCACAACATTCAGCAGTATTAAAACAATGAGCGGCATCGGTATCGACAATAGATTTAGCGGAAAACTCTAACGAAACACATACCTCCGAAATGATCATCATTCTTCAGTAGACTCAGTGCCCACCAAGGCAAACACCCTCCCACTAGACTTCTCTTTCTTCGGCTTGGAACACTTAGTACTAATATGTCCCATCTCCCCACAGTTGTAGCAAACAACGTCTCTCTTCTCGCACTTAGCAGCTACGTGGCCTTCCTTGCCACACTTGAAACACTTGAAGGTCATGCAATCGGGACTCTTATGTCCCGGCTTTCCACACTTGTGACACACAATGCCCGCAGTAGTGTCTCCCCCACTTGGCTTCCTGCCCGAACTCTCCTCTCCCTTGCCCTTACCACCTGAAACCTCATAGGGCTTCCCCCTAAACTGAGAATTTCTCTTCTCCTTCACAGCCTTGTAAGCAGCAGAACTGTCTTCCTCATAGATCCTACACTTATCAACCAATCTAGCGAAGACCCGAACCTCTTGATATCCAATTGCTTTCTTTATATCAGGACGTAGACCACTCTCGAACTTGACACATTTTGAAAATTCAGAATTGGCATCGTTAGCATAATAAGGACAAAATTGAGCCAGCTCCTCAAACTTGGCGGCATAATCAGCCACAGTCTTGTCTCCCTGCTTCAGCTCTAAAAACTCCACTTCTTTCTTGGCTCGCACATCCTCAGGGTAGTACTTCCTCTTGAACTCTCTTGTGAAAACCTCCCAAGTCACTTCCTCACCAGTATCTCTCAACCTTCGCAACATTCCCATCCACCAGTCTTCAGCTTCCTCCGTTAACATATGAGTCCCAAACTTCACTTTCTGAGCTGGAGTACACTCCATGACACGAAAGACCCGCTCTATCTCTTTCAACCATGACAACGCTCCATCAGGGTTGTACCGACCTTTAAAGGTGGGTGGGTTCTCTCTCTGGAATGTAGCCAAATTGCGCGTCCCGTCATTAACAACACCGGGTATATTACCCATCACCCCGGCTATAGCCTGCAAGGCAGCAGCAAGTGCAGCATCGTCCCGTCTGGCCATTCTAGCACTGCAACAGAAAACAGAATTCAGAAACGAGTAACAAACTCAATGTTACTCAACACGACGACTCGACTACCGGCCGGACAGACCGAACTGCTCTGATACCACTTTGTAACACCCGTTTCTACCCCTTTCATTTATAACAATTATCAGAGTGCACAAAATATTTTTTTTGAAACGGAATGCTACATTTACTTCAAAAACACATCATTTGATTAACTTAAATTAAAAATCATTACGTGGCATCATGGGCGGGCCATCACTCAAAAATACGGTTACAACGTTAAAATAAAATCCAACAAGTCGTACAAGACAAAATCACTATCTAATAAGACGCCCCCCATGTGCTACGTATCAGAGCGACTCGAACTCAAAGGAATGAAGGTCAAGGCCTTCAAGTACGGTTACCTGTAAGGTAAAAATCAACAAAAAGGGGTGAGTCTCAAACCCTATAATAAAGTACATAAGGAGTAGTATGTACAGATACAGGACTACATCAAACACAGCAATATTCACTTTAATCACCAGTTCAGTCAATCGAAATTAATCACCAATTCATCACCAACTAAATATTCACCAAACAATCACCAAATAAAAGTAGTCACCAATAATCACCAAGTAAATAATCACCAAAACATTCGTCAACTGTATGTTTAATGTATGAGATGCAACCCAAAACTCCACTGGGCATATGCATGTGGATCCATTCACCAAAATGAGCCTTGAGGGCATTCACCAAAATTTATAATAAGGCCGAAGCCCGAGGCCGAAGCCTATTCACCAAAATCATGCATATGATTATGCGACACCATGACAATGCATCACACACCAGAACCACCAAATAAAAGTATGCCACAGCATATTCACCAACAGTTTGTTTATTCACCAACACCCAAAAGAGAATCACAGACCCCATTCACCAATAATAATATACACCATATATATATATATTTATTTGCATACCACACTGTTACACAGAACACTACTTTCACCGTGACAACACCATTTCAAAATACAAGGATCAGTCCCTTAGTCTCATGAAGAACACCAACATTTTATTTAAAAGGAACAGTAGCGATTTCCAATCCAAACAACAACTAGTACACAGTCACTTGGGACTTTCAGAAAACGACCGGGGAAAAATATTAAGTTTTGGTTTTGGCCTGGACAAACAGATAGAAAATTAAATAAGCGTCGTAACGCACTTTGAAACACCTAAAACGGACACCCGAGTCAAAAGTTACGTTAAAAACAAATTTAGGAAAAATTAGGCAACACTGCTGGAAACTGGCGCCTTAGGCGCCCAGCGCCCAGGCAACACACGCACTGGCGCCCAGCGCGCAACACACGCACGCCCGCGCGCACAACAGGCGCCCAGCGCCCAGGCGCGCGCCACACACACTCGCACGCAAGCAGGCGCCCAGCGCCCAGGCGTGCAACACACACACGCACAGCAGGCGCCCAGCGCCCAGGCGCGCGCCACACTTGCCCAGCCACACACACAGCGCCCTTGGCGCCTGGCGCCCAACACACTGCCAGAACCAAATTTTTACACAAATTCAGCCCAAACATCAATTTTTCTCAATTTTAAAACATCAAAATTATATTTCTTTTCCACCATCTAAAATCCCCACTCACCCCAAAAATCAATTTTATTTGAAATCACCAAAACCATATGGACAACCATCATCACCATGGCACCCTAGGCGCCTATGCACACACCCACACCAAAGCATCACCAACACACACTGACTTGGCACTTGGCACACAAACACAACATAAGATGCACTTAGCACATGGCACACAAACACAACACAAAATACACTTAGCCAAAACACAATAATTTGGCACGGGGCGCCTAGCACAAGGGCGCCTACTTCCGTGGCCAATATTCCAACAACGTCAAAACTTGGCGCAGGGCACCCCACTCAAGGGCGCCTAATTCCGCACCTAGACAACAATTTCCAGCAACACTAAAAATACCACAATGGCGCCTTATGCGCCTATAACACCCAAAACATCAAACTCACCAACAACAACACATGAGTACCAAGTGCTCAATTATCATCAACTATTTCAAACACCACAAAATTACTCCAAACTCAATGAATTCAGCCCAACATCATCATTTATACATTTATTCGAGCACTTAGTACGCAATTCGAAATTCATCATACAGAGCAACAATTCGCATATCATCACAATGAGCAACAATTGAACAACAACATACTCATATATCATAAACAACATAAAAAGTCAATTTAAACAGGACATAGGACCTAACCCCTACATACATCCCATTATGTTCCCTATTATAAGGCAAGACCCACCCTTACCTTAGTTTCACCGAAGACAGGGACCCCTCCACGTGCACACCGAGTAACCACAGCAACTGAGCTCCTCTCCTCCTCCTTGGGGTTTGCGCCTCTCTCTTCTCCTCTCCTCTCCCTTGCGCTATTTTTCTTCTCTTTCTTTCTCTCCTTTGCGTTTTCTTTTCTTTTTCTCTCTTTCATGTTTTCTTCTCTCTTTCTCTCTTTCACGCCCCTTCTCTCTTTTTCTCAAGTGAGGCGCCTCTCCCCAACCCCTAGTCACATACGCCTAAGCCAACCCTGGGCCTGGATCACGGGCCTCCATCCACTTGAGCCCATTTGAATAATTAAATATCACCACCCTCTAAATAATTAAAACCACCCAATATTATTATTATTATTATTATTATTATTATTATTATTATTTCTATCACCAACTCCTATTTAATTAATTAACTAAATACTAAATAACTATTTAATTAATTTCGGGGTGTTACATTACACATGGGTCGTCACCCAACTCGATATATATATACAAACATATATCTACAATCATATGGACTCAAGGTCCATTTACATTCATACCAATACTCGAACATTCAGTTTTGATTAAGAAAAGGTTAAGTCCTCTCTCGGGTACTAATTTACCGCTTTTCGAACACAATTTACAACTTCAAAAGTATTTTATAAAACACTTTTGAAACATACTCAAAATCATGGCATTATAAGCCTAATATCATTATAAAAGGGTTAGGAAAGAATTAAAAGAGGATTGGAATCGATCGGGATCCTTTCGGGCAAGTTTGGAAAATTTGGACAGAACACAACGCACGGTTCGTGCGCCCATACACACGGGTCGTGCGCCCAGTAATGCATTTTTGAAAACAGAAACAGAATGACACGCACGGCTCGTGCGCCTGGGACGCACGGGTCGTGCGCTTTTGACAGCATTGTATTTTATCCCGTTTTCGCATTTTTCGTCGTTCCGACCAATTCCGATACCTGTTCCAGTCCAGTCCCAACATAAAAACAGTCCAAAAACATATTCAAACAACAATGATCATCAATCAAACTATCCAAAAACCGATTGGACCTAAAACGTGATTTTCGTACAAAATACGTTTTCGACTCAAATCAAAACCGAAACACATTTCACAATTTAAGTTTATTAATTTAAAAACCTAAACGTGAGTAAAACTCACCCTTGAAGCGTGAGCCACGAGCGAGCCGAAATCACCGAGTAACCACACGAACGCTCCCCGAATCAATTCCACACTCCGGCGTCATCCGTATCCGCTCCCAAAGCTTCCCACTCGACCTCGAGAAATCTTTTGACCGTAAGACCGAATTCCCCGAAATCCTTCATGAACACTATTCATCATCTTCCTCCCCTAACCTCCATGACACTATTCACACATAAACCCCAATTATTTTGATTTCTCAATCCCTAACCTTTGCTCCTTCAAATTCACCCTAACCTTAATACCCAAGCTTCCATTTCAAGTTTCCATGCTTCATGACCCAAAAGAAAATGAACACCACAAAATCCCTCAATTTTGTCTCAAAACTCGAAAATGGCAAAGGGATGGAGAGTGAGTTGATGATGATGATGTTGATACCAAATCGAAGAGGAAGGAACGCCGAACATTTTTCGTGTTGGAAGGAAGTCGTTTCGGTGAGCCAATCTCTCTCTAGATCCTCTTCTTCTCCCAAACCCATTTCTTCTTCTTTCTCCCTTTTTCTCTCTTTTCTCTTCTCTGTATCTCGTACCCTTCCTTTTCTTCTTTTTTCCCTTTTTATTCATTCTTTCACTCACACACACTCACACACATATATATTTATTTAATATATAGGTGGTAACGTGGTCCAATTACCATATTGATCTAAATCTCTTATTTCGATTCCAAAACTTCCTTGATCCGTATTATCCGGTTAATGATCCGATGACAACCAATAAATAATTTTAGCACTCAATAAATTTACCAGTCA
This sequence comes from Astragalus membranaceus, assembly GCA_039519185.1. Classification (NCBI taxonomy): domain Eukaryota; kingdom Viridiplantae; phylum Streptophyta; class Magnoliopsida; order Fabales; family Fabaceae; genus Astragalus; species Astragalus membranaceus. Next base: position 101,913,646 of record CM076848.1, on the reverse strand, counting down.
AGTACTAAATAAATTTAATTGGGTTAACATCCAAATAATTCGGCTAATTATTTTGAGGATGTTACATTCTCCCCAACTTGAAAGAATTTTGTCCTCAAAATTTCGTTAAGTCTTTCATCCGACTAACCGAGAATCGACATTCTCAGAAAGGTCTTAAGTTGCTGGAACACAGTCTTGAATTAACGAAATAAGTGTAGAAAATCTTCCCAAAGTTGGCACATCAATCTCCAAGTATGATCCACTACTACCTTGATACGAACTCTCTGGTTACGAATCTACACGAGAAACTCACCATTCGCCTACATAGGCTCGGCACCGCGTTCGAAAACACTTCCGAAGCTTCATTCCTCACTTGCTCCCCGACTTTGATTATTCTAAATCAAAGGGTCTAATATAAGACATTTGATAGAAATACAGGTTGAAAATGAGATCCACAAATTGGTACTCCACGGTAGAGATAAGTACAAACATGATTTTTCAAAACTATCACGCCGCACACCAAGCTTCACTTCGGAAATTTCAGTCACTTGCAAGCAGATCCATCAATTAATCCTTTGATGGTTATTTGCAACGTGAAAACAGTCAGCAGTCACCTCACTTTCGTATTCGTATTCAAGTTTGACTTGTCAAACGGCATCCCATAATACAATCTCATTGTTAACCTTCACAAAGAAGAGATTAACAAACTAATACCTTGCCACTAATACATCTGCTTTACATGTCTGTACATCTTGGTGGATCCAGGGTGTACAGAATATACACTTCGGTGTGCTTCCTCTAACACTTGCCTTCTATTGTTCTCATCATCGGGCGCACAGATTCTACCGTTGAAACAACTGACTCCATCACTATCCATGGTAAAATCTGGAAATACCTTTTGTGATTGTAGCTTCACATCAACTTCCTGTGCTAAGCGAATAGAATCCTTTAATGAGCTAGAGATCCTCATATGGCTCAACACTAACCGGTTCTTCTTGATCTTGAATTCAGATTTAAGTCTCTAACAGACTCTGATAATTCCACCTCCTGCATCATAAACTCGGCCATGTGGATGGATTTCCTACTCAGTGAATCAGTTACAACACTGGCCTCTCTTGAATGCTACATCAACACGAATTTATAATCCTCCAGAAACTCAACACACTTCTCTGCCTGCTATTCAGTTCTTTCTGATCAAACAGATACCTTAGACTCTTGTGACCACTAAAGACTCCGAAACGAGACCCAAACAGGTAATGTCTTCAAACCTTCAGTGCATACACAATAGGTATTAACTCCAATTCATGAGTTGGATAATTCTCTTTATGAGCCTTCAATTTCCTGAATGCATAAGCTACCTCTTGTTGATTCTGCACAAGAACACCTCCTAAACCCTTCCCATAAACATCACTGTAAATTTGTAATCCCAAAGACGGATCTGGAAGAATCAGGATTGGAGCAGAAATCAACCAACCCTTCAATTCTTGAAAACATTCATCACAATCAGCATCCCGCGTAAACGGTTGACCCTTACGAGTTAACTGAGTAGGTGGAACAACCAATAGTGAGAATCCTTCGATAAACTTCCTGTAGTAACCGGCTAGACTTAGAAAACTTCTGATTTCAGTGACTGACGTTGGTCGTTCCCAATTCAATACAGCTTCCACCTTACTGAGATCTACAGAAACTCCCGACTTGGGAAATCACATGTCCCAAAAACTTTACCTCAGGCATCCCGAAATCACACTTCGAAGGTTTCAAGTACAACTTATTTTCTCGGAGTACTTTCAGAACAATGCGGAGATGTTGAACATGCTCCTCAATGGTCTTAGAGTACACCAAGATATCATCAATGAGAACGACTACAAATTGATCCAGATACGTATGCAAAACTCGGTTCATGTAATCCCTGAATACCGCCGGAGCATTAGTCAAACCGCCGGAGCATTGGCTCTTCATTATGTTAGTTCATATCATTTTGATGCTTAATGTCTTCCAAATAATCAAATTAAACATCATGGCTTTCGAATCTCAAAAACAAATAAACATCATGGCTTTCTTTTGTTTTTTTTAATGAAAATGTTAATCACTGATTTTTTTTAATGAACATGTCATTTAAGTATGCCAATTGATGTTTTCTCTCGTTGGGAGCTGTCTTGACTTGTCTTAGGACTACTATTTATTGATGTTTTTACAAGTGAATATAGTATATGTGGTTTAAGGCTTAGTAATATGTTTGTCTTAACTCTGCATATGCAATCCACATTCAGTAGTAGTGTAACAAATACACATAGTTTAAGTGACTAATGGATATTTTTCATTATCAACAATGTTCTGCACTGAGTAAGAGTATATCTTCCTTTCTAATATCATGAAAACCCTTTCCCAGGAAACCAGTGCAGTTGCTCTCAAAAACAAGCAACAAGAAGTGCGGCCGCCAGCGACGTGAAGCTCTTGTCCCTGCAATGACGCTTTGTGCAGCAACCGTTCCTCTCTCTCTGGCATACAGTCTTTGCGGTCAGTGTTTCAACTCATCTTCAATCACAAAATATTCTATTAGAGTGTTTTCTTGTTTGCCTACTTGCCTATTTGCTGAACTTCAAGTTTTGAGAAAAACATAACATGTTGCGTGAGTTTTGGGAAAACAGTAACTCATCGTTCATAACATGTTGCGTGTCTTCTTCCCCATTTACGCTGTCTTCCATTCACGTTCTTCTTCCCCATTTACGTTGTGTCTTCCATTCACGCTGTGGCTGCCTTTCTCCTTCGCAAACTGTTTGTCTCCCATTAACGCTGCTGCTTCATCTTCCATTAACGCTTTCTTCTTTCATTTCTGTCTGTTTTAGTTTCTGTTAAGAATAAATAACACTCATTAGATGGTAAGAATTTTCTGTTATTGGTTCCAATTTTCTGTTCGAAGCTTTTTATATTATTTCTAGTAGAGTAATTGATAAGATGTAATATTATGCTTGGGAAGGCTTGAGTATAGGCCATTCAGTTCCAATTTTTGTCCACAAGTACGTACTTTGACTTTAAGGTTTCATAGAGGGCTAATGTTTGTCTATAAATCATACCAGAATGATACTCCAGGTGGTCATTAATTCATCTACGAAAAGTATTTTTTTATTTTATATGAGGCCAACTTTGTGTTCATTTTTTATTCAATTATAAACTTACGTATTCTTTAGACAATGGCTTCCAAAATATTTAAAACTTGCAAGCAAGAAAATTTGATATAAGTGGTATCAATTGAGCATAAGTCATTACCGGTGTTAACTCATTTTCTATTAATTAATTAAAATTAACAGGACATGTGTCATATTTTTATTTGCAAACAGTAATAACAACACATATGTAACTGTTGATCGTAATTCTAACCGTCAGTGTTTTTAAGTGATTTAAATCTAATCAATGATTGCTCATTGCTCATTAAAAAGAAGATGCGGTTCAGATTGATTCACTGCCCCTCCTTGCTATCAACGCCACAATTCTCTCTCAGCCTTTTTTTTTTTTATTCTCTCTCAGCCTTATAATAATGTAGATACTTTCGTTTCTTCTTTCAACCGCATGTTCTAATTGCGTTCCTTCCTTCCCCCATCCATTAATGAATTTAACGAAGAACTACTGCTATTTCCCTCTCTTTTGTTTGTACCATCTTACATAATCCATTGATCAACACTTTCTTGATAAAGTGGTAGCACACAGATTTCAGTTGGATCGAGATCTTGACGATTAATGGATTATGTAATGGTATGAATGACTCATGTGGTTATTTATTCAATAACCGACTTTGACTGCCATGTGTATGATAAAACGACTATGTGGCTATTTTGTAGACTTCCACCTTCAGACAACGTTGCTGGAATTCATACATATTAAAAAATAAATGAGTTTTGTTTGTGTTGTGAGTTGGAAGGAATTGGCTTGAGTTGTGATTGTGTTGTGATAGTTCTTTTCATTATGATATTCTTCAACCTTCTTATTTGTTACTATTCTAGTAAGCTCGATGGATAAAGAGTGGATGAAATCAGCAAGAGATAGCCCAGACTACATTCTTGGTGTTGAGTTTTTTTTTTAAATTATGCATACACCATAGGAAAACCCCAAGGAAAAGAGATTCTATGCCCTTGTATTGATTGTCACAATGCTTTTTGGAAGACAAGGGCAGTTGTATTTAATCATTTGGTATATTTCGGATTTGAAAGAGGATATGATGTCTGGATTCGTCATGGTGAAAAGCGTAAAGACACCAATCGTCTCGACAGTGGCACAAATGAAGAAATTGATGATGTTGATGGACTACTATATGAAAGATTCAGAGATGTCGCACATGATGAAGAATGTCGAGTTAATGAAGGCCTCAGTGAAGGTGCTAGAAAGTTCTATGGTCTTTTAGAAGAAGCAAAACAAGAGTTGTACCCGGGTTGCAAAAACTTCTCTAAATTATCGTTCACCATTCGACTATATTTGTTGAAGTGTCTTTATGGTTGGAGCAAAGCATCATTCAATGCTCTCTTAGAGCTTTTGAGAGAAGCTATGCCTCAATTGAACATTCCGGAAACATTCAACAAAACCAGAGGCATGATAAGGGACCTAGGTCTTGATTATAAAAAGATCGATGCTTGTCCTAATGATTGCATGTTATATTGAAAAGATCATGAGAATGACACTTCCTGCTCTGTTTGCGGATTTCCACGGTGGGTTGTCAATGCCGAAGGAGATTATCAAGTTGAGGAAAACAAAAAAGCTCATAAAGTTCCTAACAAAGTTTTGAGACACTTTCCCTTGATTCCTCGACTTCAAAGGTTATTCATGTGCTCAAAGACAGCTGACTCATTAAGGTGGCATGACGAAGAGCGTTCTAAAGATGGGAAGTTGAGGCATCCAGCTGATGGAGAGGCATGGAAAGACTTTGATAAGCGCCATTCTGATTTTGCTGCTGATTCTCGTAACATAAGACTTGGGTTGGCTAGTGACGGATTTAATCCTTTTAAATCCATGTATCTGTCTCATAGTACTTGGCCCGTCGTATTGATACCATATAATTTCCCACCTTGGTGGTGCATGAAGGCTGAGTATTCTATGTTGTCTTTACTAATTCCCTTCCATTAGACTTTTTTCTGTATAAGCTTAGAATCCATTGATGCCTATAAATGTAGTTTGTTATCTTTTTGGCATTTGCAATGGTGTTGAAAAAAATTGGAAGTTTCCCTATATCTTCAAGGATCAAATCAAGGCAATGTGCAGCACAAGGTGACCAAAAGAATTTTGGCCTTTTTGCCTCTAACAATGCTCCAGCAGATACAAGATTAGAAGCTCCATCAGTTACAACCTGCACTACATTATCCTCTCCAATTTCTTGTACCACAGAATCCAATAATTCAAACATTTGTTGACCATCCTTAATAACATCACTAGTATCAATTGATTTTAGAAAAAAAGACCCACTAGGACTATTTACCAAAAAATTAGTCAAGGACCTACCCTTTCCATCTGTCCAACTGTAACACCCCCTTCTAATCAACTAGAATTTAATTAATTTAAAATCAGAGCTTTCAAAAAATTTTCAATACAACCACAAGAAGGTGCCACATTTATGTCAACAACATATATAATAACGCCAAATTAATTCATAAAGTCATAAAGCACGAGATACATAGCACCACAGTCAACATAATTATCCTGTTTAGTCTACGTCAACACAAATATAAAAACCATCGCAGCGGAAATATATCGGGTCTTAAAATATCGAAATACATCACCAAAATAAAAGTTTTGGAACATCAAATGAAACGACATTAACTAAGACGCCCCCCGGTGCTACGTATCAGAGCAGACTCAACCAACTAGAAGAAGGTACTAGATCACCTTCACTCGTTATCACCTGCACGTTGCCGACATGAGAAGCAACATAAAAGCAGTAGGGTGAGTCTCTTTACATAAATAATAACAAATAAGATAAGCGTCATAGTAGAGAAAACAACTAACAACACCAAATCCCAGCAATATTAACATACACCATCATTTTATATCATCAAGAACAACACCGAAGGTATGAATAGTGCATGAAGTGCAACCCAGCTCCTAGTACATATGCATGTGGATCCATCATCACCTTAATAATAGCCTTGAGGACACTCACCAAAATAAGGCCGAAGCCTTCTCCTCACCAATCATTTATCATAAGGCCGAAGCCTTCTGCTCGCCAATGAATGCACATGATTATGTGACGCCATGAACAATGCACCATACACACCAAAATAATGCAATGGCATACTCACCAATAATTTAATTAGCTCACCAATGATTTTATTAACTCACCAATAATTTACCTCACCATTATATATATGTCACCATTAACACACCAATTACACCGTTCACCAAGTAAATAGGGATTAAATTGTCACGCAAGGGCTGCCAAACAACTTAACTTAGTCATAATCGATCTCATAAATACCACATCGGGCCAACACATAAGCAAAGACATGAACATAACATAAAATTACTTCGATCATACTTGATTTCATGATACTAATGTGTTTCCATCCTTGGGAAACCTTGAAGAGTGGATTAGAAGGGACTTAGGACCAATCGGAATGACTTAGGACATAGTTTTAAAATTGGGTATCAGCAAGGGACGCACGATCCGTGCGCCTTGGCGCACGATCCGTGCTCAGTTTTCAGAAAATCCGCCTTGAGTACCAGAACCCCACGCACGATCTGTGCCCAGGGGCGCACGATCCGTGCGTGGCTACCAGTATTTCGGAAAAGTCAGTTTTCGTGTTTTTCTTGTCCATTCCGATCGTTCCCTTACCCATTCCGATTCACATCCGAACTTAATCATACATTCAAACAGTCATGGCAACCACATAACTCACACATTCAATCAACAAACAATCATAAAAATTTCATCCTCAGTTTTATTGAATCAACACAACAAACACTTTATGTACACACTTAGTCTCATATTTATCTCAACACCAATGAACATAGATTCAACACCAAATAACATAGGAACACCAATTTGAATTTCAACATGATAGAAAACGCAAGACAACACAACAATTCACTCAAGTAATCATCCTAAAACCTAACTCATAGAGGATACTAATCATATAGGTTATTATGAATGAAGAGAGCCCCCTAACCTTTGGTAATTGAAGAATTCAACAAGACTTCTAGCAAGCCACCAAAGAAATTGCCAATCCAAGCTCTCCTCTCCTTGAAGCTCCACGCGAACTCCCTTCCTTTCTCCCTTGAGCCGTCGCGCCTCTCTTCTCACTCTCTCTCAAGTCGCGACTCCTTTCTTTTCTTTTTGCAAAGATGAGCCAAAACCCTAAATTTTGGGCTTAAGTATGCGCCTAGCTTAGTGGGCTTTGGATCACGGGCTTCTGCCAGCTTAAGCCCGATTACTTCGCAACACCACCTCCTGCTTCAACACCACACCTCAATTTATTCTATTTTTTTTTTCTAAATTTCAATTATATCGATTAAATAAAACAAATCCCCTAAATACTTAATTAAATTAATAAAAATAATTAATCAAATATTTGGGGTGTTACACCAACCATCACACATCAAAGTGCAGCCCCATTTTTCCCATTCAGCCCTATATTTTTCAAGATTTCCTTTCACCTCATCAACTGCTTTTTGTAAAAAGGATACTCTATCTGTGTCGCTCCCTACTTCACGCAACCACTGTGTCGCTCCCTGTCACCACTCCGCTATTTGGGATTTAAAACACTGGTTCCAATATCAGTGCCAGTTGTTGCATCTAATTTGGTGTTCATTTGATATACTTGTAGCTTTATGAATGTGATAGTGTGGATCTAGTGGTTTAGTTTCTAGTTCATTTGAGTCAATGATTTTCTGGTTCCAATATCAGTGCCAGTTGTTGCATCTAATTTGGTGTTCATTTGATATACTTGTAGCTTTATGAATGTGATAGTGTGGATCTAGTGGTTTAGTTTCTAGTTCATTTGAGTCAATGATTTTCTCCGAACATAATTATGTCTGTTGGTCTCTTCTGATGGTTGAGAAATTTCCTGGTAGTTTCATTCGCAACTTAGAACTCGTATTTCCTTTTTCCTTTTATTTTAGTTTCCTTTTTATTGCATTAATCGAATTTTGTTACTTTTGTAGGAAAATAATGAAGATCTAGTAGGTCTTGATGGCTTAGATGATGAAGACTTTGTGGGTTGAAGACACATTCAGACTTGACAAGTTTTATTTTGGAGAACATGTTTTTTGCAATGTTTTTTGTACTTATTGAAGTAACAAATTATATATGCTAATGAATTATGTCCTTGAAGTAACAATATATAATGATGATGTCTGTTAATTTTGACGTTAATTTCCCTTGAATTAAGAAATTTGTGATGTCGGTCCCTTGAATTAAGAAATTTCTGATGTCGGCTTGGATGTTCAGAATACAATAGTTTGCGTTTGTCAGTATAGCAAATGGATGATGAAATAGGGAATGGTGAAATATGTACAGCAACGGTTTCAATGTTGTATGGCAACGGTTTCAACGATATGTATGGCAACGGTTTCAACGTGTTGCCATACCTATGGCAACGGTTCTAAATTGTTGCCACATATGGAGACGGTTTAGGACCGTTGCCATTTTGGCAACGGTTTCAACGTGTTGCCATACCTAGCAACGGTTTTCGACCGTTGCCATACCTGGCAACGGTTTTCGACCGTTGCCATACCTCGCAAAGGTTTGAAACCGTTGCCATAGGGTGGAAATCAAAACCGTTGCCTTACAACTGGCAGTGGCAACGGTTTTCAGCTTGCGTTGCCTTTGGGGACAAATAACCGTTGCCTATAGCTAAGGCAACGGCCGAAAGAACAACTGTTTGAAAACCGTTGCCGTATCTTTTGGCAACGGTTTTATGGCTTTTTGGAACGTTTTTCGACCGTTGCCATAGGGTCTAAATGTTGTAGTGGTCTATGACCACTAGGTGATATTGGTGATGTTATGTTAATTAGATGTCTGCTGTGTGTTGATTGTCTGGTGCATTGTCCATGGTGTCGCAATATTGCATATGCATTATTTTGGTGATGTTGGCTTCGGCCGTTGGAGCTATAGGTGATGATGGTGATGCTCATATAGGTGATGTGCCCATATTGGCTACTTTATTGGTGATGATTGGTACCACATGCATATGCCCGTTGGTGTGGGTTGCATCTCATATGCTTATTCATGATGTTAATGATGATTGTTGGTGATTTATTAATTGTTGTTGTTGAGAAGCGGTTGACATATTGTTGCACTCTAGCATACTGCCTATCATATATGCTATTATAATGTTAGATATCTCACCCTTCTGTTTGAATGTTACCCCTATGTTGGTAACGTGTAGGTGATTGCGAGTGAAGGCAAGTCTACCTTCGCTAGTAGAGTCAGGTGTCGTCGCTCTGATACGTAGCACTCGGGGGGAACGAACGCTAGACTTTATTAGTGTTTGTTATTTTAATTTTTGAAGTTTTATGGTGATGTATAACTAATTAATTGAACCTTGATTTTATTCCGCTGCTGGTTGATATTACGATGTGCTAGGTGTTGCACTGTTTTAATGGTAAAACTTAATTATTTGGCGTGTGATGTTTGACGGTGTAAGTGTAGCATCCCTTGTGGGTGTATTGAAAATGTTTTGAAAACTCTGATTTTTGTCGAAAATTTTCCGGGTAGAAAAGGGGTGTTACAAATTCCGCTCGTGAGTCTTCAATTGCCTCGATGCATAGGCTACCACATGTTGATTCTGCATAAGGACACATCCTAAACCTTTCCCAGAGGCGTCACTGTAGATTTGAAACCCCAGAGACGGATCCGGAAGAATCAGGATCGGAGCAGGAGTCAACCGTTCCTTCAATTCGAGGAAACATTCCTCACAATCGGTATCCCATGTAAACGGTTGACCCTTGCGAGTTAACCGGGTGAGTGGCAGAACCAACTGTGAGAATCCTTCGATAAATCTCCTGTAATAACCTGCTAATCCCAAAAAGCTTCTTACTTCTGTTACTGACGTTGGTCGTTCCCAATTCAACACAGCTTCCACTTTACTAAGATCCACTGCTACTCTCTCTTGGGAAATCACATGACCCAAGAACTTTATTTGACATCCAGAAATCACACTTCGACGGTTTTTCATATAACTTCTTTTCTCGGAGTACAATCAAAACAAAACTGAGATGTTGAGCATGCTCCTCTATCGTCTTTGAATACACCAAGATATCGTCTATGAAGACAACCACAAACTGATCCAAGTAGGAATGAAAAACTCGGTTCATGTAATCCATAAAAACAGCTGGGGCATTAGTTAGTCCGAAAGGCATCACCACAAACTCGTAGTGTCCATACCTCATACAGAAAGCGGTTTTCGGAATATCTAAGGCCTTCACTCTGATTTGATGGTATCCCGATCTTAGATCAATTTTGGAGAATATTTTAGCGCCTCGAAGTTGATCAAGCAGATCATCTATCCATGGTAACGGATACTTATTCTTGATGGTAATCTTGTTCAATTGACGGTAGTCGATACATAATCTCATACTCCCGTCCTTCTTCTTGACTAACAGCACCGGAGCACCCCATGGAGAAGCACTCAGTCGAATAAACTTCTTGGAAATTTAATCCTCAAGTTGGGACTTCAATTCCTTCAGCTAGAGAGGAGACATCCTATAAGGTGCTATGGATATTGGCCCTGTACCAGGCGCCAAATCTATAGAGAATTCTACCTCTCGTTCCGGAGGCAAAGAGGAAACTTCCTCGGGAAAAACATCTAAGAATTCATTAACAACTTGAACAGACGATAAATCCAAACCAGCTTCAGTTGAGGCAGATAAAATAACAACAAAAGCTTCCGCACCTTGGAATAGAGACTGGCTGGCCGAAGTGAAAGAAATAACACCATCAGTTGCAGGCGGTGTATGTTCCACTACTTCTGAGGGAAACTCAATTGCACGATTGAAGTAGTCAGTAGTAACATGGTTGGTGATAGCCCCGCAAGTGCACGGGTCGTATCGCGTAATAAAAGAGTATCGGTCCACAGGGAGAGCCTAAGTGAATACCAATTTAATTTTTCAAAGTTGATTAACTGAAAAGAAAGTGTTTTTGGAAAGAAGGAATATTTTAGCAAAGTCTACTCACTTATGATCATTGTAGACAAAAGAGGAGAAAAGAAAATAAAAGAAGAAGACATAAAGTTAAATAGCGAGAAAATAAAAGAAAGCGGTAAAGTGCAAAATTATAAATAGCGGAATTGTAAATGACAAGAAAGTAAATTTCTTGAAAAGTAAATTGCCAGTAATTTACTTGACTTGCCAGTAATTTACTTGACTTGCCAGTAGTTTACTTGACTTGGAAATTTAAATAGCAAGAATAGCAAATGACTTGGAAAATAAAGGTGCAAGAATTTAAAGGAGCAAGAAAGTAAATGACTTGGAAAGTAAAAGGGCAAGAAAATAAATAGCAAGAATTTAAAGGGCAAGAAAGTAAATGACTTGGAAATTAAAGGTGCAAGAAATTAAAGGAGCAAGAAAGTAAATGACTTAGAAAGAAAAAGGGCAAGAAAATAAATAGCAAGAATTTAAAGGGCAAGAAAGTAAATAAACAAGAATCATAAAAAGCATGAAGAGTAAATTGAAGTCATGAATCATTAGAGAGCCTTTGTCATTGATTTTCTAACAAAATTCAAGCTTAGTTACAAGTGAGGATCAAGCCTCTATTTATAGGAAAATATGAGGGGCAAAATGGTCCAAAAGAGGAAAAAGTGGCAAATCAAGTTGGCCAAGGTAGTCATCAAAAAGCCATCCTCAAGTGGGCAAAAATATCCAACTTTGACTGCACAGTCGAAATCTGGATAGCAGATGCAGTCGACGTCGAAATCTGGAAGACAGATGCAGTCGAAGTCGAAATCTGGAAGACAGATGCAGTCGAAGTCGAAATCTGGAAGACAGATGCAGTCGAAGTCGAAATCTGGAAGACAGATGCAGTCGAAGTCGAAATCTGAAAGACAGATGCAGTCGAAGTCGAAATCTGGAAGACAGAAGACAGATGCAGTCGAAGTCGAAATCTGGAAGACAGATGCTGTCGAATTCTGGCCTGCTGAGACAGATGCTGTCGAATTCTGGCCTGCTGAGACAGATGCTGTCGAATTCTGAGAGATCTAGTCGAATTCTGACCTGCTGAGACTTAGGCAGCCCAAATTGTTTCAAAATAAAACCTGAAGATAAAAAGTAAACATTTGCAGTAAAATAGAACAAAAATATAATTAAAATACTAAAAAGACTTAATAAAATAACTATTAAAAAGACTCTAAAAATAGACTTATCAAACTCCCCTATGCTTGAACCTTTGCTTGTCCTCAAGCAAAAACAGTGTAAATCTTTAGGCCCATTCTGAAGGAAAATTATTTTCATATCGAAACCTTAAGTGAACTGTGGGGCAATTCTAACACTTTGGTTTGAGAGCTACTATTTTTGGGCTTCTTGTGGAATTGGGAGACAAATTTAAAGTATCAATACATTAGAGAGGATATCCATGTCATCATAGAACCGGTTCCCCAGCATTCTTAAGCTTGGGTCCTTCATTTACTAAGACCGGGTCTCAAAGGAGGGTCTTTATACGTTGGGTATTCAAGCATTTTTTTCTTTTCTTTTTGATTTTATATGCTAACCATTCATTTTGACATTTAGAATGTACCAATTTCTGCATTTTGAATTGGTTTTGCAAATTATTATTATTATTTTTTTTTTTTTGGCTACCCCAACTCAGACGTTTTCCTCCAGTAACCGCGCATCCAGTGAATGTCACCAAGAGAACCAGGTTACTAGTTTCTTTTCAGTCCCTCTATTTGTATTAATAACTGAAAATAGTCTCAATAGTGTGTGTGTGAAAAAGCCCTAGAAGTAGAAATCGAACCATGATACAATCTTTGTTGTTCCCAACCAGTCCACCTAGATGATTGCTAATGAAAAATTGAAAAATTTATTTTTGTCCAGAAAAGGCTTATCTAAAACATGCTTAGGGTTCATAAAGTTTCGTGATGGAGGGAGCAGATACAACTCAAAGTAAAAAGATAAAAACTTGACAAAGTAATAAAGACATTTCCTAATAAAAGTAATAAAATACCCCCCCATGCTTGGACTAGGCATTGTCCTCAATGATTTTTCAAATAAAACAAAAGGGGTTAGGAGAGCTCACCTGGCTGTCTGGTTCAGGATACTCGGTCCTGGGGTATTTTATTTTTCAACAAATCGAAATACACATTAAGCCGTGGGTTTCCTCCCACGCAGCGCTCTTTTAACGTCACTAGCTTGACGGTCAAAAAGAATTTTTCAATTGGGATCGTGTAGAACTAAACTAGTTCCTTTCTCAATTGGGTCACCAATTAAATAATTTTTCAACCTTTGACCATTGACTTTAAACGATCCAGTTTTCTCGCTCCAGATCTCTACAGATCCGAAGGGGTAAACCTTACGGATTTCAAAAGGACCGGTCCATCTTGACTTTAATTTTCCCGGAAAAATTTTTAGCCTGGAATTGAACAATAACACCAGGTCACCCTCCTTGAATTCTCTACGAATAATACGCTTATCATGCCAATTTTTTGTTCTTTCTTTGTAAAGTTTGGCATTCTCATAAGCATCCATTCGCAGTTCTTCCAATTCGTTTAGTTGGAGTTTTCTTTTTTCTCCGGCTAATACCATGTTCAGGTTAAGGCGTTTAATTGCCCAGTAAGCTTTGTGCTCTAGCTCTACCGGAAGGTGGCAAGACTTCCCATAAATTAATTTGAAAGGAGTCATTCCTATGGGAGTCTTGTACGCAGTCCGATAAGCCCAGAGAGCATCATCAAGTTTTACCGACCAGTCTTTCCTTGAAGTCGAAACAGTTTTTTCTAAAATACTTTTAATTTCTCTGTTCGATACCTCAACCTGACCGCTTGTTTGAGGGTGATAAGGCGTTGCAACTTTGTGCCTTACTCCAAACTTTTGCAGTAACATTTCAAAATGTTTTGAGATGAAATGGGATCCTCCGTCGCTTATGACAACACGAGGGACCCCGAATCTTGGAAAAATTATTTTTTTGAAAAGTTTTATGACTACCTTTGCATCGTTTGTAGGAGAAGCAATGGCTTCGATCCATTTTGACACATAGTCAACGGCTACCAGAATATATTGGTTTCCAAAAGAAGAAGGAAACGGTCCCATGAAATCGATACCCCAGACGTCGAAAATTTCAACCTCTAAGATATTATTTAAGGGCATTTCATTTCTTTTTGAAATATTTCTGGTGCGTTGACACTGGTCGCATTTAGAAATGAATTGATGCGCGTCTTTAAAAAGGGACGGCCAATAAAAACCAGATTGAAGAATTTTCGTAGCAGTTTTTGAAGAACTGGCATGGCCGCCATAGGAAGAAGAATGACAATGGTATAGAATGTTACTTACCTCTTCTTCCGGAATGCATCTTCTGAACACCCCATCAGCTCCCCTTTTAAAAAGCAGTGGCTCGTCCCAGTAATACTGTTTGAGATCATGGAAGAATTTCTTCTTCCGCTGATAATTTAAATCTGGGGGGAGTACTCCTGCTGCAAGGTAGTTTACAAAATCTGCATACCATGGTGCTTCAGATTTGATCAATGAGAAGAGTTGATCATCCAGAAATGTATCATTAAGCGGCAACTCTTCTTCTTTTGTTCCTTGTAGACGGGACAAATGATCAGCCACAACATTTTCAACGCCTTTTTTATCCCTTATTTCAAGATCAAATTCTTGTAGGAGTAAAACCCATCGGATCAATCTCGGCTTGGCATCTTTTTTGTTTAACAAATATTTTATGGCCGAGTGATCAGTAAAAATGATGATTTTTGAACCTACCAGATATGATCGAAACTTATCAACGGCAAAAACTACCGCCAATAATTCTTTTTCAGTTGTGGCGTAATTCATTTGTGCCTCGTCTAAGGTCCTGCTCGCATAGTATATGGCATGCAATTTTTTTTCTTTTCTTTGTCCCAGGACTGCCCCAACTGCATAGTCGCTTGCATCGCACATTATTTCAAACGGAAGATTCCAGTCTGGTGGCTGTATGATCGGGGCAGTAACTAAAGCCTTTTTCAACCTGTTAAAAGCTTCAAGACAAAGATCGTTAAAAATAAATGCTGCATCCTTAAGGAGCAGACTTGTCATAGGTTTTGAAATTTTTGAGAAGTCTTTTATGAACCGACGGTAGAAACCCGCATGGCCTAAAAAGCTTCTCACCTCTTTTACTGTGGTGGGAGGTAGCATTTTTTCAATCACTTCAATTTTTGCACGGTCTACCTCAATACCTCTATTAGAAATTAAGTGGCCTAGGACAATTCCTTCATTAACCATGAAATGACACTTTTCCCAGTTTAGAACCAGGTTTACCTTCTCACATCTCTCTAAGACTTTTTCCAGATTGGCTAAACAGTTTTTAAAATTTGAGCCATGGACGGAAAAATCATCCATAAACACTTCCATTATGTTTTCGACAAAGTCTGAGAATATGGACATCATACACCTTTGAAAGGTAGCAGGAGCATTACATAGACCAAAGGGCATCCATCTATAGGCATAAGTGCCAAAAGGACATGTGAAAGTTGTTTTTTCTTGGTCGCTAGGGTGGATGGGAATTTGGAAAAATCCCGAATAACCATCCAAATAGCAGAAATGTGAGTGCCGCGCTAACCTTTCTAGCATTTGATCAATGAACGGGAGAGGGAAGTGATCTTTCCGGGTAGCTTTGTTAAGCTTTCTGTAATCAATACACATTCTCCATCCCGTGATTGTCCTTGTGGAAATGCATTCATCCTTTTCATTTTTAATAACTGTTAAGCCTCCCTTCTTAGGTACTACTTGAACTTGACTAACCCACTTACTATCGGAAATAGGATATATTATCCCAGCATCAAGGAGTTTTAAAACTTCTTTTTTTACAACCTCTTTCATGTTTGGGTTTAATCTTCTTTGATGCTGGATAGAAGGTTTATAGTCCTCTTCCAGTAGTATTCTGTGTATGCAGATTGACGGATTTATTCCTTTAATGTCCTCAATAGTATACCCTATGGCTTTGGGATACTTCTTGAGAACATTAAGCAATTTTTCAGCCTCATTTTGTTTTAAATTTGCATTTACAATTACTGGAAAAGTAGAATTGGGGCCAAGGAACTCATACCTGAGAGATGATGGTAAGGGCTTTAGTTCTATTTTTGGTGTTTCTTTTGGGAGAGGTCGAGGTTTTTCCCCACCCAAAGTTTCAGTACCCAATTCTTGTAATGGTGGATTTTCATCCAAAAGTTTTATGTAGAATTGGGTTTCCCCTGCCGCATCTGTATTTGTGTTGCCTAAAAGGCAATCTTCCAGACTATCTTGTGAAGATGATGCTATAGAGCAGTCTCGCACGCAATAGTCTACAATGTCAATCTTGCAGCATGAGTCTTTTACAGACGGGCTTTTCATGAAGTTTGAAACTTCAAACTCAACTTTTTCATCTCCCACATTAAAAACCAACTTACCGTTTTTAACGTCAATTATTGCCCCTGCAGTAGCTAAAAAAGGCCTCCCCAGAAGAATAGGAATTTGGGAGTCTTCTTCAATTTCCATTACAACAAAGTCCACCGGTATAAAAGTTTGCCCTACCTTGATAGGGATATCCTCTAAGATTCCAGTGGGGTATTTAACGGAACGATCTGCCAACTGTATTGTCATTTTTGTGGGTTTAAGTTCGCCTATCCCTAGTCTATTGCAAAGAGAAAGGGGCATCAAACTTACACTGGCTCCTAGATCGCACATCGCTCTGTTTATAGTTTCACTTCCAATCACACAAGGTATGGAAAAACTACCTGGATCTTTGAGTTTTTGTGGCAGCTTGTTTTGGATAATTGCACTACATTCCTCTGTTAATGCAATTGTCTCGTAGTCGTCTATTTTTCTTTTCTTGGACAAAATTTCTTTCAAAAATTTAGAATAAGACGGCATTTGAGACAATGCATCAGTGAAAGGAACGTTGATGTAAAGCTTTTTAAGCAAGTCGACAAACCTTTTGAATTGCTCGTCAATTTTGCTTTTTGCAAATCTTTGGGGGAAAGGAATGGGTGGTTTGTATGGTGGAGGGGGGATGTGTGGTTCTTCTCTTTCTTTTTCTGGTTCTTTCCCTTTTTCTTTCTCTTCTAGCTCACCTGGTAAATTATGTTTTTCACTCACAGTTTTTTCTTGGTTTGCTCTCGGTTCCTCTAATTGTTTTCCGCTTCTAAGGGTGACGGCATTTATTTGGCCTTTTGGATTTTGTTCTGGTTGCCCAGGAAATACCCCTGAAGTCTTAGAGGATGAAGCTACCTGTGTTGCCACTTGAGTTATTTGATTTTCAAGCATTTTATTATGAGTGGTGATAGAGTCGACTTTTGATACTAATTTGATAAGTGTGTCATTCAAATAACTAGTTTGATTTTTGAATTCTTCATTTTGTTTCGTTTGAGATGACACAAATTTTTCCATCAAAAATTCCAAGTTCGACTTTTGTGGGTTGTTTTGTGGGTTGTTAAAAACCCTTTGATTTTGAAAGACAGGAGGTGGTCTAGGTGCTGGATTGGGTGGAGGATTTTTATAAGAAAAATTTGGATGATTCCTCCACCCAGGATTATAAGTATTTGAAAACGGATCTTCCTTTTGAGCATAATTAATATGCTCGTTTCCAGCACTAGATGCCTCAAGCTGGCATTCAGCTCCAATATGGCCAACAACCCCACATAATTCACATGGTGGAGTAATAGGAGAAGAAGTTTGTGAGACGGCACTTACATTTAATTTTTCAAATTTTTGAAAAAGTGCGTCCACTTTTGAGGTAAGATGATCAACAACAGATATTTCATACTTACCTGGCTCCTTTGATGCGGCTGGTTTATTCGTTATGGCTCGCTCAGTTGTCCACTGACAATGGTTTTGAGCCATATCTTCAACGAGAGCATAAGCTTCGGTAAAATTTTTGTTCATTAAAGCTCCACCTGCAGCTGCATCAATAGTCATTCTTGTTGCATATTGTAATCCATTATAAAAAGTGTGAACAACAAGCCATTTCTCTAGTCCATGATGGGGGCATAGCCTTAACATTTCTTTGAAACGTTCCCAAGCATCATAAAGAGATTCCCCGTCGTTTTGAGAAAATCGAGTAATTTGATTTCTCATTTGAGCTGTCTTACTCGGGGGAAAGAATTTAGCAAGAAAAGCTTGTTTTAGCTGGTCCCAGCTGGTAATGGATTCCGAAGGCAAAGAATGTAGCCATGCTCTAGCTCTATCCCTTAATGAAAAAGGGAAGAGTTTTAGTCTTATGGCATCCGGAGGTACCCCGTTTAATTTGAGAGTTCCACAGTATTCAAGAAAAATTGAAATATGAAGATTTGGGTCCTCCGTGGGAGAACCAGAAAATTGGTTTTGTTGTACCATCGAAAGCAGAGATGTTTTGAGTTCAAAATTATTTGCTTCCACATTTGGATGTACAATGGCAGCCGATGGCTCTGCTGAAGGTGTTGCGTACTCTTTGAGAGCACGATTTTCATTAGCTGCCATTTGGTTATCGGGAATTTCTCTCCTCCTTCTATGTAAGAACCTTTCGATTTCGGGAATTTGTTGAACAGTTTCACCGAAACTTCTGGTTCTTCGCATTCGAGGGACAAGAGAAGAAAAAGTAAAAATAAAGAAAATAAAATTTCAGTCTAACCGGTTTCGAAAAACTTAATCAATATCACCGCCTCCCCGGCAACGGCGCCAAAAACTTGATAGCCCCGCAAGTGCACGGGTCGTATCGCGTAATAAAAGAGTATCGGTCCACAGGGAGAGCCTAAGTGAATACCAATTTAATTTTTCAAAGTTGATTAACTGAAAAGAAAGTGTTTTTGGAAAGAAGGAATATTTTAGCAAAGTCTACTCACTTATGATCATTGTAGACAAAAGAGGAGAAAAGAAAATAAAAGAAGAAGACATAAAGTTAAATAGCGAGAAAATAAAAGAAAGCGGTAAAGTGCAAAATTATAAATAGCGGAATTGTAAATGACAAGAAAGTAAATTGCTTGAAAAGTAAATTGCCAGTAATTTACTTGACTTGCCAGTAATTTACTTGACTTGCCAGTAGTTTACTTGACTTGGAAATTTAAATAGCAAGAATAGTAAATGACTTGGAAAATAAAGGTGCAAGAATTTAAAGGAGCAAGAAAGTAAATGACTTGGAAAGTAAAAGGGCAAGAAAATAAATAGCAAGAATTTAAAGGGCAAGAAAGTAAATGACTTGGAAATTAAAGGTGCAAGAAATTATAGGAGCAAGAAAGTAAATGACTTGGAAAGAAAAAGGGCAAGAAAATAAATAGCAAGAATTTAAAGGGCAAGAAAGTAAATAAACAAGAATCATAAAAAGCATGAAGAGTAAATTGAAGTCATGAATCATTAGAGAGCCTTTGTCATTGATTTTCTAACAAAATTCAAGCTTAGTTACAAGTGAGGATCAAGCCTCTATTTATAGGAAAATATGAGGGGCAAAATGGTCCAAAAGAGGAAAAAGTGGCAAATCAAGTTGGCCAAGGTAGTCATCAAAAAGCCATCCTCAAGTGGGCAAAAATATCCAACTTTGACTGCACAGTCGAAATCTGGATAGCAGATGCAGTCGACGTCGAAATCTGGAAGACAGATGCAGTCGAAGTCGAAATCTGGAAGACAGATGCAGTCGAAGTCGAAATCTGGAAGACAGATGCAGTCGAAGTCGAAATCTGAAAGACAGATGCAGTCGAAGTCGAAATCTGGAAGACAGATGCAGTCGAAGTCGAAATCTGGAAGACAGATGCAGTCGAAGTCGAAATCTGGAAGACAGATGCTGTCGAATTCTGGCCTGCTGAGACAGATGCTGTCGAATTCTGGCCTGCTGAGACAAATGCTGTCGAATTCTGAGAGATCTAGTCGAATTCTGACCTGCTGAGACTTAGGCAGCCCAAATTGTTTCAAAATAAAACCTGAAGATAAAAAGTAAACATTTGCAGTAAAATAGAACAAAAATATAATTAAAATACTAAAAAGAGTTAATAAAATAACTATTAAAAAGACTCTAAAAATACACTTATCAGTTGGTAGTCATCCAATTCATTCCCAAGACAATCTCCATCCCCCTCATAGGCAAACAGATAAAATCAACAACGAGTTCCCTGCCTCCTATGGTAAGTAGACAATTAAGGCATAATGATTGGGTTCGAACACGACCCTTTGCAGCAGTAAGGATAGTTATCGGTTCGGATATAGGAGACACTTCTAATCCTAACCGTTCAGTACACGCTTCAGAGATAAAACAGTGAGTAGCGCCAGAATCATACAGTATATTAACAGCTTGATTAAAGAGAGAACCTGTACCCCTTATGAGATTATCAGCTGGTGTGATGGTCTGTGCGTCCAAGGTGTTGACTCTAGCCTGTCTTGGAGCGTCAGGAGACTCCAAGAAAGCTTTCCTTGTCGGGCAATTATTAGCATAATGGCCCACCTCCTTGCAAAAGTAGCATTGATTTGGCCCAGCTTGACATCTGCCTCTGTGAATCTTCTTGCAGATAGAACAATTATTAGACCTGGAGAAATCAGTCGATTGCACTTGCTTTCCCTTTTCGGAATTTCCCCTCTGTCTAGGGTTGGAAGAGGTTGTTTCATTTCCCTTTCGTTTTTCCTTCCAAAAGTCTTTCCTCTCCGCATACATTCTTTTGAGATCTTCTTCAGCAGTGTGTGCTTGTTGAACCAAGGTGGGATAAGTGGTCATAGTATAGGAACTAAGACCTTGATTCACATCACCACGGAGACCTTGTTTAAACATTATCATTTTCCACCGGTCATTAGGAGCATGAGCACCCACTTCATAAAATTGAGACAATCTCTCAAACTTTGTAGCATACTCCCCAACAGACATGTCCCCTTGTTTCAGACTAACAAACTCCACCTGTTTGGCAAGCCTCTGAGCATCAGGAAAGTAGTGACCTAGGAACAACTCCTTAAAGTTAACCAAGTTAAGAGGTGTTCCTTGGGTTTGAAGCATCCTGCGTGCATTAGTCCACCAGGTATGAGCATCTTCATCCAGAGCATTGGCAACACAAATTACTTTTTCCTCTTCATTGCATTGCAATGTCACGAAGATTCTTTCCCTGGCATCCACCCAGAAATGGGCTTTCATTGCATCGGATCCTCCTTTGAAGGTTGGGGGCTTCATTTTCAGAAACCGAAAGTACATCCTATTGGGATCCTCAGGTTGTGGTACATTTACTGGCTCATTTGGTTGTGGTTGAGGCACTTGATGCATCTGCTGCATTTGAGCCATCCGAGCCATCTGTTGCTGTTGCATTAGCATCATGTCATTCATCATCTTCTGCTGAGTTTCAATGACATTTTGCATCCATTCTTGATGAGGATCAACAGGTGGGTTTCTCCTACCTCTTCCAGCCATGATACTGCGAAATATGCACAAAGTATTAAGTTGATCAGGCTCAATGTCTAATAGCATACTAAGAAAAATCAGACTTAGAAGACGTAAAAGATTCTTAACATCTAAGTCCGAGTAGGTCGAACTGCTCTGATACCAAATATAACACCCCGGTATTTCTAACATGTAGATATACCGTAATGCACAACTATAGCAACAATCAGAGGACACAAACTCTGCTTAGATATTGAACGTACAAACTTTTTCCGAAAATAATACAAAGTACTTCGGATACATCCATCTTAGTTCCAAAATGTTACAACATCTGTAGGAATACAACGTAGGTGTTCAATATCATAAACAGAATTTAAAGCGGTTTATACAACTCATACACAATACAAGTCATATAACCAGAACAGAGACAAGCATAGCAGGATCTAAAACATCAAGACTGCAAGTCCTTGACATCTCCACGAGCTGGTCACCTATCTGTGTCGGTTACTCTTTCTCTTCCCCTGCTTCTCTGTAAAAACAACAATAATGATTGGGTGAGACAACTTGTCTCAGTGAGTTCTACCGTGCCCCCTCACTACCACTCAATTTACTTATCAAACCGTTGCAACATAGTTATATTTATAAGCTATTTGCGTCAATATATATCTAGCCCATTACCGACTGTGCAAAGCCCACAATCCCGGTAAATGAAGTGCCATTATATATTTTTAATCCTTGTCAATTAATTTATAATTACAAGCTTTTCAAACGAAACATCGATTGTGCAAAGCCCACAATCCCGATGAGTCGAGAACATAACTTAGCATAAATCGGCTGTGCAAAGCCCACAATCCCAATAACCCACGTTAGACCACGCTATAACGTTTCAGGGCCTAGGGTGAGGGTTCATGACTTCCCTTCCTAGTATGCTACTTGTCGGGACGTCACCCAACGTGATACATAATAAAATATATATCGTGTCCGCATTGGACTGTCTCTTAAGTTCTAGATAATCAATATCTAATGTTGATCTATAACCCGTTTTGATGAATTCAAAGTTAGACATCCGACATTATAATCATATCACAAATTGGACGGTTTATCCGTTTGGTTGTTCAAAAACATATGCTCACACGCGGTCTACAATTCAGTTTTAAAAACAACTTTGACTTTCAAAAACAGTGTATTTTACAATTCAAATTATATATATATATATATATATATATATATATATATATATAGTTAGGTCTTTGAATAAGCTTTCCGACGCACCTGAGAACACCTCAATCGGGTTCCCTGATCAAAAGTTATTGCGAAAACAAAATCAGTGTGTTTTGTTGAAAAACTGCAAAGCGTCGCGACGCGAACTGGTTCCGTCGCGACGCGAAAAGTTACAGAAAGTTTTACGTTGGAAAAATAAGGGAGGTCGCGAAGCGATGGCCACAGGTCGCGACGCGATGGGAGCCAGAATTGGTTGAAAACAGCATTTCGAAAACCCGTTTTGTACCGTTTCGCTTTCTATTCGACCCCGAGACATTTGTTAACCATCGAGACTTAAAAATAGATATTATAACCAACATTTCAGTCCATATTCCAGTGAAAGCTTTAAAATCAACAAATCAATTAAAACATATATATTCACCGAAAAACCGTAAAAACATTATTTTCCCGAAAACGGTTTTTGACTCGATAAAATGTTTCGAAAGTCGGATTTTCGCATTGAACCCAAAACGAAACAAGTTCACAATATGGCAATGTCCCTAATCGTGAGTAAAACTCACCGATACGTAGGAATCCCGAGAGTTGAGCCGAGAGACGAAGTCACCGAACCGTAATCCACGAACAATCCGCGCTAGAACTCGATCCACTTCCAGAACAGCAGCAACACTTCTGTCCCCTTCACAACCAGCAACAATTCTACCCCCTTTGGAGCTCTAATTCGAAATGTAACCTCAGAACTTCCTCTAGAGTAGCCTCTACTGAACATGCAAGCCCATCTAACACACTAACATCACCATCTTCACCACTTGGAGCTTCATGGTCGAAAATGGAAATGAGGGAAGGAGAGTGAATCAGATTCTGAAGGTTACATCAATGGAAAGGGTATAGAAAATGGAATGGATGAGTGGAGAGAGAACTTACATCCATGAACCCTTGATGATTCTCCACCTTCTTCTTCCTCTTTTCGTCTCGCCCCCTTCTCTTTCTTTTACTCTGTTTTCAGCTTTCACTTCTTTTCTGTTTTTGTTAAAATAACTAAGTGTGAGGCTGAGTGAGGTTGAAGGTTCGGCTACTAGGCTGAAGTACTTAAAGGGCGTAAAGACCATTTCTCCCTCAGCTTAGTTTCTTCAATTAAATCATGACTAGGTCATAACCCAATGGAGAATTACTAATCCTTGACTTTTTCCTCGACCATCCCTCACCGAGACACGACTTATTATCCTTAACGAATGATGAATCGGTTCTAGGCTTCATAGTTCGAGTTTTAAAAGTGAGGGATGTTACACATTATGTCTTTTTTTTGTTTCCAGGGACTGTGCACTGGGCAGTCGTGACTCGTGCACCCCCATTTCGTTATTTTTTTTATTTTCTTTTTTCTGTATCGCTAAATATATATGGTATCTAATGATAAAATAGTGTCAAATTTTTTATGAATCCAATTGGAATATCAATATTTGTGAATTAATTAAATCTAATTATAATATTAAACCATTTTGTGAGTAGTAGTATTCACTTTGAATTTTCCTACTTGACTATTCAAACACACGGTAATAAAAAATGTTATCAAAATAGTCATTTTGGATTTTTTCTATGATCGATAATTCAAAATTTCAAATTTATAAAAAAACACTATCCAAAAAAAACTTCTTCAATAGACAAATTCGAACAATTTTTAAAATCAATTAACCCAGAACTATTTTTTATCCAAAATTACGCAGCTTTGAATTTCCTGACCACCCCTATCAAGCTAAATAATAATTTTTCTTAATTTTCCCCTTTTTGTAAAATAAATAATCTTTCTAAGTATTTATAAAAACCATTATGAATTATATTTCACGTTAAAGAGTAAAATAAATATTTTGAAAGTTAAATTAACCTTGCACATTTAATTAGATGTACTATTTTTACAGGTGTCATAAGAGTGCTAATATCTCCCCTACGCATAATCAACTCCCGAACCTTAAATATGTTTTTGAAGACCAAGTTTTCTTTTTTTAAAGGTTTTCCAACGTTTGCCCTAACAAGTAAATTATGATGGCGACTCCACGTCATTCGGAACCTAATTTCGAATCGTCCAGATGCCCGACGTGAATCCGGTTGCGACATCTACTTTGGTTCTAATGTCACCTAATGGAAATCATCTAAACAATGAGTAGTTGCAAGATCATATGTCGAGACGGAATACATAGCTTTAGCCAACATTGCAGGTGAATTATCTTGGATCCAATCTCTTCTTACTGAGTTAAGTGTGCCCTCTCCCTCCACACCTTCCGTCCTTTATGATAATCTAAAATATATAGCATAAATTATCACGAATGATTGAAATTTCATTTTAGTTGATGTCGAAGATATCATCTCTCTTGGAGTTAGGGGTGGACAAAAAACCAAGATCCACCTAACCGTAAAATCCAAAAGTGAATCCAAAGGTACAGATGGACATATGCGGGTAGGCGGATTATCGGTTTTTACAAAACAGTTTAACACAAGTGTTAATGGTCGAATTCGGCTTTTTAAAGAATTCTCGTCGATGAACGAAACTGGCCGAAATGGTATCAAAAATGCACGGATTTACATTTTTTTAAGTAGCTACGGCATGGAAGAGGATGAATAGGATGAGATCTTCGAGTAACAATTGAGATAACTGTTAATGGTGAATTCTTTTACTAGTGATAGTCCTTTATTTCTCTAGAGCTTTCTACTATTGGATCAAGATTTTACAATTTGATGACGATTATTGAATGAACTACACTTGTTTATTTATTTTTTCATAAATTAAATAAATGGAAGACTGAAAATTTAGTGTTTTTTTGAGTAAATTAAATATTTGAGCAAAATCCCATTATGTCTTTTTTTTTGTTTCCAGGGACCGTGCACCGTGCAGTCGTGACTCGTGCACCCCCATTTCGTTATTTTTTTATTTTCTTTTTTCTGTATAGCCAAATCTATATAGTATCTAATGATAAAATAGTGTCAAATTTTTTATGAATCCAATTGGAATATCAATGTTTGTGAATTAATTAAATCTAATTATAATATTAAACCATTTTGTGAGTAGTAGTAGTCACTTTGAATTTTCCTACTTGACTATTGCAAACACACGGTAATAAAAAAGGTTATCAAAATAGTCATTTTGGATTTTTTCTGTGATAATTCAAAATTTCAAATTTATAGAAAAAAACTATCCAAAAAAAAAATTCTTCAATAGATAAATTTGAACAATATTTAAAATCAATTAACCCAGAACTATTTTCTATCCAAAATTACGTAGCTTTGAATTTCCTGACCACCCCTATCAAGCTAAATAATATTTTTTCTTAATTTTCCCCTTTTTGTAAAATAAATAATCTTTGTAAGTATTTATAAAAACCATTATGAATTATATTTCATGTTAAAGAGTGAAATAAATATTTTCAAAGTTAAATTAACCTTGCACATTTAATTAGATGTACTATTTTTACAGGTGTCATAAGAGTGCTAATATCTCCCCTACGCATAATCAACTCCCGAACCTTAAATATGTTATTGAAGACCAAGTTTTCTTTTTTTTTTTAAAGGTTTTCCAACGTTTGCCCTTACAAGTAAATTATGATGGCGACTCCACGTCATTCGGAACCTAATTTCGAATCGTCCAGACGCCCGACGCGAATCCGGTTGCAACATCTACTTTGGTTCTAATCTCACCTAATGGAGATCATCTAAACAATGAGTAGTTGCAAGATCATCTGCCGAGACAGAATACAGAGCTTTAGCCAACACTGCAGGTGAATTATCTTGGATCCAATCTCTTCTTACTGAGTTAAGTGTGCCCTCTCCCTCCACACCTTCCGTCCTTTAAGATAATCTAAAATATATAGTATAAATTATCACGAATGATTGAAATTTCATTTTAGTTGATGTCGAAGATATCATCTCTCTTAGAGTTATGGGTGGACAAAAAACCAAGATCCACCTAACCGTAAAAGCCAAAAGTGATTCCAGAGGTACAGACGGACAGATGCGGGTAGGCGGATTATCGGTTTTCACAAAACAGTTTAACACAAGTGTTAATATTCGAATTCGGCTTTTTAAAGAGTTCTCGTCGATGAACGAAACTGGCCGAAATGGTATCAAAAATGCACGGATTCACATTTTTTTTAAGTAGCTACGGCATGGATGAGGATGAATAGGATGAGATCTTCGAGTAACAATTGAGATAACTGTTAATGGTGAATTCTTTTACCAGTGATAGTCCTTTATTTCTCTAGAGCTTTCCACTATTGGATCACGATTTTACAATTTGATAACGATTATTGATTGAACTACACTTGTTTATTTATGTAACACCCCGGTATTTCTTTAACAAAGAAACACCTAAATATACAATTTGGTATAAATCAGAGTATAAAAATTCATGTTCAGATATAAGAAACAGCGGAAACTACAAAAATATAACATGATACAAGTTCGAATCATAAGACCGAATACAGAGACTACATCAGAAGAATCCAAAACATAGATGGAAGATTACATCTCCAATTTCTCCTCGAGCCGGACAACTAACTGTGCCGCATGCTGTCCTTATAACCTGTTCTCTGTAAAAACAACAAATATGGATTGGGTGAGACAACTTGTCTCAGTGAGTCCTACCGTGCCCCCTCACTAACACTCGGTTCAATTTATTAAACTGTTATCCAATATAGATGATTAGCTATCATAAGCCATAATCGAATTGCCAAGCAAATCGTGAATTTAATTAACACGAACCGACTGCAATCCAGTGCTAATCCCGGTAATCGTGTGTTCAACTTAGGATAAACCGGCTGCAATCCAGTGCTAATCCCGGTAACCCGTGAGTTGACCACGCCAAAACACATTCAGGGCCTAGGTAAGGGGTCATGACTACCCTCCCTAGTATGCTACTTGTCGGATCGTCACCCGACGCGATACATATGACAATACGTATCAATTCTCGAGAGTTAGATAATTTATATCTTCTTTTTGATTTTGATCACCAAAGGATCAGTCACATAAGCTCATTAGATAATTTATATCTATATAGATCTATAACCCGTTTAGATGAATTCAATAGTTAGACATCCGGCGTTATAATCATACACAATGACATATATAGCTATATATATATTTAGTCAATCCATCAGTCGGTGTACCCACACGTATACTAGGGTTTCGGTTTTTCAATCAAATAGGCTTTCAAAGCTCTTTCTCAAAATCATGAGTTGAACAATTTCAAAATAAGGTTTTCAGTAAGGCAATATCCTTAAAATTGGTTGGGAAGAAGATTAGAAGTGGTTTGGGATCGAAAGGAGCAACGAAATGAGAAATCGGGGATCAGTAACAGAAGTCCACGCACGGGCCGTGCCCAGGGGCGCACGACCCGTGCGTGATACACCAAAATTCATACAGTCAACCCGAAGAGGGCGCACGGTTCGTGCCCAGGGGCGCACGATCCGTGCGTCTGGTTCTGTTTCTCTATTTCCAATCCGTTTCTCATTCCGCTTTTCCGTTTCTCACCCAAATCATATTCCGATCGTAATCCAACCTGAAAGTAGATTTAATAAACCACATTCGAGACTATATTCCAGTGAAAGCGTTTAAATCACAATTTCGTAAATTGCTCAACAATTCAATAAAAACCGTAAAAACGCGATATTGCTCAGAAACGGTTTTCGGTTCCAAAATCTTTCGAAAACAAGATAACTGCCTTATGACTCAAAACAGATACATATTCAGGACACACAAAAACATCCCTATCCGTGAGTAGAACTCACCCGGTTGACGATCTCGCGAGAATTCATGTTGGAGCACGAACGATGGAACCGTAACCACTCGAACAATCCCCGTAATCACGAGCACGCTCCGAATGCCTCCATATCTGAATTCAGAAACCAATACCCCTCTCGCTACTGACTTGATTACCGGTACATAGAATTGACGTCTCGCGCGACTTGACAACTCGAATCCCAAATCCAACGAATCAACATTTCCAGCTTCGCTTCCATTTCCCAGTATCAGGACTCAGTTTTGCAACAAGCATAACTTGGTCAATCCGTGACCAAAACTATCCAAACCGGTGCTCATTGTGAAGGTAATTTCGTCTACTTTCAGATGGTCAAGGATCCACACGCATGCATCCAGTGGTTTGGGAGATATCACCAAGACAAGGTGACTGGTCCAGGATAGTGCTTGATTGTGAAACCGTAACTTGGGGACATGATATCTCCTTCATTTCCCAATGAAACACGATGGTTCTTGTGCCCAAAATGAATATCTTTGTGTCTAGTTTCCAGAAAAACAAGAATGACGTTCATAGGGGTAGTGTAAAGTTAGATAAGATGAAAACAATGAAGGTAGGTAAAACGGGTTTTACCTAGAATTTGTACCTGAGTTGGTGTCTTCGGTTTCAAACATCAAGAACGGCGAAATTAGTCCCAAAACCGACCCCAATCACTCCTAATTCGGAATCCAACCTCACTTAACTCTTCCAAACTCTTCAGATTTGAATGTGGTTCACAAAGTACATGAATGTTGCTCCAAACTCACCATGCAAGGCTTGGAGCTTCCAATTTTGGTGGTTTAAGCTTGAAGGTTTGAAAATGGAGGAGGAATCAGTTGATGATATTAGTGCCAATAGCTAGAAGAGGGCAAGCTGAAAACAATGGACTAGAGATGAGGTACATGCATTGCTTATACAAAAAAAAAAGGATGGGAAGATTTCTCTCTTCTTTCCCCTCTCTCTCACTCACGAGTTCCCTCTCTCCCAAGCTCTCTTTATTTTTCAGTTTGGTTCTATGTTCTGGAGAATGGAGGAATAATGGATTAGCTGGGTGTAAGTGCAAGGGGGCTGAGGGTTTTAATTGAGTGGAAAAGACCAAATTGCCCTTGGCCCATTAAGTCTTGGTTTTGAGGCTAAAACCCCAATAATCTTATGGCTTTCCGCTCGGCATAGGTTTCTCGACTAATCCTCATTCGAGTCGAGACTAACTGCTCACTCAATTGATACGTCTTCGATGTGAGGCGAAATGACGATTTTACCCTTCAGCTGAATTGTTCAATTAAATTATGACTAAGCCACAATTAAATGTAGAGTAGGATTTCTTTGGACTTTTCCTCGACTATTACTCCCCGGGACAGGACCGATTATTCCCACAATTAATTACTCGGTCTTAGGCATCATAGTACGAGTCTTTAAAAATCAGGAATGTTACAATTTATTTTTTCATAAATTAAATAAATTGAAGACTGAAAATTTAGTGTTTTTTTTGAGTAAATTAAATATTTGAGCAAAAACCCATTATGTCTTTTTTTTTTGTTTCCAGGGACCGTGCACTGTGCATTCGTGACTCGTGCACCCCCATTTCGTGATTTTTTATTTTCTTTTTTCTGTATAGCTGTAACATCCCCTAATTAGCTAATTTAAATTATTTAAATTAGCGAAGAGGTTAAGGTAAATTATTGACTAAATGGAATATTTAGCACAAGAGGTTATCATGAATCGATTAATTAGCATAATTATTAAATTATGTGATGTTGAAATAAATAAAATTGTAGTCATGCATAATTAAAATAAGGTATTAAGTTAGTAAGTTATGGGATTATTGTAGTGTTAGGAGTGTTTTAAGAGAGAGTTGGAAAGGAGGGGTATTCCAGTCTTTTACCTCACTTGAGTGAGGGCAGGATAGTGTTTTCCACATCACTTAACTCACCCTCATTTCCATTTTTTTTCAGAAACAGAAAAGAGAAACATAGAGAGAAAGAGAGGTGGGAGTCGCATGAGGGAGGGAAGAAGAGAGGAGAAGAACTCAGCACAAACCTTTGTGCATGTCTGATCCAAGGCCATCACCCTTCTCCATTTCTCCTCCTCTACACGTTGGTACTAATTTCTGAACCAAAACACCCCTCTCCACCAATTCACCATTTTCGAACTAAGCCTTATATTGAGAGAAACGTGAGTTGCATGTTGCTGAATGTTCCTTAGAATGAGAGACCAGAACCTACATCGTGTTGTCAAGCATTGAGAAGAAGAATCGGTAGCTAGGATATCAAATTGGGGTGCTGTTCGAACGGGTTCAGTAGCCGGGTCCGCTGTTGGAGAGAATCCGAGGAGAGTTTGTGATTTTGGAACGGTCGGAGTCTCGGTATATCGGTATTTTGCGATTTTCATCGCAATCGGTGAGTTCTATAACTCGCTGTTAGCCTAGAATTTCGACAAGGCTTTTGAGTGGTTAGTTAATAGGGTTTGACTCTTCATTAAAGATCATTCATAATGCCTTCAGAAAGAACAAGTGACATTTAAGTCATCTCAGCATGTTTTTCGACAGAAGAAGTCTTCACCAATTCGACAGGGAAAAGTTTTCGACAGGATAGTGTATTCAGGACTTCGTCAAGCAGTTATTGGCAAACAGTTGTGTCGAATTTCAAGACTACGGTTAATACAACGTAGGCAGTATGTGGCATCGAGCGTGGCAAAGAGTCAATCACTGGTTATTGAGACGTAGCCACGTGTCCATAGCAGTTTACATTTCAGTCATTATTTTCTGTATAAATAGTAGTTTCTACGGAGAAATCAAGGTGGCAAATTATTATACCAAACACACAGTTCTGAAACTCTAACTTCCAAGTCACAGCGAAAACAGAGTAAAAGAATTATTGTACAACGTATGTGAATTTGTGCACCATTCTCTTTACATTTAATGCAATTTATTACTTTCAATACAAGTCATTTTACATTACTGCGTTCCATTTTATTACTTCTTTTTCTTTGATTTCCATTTTCATGGTGAATTGTCTCCCTTTTAAAATATATTTGTTGACAAACTGCGGTGTTTAAAGGCAATTGCTTTGGAGATTTCTGGTTTAATCTCACAAACATTTCTAATAAAACCAGTGATTGTTTGCTAAAAACACCAGCGAACAAATTGGCACGCCCAGTGGGACCGTTTGCCTTTAATACATAATTT
Organism: Astragalus membranaceus; assembly: GCA_039519185.1. Taxonomy (NCBI): domain Eukaryota; kingdom Viridiplantae; phylum Streptophyta; class Magnoliopsida; order Fabales; family Fabaceae; genus Astragalus; species Astragalus membranaceus. The sequence goes on along the minus strand of CM076848.1, from coordinate 101,882,032 downwards.
TTCTGTGTTCTTGTATGTGTTTGTATTTGCATGCACTTAAGAAGTGGAAAAATGGTTCGTCCTACTAATAATGCGTCTAGTTCTAATCCTGTGATTTCCCAAGAACAGGGAACAATAGTAGACTCTGCAAACGTAAATGTAGGGGTGGTTGTGGGAACAATATCCCCATCATCATCAACAACCGTTCCTTCAGTATCATTGACTAACGTTGGATCAACGCAGTCAAACATGGCATCTATGCCTATGCCTTTGCTGTCACATATGGGACTTCATAGTCCTTATATGGCAATAGGAAGCGGTTTAAATCCACATTTTCATAATGTAAGTTTTCCTGCATTTCCTTCTGGATCGTATGGCATGCCTACTGGAATGCCACATATTTCGACCATGTCTCCTGTACATGTTTCTTCTGAAAGTGTAATGGGTCGAAATCCCACAGCATTAACCAATGAATCTTTGTTTGCCTTACGACAACAAGTTGATGAGAGCAATCATGATATGGTTAATATGTTAACCCAACAAATCGGTACGGTTTTTAATCCATTCATTCAAAATACTAATACTAGTTACCAAATGTTAGCCAATCAAATGGGTCGAATTGCAGATTTCTTTGGGGCTCCAAATATTAGTAATAGGCAGATGCCCAACACAGTAAATAATGGATTGCCTGTTAATACCCAAAGAACAATTCCAGTCGAAGTCCCAGTGAATGTAGGTGAACGTCAGGGAACTGCAAATCATGTTCCTGAAGTTGTTCTGGTAAATTGAAATCAGAACGCTGATGAAGTTGTTCGACAAGTGCAACAAAATAATGTTGGTGCTCAAGATAATATAGCCACTTTAGTAGAAACTATATTGACACAAAATGGCGTTAATGTAGGCTTACATAGGCCAAATTTCATATCACCATTGTGTGAATATGTGTTGCAAACTGAGTTACCAAGGGGCTGGAAAGTTCCTAAATATACTAAGTTTGGTGGTGACACAAAAGAGAATTTGAAGATGAAATATTTCCCAAATTCTTTAACAAAAAATGCTTTTACTTGGTTTACTACATTACCCCCTGGTTCTATTTTCACATGGGGGCAATTAGAAAAAGCATTTCATGCGCAGTTTTACATGGGCCAATCTAAGATTAGTCTCAAAGAATTGGCCAGTGTTCAGCGCAAAATGCCTGAAACTGTTGATGACTATTTGAATAGGTTTAGGCTCGTTGTTTCACACAAGTGCCTGAACATGAACTCGTCGAAATGGCTGCTGGTGGTCTTGATTATTCAATCAGAAAGAAATTGGACACATCTTATCTAAGAGACATGGCCCAATTGGCTGATAGAGTTCGACAAGTTGAAAGGTTAAAAGAGGAGAAATCTAGGTCAACTAGGTTTCCTAAAAAAGAAAAAATTGCATATGTCAAAGAAGAATTTGACGTCACATTCGGTGATGTCGAAGAAGAGGAGATAGACGTGGCTGAACTCAAGCCTGGTCCTCCTTATACTTGTAAATTACTAAGGCCTGCTAATGGGAAAAATCCTGTTGAGCCAAAAAATGACAGATTTGTGCCTAAGACATATACTTTTGATGTTACTAAATGTGATGAAATATTTGATCTGTTAGTAAAAGATGGTCAGATATTGGTACCTAGTGGTTTAAAAGTACCAACTCTTGACCAGAGAAAGAAAAAGGGTTATTGTAAGTTCCATAATTTTTTGGGACATAACACTGACCGTTGTGTGCTTTTCAGGGATCTTGTGCAAAAAGCGATCGAAGAAGGTAGATTAAAATTTGAGGATAGAAAGATGAAAGCTCCAATGCAAGTTGTGGATGACCCTTTACCTAAAGTTGAAGCCATGTATTCAGAGCCTTTCGAAGCGAATGTAAACATGGTAGACGCTGAAATGGAAAATTCCCCAAAAACTCTCAAATATTCTACCAAACAATTCAAAGGTTTTATTTATGCTGAAGGAGAAAAACAACAGGTAACTGTGAAAGAGTATGATGGAAAGAAGCATGTGGTGTACCCAAAAGCTGAAGAGGAATTGATAGATTTCCTCAACAGATGTAAGTGGAACAATTCTGAGGTTATGCTATGTCCAAGGTGCAGTGCTGTTTTCGACAAAGAGGCAGCTAAAGCTGTTGAAGGGTACCAGGATCAGGAACAACGTAAGAGGAAATGGCTTGACAATAGGCCATCCTTTGATTTTGGTAGCACTGAGCTTCCTGGTTACAAGGCCAATGTTACGACTAAGCCTTCGACAAGCCAAAAGCCAGGAAAGAAAGGATCCATGAAATTGTTTGGTAAAACCTTCGTTCCACAGACGAATTCCCCTGTTGGAAAATGGGTTCACAACAATGCACCTGCTCAAGTTGTCCATCAAGATGAGTATTATTCCAACAAGTATAATTATCTGAATAATTATAAAGGTAAGAATCCTATGACTAAAACCCAGTGGCGTCGTTTTCAAAGAAAACAGAAGAAGAAAGCTTCTTTAGACGTAAACAAGGTTCCTAGTCACTTTGGAATCAAAGTCCAGTTGGGTGATAAGAAGGTGGCTTCCAAGGTTGAGGCAAGTGCCAGTGCTGATGTTGCTAAGCCTACAAGTGTGGTAAATAAGGCAAAAGGCAAGGATGTTTCGATGGAAAAACCTAGAAGGCCTACACTTGAAAGAATCTGTCCTCCATCATCGACATTTAAAGGGAAAGAATCTCAGTCCGACTCTGATGAGGACATAGGTTCTGGTTTTGATGATTCTGATGATGACTTCGATGTCGTCTGTAATGTGGTGTCAATATTGCCACTGGAGTATGATGTCATAACTGTGCCTAACAGTGAGGAAGAAGATTTCACTGAAGATATGGCTTGTCACAAACCCATGTGTTACTATGTGATGAATGATGGCTGTGTCGAAGAGCAGATGGCTACTTTCGAGAGGCCAGATACGAGTATGCAGAATCACCTGAAGCCTTTATATATTCAGGCCAAGGTTAATGGTATTGGCATCAACAAAGTGTTAGTTGATGGAGGTGCTGCTGTGAATCTTATGCCTGAAGTGCTTATGAAGAAGATAGGCATATCCATCACTGACCTTAAGCCACACAATATTGTCTTAAGTAATTACGAAGGCAAAACTGGTTATTCTCTTGGAGCCATTGAAGTGGAATTGATTGTTGGAACTATCAAGAGGACCACTCTGTTCTTAGTGATTGCTTCCAAAGCAAACTTCAATATGTTACTTGGAAGGGAGTGGATACATGGAGTCGGTGCTGTGCCTTCAACATTACATCAAAGACTAGTGATGTGGAAGGAAGATGGTCTTGTCGAATACATTGAAGCAGACCAAAGTTATTTTCGTGCTGACGTGAATCACATCACCAAGGAAAATTTTGAGAAAAGATTGGCGAACATTGCGCCATGTCCATCTTCTAATGAGGCATACATTCCTGCTGATAATGTATTTGCTTCAGTTAATTTGCATCCAAACTATGGTTTTGTTTGGGAAAGGCAAATAATAGGAGATGCTACTGCCCAACCTGAGGGGTGGTATTCTGATTCTTAAAATGTTTCCTATGTCAGTTCCTAATGCATGGAACAAGATTACGGCTTATATGGCCGAAAATAAGTTAAGAACGGCTATGGAAGCCGAATTAAATCATCAAACAATGGCTGTCGAAGCCATAGGTTCTGAAGACGAAAATGGCATTATTATGAATGGAAAGCTTGATTGCATTTATGATAATGAGCCATTAGGGTTTGAAAAGGATCCTAGAGATTCAACAAAGCGAATGCAAGCTCAAGATCCATTGGAGGAAGTAGATTTGGGAGATGGCTCAAAGAAGAGGCCAACTTATGTTAGTGCATACTTGGATGTTGCATTAAAAGCCCAAGTTATAACATTACTGAGGGAGTTCATAGATTGCTTTGCTTGGGACTATGACGAAATGCCTGGATTGAGTCGAGACGTTGTGGAATTGCAATTGCCAATTCGACCAGAGAAGAAGCCAGTGAAGCAGATACCAAGAAGGTTTGCTCCTCAAATATTAACTAAAATTAAAGAGGAGATCGAAAGGTTGTTCAAGAACAAATTCATCAGAACTGCCAGGTATGTCGAATGGTTAGCTAATATAGTTCCTGTAATTAAGAAAAATGGCACTCTTAGAGTTTGCATAGATTTTAGAGACTTGAATAATGCAACTCCCAAAGATGAATACGCAATGCCTGTGGCAGAAATGTTAATAGATTCAGCAGCAGGATTTGAATACCTCAGCATGCTTGATGGTTATTCTGGGTATAATCAAATCTTTATTGCTGAAGAAGATGTATCGAAAACTGCATTTCGTTGTCCAGGGGCGTTAGGTATTTATGAATGGGTAGTAATGCCATTTGGTTTAAAAAATGCTGGTGCTACATACCAGAGGGCAATGAATTGTATGTTTCATGATTTTATTGAAAACTTTATGCAAGTATACATAGATGATGTGGTGGTTAAATCTTCCTCAGAAAATGGTCATTTAGACAATCTTCGACAATCTTTTGAAAGAATGAGGAGATATGGATTGAAAATGAATCCATTAAAATGTGCCTTCTGTGTGCGTGCAGGAGATTTCTTGGGTTTTGTGGTGCACAAAAAAGGCATTGAAATCAATCAGAATAAGACTAAAGCTATAATTGAAACGAAAGCTCCTTCAACCAAAAAAGAACTTCAGTCATTGTTGGGAAAAATCAATTTCCTACGAAGATTCATATCAAATCTAAGTGGCAAAACTCAAGCATTTTCGCCATTGTTGAGACTGAAGAAAGAAGAAGTTTTCAAATGGGAATCAGTTCATCAAGTAGCCTTTGAAGAAATTAAGTCTTATTTAATGAAACCACCAATTCTAATGCCTATTATTAGAAACAAAGTGCTCAAATTGTATGTAGCAGCATCTGAAAAAACAATAGGTAGCATGTTAGCTCAAGAGGATGATAATGGTGTCGAAAGAGCCATATATTACCTTAGTAGAGTCTTAATAGATGCTGAAACTAGGTACAGTTCTATAGAAAAATTGTGCCTTTGCTTGTATTTTTCTTGCACAAAGTTAAAGCAATATATAAAGCCAGCTAATGTTTGTGTTTATTCGCATTCTGATATTATTAAGCATATGCTGTCGAAACCAATAATGCATAGTAGAATTGGTAAGTGGGCTTTAGCTTTGTCTGAATATGACTTAACTTATCAACCTTTAAAATCAATTAAAGGACAAGTGGTTGCTGATTTTATAGTGGACCACTCTGTTGTCGAAGAAACATTACATTTCGTAGACACATATCCTTGGAGGTTGCATTTTGATGGTTCGAGTCATAAAAAAGGAGTTGGGATTGGTGTTTTAATTATTTCACCAAATAACATTCCAACGAAGTACAAGTGTAAAATTCGAAATCAATGCTCAAATAATGAAGCTGAGTATGAGGCTCTAATTATAGGCCTTGAAATTTTACTTGAGCTGGGGGCAAGATGTATCGAAATAAAAGGTGATTCAGAATTGGTTATCAAACAAATGACCAAAGAATATAAATGTATTAAAGAGCACCTTATTAAATACTTTATTATGGCCAATTCCTTGTTAAAGAGATTTGACTCTGTTCATTTAGAACATTTACCACGAGTTGATAATCAAGTGGCGAATGATTTGGCCCAAATTGCATCAGGTTATAGAGTTTCAAAACAAAGCCTTGAAGAATTAATCGAAATAAAAGAGAAACTCGTATCTGATGATATTTCTTCATCATTATTGTCAACACCAAAAACTGGGGGGGTAACAAATACAGATGAGGAATGTATTGAACAACGCTACATTGTTGATGAAGTTGTTTTAGCAGAAGTTTTTGCTATTGACAATATGGCCAATGATGATTGGCGAAAGCCTATTGTAGAATACTTGCAAAATCCCACAGGAAATACCAATAAAAAGGTAAAGTACAGAGCTTTAAGCTATGTGATAATTGGAAACGAATTGTTTAAGAAAACTCCTGAAGGAGTATTATTGAAATGTCTTAGTGAAAATGAGGCATATTTAGCAGTTTCTGAAACACACAGTGGAGCTTGTGGTTCGCACCAAGTAGGCCATAAAATGAAATGGCTATTATTTCGACAAGGAATATATTGGCCATCAATGTTGAAAGATTGTATAGAGTTTGCCAAAGGATGCCAAGAGTATCAAAAGCATGCTGGAATACAACATGTGCCTGCAAATGAATTGCATGCCATAGTGAAACCTTGGCCATTCAGAGGTTGGGCTCTGGATATAATTGGAGAAATAAAACCAACATCGTCAAAAGGTCATAGGTATATATTAGTAGGAATTGATTATTTTACCAAATGGGTTGAAGCAATACCTTTAACCAATGTTGATCAAGAAGCAGTAATACGGTTTATCCGAAATCATATTATTTATAGGTATGGAATTCCAGAAACCATAACTACAGATCAGGGTTCTGTTTTCACTGGTCGAAAAATGGTGGAATTTGCTTCTGAAATTGGTTTTAAGTTATTAACTTCGACACCATATTATGCACAAGCCAATGGTCAAGTGGAAGCTGCCAATAAGATCATTATTAACTTGATCAAAAAGCATGTTGGGCAAAAACCCAGAAATGGGCATAACACTTTGGATCAAGTTTTATGGGCTTGTAGAAATTCACCCAAAGAATCTATCAATGCTACTCCATACAGGTTAACCTTTGGACACGATGCAGTATTGCCTGTTGAAATCTGTTTACAATCAACAAGAATTCAAAGACAGTGTGAAATTCCTTTTGATCATTATTGGAATATGATGCTTGATGAGTTAGTTAATTCAGACGAAGAAAGGTTGTTAGCTTTGGAAATGCTTATTCGACAGAAGGAAAGAGTAGCTAAAGCTTATAACAAAAAGGTTAAGTTAAAAACCTTTAATTCAGGTGATTTAGTTTGGAAAGTGTTGTTGCCTATGGATAAAAAAGATAGAGTTTTGGGTAAATGGTCACCTAGTTGGGAAGGTCCACTTCGCATATTGCAATGTTTTTCTAATGGGGCATACGAAGTCGAAGAATTGGGTGATGAAAACAGAATCTTCAAAATAAATGGCAAGTATTTAAAACAGTATAAGCCAACATTAAACGAAGTTAGAATCGAGCAAAGATAAAACCGTAAATTGGTTCAAAATGGTAATGTATTCAATCAAAATAATTACATAGCCATTAAAAGAAATTCTACACTATTACAAGTTACTAAAGGCTTTGAAGAGAATGCTTGAGCCTGTAGAGGATCTTGGTGCTCACAGCAATTGAAGACTCCAGAAAGCTTAACTCTTTGTCCAGTCGAGCAATAGTGGCTTGGTGTTTTTGAGCATCATCAAAATGTTGAAGAGCCTCAGTAGCTGCCTTTTCAATCTTCGACTTAGGGGTCTCCATCCTTTGTTGCACTAAACTTTTTTGGTGTTTAGCATTTGCCAGTTTTGTTTGGAGAATTCTTATCTCTTCATCATAGTGCTGAATTTCTGAATCCCAGTTAGCAAGTTCTTGCTCATCCTCCGTTATTTGAACTTCCAATTCATCAATGGGGGTTTGAGAAACCTTGAAGGCATTAATTTTTTCTTGATGAAGTACAGACTCTTGGTTTTTCAACCTGGAAATTTCAGAGCGTTTGCTGATGTGAAGTGCAAAAGTTTCAAAGATTGGCAAAAATTCGATCAGGAAAGCGAAAAGTTTTGCATTAAGCTCTGATTTTAGCAATTTTCGAACGATGTCCTTAATTGCAAAGCTTTCTGATGGGTTCTCTCCAATCCTAGTAAAGAGATTGCCTTCCAAGACCTTAGCTTTTAATTGTTGAAGCAATTCTTCAGTAGATTCTTGAGTAACAGAGGTCAAGGAAGTAGTCGAAGCACTGGAGACCATGGCAGGGGAAGAGGAAGAAAGGCTCAGCAAGTGTTTAAGAGCAGCCAAAGGATTTGTCGTCTTCATCAGCGAAAACTCCTGGTCACTCATAGCGCTACTAGTTGATTCCTTGGTAGAAGCTTGTTCTTGAGCCTCAATTTCAGTCGTCTCTTTGCTTGAATCCTTAGCGCCTGCCACATTTGGTGTTTGCTCGTTGGTTTGCTCAAGTTCCATTTCAACATTCGCGTTGGTAGCAATGTTTGTTCCTTCGACGTCAACAACCATAGGAGAATTTTGGGTAGTTGGAGTTACTGTGGAGATTTCCACAGGCGTTGATGGTGCAGGCAAAATTTGTTCAGTCGAAGGAACATTTGGAGCAGCTACAGATTCGACAACAGGAACTTCGACTGATGTGTGAAGTCTCTTAGGGGGAGGTCCGTGAGATTGCTCTTGTGGTTCTTTGATCACAATCCCTTTAGCCCTTGCTTGGGATTCGGGTTGCATTCTTTTCCTTGACCGGTGAATAAGAGGCATGTTATCACTATCACTATCAGTATCCTGCGAAAGAGAAACATGAGTTTAAAACATAATCAACTTGTTACTCCAGGCTTCTTTTGAAAGAGGAAAAAGAAATAAAGGTGATGAAACATGGTCAAACTTTCTACTTAAAAGGTCTAGTCAATTAACAAAGATATACCTCTATTTGGGGTAAGCTAGAAGTGGATTTGATCACGAGTTTCTTTTTTTTTTGGGTGGTGTTCTTGCTGTTGGCTTGTTTTGCGTTGGTGCTGCTTTAGTGGGCTTTTTCTTTGAAACAGCAGCTGTTCATAACGCAAAGATTTTATCAGTTTTTCCTTTAGAAGCTTTAGTATAATATCCACCCCACCAATCTTGGAAGGTCTTCGTACAAGAAAAGCTTGGTTGAAATTTAGCAGGTTCAAAGAGCAAATCTTTGAAACGAAAATTCTTGAAGATTTGGTGATAAGCTTGCTCTGTCTCTGGAGTGTTGAACTCTCTCCTGTGCAAGCAGACCGGAGCCGGTCGAAGTTGGCATAGCCCAAATTGCCTTGAAAAGTAGCTGGGAAAATACTTGCTAATGCCAAGATTGTTTTTGTTGTTGCTTGGGGAGAGCCTTATCGAAAGAAGAGAGGGCGAAAGATAGGCTTGCCAGATTTGGTTTATCTCTTCGGCATTTTCTGTTGAGTTAGAGGGAAATTCGTTGATGAACCAAGATGGTCCATAAGTGCATTTGACAAAAGGCGCCATAGCATCAACGAAAGTAGTGCACTTGTTGAAGATGTCGAAGTACGTGGAAAACGTCTCTTCATAAGACAAGTTTTTCTCCCTATTCCTTAATTGTGCTAGTCGAACTCCTTCTGTTCTTCTAGTTGGTAAGGTTGGTCGAATGTCCTTAGGAATAAACAAGTTCAGCCTTGATTCAAAAGTGGCTAAGAGCCAAAGTTGCATAAGCCACATAGGACCAGCAATGAGCAGTTTGTCAGTTGGTTCGTCTTCTTTCAATTCGAGGGCAGCACCATCAAGATGCTGATAGAGATTTCCTAAAACCAATTTCGCTAAATTGATATTCTTGGCTTTATGGAGTTGAGTGGCCAAAGGAACGAAAACTTTTGCTACTTGGAGAGAACGGGAGCAAAAGACAAAGCATGACAACCATAGGGTAAGAAAAGCTATATGTTCTGAATCAGACACTTCAGCATTCTCAGTATCATGATGATCAGCAATATAAGCACTAAATGTAGGGTTGTTAAATGAAAAGCCATAGTCGTTGGTGGCCAGTTTAGGGTCAAAGGTTTCACCCAGTGGTTTCAGACCAGTAATGGCAGCCACATCCAACAGAGTGGGAGATAACATGCCACACTTCAGATGGAGACTATGAGTGGATATATCCCAGAACTGCAATGCTGCTAGAATCATAGTGCTGTCGTATCTGGGTCCATATTTCGACAGTTGGATAATGTCAAAGATCCCCTGTTCTTGCCAAATGGCTTCCTTTTGGTTTTGAACCTTGTCAAGCCATGCGATGTAATCACCTTGTTCTACCTTAGGAGCGGATCTAAATACTCTGTTGGGGTTTTTCAGAAATTCCAAATGAAAAGGAGTTTCTTCAAAAATTCTGGGTTGAAGTTTACGGTGACTAGGAAAAATTGCTTTAACTTCTTCGCTTTCTATGGGGTCAGGAAGAGGACCTAAATAAGCATGGGTAAAAGGTTTACCAGCTAGAATAAGTATCTGTTTAAACCAAGTTGGTGAAGGTTCTTCAACGAAGCCTTCAAAGCCATGCACAGCAACTGTTTGTTCTTGAGGTTGAGCGCTGGAAGAAGCCATTTGTGTAAATAACGAACAAAGAGGGTTGTGTTCTTAGTGGAGATGTCGAAACGATGAAAAAGTTTGAAGCTTTCGTGAAGAGGCAAGGTTAGCTGAGAAATTTTCAGAGTTTAAGGTTCAAAGGGAGCGTGAGAATGAAGAAGTTGAAGTGAAACGTATTTATACGTTAGAGGTGCAACGGTTGCACAGTTACGACGCTTCGCACGTTTGAGATTCTGAAAAGACGTGGTCTACCAACCAAATGACGTGGCCCAATGAAACGGTTCGCTTTATCTGCGTAAGGTCATGATCATTTTTGCCTATCACCATTTAATGCAAAGTTGTTGGAGGTGAAGTTTCGAAATCTTCAAAAATATCCTTTTTCTTCCTTAACACTTGTACTGTCGAAAAAGATATTTTTGGGGGGCAATTTGTTAGCCTAGAATTTCGACAAGGCTTTTGAGTGGTTAGTTAATAGGGTTTGACTCTTCATTAAAGATCATTCATAATGCCTTCGGAAAGAACAAGTGACATTTAAGTCATCTCAGCATGTTTTTTGACAGAAGAAGTCTTCACCAATTCGACAGGGAAAAGTTTTCGACCGGATAGTGTATTCAGGACTTCGTCAAGCAGTTATTGGCAAACAGTTGTGTCGAATTTCAAGACTACGGTTAATACAACGTAGGCAGTATGTGGCATCGAGCGTGGCACGGAGTCCATCACTGGTTATTGAGACGTAGCCACGTGTCCATAGCAGTTTACATTTCAGTCATTATTTTCTGTATAAATAGTAGTTTCTACGGAGAAATCAAGGTGGCAAATTATTATACCAAACACACAGTTCTGAAACTCTAACTTCCAAGTCACAGCGAAAACAGAGTAAAAGAATTATTGTACAACGTATGTGAATTTGTGCACCATTCTCTTTACATTTAATGCAATTTATTACTTTCAATACAAGTCATTTTACATTACTGCGTTCCATTTTATTACTTCTTTTTCTTTGATTTCCATTTTCATGGTGAATTGTCTCCCTTTAAAAATATATCTGTTGACAAACTGCAGTGTTTAAAGGCAATTGCTTTGGAGATTTCTGGTTTAATCTCACAAACATTTCTAATAAAACCAGTGATTGTTTGCTAAAAACACCAGCGAACACTCGCTAGGGATGTTTTTGATATTGAGTCGTTTTGTTTTCAGAACCAATACCCTTTTTATATCCTTTTTGAGAAAAATAGTGAAAACCGTTTTATTGAAAATCTGTTAATTTACAAACCGATTGAATTGATTGAATTGTTGATTGATGATATGATTATATGTGTTGTGTGACTGTTATCTGGACTGGAATGATTGTTATTGTGATAGGATATCGATCAGAACGAAATTGGATTCGAAACGGAATGGACAGAGTTGCACGAAACTGAGAAATTTGCTTCTATCAAAGACGCACGGATCGTGCCCCTTAGGGGCATGGGTCGTGCGCCTTGCTCGCAGTAGCCAAGAAATGAATTTTTGACACAGCACGGGTCGTGCGCCCCAGGGAACGAACCGTGCGTAACCTTCGCAAACCAGCTTTTTAAAATTTTAGGACACGCACGGGTGTACATGTGTTAAGACACGCAAGTAAGGCATGATAAAAGATCGTATAGTAGTAAAATGCGAGTGTACATATGTTAAGACACCCAAGTAAGGCATGATAAAAGATCGTAGATCGATACAAGACAGGTTACTTTCCCAAAATGAAAAGAGGTTACTTTCTCAAAAGAGAAAGGTAGATGGTATACGAATAAGTAAGTATATCGAGGGTGACGTCCCTCAAGGATTAGCATACTAGGGGAGGGGAAGTCATGAGCCCCAAAACCTAGGCCCATTGAGGTTTGCCCACTAATTAGCGGTTAGTGGATCGGGTTCACCAAAAGCCAATTAAAATAACCATGATAAGGTCGGCTCGAAGGTGTTGTGCTAAGTTAGAGGAAAGGTTAAGACATGATATGTAGTCGCTTATTAGGGCTACATCAAGAAAGAAATGTAACGCGTAGTCGCTTATTAGGGCTACAAATTACAAGAGGAAAAATATATGTCCACATGGTCGCTTATCAGGGCCATGAGTTCAAGTTTAAGCATAATAAACCGCTAGAGTTAGTAAGGGGTCTCGATAGGACTCATTGACATAATGTTTATCTCACCCTTCATATTTGTGGTTTTTACAGAGAGGCAGGAAAAGGCAAAGGCGAAGAAGCACGTTTAGCCGGTGCGACTCATGGAGTCATGGGAGATTTCATTTCCTATTTAGTCCTTTGTATTTTCTTCTAGTTATGTCACCGATTGTATGACTTTCACTGTATAGGTTGTAAAATCGTTTCTGCTACTTTATGTTTTGAGTATTGAACACCAGGATTGTGTAAGCCTTAAGTTGTGAAACTTAAGCATTTTCAGGAAGTTAATGAGGTTCAGAGAACCATTTGATATGTACTATCGAAATTTTTAGTTGTGTTCAATATTCATTAACAGGGAGTTATTCTGATGTATGCCATTTAGTGCATTTCGGTAATTCTACATGTTAGAAATTATCAGGGTGTTACATTATGGTATTAGAGCAATTCGACCCAGTCGGGCTTAGATAGTTAGGGTGGTTTTTTCCCTCGAGTAATTCTGATATCTTGCTTCTTATGATGCTAAGAGACATTGAGACAGATCAACTTAATACTTGGTGTATCGTTTGCAGAATTATGGCAGGAGGATCGAGGAATAACCCCCAATTGATCCACATTCCGCATGGATGCAGAATATGATCGAAAGGCAACAAAAGATGATGGAGGATATGCTACTAATGCAACAGAATGCTCAAGCTCAGCAATGGGAGAATTTCAGGCAGACGTTTCTGGAGCAGTTATTCCCAACTGCTATGAGGTTTGACAAGGAGAATGAGTTCTCAGCTCTTATTCAAGGAGGTCTGACTGTGGGCCAATACACGACCAAGTTTGAGGAACTTTACCAATTCTTCGGTTTGGCTGGGTAGGCTCCCAATGACAAGTGGAAGACTGATAGGTACAAGTATGGATTGAGGAAATACATTGCTCAAAGTCTAAGTTCTTTTGCATATACCAACTATGCAGCCATGGTTCAACAAGCTCATATAGCTGAAAGTGATTTGAAGAGGTTGTATGCAAGCCGAAAGGCGTTTAGTAATAATAAGAAGAATGTTGGATCATCCAACAATCAGATGGGTCCCAGGCACAACTCCAACAAAGGGACGCAAGTTCAATCATCTAATTCCCCAAGATTCAGTAAATGTTCCAACTGTGGAAAGTATCATCAAGGTAAGTGTCAGATGGGATCCAACCAGTGTTTCTACTGCAAGAAAGAGGGGCACTATGCACATGAATGCCCAGCAAGGAAGAAGAACCAAGAAGAAGGTACTACTACTACAACTCACGGGAGAGTCTACACATTGGACGCCCAGAAAGTCACACCATCAGATAATCTACTAAGGGGTATGAGATCTCTTTTCTATAACTCTGTTAGTATTTTATTTGATTCGGGTGCGACCCATCGTCTTATATCTCAAATCTGTGTTGATCGGTTGGGATTGCCCTTAACTCCTTTGCCTCAACCAATCTCCATCAAGACTGCTGCTGAGGGTAGTATTCAGACCCAAGCATTATGTGAAAACTGTCTTCTATCCATCGGAGACAGAAATTTTGTGGTAGACTTTATTTGCTTACCGATGAAGGGTATGGACATTGTCTTAGGTATGAGTTGGATGACTGACAATCATGTAACTATTGACCGTTTGCATCGGACTATCAGTTTCGCCTCCGAGTCAGTGGAGCTACAACCGACCAATTCTGAAGCTGTTATTTCATTCACCTCAGCCACTAACTGTTTGTTTCAAGGCGCAGAAGCTTACGTCATGATGTTATCTGCATCCACTGAGACAGGTCTAGATTTATCTTCAGTGCAAATTGTTAATGAATTCCTTGATGTGTTTCCTGATGAAGTTTCTTCGTTACCTCCGGATCGTGAGGTGGAGTTCTCTATAGAGTTGGTTCCGGGCACTGGGCCAATTTCTATAGCTCCGTATAGAATGTATCCGTTAGAGTTGAAAGAGTTGAAAGTCCAATTGGAAGAGTTAATTTCCAAACAGTTTATCCGGCCAAGTGCCTCACCATGGGGTGCTCCAGTGTTACTTGTCAAGAAGAAGGATGGAAGTATGAGATTGTGCATTGATTACCGTCAGCTGAATAAGGTGACTATTAAGAACAAGTACCCTCTACCGAGGATTGATGATTTGCTAGACCAATTAAGGGGAGCTTCTGTATTTTCAAAGATTGATCTAAGGTCCGGCTATCACCAAATCAGGGTTCGAGCTTTGAATATCCCGAAGACCGCTTTCCGTACGAGGTATGGGCACTACGAGTTTGTAGTGATGCCCTTCGGTTTGACCAATGCTCCAGCCATATTCATGAATTATATGAATCGGATTTTCAATCCCTATCTGGATCAATTTGTTGTAGTGTTCATTGATGATATCTTTGTGTACTCTAAGACAACTGAGGAGCATGTGCACCATCTCCGAATTGTTCTGAACGTACTCCGGGAGAAGAAGTTGTATGCTAAGCCATCCAAATGTGATTTTTGGATACCCGAAGTTAAGTTTCTGGGCCATGTGTTATCTCAGGCTGGTGTTGCAGTGGACCCCAGTAAGATTGAAGTTGTAGTAGACTGGGTACAACGGTCTACGATTACTGAGGTGGGAAGTTTCTTGGGATTAGTTGGGTATTATCGGAGATTCAAGGATTTTCCCAGCTGGTTCTTCCACTCACTTGGTTAACTCGCAAGGGTCAGCCGTTTGTGTGGGACTCAGACTGTGATGATTGTTTTGCGGAATTGAAGAATCGTTTGACTTCTACATCTGTCAGGATTCTTCCAGATCCGTCCGTAGGATTCCAAATCTATTGTGACGCCTCCGGTAAGGGTTTGGGATGTGTCCTCATGCACAATCAACAAGTAGTTATTTATTCCTCCAGACAGTTGAAATCACATGAGGAGAATTATCCGACTCATGATTTAGAATTGGCGGCGATTGTGTTTTCCCTAAAGATTTGGAGACATTACCTGTATGGGTCTCGTTTCGAAGTCTTTAGCAACCACAAGAGCCTGAAGTATTTGTTTGACCAGAAAGAACTGAATAATAGGCAGAGAAGGTGGGTAGAGTTTCTGAAGGACTATGAGTTTGAATTGAAGTACCATCCGGGTAAGGCTAATGTTGTAGCCGACGCTTTGAGTAGGAAGTCTATCCACACTGTTGTAGCCGACGCTTTGAGTAGGAAGTCTATCCACACTGCTTGGAATCGTTTAGAGACCTTAATTTAAAAGTGAAGCCAAGGAGGAATAGGTTGGTGTTGAGCCATATTCAGATTTCGAGTTCCTTAAGAAATCTGATTCGCTCAGCCCAAGAAGTTGATTTAGAGCTGCAAGTGCAGAAGAGGTTTCCAAATTACACCGAAGATGGCGATGGTGTGATTTGTTTTGATGGTAGAATCTGTGTACCGAATGATGAAGATATTAAGAGGCAAGTTTTAGAAGAGGCTCATAAGAGTCAGTTCTCAATACACCCTGGTTCCACCAAGATGTATCGAGATTTGAAGTAGTTGTATTGGTGCCCGGGTATGAAAGTGGAAGTTGCAGAGTTTGTGTCTCGATGCTTGACTTGTCAAAGGGTCAAGATAGAGCACCAAAATCCAGGCGGTCAGTTACAGCCGTTGAATGTGCCAGAATGGAAGTGGGAAAGCATTTCTATGGATTTTGTCATGGGGTTGCCACGGTCCCAAGCCGGAAATAATTCTATTTGGGTAGTGGTGGATCACTTGACCAAGTCCGCCCATTTTATTCTGGTGCGTTCGAATCACAAAGTCGATAAGTTAGTAGATGAATATCTCAAGAACATTGTGAGGTTGCACGGAATCCCTACGGGTATCGTCTGCGATCGTGATCCCAAGTTTACATCACGATTCTGGAGAGCATTGAATATGGCGTTGGGGACAACGGTGTGTGCTAGCGCCGCTTACCACCCACAAACAGATGGACAGACTGAGAGAACAATTCAGACATTGGAGGATATGTTGAGATCATATGTACTTGACAGTGGAGGTCGGCCGATGGGAGGATCATCTTCCATTAGTGGAATTTTCATGCAACAACAGTTACCATTCTAGTATCGGAATGGCACCATACGAGGCATTGTATGGGAGGAAGTGCAGGACACCATTGTGTTGGTGGGATGTAGGTGAGCAGAGATTGTTGGGACCGGATTTGGTCCGTGAGACTACGGAGAAGATTCGACAGATTAGAGAGAGGATGAAGACCGCCCAAAGTCAGCAAAAGAGTTACGCCGATAAAAGAAGAAGGCCTCTAGAGTTTGACGAAGAAGATCATGTGTTTTTGAGGCTATCTCCAACCATTGGTACCGGTATTGAATTGCGAGCGAAGAAGCTCAGTCCTCGATATATTGGACCCTTCCAAATTATCGAGCGAGTTGGGCCAGTAGCATATCGCATTGCATTACCTCCAGCATTGTCCAGATTGCATGACGTGTTTCATGTATCACAACTGAGGAAGTATATTCCCGATCCGAGTCAACCGTTGAGTTATGAGACGATTGACATCAGACCGGATCTATCTTATCAACCTACTCCAGTCAGGATCATCGAACGTGGCGAGAAAGCGCTCCGGACGAGATCAATTCCTATTGTCAAGGTGCTTTGGGACGGTGCATCACCCGACGAAGCGACATGAGAAGTAGAGGAAAACATGCGGGTGAAATACCCCCATTTGTTCGATTGAGGTACGTTTTGTTCAATTTTGAGGACAGAATTTTAAAAGTTGGGGTGATTGTAACATCCCCTAATTAGCTAATTTAAATTATTTAAATTAGCGAAGTGGTTAAGGTAAATTATTGACTAAATGGAATATTTAGCACAAGAGGTTATCATGAATCGATTAATTAACATAATTATTAAATTATGTGATGTTAAAAGAAATAAAATTGTAGTTATGCATAATTAAAATAAGGTATTAAGTTAGTAAGTTATGGGATTATTGTAGTGTTAGCAGTGTTTTAAGAGAGATTTGGAAAGGAGGGGTATTCCAGTCTTTTACCTCACTTGATTGAGGGCAGGATAGTCTTTTCCACATCACTTAACTCACCCTCAGCTGGAAGCCAAAATAGAAACACCATTTCCATTTTTTTTTTCAGAAACATAAAGAGAAAGAGAGGAGGGAGTCGCATGAGGGAGGGAAGAAGAGAGGAGAAGACCTCAGCACAAACCTTAGTGCATGTCTAATCCAAGGCCATCACCCTTCTCCATTTCTCCTCCTCTACACGTTGGTGCTAATTTCTGAACCAAAACACCCCTCTCCACCAAATCACCATTTTTGAACTAAGCCTTATATTGAGAGAAAAGTGAGTTGCATGTTGCTGAATGTTCCGTAGAATGAGAGACCAGAACCTACAACGTGTTGTCAAGCATTGAGAAGAAGAATCGGTAGCTAGGACTTAGAATTGGGGTGCTGTTCGAACGGGTTCAGTAGCTGGGTCCGCTGTTGGAAAGAATCCGAGGAGAGTTTGTGATTTTGGAACGGTCGGAGTCTCGGTATCTCGGTATTTTGCGATTTTCATCGCAATCGGTGAGTTATATAACTCGCTAGGGATGTTTTTGATATTGAGTCGTTATGTTTTCAGAACCGATACCCTTTTTAAATCCTTTTTGAGAAAAATAGCGAAAACCGTTTTATTGAAAATTCGTTAATTTACAAACCGATTGAATTGATTGAATTGTTGATTGATGATATGATTATATGTGTTGTGTGACTGTTATCTGGACTGGAATGATTGTTATTGTGATAGGATATCGATCGGAACAAAATTGGAATCGAAACGGAATGGAGAGAGTTACACGAAACTGAGAAATTTGCTTCTGTCAAAGACGCACGGATCGTGCCCCTCAGGGGCATGGGTCGTGCGCCTTGCTCGCAGTAGCCAAGAAATGAATTTTTGACACAGCACGGGTCGTGCGACCCTGGGCACAAACCGTGCGTAACCTTCGCAAACCAGCTTTTTAAAATTTTAGGACACGCACGGGTCGTGCGCCCTGTAAGTTTTTAAAACTGAGATCTTATTGATACGCACGGGTCGTGCGCCTCCGGATCACGGACCGTGCAGATCCTTCTGTTACCCTAGTTCAAAACCCTTTTTAACCCGTTCCAAACGATTCCGATTCCCTTCTGATTGATTCCCCAAGGTTTCCCAAGGATGGAAACACACTGAAGCTATGAAATTAAGAAAATTGAGGAAAAGCTCACAAGACATAAATGCTAAGGAAAACCGTATAGTAGTAATACGCGAGTGTACATATGTTAAGACACGCAAGTAAGGCATGATAAAAGATCGTAAATCGATACAAGACAGGTTACTTTCCCAAAAGGAAAAGAGGTTACTTTCTCAAAAGAGAAAGGTAGATGGTATACGAATAAGTAAGTATACCGAGGGTGACGTCCCTCAAGGATTAGCATACTAGGGGAGGGAAAGTCATGAGCCCCAAAACCTAGGCCCATTGAGGTTTGCCCACTAATTAGCGGTTAGTGGATCGGGTTCACCAAAAGCCAATTAAAATAACCATGATAAGGTCGGCTCGAGGTGTTGTGCTAAGTTAAAGGAAAGGTTAAGACATGATATGTAGTCGCTTATTAGGGCTACATCAAGAAAGAAATGTAACGCGTAGTCACTTATTATGGCTACAAATTACAAGAGGAAAAATATATGTCCACATGGTCGCTTATCAGGGCCATGAGTTCAAGTTTAAGCATAATAAACCGCTAGAGTTAGTAAGGGGTCTCGATAGGACTCACTGAGATAATGTTTATCTCACCCTTCATATTTGTGGTTTTTACAGAGAAGCAGGGAAAAGCAAAGGCGAAGAAGCACGGTTAGCCGGTGCGACTCATGGAGTCATGGGAGATTTCATTTCCTGTTTAGTCCTTTGTATTTTCTTCTAGTTATGTCACCGATTGTATGACTTTCACTGTATAAGTTGTAAAATCGTTTCCGCTACTTTATGTTTTGAGTATTGAACACCTGGATTGTATAAGTCTTAAGTTGTGAAACTTAAGCATTTTCAGGAAGTTAATGAGGTTCAGGGAACCATTTGATATGTACTATCGAAATTTTTAGTTGTGTTCAATATTCATTAACAGGGAGTTACTCTGATGTATGCCATTTAGTGCATTTCGGTAATTCTACATGTTAGAAATTATCGGGGTGTTACAATAGCCAAATATATATAGTATTTAATGATAAAATAGTGTCAAATTTTTTATGAATCCAATTGGAATATCAATATTTGTGAATTAATTAAATCTAATTATAATATTAAATCATTTTGTGAGTAGTAGTAGTCACTTTGAATTTTCCTACTTGACTTTTGCAAACACACGGTAATAAAAAATGTTATCAAAATAGTCATTTTGGATTTTTTCTGTGATAATTCAAAATTTCAAATTTATAGAAAAAAAAACTATCCAAAAAAAACTTCTTCAATAGATAAATTTGAACAATTTTTAAAATCAATTAACCCAGAACTATTTTCTATCCAAAATTACGTAGCTTTGAATTACCTGACCACCCCTATCAAGCTAAATAATAATTTTTCTTAATTTTTCCCTTTTTGTAAAATAAATAATCTTTCTAAGTATTTATAAAAACCATTATGAATTATATTTCACGTTAAAGAGTGAAATAAATATTTTCAAAGTTAAATTAACCTTGCACATTTAATTAGATGTACTATTTTTACAGGTGTCATAAGAGTGCTAATATCTCCCCTACGCATAATTAACTCCCGAACCTTAAATATGTTATTGAAGACCAAGTTTTCTTTTTTTTTTTAAAGGTTTTCCAACGTTTCCCCTTACAAGTACATTATGATGGCGACTCCACGTCATTCGGAACCTAATTTCGAATCGTCCAGACGCCCGATGCGAATCCGGTTGCAACATCTACTTTGGTTCTAATCTCACCTAATGGAAATCATCTAAACAATGAGTAGTTGGAAGATCATCTGCCGAGACAGAATACAGAGCTTTAGCCAGCACTGCAGGTGAATTATCTTGGATCCAATCTCTTCTTACTGAGTTAAGTGTGCCCTCTCCCTCCACACCTTCCGTCCTTTATGATAATCTAAATGCTACATATATCACTCAAAATCCAGTTAATCATATTCGCATGAAGCACATCTCCAAGACGTTCACTTTGTCTGTGATCTGCTACAAGGAAAACCCAAAGTTCACCATGTTAGCACCACTGATCAACTCGCAGACAGTCTCACCAAACCTCTCTCCAAAGCTCACTACTTACAAAACAAGATTGATGTTTGTAGCAAATACATTCATGCACATAGTTTGTCAGGTACCTAAGTAATATCATTCATGCACTTAATAATGTACCTAAGTAATATCATTCATGCACTTATTAAGTAGTAATATCATTAATTTCCTTGTAAATATAAATTACATTTATTATCTAAGAGTGTATAAATAAAGGATAAATGGAGTGGAAAAACCACTCAAGCATTTCAAAACCTTACAGATAAGCTGTATTCTTGCATTACATTCATAGTATAGAATTTTTTGTTTCCATTTTGTTATTATATTATGCAATAGGAACAAGATGACAATGGAGGCTGACATAGATCATTTCAGGAATGGGCCTCCATTAAAACCTCCATGACATACAGAAACATAAATGGACCACCACAAAGATAATTGTTTCCTCAAGGCTTGTTTAATTTGCTGCAAACAATAGAAAATGGGTCATCATTATTTCCGACACTGCTCATTTTTATATTTTTCAATTCTCATAAATTGTAAGACAAAGGTTGTTGACTTTGTCACCAAAAGTTAATTGCCACAAAAGCCTGTCCTTGATCTTAATGGTATTTTATTATGTATTGGTTGAAATCTTGTCCCTAAAAAATGTCATAAAAGTATTGCCAACTTTTGTATAAAACACAAGAGAAGCAAGATCATTCTTAAGCACATTAATATGTATTTTATTTTTCTCTTATTGAAATTTGTTTTAGTGGGTTTAATATAGTACCAAGTTGGAGTGTCAGATATGTTTTTGCCACATGCATTCAGCAACTTCAAGACTTCAAGAGAATCAATTGCAGATAACAAATTAACAACGAAAGATTTGAGTCAGAAAATAAAATATAGTAACATTTGGTTTGTAGTTATTTTTCAGCAATCAAGAATCAGACCACCAAATGCAACCCACTTCAAATATTGTAAATAAGAAATATTTTGCTTTATGGGATTCTTCTTTACATTGATGAGGTAAAGTTTTCCCTCTTTAACTACCTATTTTGATACTTTGGCCATTTGATCATAAAAGCATGAGCTGAAAGTTTGCAACATTTTGCTTAAAAGTTGTGTATTTAAGTCAATGACCATATTCATCATGAAGGAAAATAAGCAACATTTTTGCTCTAAGATGTGTTCCAATTCAAGCTCTTTTCTACCTATCATACTTGTTCTTCCCCTCTTCTCATTTTTCTTTTCAATCCCTTTTCTTTTTACATTACCAATAGCTCTTATATCTACCATATTTCTTGTCACATTGAGAAAGAAAAAAGGGTCTCAAATTAATGAAAGTCTAATTCAAGATAAGCTGAAGGAAGAGGAGGTAAAGCCATTATTAAATGTTACAGCTGAAAATTATGAGGAGCAAGCTGAAGCACAATCTGAGTATTCATTTCAATCAGATAATGAAAGCATCAATTTATCAGTCATGGATAAGACTTTTGAGGTCAACGTTCAGGAGTTTAACTTTAAGCCAGAAGCCGATTTGGGATCAGATTCTTCACTTCCATCTGATAGTGAAAGCTGTACTGACTCAATCATAGGTGAAAGTTTTGAGATTGATCATCACAATGTTTGTAGTTCTGAAAGATTAGCCTTTGATATTGTTCATGATGATGATTATAGCGACGACGAGGACGATGATGACTATGAGGAGGAGGAGGAGGATAGCTTGATTGAAATCCACCTTCCAAATAGCCATTTCTCTGATGAATCTAAGCAAAAATTGGAACCCAAGTTGCCAGATTTCATGCCAGAATATATTTTCAACCAGCAAGGTCTAATGGAGCTTTTAGAAGAAATGAATGATATGAATGAGGATGACAATTTAATTGAGATTGATATTTCCATGGGATCCATCAATAGGCAAGATTTTGGATTGAAGCAGGAGAGGGAGTTGGCATGTTTAGAAAATCAATGTGTAAGTGATTGATCCTTATTCACAAGCTTTATGTTAAATAGCTAATATGGATTAAGGATTAGTCTTTGGCCTATTTTTCATCTTCAAGTTGAGGAGGATTTTGTGCTTGTCTATTATCTTTGTATATATGTTTCTAACCTATATTTGCTATAGTTAGAAATTAGAGACTAATTCCTCGAAGTACTAGAAAATCTATTTAAAGGGTTGATGTTTTCTAACGGATATTCTTCCAAACACACGGACCATGTTGATCGCATGCTTAGATCTGGTTATCGTCCAACCGCGTCACACTATGTTTGTTATTATTTTCGCCTTTTAATTTAGAGGTCTTGTGTGGTGGCAAGATCATGTGTGTCCTTAATTATTTAGCATTTTTATGTTTCTTCAGGTCCAAATTATTGGTAGAAACTAAATAATTGAAAGGTTTAATGAAATTAATATAAAAGAATAGATTGAAAATTTAATATGACTTGATCAGTATTTGAAATTAATATAAAGTGTTAGTCATTAATTTATTTTATTCCTTTCCTCTTTGACTCTCCAATTAATATAAATTTAATATGACAAAATTCATTAGCTTGCATCACTAACTATTCAACTAATTAAGAATAAGTGGAGTTGTTAGTCAAATGATGGTATCTATAACCAGCGGCTTTTCTTGCAGTGATATAGGAACATCAATAATAAGGTACCATTATGCAAAAAAAAAGCATATATATATATATATATATATATATATATATATATATATATATATATATATATGCTAGCCATAATAGAAACACAAAGTCATTTTTCAACCTTTAGAAGAATAAAATGCATTCCTTTTAAAGTTGGTTTTTGGTCCCACCTATAACTATAATGTAGGGAAGCTCTCTTTTTGAATTTAATCTGTTCAGTATATTATTACTCATAAACAGGAAATTATCTTGAAAAAATGTTGTGTTGGTAAGAATAAAATGCATAATTATTAATTTAATGAAAAAATTTGTTGTTAGTAAGCATATCCTTAATAATTGGGCTTTAATTATATTTTTATTAAATGAATCACAAAAAACTCAAATTGTGAAATAAAAAAGTTGATGAAAAAGTGAAAATGTTTTCAAGGAGACGTGTGGAGTAGAAAACTTCATGATTATAACCCTGCCTCTGTTCCTGTGACAGCTTTACCAGCATTTTGTTTCTGTGGGCACTACTTTGGAACCCGAATCTGTTTTGGACAGGAAAATGGTGAAACGTGGCCGTATTGCCGCCACTAAAGTCCTTGTGAAATGGAAGAACCTCCCAACGGAGCAAACCACTTGGGAGTTTTACTATGATCACTTGTTGAAGCTTCATAATTTTCACCCTTGAGCTCAAAGGTGGTCTTTGAGCACTAGGTATTGTGACAAGAATTATGCTGAAGTCACAAGATTAATTAGGATTAAATAAACTCTGATTAGTTGTTACTAATTTGGTCCCACTTTATCTGTATTCTCCACTTTATCTTTAGGTGAGTCATGCAAAAAGACAAAAAACATAACTTGTTGAAAATAAAATGCTTCCAGAATAGCTATAGCATAGCTGTCACAATACCCTCGTCTTCAAAACATCCTTATCCTCAAGATGGATGTTTCCAAGTGCCATTTTTAGAGGTAAAATCTTTGATTTGAGAAAACTCTTAGAACAAGAACACTTCCCGTGAAGATCATCTTCCTATGCAAAATAGCTACAAAAGAAAACCGGTGAAGAACTAGCCAATCAGGATGAATAACTCTCCAACACAGCACACCTGCAGAGTCCAACATACATAATTTTTTCACAAGTGGGGTTCCCTTTCCACAATTGGTGTGCTTCTGAACATAGACACCACTGAATATCAATTTATAAGCAAGTTCATCTAGTATAGCAGCCCCTGCATCGTTTTGCCCTATAAAGTTACTTGGAAGCTCACAAACAGAATCATGGTCTTCCCTTGCTGCTAACATGAGAGGAGTGTAGTCCTCTCCATCAGGGACATTCACATCATAACATTTGCTTGTGAATAATGTAACAACATCCAAGTCACCACAACGAACTGCACAGTGTAAAACATAGAAGCCACCATTATTAAGAATACTCTTTTGAAGTGCAAATTCAAGCATGAGCTTTTCAAATAAACTATAGTTCTGGTTCAATTCATATAGGTTCATTGCTGTTCCACCAGATTTATTGTATAACTTCACATCAGCTCCACCACAGTCCACATACAAGCGGTAATAGTAACTCTTCAACAGAAGAATATAAACACCCTCTTCATATGTTTTTGACCAATCATCCAGCTCCGACCCAAGTTCCCTAATTATGCTATATATTGGGGTAATAATAATTATACCACCTTCATTTGTAGATTTCATGAACATGAATAGGAAATTCAATAGCTTGAAGGCAAAAACAAGTGATATTGAAACAATAGATGTAGTAGCAATTACAATCAATGGCTTCATAGTCATAGTCTTCTAAAACAGCTCCAAAAATTTCAGGATCATCATTCAACAAGGCCATTAAACAATGAATCTTTGCATAATTTCAGTTTTATGAACAATAGCAACGTCAACCAAACTAAAATATCCACTACTTGATTAATTTAATAATACAAGATTGAAGAAGAAGCTATCTGCAACTGTAAGGCGGTAACAAGCTGAAATGCTTTTGATAAACAAAGCCATACTCGAAGAAAATTACGATAAACAAGCCATACTCTCCTTGACATTCAATAAACAAATATGTTTAACCGCAAATCAACACATAAGATTGAAATATATCAGATTCATTTTCATGAGGTTATTTAATAGCAATTTTATTCATTCATATTCCCTAATTACATTTAAAATTTGTTATTACATTTAAAGAAATAGAAACAAATCGAAACCGAATTACATTTAAAATCCGTAAATAATCGAAACCGATTCCCCGGTGTTGAATCAGGGTGACTCCCCGGAGGGTGATTCCCCGGAAAAGTGTTAAGGGACAAAATTACTAGAAGAAGAGGTCTCCCCGGATAGGTGTAGTTTCTTTCTCACCACCGATCAGCACGGTCAACCGACGATTCTTTAGGATAAAATAAAAAAATAGAGTTGACTGACGGACGAGGGATGTAATACCCCGGTATTTTTATCGAGTAAAAATACTCAAGTGCACCATCTCTAAAACATGATATAAAATTCCTGCATAGATACTGAACACTCCAATATAGTTCTCGCTGAATAACAACACAACAGTCTTAAATACAAATAAGACCAAAAAGGTTCCTGACTATAACCTTCAGCAAACTATAGAGCTCAATATCATACAAGAAAGCGGAATAAAGTCATAACACTAAAGACATAGAGTTGTAGTACACAGACAACAAAAGGGAATATAAACTTAAGCATGAAAGCTAAGTCATCATCAATCGCCCGAGCTCAACCTACTCGTGCCTCTTGAATTTTCGTTGTCCCTGTTTCTCTGTAAAACAACAACATATAAACAATGAGATACAATCTCAGTGAGTTCTACCGAGACCCCTACTAACACTCTCGGTCCAATTATGAATCATGGTTTTAACTTAACACGGCACCACTGTGCGAACGCTACAAACCCGATGAACCGCATTATATAACTTTTAACAGGTTACCGACTGCGCGAACGCTACAAACCTGGCAAACCTGTTATAACTCAGAACGACACCGACTGCGCGAACGCTAAAAACCCAGTGAATCGCACAACAAAAATTTAACATAACACCGATTGCGCGAAAGCTACAAACCCGGCGAACCCTCTTACCAATAGTACTTTCCCTAATGGCACAGGGCCTAGGGTAAGGGTGCATGACTACTGTAACACCCCTTTCTCTACCCGTTAATTTGTTTATAAAAATCAGAGTTTTCAAAATTTCTTTTCATTGCAAAGGATGTTACACATACTTCAACAAAACCACACTTCTCAATAAATCAGCTCAAAAGCATAATAACCATGTATTACGTAGCACGTCACTAAAAGGAGAATCTCAAAACCACAGTCATCATCGCAATAAGACTTAACGTCAATAAAATCAACTACGCAGCGGAATAACAAAATAAAACAGAATTGTCAACAAAACATAACAACCAAAATCATTCATAACATTAAGTTCGTCCCCCCCTGAGTGCTACGTATCAGAGCGTGACGACTCGACTCGAATTAGTGAAGGTACTAGTCCTTCACTCGCAATCACCTGCACGTTACCGCATGGGGGTAACATTCAAACAGAAGGGTGAGTCAAATTCAATTCATATAATAAATCATATGATAAATAATAAGTCAAGTCACAGCTCTAAAATAATCACATCACAATCACCAATTACATCACCACATAAACTCATCACCATGTCATGTAGGCATATGAAATGCAACCCACTCGTGGGCATATGCATGAGGTACCTTTTCACAAACGTCGCTTAGCCATTATGGCCTCATCGTCACTTGGCCTTTTGGGCCTCAAAAACGTCACTGGGTTTATGCATATGGGGCATGAGACACTATGACATGCACCACTCACAAACACACAATTCACGGTCAACCATGTGACCCGTCACTTACCAATTTGCCAAATAAGAGGCCTTAACATCACTTAGCCTTTTGGGCCTCAAAACGTCACTGGGTTTTCATCGTCACTTACTCATAAACATCATCAACTCAAACAATAGCCACTGAGGGCAAAACGTCATTTACTAGCCACCAAGGGCATCATCGTCATTTTACACATCCATATCAACAACATTGACCACTAAGGGCAAAACGGTCATTTAACTAGCCACTAAGGGCATCATCGTCATTTACACACCAATATCAACAACATTGGCCACTAAGGGCAAAAACGTCATTTAACTAGCCACTAAGGGCATCATCGTCAAAATCATCACTTTTGACACTAAAACGTTAACACCACTGGTTATACACAAAAGAGAATTTTTAAAGACACCAAAACGAGTTTTCAATGTCACAGCAACGACCACAGGGGACAGCCACTTGGGCGCCCAGCAACCTTCTGAAATTATAAGTTTTTATTTTTAAAAATTGGACACACAGATAGACAACTGAAAATGCTTCACAACGCTTTTTGAAACGCTCAAAACGGATGTCCGAGTCAAAAGATATAGCGAAAACAGTTTTCGAAAATATTTTGGGAACATCCTGAAAAACTGGCGCCCAGCGCCCAGCAAAAACGCAACACGCACACATGGGCGCCCAGCGCCTGGCACCCAGCGCCTTGGCGCAACATGCAACACACACACACACGGGCGCTCAGCGCCCAGCGCCTTGGCGCCACGCACAACACACGCACACGGGCGCTCAGCGCCCAGCGCTGGCACCCAGCGCCCTGCGCTCCACACACGCACTCACACACGGGCGCTCAGCGCCCAGCGCCTGGCGCAACACGCGCAACACTGCACACAACAACACGCACTGGCGCCCTTGGCGCCTAGCACAGGGCGCCTGGCGCCCAGAACACTTCCAGCAACACAAATTCAAACAATTTCAGCACAAACTATTTTGTTCTTCAAATTTTTCACATGACCAACACAACAACAATTTACCCCAACTCATGAACACACATAAGATCATCGAAATCACCTATCAAACGTCAAATTCTACAACATCCCAAACGCAACATGGAATCACGCATATATCAACAACAATAACATGAAATTGCAAACATACTCATGATCATGGTTATCTAGGCCATCACTACCTAAAACCTACCATAGGAATTATTATAGAAATTGATAGAACCCCCTTACCTCGAATTTGAAGATTAGAAGCCCTAAAGACGGTCACGAACGGAACCACGGCAACAAGATCACGCCTCTTCCTCCTCCTTGCTCGCGGCCTTCTCTTCTCTCCTTTCCTCTCTACGGCGCTTTCTCTCTTCTCCTTTCTCTCTTCTCAATTTTGCAAATGCTAACAACAAACCCTAACCCCTAGGCGCCTTGTCCACTTCCCATATGACATGATTCATGGGCTTGGGCTTCTCACTTAAGCCCAAGTCCATCTAGTTTGGCACCTCCACCTCCTAATACCACCTACACAATTTTTAATATAATTTCCAATAATTAAATTACATCCAGTTAATTAAATCAAATTCCTAAATACTTAATTAAATAATTTAATTAAATATTTAGGGTGTTACAACTCTCCCCCACTTAGAATATTTCGTCCTCGAAATTTACCTGATCAAATAACTCTGGGTAGGACTCTCGCATCTTGCTCTCCAGCTCCCAAGTCATACTCTCACCGGTAGCTCCTAGCCAGACCACTTTTACTAATGCAATCTCTTTGCCTCTAAGCACTTTCACTTCACGATCCTCAATCCGTACGGGCATCGTCTCCCCAGTGAGATTATCCCGCACCTCTACATCATCCATATGGATCACATGAGATGGATCCGAAACATACTTCCGAAGTTGCGACACATGAAACACGTCGTGCAACTTCGAAAGATTCGGCGGTAAGGCCACTCTATAAGCCACATTCCCGATTCTCTCAGAAATTTGATAAGGACCAACAAAGCGAGGAGTGAGCTTCTTCGATTTCAACGCTCGACCAACACCGGTAATAGGAGAAACCCTCAAGAACACATGCTCACCCTCCTGAAACTCTAAATCTTTCCTCCGCTTGTCATGATAACTCTTCTGACGACTCTGCGAAGCCTTCATCTTTTCACGGATCATCTTGATCTTCTCTGTAGTCTCCCGGACAATCTCCGGTCCCAACACTACACTCTCTCCCGACTCATACCAACACAATGGCGTTCTACACTTTCGACCATACAATGCTTCAAATGGTGCCATCCCGATACTGGAATGGTAACTGTTGTTATAGGTAAACTCAATCAACGCAAGGTAGGAATCCCATGAACCCCGTTGTTCCAATACACAAGCCCTCAACAAATCTTCTAACGACTGAATTGTTCTCTCTGACTGACCATCTGTCTGAGGATGATATGCTGAACTCATTTTCAGCTTTGAACCCAATTCCTTCTGCAAACTCGTCCAAAACTCTGAAGTGAACCTCGGAGCCGTATCTGACACAATACTCTTCGGAACACCGTGCAACTTCACAATTTCTTTGACATAGACCTCTGCCAACCTCGACACCAGATAAGTGATATTAATAGGAATAAAGTGAGCAGACTTCGTTAACCTATCAACGATCACCCAAATAGCGTCATGACCCTTAACTGTATTCGGCAATCCCGTCACAAAATCCATCGCAATGCTATCCCACATCCACTCTGGAACTTCCAACGGTTGCATTAACCCTGCAGGCTTCTGGTGTTCAACCTTCGACTTTTGACAGGTCAAACAGGCATACACAAACTGTGCCACATCTCTCTTCATACCATACCACCAAAACATCTTTTTCAGATCTTGA
This sequence comes from Astragalus membranaceus, assembly GCA_039519185.1. NCBI lineage: Eukaryota > Viridiplantae > Streptophyta > Magnoliopsida > Fabales > Fabaceae > Astragalus > Astragalus membranaceus. Next base: position 101,852,066 of record CM076848.1, on the reverse strand, counting down.
TACATTTTCGTCGCTCCAGGATGGATACTCAACTTGCTACGGTGACCCTCCTCTAAAATTTCCTTTCTCATCTCCTCACCCTCCGGAATACAGATCCTACCCCGGAACCTCAACACACCACTGGAATCCAATTTGAAATCTTCATCTTCAGATTGACCAACCCCATTAATTAAATCTACTAATTTGACATCTGACTTCTGAGCCTCTCTGATGCTGCCCAGGAAATCATTATCGATCTTTAACATTCCCAGCTTGACACTACGAGGTGTCATTTTACAAACCAAACTCAAATCTCTGAATTCCTCAATCAACTCTAATTCCTTCACCATCATTTCCGACATATGCAAAGACTTTCTGCTTAAAGCATCAGCCACGACATTAGCTTTGCCGGGATGATAATTCAAACCAAAGTCATAATCCTTCAAGAGCTCCAACCACCGACGCTGTCTCATATTCAACTCTTTCTGATCAAATAGATACTTCAGACTCTTGTGATCACTGAACACTTCAAACCTCGAACCATAAAGGTAGTGTCTCCAAATTTTAAGCACAAATACCACAGCAGCCAATTCCAAATCATGCGTAGGGTAATTTTTCTCATGAACCCGCAACTGCCTCGACGCATACGCAACGACTTTCCCATCTTGCATCAGCACACCCCCAAGACCCATCTTCGAAGCGTCACAATATACAACAAACGGTTCCTCCGTATTAGGCAACGTCAAAACAGGCGACGTTGTCAATCTCTTTTTCAGTTCCATAAAACTTTCCTCACACCGAGCATTCCAAACAAAAACTTTACCCTTACAAGTCAACTGAGTCAACGGAAGGGCCAACTTGGAAAAACCCTCGATGAACCTCCTGTAGTATCCAGCAAAACCCAAAAAGCTTCTAATCTCTGTTGCGGACTTCGGAGCCTCCCACTCCAACACTGCTTCTACTTTTGCCGGATCAACCGCAATACCTTTACCAGAAATCACGTGCCCAAGGAAACTCATCTCTTTCATCCAGAACTCACACTTTGATAACTTAGCATACAACTTTTTCTCTTTCAGAACTTCTAACACTGTCTTCAGGTGCTCAGCATGCTCTTCCTCTGACTTAGAATAAACTAGAATGTCATCTATGAACATCACCACAAACTGATCTAGGTAATTATGGAAAATACAATTCATATATTCCATAAATACACCAGGAGCATTGGTCACACCGAACGGCATCACTGAATATTCATAATGCCCATACCTTGTCCTGAATGCTGTCTTCTAAACATCCTCATCCTTCACTTTAATCTGATGATATCCGGACCTTAAATCAATTTTGCTGAAAACACGGGCACCCACTAACTGATCCATCAGATCGTCGATCCTCGGAAGTGGATACTTATTCTTGATAGTTACCTTATTCAACTGACGATAGTCTACACATAACCTCATGCTCCCATCTTTCTTCTTCACTAACAATACCGGAGCTCCCCACGGTGACACACTCGGTCTCACAAACTTTTTCTCAAGCAATTCTTCAAGTTGCGTCTTCAACTCAGACAATTCAGACGCCGACATCCTGTACGGTGCCATAGACACAGGCCTCGTACCAGGTACAAGATCAATCGAAAACTCAACTTCTCTCTCCGGCGGCACACCCGGAATTTCATCAGGAAAAACCTCAGGGAACTCGCGTACCACTTGCAGTTCTTCAATAACAGCCTGACTCTCCGCAGACAACGATGCCATCAATGCAAATAGCTGAACTCCTTCTTTCTTCAACTTCTTCAACTGACCAGCAGATACCAAAATAGAATCTTCTTCCCCGAAACTGACCGACTTGCTACGACAGTTGATATGAACGTGATTATTCTCTAACCAGTCCATGCCTAAGATTACATCCAGACCTCTCAACGGCAAGCAAACAAAATTCACAATAAAGTCCCTGCCTAAGATCGACACGGGACACTGAGAACACACCTGGGACGTAATCACCGACCCCTTCGCAGGAGTATCGACAACCATATCCCCACACATAGCAGATAAAACAAGACCCAATCTTTTACAACAATCAACAGATATAAAGCAATGGGTAGCACCAGTATCAATAAGAGATTTCAGAGAAGTACCATTAATAAAACACGTACCTCTAATCAGACCATCCTTCTCATCAGGCTCCTCTCCTGCCAATGCGAACACCTTCCCAGTAGACCTTTCCTTCTCCGGCTTTGTACACTTCGTACTGATATGCCCAGACTCACCACAGTTGAAGCACACCACATCCTTAACCTTACACTCGGCCGCCATATGACCCTTTTTACCACAGCGATAGCAAACCCTCTCATCAGTCCTGCATGTAGTACTCTTGTGGCCAGGCTTGCCACACTTATAACAGACAATGCTAGCAGGAGCATCTCCCCCACTAGAATTCTTATCCCCAGCAGACCTCTGATAACTCTTACCCGCAGGAACCTCATACGGCTTGCTTCGACTCTGAAACTTACCCTTTTTCTCAGACGTTGTAATGAGCAGTACTGTCCTCCTCAAAGATTCTACAACTGTCAACCAGATCAGCGAACACACGAATCTTCTGATAACCAATGGCCTTTTTGATATCAGGCCTCAAACCATTCTCGAACTTGATACATTTCGAAAACTCAGCTGTAGCCTCACTGTAGTGTGGATAAAATTTTGCCAGTTCCACAAACTTCGCCGCATATGCAGTCCAAGACATACCACCCTGCTTCAGTTCTAGGAACTCTATCTCTTTCTTCCCTCGGACGTCTTCAGGAAAATATTTTCTCAGAAAATCCCTGCTGAATACCTCCCAAGTAATCTCTTCCTGAACAGTCTCTAACCTCTGCCTAGTAGCCAACCACCAGACGTCGGCCTCCTCGGCTAACATGTGGGTACCAAAACGGACCTTCTGCTCAACAGTGCAGTCCATCACCCTGAATATCCTCTCGATCTCCTTCAACCATGCCATAGCACCATTTGGATCATATTTGCCCTTAAAGGTGGGCGGATTCTCTCTCTGGAAAGTAGTCAGACTCCGAAAACCAGCGTTCTCTCCAGCATTCTGCTGACCCTGCACAGCCTGAGCCATAGCCTGCAATGCAGCAGCAAGAGCTGCGTCGTTTCTCCCAGCCATTTCAAACTATCACTGCAGCACAAACCCAGAATTTAGTACTAATCTATTGTCATAAGACACTATGACAGGACAACATTGGCCGGACAGACCGAACTGCTCTGATACCACTAATGTAACACCCCTTTCTCTACCCGTTAATTTGTTTATAAAAATCAGAGTTTTCAAAATTTATTTTCATTGCAAAGGATGTTACACATATCAACAACATTGGCCACTAAGGGCAAAACGTCATTTAACTAGCCACTAAGGGCATCATCGTCAAAATCATCACTTTTGACACTAAAACGTTAACACCACTGGTTATACACAAAAGAGAATTTTTAAAGACACCAAAACGAGTTTTCAATGTCACAGCAACGACCACAGGGGACAGCCACTTGGGCGCCCAGCAACCTTCTGAAATTATAAGTTTTTATTTTTAAAAATGGGACACACAGATAGACAACTGAAAATGCTTCACAACGCTTTTTGAAACGCTCAAAACGGATGTCCGAATCAAAAGATATAGCGAAAACAGTTTTCGAAAACATTTTGGGAACATCCTGAAAAACTGGCGCCCTGGGCGCCCAGCGCCCAGCAAAAACGCAACACGCACACATGGGCGCCCAGCGCCTGGCACCCAGCGCCTTGGCGCAACATGCAACACACACACGGGCGCTCAGCGCCCAGCGCCTTGGCGCCACGCACAACACACGCACACGGGCGCTCAGTGCCCAACGCTGGCACCCAGCGCCCAGCGCCTGGCGCAACACGCGCAACACTGCACACAACAACACGCACTGGCGCCCTTGGCGCCTAGCACAGGGCGCCCGGCGCCCAGAACACTTCCAGCAACACAAATTCAAACAATTTCAGCACAAACTATTTTGTTCTTCAAATTTTTCACATGACCAACACAACACCAATTTACCCCAACTCATGAACACACATAAGATCATCGAAATCACCTATCAAACGTCAAATTCTACAACATCCCAAACGCAACATGGAATCACGCATATATCAACAACAATAACATGAAATTGCAAACATACTCATGATCATGGTTATCTAGGCCATCACTACCTAAAACCTACCATAGGAATTATTATAGAAATTGATAGAACCCCCTTACCTCGAATTTGAAGATTAGAAGCCCTAAAGACGGTCACGAATGGAACCACGGCAACAAGATCACGCCTCTTCCTCCTCCTTGCTCGCGGCCTTCTCTTCTCTCCTTTCCTCTCTACGGCGCTTTCTCTCTTCTCCTTTCTCTCTTCTCAATTTCGCAAATGCTAACAACAAACCCTAACCCCTAGGCGCCTTGTCCACTTCGCATATGACATGATTCATGGGCTTGGGCTTCTCACTTAAGCCCAAGTCCATCTAGTTTGGCACCTCCACCTCCTAATACCACCTACACAATTTTTAATATAATTTCCAATAATTAAATTACATCCAATTAATTAAATCAAATTCCTAAATACTTAATTAAATAATTTAATTAAATATTTAGGGTGTTACAACTCCCCCGCCTAGTATGTTAGTCCCATGGGTCGTCACCCAAACTCGATATAATATATATATACTTTCACATGAACATTTAGTTCATTTACATTAGACCGATAGTTGAACATTTAGTTTGTATCATAAACACAATCTATGTTTGCTCTCGCATACTAATTCGCCGCTTTTAAAAAAATTTATGACTTCAAAAACAGATCATTTTACCTTTTAAATTGTATATTCAGTTAGGCCTCTGAATAAGCTTTCAAACGCATCTTAGAACATCTCAATCGGGTTCCCCGATCAAAAGTTATCGCGAAAACAAAACCAGTGTACAGTTGCTGAAAAACTGCAAAGCGTCGCGACGCGAACAGCTTCTGTCGCGGCGCGAAAAGTATCAGAAATATTTCGTTGCAAAATTTTATGAAGGGTCGCGACGCGATGCGACGGTCTGCTGAGAAAGCAGATTTTGCGTTTTCTCGCGAAATCCGCTATTCCGCTCAATTCTGATTCTTGTTCCGATTGAAAACAGTTCAAACAACCATAAAAACAGATCCAATACACATCACACAATCAATCAATTCAATCAAAAACTCAACGTAAACGAATTTTATCAAAATACGATATATTTCGAAATAACGATTTTCGACTCAAAATCTTTCGAAGTCAATCAACGTAAAATTCATTGTAAAACGAAATAATCCTTAGCGTGAGTGAAACTCACCCTTGAAGCGAGAGTCGATACTGAGCCGAAATCACCGAGACTTCAAAATCCCCAAACGGAACCCTATAGTCTCCAATCCGTTACAACTTCGATTCGAACTTCAAATCGCGATCAATCTTTCTTGGCTTCGTTCCTAATCATGTTTCAATCATAAATATCGTTCCCCAATCCATGATTTCGATCAATCCCTCACCAAAACCCTAAACTTCGAATTCAATCAAAGAGGGGGAAAAATAGGTGAGAGGTTACCTAGTTCTTGGAGGGCAACAATGGAGGTGAGATGATGGTGATGATGAACTTCGGGGGCTTGGGGTTGAGAGATTCTTCCTCTTCTCCTCTTTCTCTTCTTCTTCCTTTCTTCTTTCTTCTCTTCTCTTCTTTCCTTCGATTCCTTCTTTCTCTTCTCCTTTGACTTCTCTTCTTTCTTTTATTTCTATTAAGTGGTAATATGGTCAAGTGACCATATTGCCCTTAATCTCTTATTTCTTCCCCAAATCACCCTTATTCCTTTTTATCGGTTTAGCGTTCCTGGGACAACCAAATAATTACTTTAGCACTCAATAATTTTACTAATCAAGCACTAAAATAATTCAATTGGGTTTACATCCAAATAATTCAACAAATTATTTTAAGGATGTTACATTTTCCCTAACTTGAAAGAATTTTGTCCTCAAAATTGAAGAAAACATACCTCGAGAGAATAGATACGGATACCGAGTCCGCATATCGTCCTCCAATTCCCACGTAACTTCCTCAATGGAAAAACCATCCCAAACCACCTTAACAATGGGAATCGTTTTCGTCCGAAGCGTTTTCTCGCCATGCTCCATGATGTAACCAAGATGAGGTTGGAAAGACAGGTCCGGCCGAAGATCAATCGTCTCAAAATTCAACGGCTGACTTGGATCGGGGATGTACTTTTGTAACACCCATTTTCTACCCGGTAATTATTTAATAAAATCAGAGTTACAAAAATGTATTTCATATTTCGAAAAGAGATGTCACACATTCATCGTTAAATAAAACGTCTCATACGATATAAATAACTTTGTCAAAAATACATCACCACGCAGTGGAAATAGAAATAAGGTTCAAAACCATAAAATCATGACGTCCTGAATGGACTCCAAAAAAATAAAATGCAACAACCAAAGTTTAGCATTTATCCCCCCCTTGAGTGTTACACATCAAAGCAAAGGACACCGACGACACCGACTCAGAATAGCGAAGGATACCTAAGCCTTCACTCGCAATCACCTGCACGTTACCGCATAGGGGTAACATTCAAACAGAAGGGGTGAGATATCTTCAATATAATAGCGTAAAATGATAGGAAATATGCTAGAATTATGACAACTATATCTACCACTTCACTAAACACCTCAAATTATAAACACGCATCAATTATAAACACCACAATCAGTCACCAATTGTCATGATAATGCATGAATGCAACCCACACCAACGGGCATATGCATGTGGTACCAAATCACCAAAATTTTGCCTGTAAATAGAGGCGTCACCAAAATTGAGAGCTTTCACACCCGGCTCACCAATTCACCAAAAATTGAGCTTTCACACCAGGCTCACTAGTTTTAGAAAATTTGAGCTTTCACACCTAGCTCCAAGACCAAAGGCCTTCACCAAAATAAATGCAGATGCTGTATGCGACACCATGAATGCACACAGACAATCATCCGAAATAGTCACAATGTGACACACCAAAATTATTCACCAATATCACCAAAGTTGAGCTTTCACACCTAGTCCAACGACACCGAAACACCAAATTACCCGACACAACAGAACACCAAGACTTGGAACCTTCACACCTAGTTCCAACCACACCAAGGTTTGAGCCTTCACACCTAGCATCAAACCGCACCAAGACACCAAGAGGACAACAATTTTCCAAAACAGCACCAAGACACCAAGATGACAACAATTTTCCAAAACAGCACCAAGACACCAAAATGACAACAATTTTCCTAAACATTTGAGACGTGAGGATTTTCCCCAACACCGGAGACAAACGACAATTTTCCAAAACATTTGTGTCCACGACAATTTTTCCAAAGTATTTTGAGACATGACAACTTTCTTTTTAAAACATCACCATTTAACGACTACACCAACGGTTAACAATTTTTCCATAAAAATGGATTACTTTGCCTCAAATTAGAATATTCAGCTAGGCCTCTGAATAAGCTTTCCAAAACATTTTTAAACGTCTAAATCGGACTCCCGAGTCAAAAGATATGTCAAAAACAAAACCGGGGAAAAATTGAGGAACATCCTTAAAATGGCGCCCAGGCACTAGGCGCCTAGGAGCAACACGCAAAATCTGGCCAACACACAGAAAACTGGCGCCCTTGGCGCCCAGACAACTCAGGAACACGGAACAGCAATGCAACACAACGTGGAACACACTCCAGACACGGCGCCCATGCACAGGGCGCCTAGCAGGGAACAACCACACAGAAAACTGGCGCCCAGGAGCAGGGCGCCCAGCAACAGGCGACACACTGAATCTGGCGCCCAGGAGCAGGGCGCCTAGCAACACTACAGGAGATGGCGCCCTTGGCGCCCAGACCACCTGAAACACAGCAAAAACGCAACATGGCACAGGAATTGACGCCCTTAGCGCCCAGACAGCCTACAGCACAATAGAAAACGCACATGGCACAGGGAACACGCACCAGGCACGGCGCCCAGGCACTGGGCGCCTAAAACAGCAACACACATGAAACGCAACACACCCAGGATGTGGCGCCCATGGCGCCCATGGCGCCCCTGCGCCAAGACAGTGCGCAACACAACTCAGGAACAGGCGCCCATGGCGCCCCTGCGCCAAGACACAGCAACACACACACACTGGCACACACACACACCCACCAGACACGGCGCCCAGGCACTGGGCGCCTAACACAGCAACACAGACACCCAAACGCAACACGACTGGAACATAGCACACGGAGCCCAGCAGCAGGGCGCCAGAAACAGCATCCCGCAGCGCCCAGCATGGCGCCCAGCGCCAGGGCCCCAAAATCAGCAACTAGGACAATGGCGCCCATGGCGCCCTAGGGTTCAATAATTTTGTTAATTCACCAATTCAAATCACCAATCCTTAATCACCAATGTCCATCATCATAATTTGTCACTCACAACACCAATCAATAATTTAATCGAACACCTAGCATGCGTTTAGTAATAACAACAATGAGCACCAAGTTCTAGAGTCACAACTATCACCAACAATGTCAAATTTCAATCCAACCTAGTTATAATTCAACTAACACCAAATCGAACATCACAATCCATCAAAGGGTATTATAGGACCTATCCCCACATAACCCCATCATGAAACCCCATTATAAGGAAGAACCCCACCCTTACCTTATAGTAGGAGAGCACTAATTCTCTTGATCGAGTCACCAACAGAACCTCAGCAACACAGCTCCTCTCTGCTCCCTTGAATTCGCAAAACCCTCCTTCTTCTCCTCTCTTGCGCGCCGTCCCTCTTCTCTCTTTCTCTCCTCTATTCGCACTTTTCTTTCTTTTCTTAAGCAATTCGCATAATGGGACTAAACCCTAGCCTAGGCGCTTCACCTATGCACCTAGCTAGTGGACTTGGATCACGGGCTTTCCTCCAGCTTAAGCCCGATCACTAACGCCATCCCCTAATATTTAATTACACACCTCTTAATCAAACGCTAATATAATTACACCAACTAAAATAAATAAATAATTAATTGAATACCTAAATATTTAATTAAATAATTTAATTAAATATTTGGGCGTTACAACTCTCCCCCACTTAAAATGTTTTCGTCCTCGAAAACTCACCTGAATCAAACAGCTCTGGATAAGACTCCCGCATCTTACTCTCCAACTCCCAAGTCATGCTCTCACCGGCAGCTCCTAACCATACCACCTTCACCAATGCAATTTCCTTGCCTCTTAACACCTTCACCTCATGGTCTTCAATCTGCACAGGCATAGTCTCCACCGTGAGATTATCCCGCACCTCCACGTCATCCATGTGGATCACATGAGATGGATCCGAAACATACTTTCGAAGTTGCGACACATGAAACAAGTCGTGCAAATTCGAAAGATTTGGCGGTAAAGCCACTATATACGCCACATTCCCAACTCTCCCAGAAATCTGATAGGGACCAATGAATCGAGGAGTGAGCTTCGACTTCAAAGAACGGCCAACACCGGTTACTGGAGTGACTCTCAAAAATACATGCTCACCCTCCTGAAACTCTAAATCTTTTCTCCTCTTGTCGTGATAACTCTTCTGACGACTCTGCGAAGCCTTCATCTTCTCACGGATCAACTTTATCTTCTCGGTTGTCTCCCGAACAATCTCTGGTCCAAGCACCACACTCTCTCCGGACTCATACCAACACAACGGGGTTCTACACTTCCGACCATATAATGCTTCAAAAGGTGCCATCCCGATACTAGAATGGTAACTGTTGTTATACGTGAACTCTATCAGTGGAAGGTAGGAATCCCACGAACCTCCTTGTTCCAAAACACAAGCTCTCAACAAGTCTTCTAATGACTGAATCTTCCTCTCTGACTGACCATCTGTCTGAGGATGATATGCCGAACTCAACCTCAGCTTAGACCCCAACTTCTCTTGCAAACTCTTCCAAAAATCTGAAGTGAACCTCGGATCTCTATCTGAAACAATACTCTTAGGAACTCCATGAAGCTTCACAATCTCCCGGATATAAATCTCTGCCAACTTCGACACCGGATACGTGATGCTAATAGGAACAAAATGAGACGATTTTGTCAACCTGTTGTCATACCCCAATTTTGTCCGGTTTAGGTCAAAACCCTAACTTTCCACAAAAAATAAATAAGTTAAAGAGTGAAGGGCATTATGTATTGCATTTTGGGTCCTAGAGGCCATTCCAAGGTTTTTTGAAATCATTTTTAGGGTTGGAATGCACTTTTTGGGCGAATTAGGGTTTTAGGGTCAAAAAGGGTATTTTGGTCATTTTTCACAACAGGATGATTTTCTCGTCAAAAATATACATCCACAAAAAGTACATTTTATTCTATCAAGGATAATTTTTGTACAATCTTTAGAAAGAAAATCCTAGCCCAAAATAATTTAAAAATACATTTTTTCCATTTTTAGTGCATAGAAAAATGAAAAAAAAAGACCATTGAATATTCCTCAATTATTAAATTACATTTTTTTATTGTCATGAATAATTAGAGGGAATATTTTATGGTGCTCAAAAATATGTGACACTTTTTAATAGGTGCGCGCCTTCACTTCCATGCCCAAAATTCAAAAACTCAAAAAAAAAGGAAGTGTCCTCAATAAGACAAAAGACCAAAAACAAGTTTCTCTCTCTCTCTCTCCCCCCACAATTTCGAAATTCTCTCTCTCTCTCTCTCTCTCTCTCTCTCTCTCTCTCTCTCTCTCTCTCCCCCCCACAATTTCGAAATCCCCTCTCTCTCTCTCCCTCTCACAAAATTCTTCCACACTCTTCTATTGTACTATTATTCCTTATCTTGAAGGAATTTGCCTTGTACCATCCTTAAACCTTCCCCTTTGGTGCATATCACCAATTCTCACTCACTCTCATGAGGATTCATGCCCTCTTTGGTAAATTACCTCACTCACTTACACTAACCTGTTCATAAGGAAACACCAATTTTCCTCTTTGGTAACATTCCATCCCAATCATACCCCTAACCCTATTTTTGCCTCACATTATTCCTAAAATAAGACAAGTTTTTTTTACAAAAACTCTCACTCCCTTCCCTCATTTTCGCCCCCACTCTCTCACTGTCACCTTGTGTGTTTTCTCAATACCTTCAATCCAAGTGACCTTTAATCCTAACCCTCCATTTAATTTTAAAACTCAATCCTAGAGCCCTTAGTAAGGCCAATGACCCAATTGCCCCTAAACCTAAAATAACTCTATAAATACTCCCTCATTCCCACACCTAAGGATCTTTTGGCCTCTCATTCTCCTACACTAAAACCCTAGCACACCAAAAACACCTCCTCTCCCTCTCCTTCCTCACCCCAAAACTGTAGCCTCTTCCCCTCTCTTCCATATATTTTCTTCAATTTTTCACCATGAAACCTTCCATTCTCTTCAAGGTTGCATCATCAAATTGCTAAGAGCTAGCAATCTTTGTGTTCATATCATCTCCTTCTTCATTTCTTTGTGATTTTGAGGTAAGCTTTGAAACTTTGCATCTCATATTTAGTTCTTCTTGCATAATCTCTCTTCTACTCCCAACTCCTTCTTGATTGCTTGTTGTTGTTGCTTTGAGGATCCATTTCAAACATTTTGACAAGGACTTAGGGAGCCTTGGGTGTTTGAGATGGGTCCTTGGCCTTGAAGGAGTTGTTCTTGTGCTTGAATGATTTCCCTTGCATCTCTAAACATTTTGCACTAAATTTCATGAAATAAGAGTTGTTTTATGGCATTGTTCATTTCGCATGCTTGTAGAAAACTTAGGGTTCATGTGAGTTTTATGCCATCCTTTGCTTAATCATGTGAATCCTTTGCAAAAATGGATCTATGTTGCTTTATGTTAACTTTTGTGTTTTTTTTAAATAAAAGTGTGGATCTATGTTCCCTTTGGGTTCGCATGCTTATGTTTAAAAACATTTTCAAATTGATTTTGTTGTTGTTCTTTGCTTGATGATGTTTAATCTTGTTGTTAGTATTTTATTTTAGTGTTAGATGTTATTTTTTGTTGTTGGTTGATGATCTAGCAATATGATTCCCACTAGTGCCTAGTGCACCTTGACCTAAGTGGTGAAGATTGCTAGAAATGACTCAATTTAGTTTGTGTGTCCACTTATTCTTTTGTCTTAGTTTGCTTATTGTAAATTGTTCATGATAGGCAAGTTGATTCTCACTAGTGCCTAGTGCACTTTTCTCAAAGTGAGAGGATTGCTCTATGTGATTCAACTTGGTTTTAGTGTTTATTTACTTTTTACCATTTTACTTTACCACTTCATTAGCTTTTTACCAAAAACATAAAGACATTTTACCACTTTGGTTTTTACTCATTCATTAATTATTTACCATAACAAAAAACATAAAAAACATTTTTGCTTTTATTTACCTTTTACTCAAACATTTTTACCACATTCTTACTCAAACTTTTTACTACTTCTTACTAAAACATTTTCAAGCTTTGTACTTCATTTATGTGCATCATCCATGTGACACACTCTCATGCTTGCACCCTAACACTTGCATACTCCCATATTCTCACATGTTCATGCATTCTTGCATGCTTATGCATCTTGCATTCTTTTATCCTTTTACATGTTTATGCATCCTTATATGCTATACATGCATTCATTCTTAAATGTCCATGCATTCATTAGTATCATGTCTTGCATTCAAAAATCAAGTGTTCATGTATTCATTCCCTGTATGCTCATGCATAGTTGTTTAATCGTGCATTCATATCCACATGCTTACTCATTTAAACTAAGAATATCCTATGCTTATGATCAATTGCATTCTTTTGTTCATGATGTCATTTAAATGTCTTGACTTAATTGTGTGCCATCCTTTCTACATGTATGACCTCCTAATGAAGACGTAATCCTAGTTGCTTGTTGTAGCATAGAGTCATTAGGGTAAATACACTCCTTTGAGATTGTTGCCCGTCCCGTAGCAATTCTCACCCACACAACACAATTGCTTTGAGAACTTTGTTTTGCATCTTTGATAATTGAATCCCTTGGTTGTATTGGCATGCTTAATCTTGGTTGATGAATAATATGTTCATGATTGCTTGATTGTTGAAGTATGAGTCTTGTTCATTCATTTGCATTTGGTTATGGATTTAGAATTGATTTGAAGTGTTCTACTTTTTTTTTTCTAAAACCTCTTTCCTAGATTCATTAATAAAAGAAAACCCTTTTATTTTCAAAACATGAATAAAATAAATTGTCATTGACGACCAATCGCGCCGTTGCCGTTTAGGTTGTTAATGATGATTTTGTTTTCAAAAGAGTTAGTAGTGAGGCCATTCTAACCGTTGTTGTTCGGTCTTCACAAAAGCTCAATCCTATTTTCGAAAACTTATTCCTCAAAAGTAAAACCAATTGTCACTGATGACCAATCGCGCCGTTGCCGTTTAGGTCATTAGTGATGATTTCATTTTCAAAAGAGTTAGTAGTGAGGCCATTCTAACCGTTGTTGTTCGGTCTTCACAAACGCTCACCCAATTGCGAAAAACCCCTTAAGCCGTTTTCAAAACCAAAAACCGAGAACTACGTAGCTTTGAATTCTCCATCGCACCGGGAGATACGTAGGAGGGGGGTCCTGTCCCGTCAAGCACACTCTTAAAAGATCTTTGTTTTGTCCTGATTTTCAAAGATAACCAAAAATATTCTTCTTCCCTCCTGTTTTCAATAAAACAAACCTTAAAGAAAAGAAAAGAAAAGAAGTAGAATAAACTGCTTTCAACTCGAACTTTTGTCTAAACCACACATCAAGTTAATGGTTCCCTTTCGGTAGAAAGGAGGTGCGGGGTGCTAATACCTTCCCCGTACCTAACCGACCCCCGAACCTACATCTCTACGTTTTCAAAAGACCATCCGCCTTTTCAAGGACTTTTTTTTCAATGTTTTGGTCTTAAAATAAAAATATTGGTGGCGGCTCCAAACTTCTTCCGCGTTGTCAAACGAAAAGTCCCAAACCGGATTTTTCGGGCGCAACAGCTGGCGACTCCGCTGGGGACCTTTTTTTTTAAAAAGACGAGGGTCAAGCCTAGTTAACTTGATGTGTGGTTTAAAATTAATTGAGTTGAAAGCTTTGTTCTACTCCTTTTCTATTTGTTCACAATGCCGTGTTCATGCATTCCTCAATTCCCATGTCCCCTATTCTCTGCTCCCTTTCTTAAGGTAAAAAAATGCATTTCCTCCCATTCTATTATGATCCTTTCTTCTCCGCTCCCTTTCTTGAGGTAAGCAGTGCATATGACTGTTGCTGAAACCTAGGTTGGATTATTGGTATTGTGATATTGAACCCTAGGGTAGACGACATGTTATTGCCTGCTATTGTTTGGACTGTTCTGGGTTTTCCTTCGCTGGTGGGGATATATGTGGGTAGTTTTAGGCGGTATGTCCTCACTACACACACTCACACCTTATGCTTACTATGCTTTGAGAGGGGCCCAAAACCCAAGGTCTGACAAAACTTAGGAGAGTGGAAACGAGTAGTGACTGGCAATTGGACCGTTGTCCTTCTGACTCTCACGAAAGTTTCAGCCAGAGTATGCTCTTTCATGAGGCCGCACACCAGATGGCGTTCCATCGTTGTGGGTGCTATTGTGAGAAAGAATTAGCTCTCGTAACCTGGTGAGGATGTGACTAGAACCCACATGGGAGGAACATTTGAGTTGTCCTAGAACTTAGGTCCCCACCTTCGTAGGACACAAGGGGCATACCAAATTGTGTGTTGCATTGTAATCTAGGCATGTTTTCAAAAAAAAGAGAAGGAAATTTTTCCAAAGAAATAAAAAAAGAAAGTAGAGAAAGAGCTGTCGTTGTAGCCTTTCTTTTGTCGGTCCGTACGAGGCAGTATGTGGTCCACTTTATTTTCAAAAAAAAAGGAGAGAAAGAGTTGCCGTTGTAGCCTTTCTCTTACTAGGTCCATATGAAACCACGTACGGCCCGCATTTTTCAAAAAAAACAATTTGAACTAATGCCAATAAAGATTTTGCCCTAATCTGCTCATGCATAAAATATCATCATCATTTTGCATGCATCCTCGCATTGCATCCAACATAAGCTTTTACAGTTCATGCATGCATCCTTGCATTTCATCAAAGTTTGTTTGCCGAGAATCCCAAAGTGACAAAGAATCTTGCCATAGGTACAGTATGGAATCAAGAAGTGAGACAGTACACCCCCCGAGGTATCCGGTCGTAAGTAAGGTTGATGTTGCCAGTTTGAAGAAATGTGTTGACCTGATAGGACCTATTGAAAGAGGATCATTTGACAGCACTTACGGGAACCTCCGAAAGCTGTTGACGCTAGAGGTACAGACTGAAGCAATCGTGGCTCTGAGCAGATTTTATGACTCTAGGATCAGATGCTTTCTCTTCAGAAATTTCCAATTGGCTCCCACGTTGGAAGAATACCATCAGATTTTGGGTTTCCCTCGGGCAGAAGCCGTTCCTTACCAGTATCAAGAGCAGTACTACACGGACGAGAAATTTGCTGCATTGTTGCAGATGAAGGTAGAGGACCTGAGGCTCCAGAAGCAGAGGAAGAACCTTGTGATGGGTTTCCCACAGGGTTATCTCGAGAGTCTGATGGATGTGCATGCCAAAAATAAAAACTGGGTTGTCTTCAAGCAAATCTTGGCACTGACAATCTTCGGAGTTGTCCTCTTTCCACAGATTGAGCGGTTCGTGGATGTGACTGTCATCGGTATCTTCTTAGCTTCCCAGAATGAGAAGAATCCGATCAATCCAATCCCTGCAATTCTTGCTGACACTTATTCAACTTTCACTCATCACTGTGAACTGAAGAGGAAGAAAATCTCTTGCTCCTCTCACTTATTGTATGCATGGCTTCTGATTCATGTCTGCACCAATCCAATACGAGTACAGAAGTTGATTGATTATGTTAACACTTGTGAAGTGCGAATCATGAATATTCAGGAGTGGATTCAGTTTCTAGGAAGTCTAGATGAGCACTCGATTCGTTGGTATCTCTCATCTTGCTGGGAAGATAGGCCTAAGGTAGTTTTCCGCTGTGGTGGTTTTCAAAATGTCCCACTGATGGGCACTAAGGGTTGCATCAACTACAATCCCTCTCTGGCTCTGAGACAATTGGGATATCCTATGAGGAATTCGCCTACGGAAGAGATGGTATCCCCGTTTTACATCTATGAGGGAGGTCAAAAAGATGCCAGTTTGACTAGAAAAGTTTTGCAAGCTTGGGGTATGGTGACTCGCTATGGGAAAGTAGAGATCTCTCAGAAGACTAAAGGAATCACCTTCTCTCGGTGGCTTGAAGAGAGGATTCAGAGTGTTCAGCTACCATATCAGAAGTTATTGAGGGAGGTAATAGACTCTGGTACTCCCGTTGTGGAAGAGCTAGGTGATGTCAAGTTGGCTCTAATGAAAGCAGAGGAAGAAAAAAAATCCCTGCGAGCTGAGATAGAGAAGTTGACTCTGAACAACCAAAGATTGAAAGAAGATAATGCTTCCAAATCTGCTGTCATTGAGGAGTTTGACAAGAAACTCAAAGAAGAAGAGAAGGAAAAGGTAGAAGCTCAAAAGTATCTGCAAGCGGCTAAAGAAGAAATCAAGACACAGAAGGCGAAAGGGAAAAGGGCAATTGAAGAAGTCAATCAATGGAGGGATCTGTATGAAAAAACAAAGATGGAAGAGAGGACTACGAGAAGTCTCCTCGCCAAGTCAAAAAGAGAGTCCCGCTTGCTACAAGCCGAGTGGGAGAGCAAATTGAGCAATGTTGTGCAAGAAAGAGATTCAGTGGAGAGCATCCTCAAAGAATATAAGCAAGCTCTAGGATACGAGCGAGAGAATTCTGATGAATTGAAAAGAAACCTTCGGCACATCAGTGATGCATACAGGCAGGTGGAAAATGAAAGTCGGTATTGGGAAGACCGCTTTGTTGAACTGCTTGGCAGGATTGAAGAGCAGGCAGTCATCATAGAGCTGAAAGATGAAATTCAGCAGTGGAAGGTTAGATTCTCTGAGCTTGCAGAATTGGCCAACCAAGCTCTCTCAGATGTGCCTAAGAAGCTAGGAAAGGCCGAGGATGAGATGTTTCCTTTCAACACTCTGCCAGCAGTTTACAAATTTGTAGAGTTCTGCAGGGCCTTGGTTGAAGAAGTCAGAGAGAAAACTGGAAGAATCCCCACAGGCAGCAAGAGGAAGAGAACTGAAGTTTTCAAGGCTCTATGTAGTTGAGCTTTTGTTTGTAATTTTCGTTTTATTGTACTTTCTCTTCCTTGAGGGACCTTTATTTCTATTTGAGTATTTTACTTTTTGAAATGTAAGACCTGAAGTACTTGTTTGAATTTGAATGTATGGGGCATATTTGTTTCATTTGTTGATTCCACTCTTGTTATGTTCTAAACAAATCAAAATTCACTGTTAAACCTATGGCAAGACATGGCACACTGTGGTTCACGGCATAAGACAAACTAAAACTAACACTCATTTGCATTGCACGCATCGTATTCATTAATTTGGTCCTTCGCTTAATACAAATGATTCCAACTCCAACAGAAACGAAAGGCAAGCTGGTTCGCCAACACCGATATTGTACCCGTCTACAAGCAAGATTGATGGCTAGCAATCAGCATCTCGAGAATGAGGACCCCCTGGGTCAAGATGAGTTGGGTGTGGAGATTCTTAACCCTGAGCAACTGGCTCAGGAAAATCAGGACTTGAAGACCAAAGTTGAGGCTATGGAAGCACAGATGGTCGAAGTAATGAGTATGCTACAGAATCTGAGGGGTGGGGCCGCTGCTGGGGCCGCCGCTGTTGTAAATCCTGAAGGGGTTGTTACTTTCGTTTCTCCTCCGGTGTCCGCTAAAGTTACAACTACTCACACTTCTTATGGACAAGGGGTCAGTCACTTTGCCCATTCTCCAAGGGCGAGCGGACAGAGTCATCTGAATGCACAGATATATCCTTGGGGGATGCCAATGGGTTATATGCCGTCTGTTGCTGAAGCTATTCCTGTGGGGTCGAGTCAACCTACCATGACTATACCTAGTGGAGCTGCTATTGGACCACAAATTCATACTCCTAGTCCTGGTATTATGCTGCCAAGAAGTTCACCTAGTCCTACTCCGGGAGTTGTTGTGAATCCTCAGAATGCTGTCCATCATATGGGAAACCCTGCTCAGTATGGGGGTTTTTATCACAGTCCGGGGAACTATCCACAAGGTCATTTGTTTGAGAACACTCAGCATAGGGACCGGTATCACTTGCTTGAAGAGCGTTTAAGAGCTGTGGAAGGATCGGGTACTAGAGCCAAGGATGCCCGAGAGTTGTGCCTTGTCCCAGATGTTGTCATCCCTCCTAAATTCAAAGCACCTGGCTTTGATAAATATCGCGGCACCGGGTGTCCATCTAGCCATTTGACGATGTATGTTAGAAAAATGGCCGCTTATGCTCATGATGACAAGGTGCTCATTCACTATTTCCAGAACAGTCTGACTGGGGCATCGTTAGATTGGTATATGCAGCTGCAATCCTCCGACATTCATAGTTGGAAGGATCTCTCTAAAGCATTTCTGAAACAATATCAGTATAACATGGACCTTGCCCCCGACCGGTCTCAATTACAGCACATGAGTAAAGAAGATAGAGAATCATTCAAAGAATATGCTCAAAAGTGGAGGAGCATAGCTGCTCGGGTGAAGCCGCCATTGACTGAAAAGGAGATGGTGTACATGTTTATGGAGACTCTTCCAGCGCTATATTATGATAGGTTGGTGGGGAGTGTTTCATCCAGTTTCTCAGATATGGTTGTCATTGGAGAACGATTAGAGCATGGATTGCGCAGCGGAAAGATTGCTGGAGGTTTTGGCAATTCTAGTGGACAAAAGAAACCCTCTTCCAACTTCCCCAAGAAGAAAGAAGGGGAAACCAATGTTATTACCGCAGGGGGAGGCCCATCTTTCAGCTCTCCGCAACAAACAGTGCCATTATCTGTTCCAGCTCAGCCACAGCAAACTAATTCAGGTCACAAAACCCAAAACTATCAAGAGAAGAGGCGTGCTGGTTTTGATCCGATTCCAATGAATTTGGTCAATACTCGCCCCATGAAGCCTGTGCAACCTCCCTTTCCTAGGGGATACAATGCCGATGCTACCTGTAGCTTTCATAGCGGAGGGGTCGGTCACACGGTAGAAGACTGCAAGGCTTTCAAACATGTAATCCAGGATTTGATTGACGCCAATTGGATCTCTTTTAAGCAGAACAGTCCAAGCACAACTACAAACCCCCTGCCGGGACATGGGATACCATCCGCTAATGCAGTAGAAGATTCTGTGGGACAGACAATGATAAAAGATGTTAAGTGTATCCAGACTCCTCTGAAAAATATACATGCTGAGCTGTGCCGTTGTGGTGTTATCAAGAAAGGCTGTATATGCTCTGATCCTTTATGTGTAGGTGCCTGTGAAGTTTTCAAGTCAGTTTTGCAAGACTTGATGGATCGTTATGTGGTTCAGGTGGGATTGGTTGAAAAGGAAGAAAGTGTGCTGATGTTGCAGTTCAATGTCGGTAAAGAGGCTAGGAAGCCAATTGAGATATTGTACAATCCAAAACCAGCCCAAGCCAAGCCTCAGCCAGTGGTTATTGGGATTCCTGCTCCATTCCCATATGAGAAGGACAGTGCAGTACCATGGATATATAGTACCGTGCCTCCAGTAGAGAGTCCTCTAAACACTTCTGTTGTTACCAATATAACTGGGGCAAGTGGAATGACAAGGAGTGGCCGTATGTATGCCTCCAAGTTCGTTAAGGGTGAATCATCCAAAGAAGCTGAAGACAGGGCTCGCAAAGGGAAGGATAAAGAAGTGGAGAATGCTCAGAAAAAGAAAGTGTCAGAACAAGAAACTGATGAGTTCCTAAAGATTGTAAGGCAAAGTGACTATAAGGTGGTTGACCAGATGAATCAGACCCCAGCAAAGATCTCAATGCTGTCATTGTTGCTAAGTTCAGAAGCGCATCGAGCTTCCCTAATGAAAGTACTGAATGGGGCTCATGTTGCTCAGAATATTTCCGTGGGTCAATTTGACGAAATAGTCGGGAATATCGTGGCTGCAAACCATATGACTTTTGCCGATGACGAGCTTCCCCCAGAAGGAAGGAAACACAACCAAGCCCTACACATCTCTGTTAAATGTGGGGATTTCGTGTTAGCTCGTGTTCTGATTGACAATGGTTCTTCTCTGAATGTGATGCCAAAGTCCACTGTAAACAAGTTGGATGTGGATTGTTCTTTCATGAAGCCTAGCTCGACATTGGTGAGGGCGTTTGATGGATCGAAAAAAGAGGTAATAGGGGAGATGGAGTTCCCCATTCAGATAGGTCCTGAGACATTCTGTGTTAACTTTCAAATCATGGACATCTCCTCGTCCTACAGCTGTCTGCTTGGAAGGCCATGGATTCATATGGCGGGAGCCATCCCTTCCTCTCTGCATCAGAGAGTCAAGTTTGTGGTCGATGATAAATTTGTGGTAGTGTTCGGAGAGGAAGAGATGTTAGTTAACAAACCTTCTCCTGTCCGTTATGTGGAAGCAGCCGAAGAGTCCCTGGAAACTTCCTTTCAATCTCTCGAGATTGCCAATGCTGTGTTTAAAGGGAATGAGTTGCCGTCGCCTGTGATAAATTTGTCAAAAAGTGAAGAGATGGTTGCGATGATCATGAGGGATCAAGGATACCAGCTGGGACGTGGCTTGGGAAAAGAAGGGCAAGGAATTCTTGCTCCTATTCAGCTGAAAGAAAACAAGGATCGTTACGGGTTGGGATACCACCCAAGTGAGGCTGAAAAAAGGAAGTTGGATGAAGAGAAAAGAGGTGAGCGGTTGGCCAAGCTGAGAGGCCAGGACTCAGGGTCAAAGAGGATCCCCATCTGTGACATCTGTCAGAGCTTCAAGAGTGCAGGGTTACTAGACCCAGGTCAAATTACTGCTATTGAGGATGGTTCAGAGAATGAAGAGGGCGGTACCAGCTTAGTCCGTCGTTGCCTTGCTGAAGAAGAGCTCAAAAATTGGGAAGCTGTCGACTTGCCCATCGCTTTTAGTTCAAAGTAATGATTGTAATGCATTCCTTTGGCTCTGCCCAAGGCCTTAGGATAGTTTGTTAGGGCATGCATGTTTTTATTTTCAATGACACCATCATCAATAAAAACGCTTGTTTTGAATTCCATCAATAAAATCTCTTTTTCTTCATTTATCTTTTCTTTCTTTTCGCTTTATTTTGTTTGTTTCACTTTTCATTCTACTTTCTGCTTCTACGAATGCAGATCAAAAGTAATTATCTCTGAAAATAACAGTGCCAATGATTCCTATTATGACTTTGATCATCCAATTAACCAAACTGAAGGGGTTGTTGAGGAAAACTGGGAAACTCCTCCGGAATTGATGAGACTAATAGAGCAGGAAGAAAAGATCATTCAGTCTCATGGAGAGTCGATTGAGATAATCAACTTGGGTACAGAAGAGGATAAAAGGGAGGTTAAGGTCGGTACTGCCATGGAAGATAGTGAACGCAAAAGGCTAATCCAACTCTTGCGTGATTACGCTGATGTCTTTGCGTGGTCGTACAAGGATATGCCAGGGCTAGATACTGATATTGTTGAGCACAAATTGCCGGTAAAACCAGAATGTCCTCCAGTGAAGCAAAAGTTGAGGCGGATGAAACCTGAGATGTCTCTAAAGATTAGAGATGAAGTCAAGAAACAGTTTGATGCAGGGTTTTTGGCTGTGGCAAAATATCCTGAGTGGGTAGCAAACATCGTTCCGGTCCCCAAGAAAGATGGCAAGGTTCGAATGTGCGTCGACTATCGTGATCTAAACAAAGCAAGCCCTAAAGATGATTTTCCCCTACCTCACATCGACGTTTTGGTAGACAGTACAGCCCAACATTCTTTATTCTCCTTTATGGATGGGTATTCAGGGTACAATCAGATAAAAATGGCTCCAGAAGATATGGAGAAAACCACCTTCATAACTCTCTGGGGAACATTCTGCTACAAAGTGATGCCTTTTGGACTCAAGAATGCCGGTGCGACTTATCAGAGAGCAATGGTGACATTATTCCACGACATGATGCACAAAGAAATTGAGGTGTATGTAGATGATATGATTGCAAAATCCAAGACTGATGAAGGGCACATTGTTAATCTCCAAAAACTCTTTGAACGTCTACGGAAGTTCAAGCTCAGGTTAAACCCAGCAAAATGCACCTTCGGTGTGAGATCCGGAAAGTTACTAGGATTTATCATCAGTCAGAAAGGGATAGAGGTCAATCCAGATAAAGTCAAAGCAATCCTTGAAATGCCAGCACCAAAGACTGAAAAAGAGGTCCGTGGTTTCCTTGGGAGACTGAATTACATCTCAAGGTTCATATCCCAATTGACCGCCACTTGCGAGCCTCTCTTTAAGCTGTTGTGCAAGAACAAAGATTAGAGTGGAATGATGATTGCCAAAGAGCTTTTGAAAGAATTAAGGATTACCTTCAGAACCCACCAATTCTGATGCCGCCAGTGTCCGGAAGACCGCTCATCCTGTATCTAACCGTGTTCGACAATTTGATGGGGTGTGTGCTGGGGCAGCATGATAAATCGGGAAAGAAAGAGCGTGCCATATACTACTTGAGTAAAAAATTCACTGACTGTGAGACGAGATATTCAATACTAGAAAAGACTTGTTGCGCCTTAGCATGGGCTGCTCATCGTTTAAGGCAGTACATGCTGAGTCATACAACCTGGTTGGTATCTAAAATGGATCCAATCAAGTACATTTTTGAAAAGCCAGCACTCACAGGACGGATCGCTCGTTGGCAGATGTTATTGTCAGAGTATGATATCCTGTATGTCACGTAGAAAGCGGTCAAGGGCAGTGCACTTGCCGAGTACTTAGCATGTCAGCCAATCCAAGACTACCAATCAATGCAGTATGATTTTCCCGATGAAGACATCATGGCACTGTTTGATGAGGGGAAGTCTCAAGAGGATGAAAGGTGGAGGGTGATATTTGGTGGCGCATCCAATGTGTGGGGGCACGGAGCCGGGGCTGTGTTCTCCCCAGATAACTGTTTCGTTCCGGTCACTGCCAGATTGAGCTTTTATGTCACTAACAACATCGCAAAATATGAAGCGTGCATCCTAGGTATTCAGGCAGCCCTTGAATGGAAGGTTAAAAGACTTGATGTGTATGGTGATTCGGCTTTGGTTATTCATCAGGTGAGAGGTGATTGGGAGACCAGAGATCCTAAATTGATCCCTTATTGTAATTATGTCCAGGAATTGATGGAGTCTTTCGACGAAATTACTTTCCAGCATATCCCTCGAGGTGAAAATCAGTTGGCCGATGCTTTGGCAACTCTGTCATCAATGTTCAACATCAATTGCGACAAAAATCTAACTCATATCAGAATCCAACATCGGGGTCTCCCGGCACATCATTACTGCACTGCAATTGAGGAAGATCCTGCTAGCAAGCCGTGGTATTATGATATCAAACAGTACATCATCAATAGGGAATATCCTCCTGGGGCATCAGAGAACGACAAAAGAACGCTCAGAAGATTGTCGAGGAATTTCTTTTTGAGTGGTGAAGTTCTCTACAAAAGGAATTATGATATGGTCCTCTTGAGGTGTATGACAGAGGAAGAGGCAGCAAAAATTATGAAAGAGGTCCATGAAGGTTCATTCGGGGTTCATTCCAGTGGGCACACCTTGGCAAGAAAAATCTTGAGAGCCGGCTATTATTGGTTGCAAATGGAGTCAGATTGCTATAGCTTCGTGAGGAAATGTCACAAATGCCAAATCTACGCTGATCACATTCATGTGCCACCTGCCTCCCTAAATGCCTTGACTGCATCTTGGCCGTTCTCAATGTGGGGCATGGACGTCATTGGTCCTATTGAACCCAAAGCATCAAACGGGCATCGCTTTATCCTGGTCGCCATTGATTACTTCACGAAGTGGGTTGAAGCTGCCTCATACTCCAGTATAACCATTTCAGTGGTTGCCAAATTTGTGAAGAAAGATCTGATTTGCCGTTATGGTCTTCCTGACAAGATCATCACTGATAACGGCAGCAACCTGAACAGTAAAATGATGAAGGACTTGTGCGCAGAGTTCAAAATCCAGCATCATAATTCTTCACCCTATCGGCCCAAGATGAATGGGGCAGTCGAGGCAGCTAACAAGAACATCAAGAAGATAGTGCAGAAAATGGTGGTAACCTACAAAGATTGGCACGAGATGCTTCCTTTCGCTCTACACGGTTATCGTACTTCAGTGCGTACATCGACCGGGGCAACCCCTTTCTCTCTGGTATACGGGTCAGAGGCAGTCCTCCCTATCGAGGTTGAAATACCCTCCCTGCGGGTACTAATGGAAACTAAGCTGGAAGAAGCAGAGTGGGTACAAGATCGCCTAGATCAGCTAAATCTCATTGAGGAGAAGAGAATCACAGCCTTGTGTCATGGGAAGCTATACCAGCAAAGGATGAAAACCGCTTTCGACAAGAAAGTTCGTCCCCGAGAATTCAATGAGGGAGACCTAGTGCTCAAGAAGATCCTGCCTATTCAAAGTGATCCCCGTGGAAAATGGACTCCCACCTATGAGGGCCCGTACATAGTCAAGAAAGCCTTCTCCGGAGGAGCGCTGATACTCACGAACATGGACGGAGAAGATTTAAGGAACCCAGTCAATTCCGATCAAGTGAAGAAGTATTATGCCTGAAAGAAGTAGACGGACAAAGAGAAAGACAAGCCAAGTAAGAATTAGCTCGCTAGGTTGAAAACCCGCAAAGGGCGGCCTAGGCAAAATCAGAGCGAACCGGTGGATTGAAAACCCGCAAAGGGCGATCCAGGCAAAAATTAGGGTCGGAAAGCTTGAGCATGAAAAGTAAAGAAAGGCATACAACTCCCCTGAAGACTTGGATGAGGGGGTGATCAAGGTCAAGGACATAAATGTTTAGCACTGTTCCACAGAGACGGACAGTCAGAAATCAGCTTCTCTCTTTTTTCGTGTCTTTTTGTAGTTTAAACTTTCAAATGTATTGAACAGTTGGCGTAACTTCTTGTGCGACCGATTTCTACATCAATAAAGTTCAATCTTTCTCATGTCTGTTTGTTTTTCTATTTCCCTGCTTTTTCTGCTCAAATAAATGTTTTATGATGATGGTAACACTGACCTATAAAACATGTGCATAAATCATAGAGCATCACAATCATTGCGAAATTTCTAAAAGTCATGGGAAGGAAGCAACTTCTCAGAGCGAATTAAGCTTACAAGGAAATAATTGCACTCATAGGCCATTTCAGATGGTAAATCACAAGACAATCGGCATTTGGCTTATACGCCACCACAATTCTAATCGGTCCCTCAGTCTTATCGCGGGTTGGTCGAACCAGCAAAGGGAAATAAGCCAAAAGAGCAAAAGAGCAAAAGAAAAAAACAAACGATCAGAAAAAAGAAAGCTGATCAAAGAATAAAAAAAACAAGAAAAACAAACAGTTAGAAAAGAGAAAGCTGACAAAAGAGATGAAGAATCAGGAATAGCATTTCATTGCATTCATCATTACACCAAAATCATAGCATTGCATGCATTTGCATAACACGCCCTTGCATAACATGCCTTCGCATAACATGCATCCACACTCCATACACCATTCCTCACATCAGCTGACGTATGCAGGTACCTCAATCCAGTGCGGCAGCATTGGCCATTTCAAACAATCAATCAACAGGATTCGTGAATCCCTTCAGGACCCAAGCGTCCCTTCAAAAGCAGACTTCACCTTGTATTCGAGCTGCGGGTAAGTCCTTCGACCCCATTGGGTCCAGTCGAAAAGGATAGTTGTGTTGGCCTAAAACATGGCGCAGTCCTAGGGAAATATCGAGATCTAGACTTGATATAGTACCCTCCACCGGTCGCTCGCATGACCATCCCTTTGAGCCCGCGTGCTCCCCAGGCCCAAGTGCAAGCTCGGATCGTTCGCGGTTCGTTAAAAGGCTTTAGGCAGCCTCCAGTATCGGCTTACTGAGAGCCGGTACCTTCTTTACTGCTTTCTTTAATGCTTTATTTCTTGCTTTTGCTGCCTGAGGGTTGGCCCCAATTTATTTCCTGCTTTTGCTGCCTGAGGGTTGGCACCAATTTATTTCTTGCTTTCGCTGCCTGAGGGCCGGCACATTTTATTACTTTCTTTACTATTGCTTTTTGTTGGCTTACTGAGGGTTGACAATTCATATCCTGCTTTTATTGGCTTACTGGGGGCTGACGATTCATCCACCTTGCATTAACAAAAAAAAAACTAGAAAGATAGTGGAAGTGGAAAAGGGAAAATTCGGGTTTCCCTAAGTAGACAAAATCGGTATAATTTTTGAATTCTTTATCTTCATTTTGCCTTGGAATATGTTTCGGCCAATTCATATTCCTCGTTAAAATCCAGATAAAGAGGGGCAGCTGTCATACCCCAATTTTGTCCGGCTTAGGTCAAAACCCTAACTTTCCACAAAAAATAAATAAGTTAAAGAGTGAAGGGCATTATGTATTGCATTTTGGCTCCTAGAGGCCATTCCAAGGTTTTTTGAAATCATTTTTAGGGTTGGAATGCACTTTTTGGGCGAATTAGGGTTTTAGGGTCAAAAAGGGTATTTTGGTCATTTTTCACAACAGGATGATTTTCTCGTCAAAAATATACATCCACAAAAAGTACATTTTATTCTATCAAGGATAATTTTTGTACAATCTTTAGAAAGAAAATCCTAGCCCAAAATAATTTAAAAATACAATTTTTCCATTTTTAGTGCATAGAAAAATGAAAAAAAAGACCATTAAATATTCCTCAATTATTAAATTACATTTTTTTATTGTCATGAATAATTAGAGGGAATGTTTTATGGTGCTCAAAAATATGTGACACTTTTTAATAGGTGCACCTTCACTTCTATGCCGAAAATTCAAAAACTCAAAAAAAAAAAAGAAGGAAGTGTCCTCAATAAGACAAAAGACCAAAAACAAGTTTTTCTCTCTCTCTCCCCCCCCCCCCCCCCCACAATTTCGAAATTCTCTCTCTCTCTCTGCCCCCCACAATTTCGAAATTCCCTCTCTCTCTCTCTCTCCCTCTCACAAAATTCTTCCACACTCTTCTATTGTACTATTATTCCTTATCTTGAAGGAATATGCCTTGTACCATCCTTAAAGCTTCCCCTTTGGTGCATATCACCAATTCTCACTCACTCTCATGAGGATTCATGCCCTCTTTGGTAAATTACCTCACTCACTTACACTAACCTCTTCATAAGGAAACACCAATTTTCCTCTTTGGCAACATTCCATCCAATCATACCCCTAACCCTATTTTTGCCTCACATTATTCCTAAAATAAGACAAGGTTTTTTTACAAAAACTCTCACTCCCTTCCCTCATTTTCGCCCCCACTCTCTCACTCTCACCTTTTGTGTTTTCTCAATACCCTCAATCCAAGTGACCTTTAATCCTAACCCTCCATTTAATTTTAAAACTCAATCCTAGAGCACTTAGTAAGGCCAATGACCCAATTGCCCCTAAACCTAAAACAACTCTATAAATACTCCCTCATTCCCACACCTAGGATCTTTTGGCCTCTCATTCTCCTACACTAAAACCCTAGCACACCAAAAACACCTCCTCTCCCTCTCCTTCCTCACCCAAAAACTGTAGCCTCTTCCCCTCTCTTCCATATATTTTCTTCAATTTTTCACCATGAAACCTTCCATTTCTTGTTAGATCATCATCATTCCTTCCATTCTCTTCAAGGTTGCATCATCAAATTGCTAAGAGCTAGCAATCTTTGTGTTCATATCATCTCCTTCTTCATTTCTTTGTGATTTTGAGGTAAGCTTTGAAACTTTGCATCTCATATTTAGTTCTTCTTGCATAATCTCTCTTCTACTCCCAACTCCTTCTTGATTGCTTGTTGTTGTTGTTTTGAGGATCCATTTCAAACATTTTGACAAGGACTTAGGGAGCCTTGGGTGTTTGAGATGGGTCCTTGGCCTTGAAGGAGTTGTTCTTGTGCTTGAATGATTTCCCTTGCATCTCTAAACATTTTGCACTAAATTTCATGAAATAAGAGTTGTTTTATGGCATTGTTCATTTCGCATGCTTGTAGAAAACTTAGGGTTCATGTGAGTTTTATGCCATCCTTTGCTTAATCATGTGAATCCTTTGCAAAAAATGGATCTATGTTGCTTTATGTTAACTTTTGTGTTTTTATTTTTAAATAAAAGTGTGGATCTATGTTCCCTTTGGGTTCGCATGCTTATGTTTAAAAACATTTTCAAATTGATTTTGTTGTTGTTCTTTGCTTGATGATGTTTAATCTTGTTGTTAGTATTTTATTTTAGTGTTAGATGTTATTTTTTGTTGTTGGTTGATGATCTAGCAATAAGATTCTCACTAGTGCCTAGTGCACCTTGACCTAAGTGGTGAAGATTGCTAGAAATGACTCAATTTAGTTTGTGTGTCCACTTATTCTTGTGTCTTAGTTTGCTTATTGTAAATTGTTGATGATAGGCAAGTTGCTAGTGCACTTTTCTCAAAGTGAGAGGATTGCTCTATGTGATTCAACTTGGTTTTAGTGTTTATTTACTTTTTACCATTTTACTTTACCACTTCATTAACTTTTTACCACAAACATAAAGACATTTTACCACTTTGGTTTTTACTCATTCATTAATTATTTACCAAAACAAAAAACATAAAAAACATTTTTGCTTTTTTTTACCTTTTACTCAAACATTTTTACCACATTCCTACTCTAACTTTTTACTACTTCTTACTAAAACATTTTCAAGCTTTGTACTTCATTTATGTGCATCATCCATGTGACACACTCTCATGCTTGCACCCTAACACTTGCATACTCCCATATTCTCACATGTTCATGCATTCTTGCATGCTTATGCATCTTGCATTCTTTTATCCTTTTACATGTTTATGCATCCTTATATGCTATACATGCATTCATTCTTAAATGTCCATGCATTCATTAGTATCATGTCATGCATTCAAAAATCAAGTGTTCATGTATTCATTCCTTGTATGCTCATGCATAGTTGCTTAATCGTGCATTCATATCCACATGCTTACTCATTTAAACTAAGAATATCCCATGCTTATGATCAATTGCATTCTTTTGTTCATGATGTCATTTAAATGTCTTGACTTAATTGTGTGCGATCCTTTCTACATGTATGACCTCCTAATGAAGACGTAAGCCTACTTGCTTGTTGTAGCATAGAGTCGTTAGGGTAAATACACTCCTTTGAGATTGTTGCCCGTCCCATAGCAATTCTCACCCACACAACACAATTGCTGTGAGAACTTTGTTTTGCATCTTTGATAATTGAATCCCTTGGTTGTATTGGCATGCTTAATCTTGGTTGATGAATGATATGTTCATGATTGCTTGATTGTTGAAGTATGAGTCTTGTTCATTCATTTGCCTTTGGTCACCATGCGCATCCAACTTAAAGTCACTACCCTCAGGTTGATCATCCCCGACCATCAAATCCACCAACTTGATATCCAACTTCTAGGCTTCTCTGATACTGTCAAGGAACTCATTATTAATCTTCAACATACCCAACTTAACACTCTGAGGCGACACTTCGCAAACCAAACTCAAATCCCTGAATTCCTCAATCAACTCTAACTCCTTAGCCATCATTGCCGACATATGCAAGGACTTGCGACTTAAAGCATCAGCCACGACATTAGCTTTGCCTGGATGATAGTTCAAACCGAAATCATAGTCTTTCAACAATTCCAACCACCTTCGCTGCCTCATATTCAGCTCCTTCTGGTCAAACAAATATTTCAAACTCTTATGATCACTGAACACCTCAAATCTGGAACCATACATATAGTGCCTCCAAATCTTCAACACAAAGACTGCTGCAGCCAACTCCAAATCATGCGTTGGATAATTCTTCTCATGAATCCTTAACTGCCTCGACGCATAAGCGATCACCTTCCCATTTTACATAAGCACGCCACCTAGACCCATCTTCGAAGCATCACAATACACCACGAACAGCTCTCCCGGATTTGGCAACGTCAAGACAGGAGACGTTGTCAATCTCTTCTTCAACTCAAGGAAACTTTCTTCGCAACGAGCATCCCACACAAAAGCTTTACCCTTACAAGTCAACTACGTCAACGGAAGGGCCAACTTAGAAAAACCTTCGATGAACCTTCTGTAGTAACCAGCCAACCCTAAGAAGCTTCTAATCTCCGTAGCCGACTTCGGACTCTCCCACTGCATCACGGCATCAACCTTAGACGGATTCACAAAAATACCACTACCAGAAATGATATGACCCTGAAAGCTTACTTCCGACAACCAGAACTCACACTTAGACAATTTTGCATACAGCCTCTTCTCTTTCAGGATCTCCAATACTAATCTCAAATGCTCTGCATGCTCTTCCTCCGACTTCGAATAAATCAGGATGTCGTCAATGAACACAACCACGAACCGATCCAAGTAAGTATGGAATATACGATTCATGTACTCCATAAATACACCCGGCGCGTTAGTGACACCGGACGGCATCACTGAATACTCATAATGCCCATACCGCGTCCTGAAAGCAGTCTTCTGAACATCTTCATCCTTCACCTTGATCTGATGATAACCTGATCTCAAATCAATCTTGCTGAACACTCGAGCACCCACTAACTGATCCATCAAATCGTCTATCCTCGGCAGTGGATACTTGTTCTTAATGGTCACCTTATTCAGCTGCCTATAATCAACACATAACCTCATACTCCCATCCTTCTTCTTCACCAGCAACAAAGGAGCTCCCCACGGCGATACACTCGGCCTAATAAACTTCTTCTCAAGCAGATCTTCAAGTTGCTTCTTCAACTCAGACAATTCTGACGCAGACATCCTGTACGGTGCCATAGACACAGGCCTCGTATCGGGTACAAGATCAATAGAAAACTCCACTTCCCTCTCGGGCGGTACACTAGGAATCTCATCAGGAAAGACTTCAGGAAATTCGCGCACCACCTGCAACTCCTCAATGATAGCTTGATTCTCAGCAGACAGCGATGCCATCAGCGAGAATAATTAAACTCCCTCCTTTGCTAACTTCCGCAACTGACTAGCAGATAACAAACCAGACTCTTCCTCTCCAAAGCTCACACACTTGCGACGACAATCAATGCGAACATGGTTATGCTCCAACCAGTTCATGCCCAAAATTACATCTAATCCATTCAGCGGCAAACAAACAAAGTCCACAACAAAGTCTCTGTCGAAGATCGACACGGGACATTGAGAACATACTAGAGAAGTGGTTACCGACCCCTTAGCTGGAGTGTCGACAACCATCTCTCCATTCATAGCAGACAAAACTAAACCCAATCTCTTACAACAATCAGCAGCAATAAAGCAATGAGTGGCACCAGTATCAATGATAGATTTTAAAGGAGTACTATTAATGAAGCACATACCTCTAATGAGTCCATCATCTTCAGTGGGCTCCTCACCTGCCAATGCGAACACCTTGCCACTAGACCTCTCCTTCTTCGGCTTCGGACACTGAGTACTAATGTGCCCCTCTTCACCACAGTTGTAGCAGACCACTGCCTTGCGCTCACATTCGGCCACCACATGACCGTCCTAACCGCACTTGGAACACTTCTTTACGTCGCTTCTGCACATGACACTCTTGTGGCCAGTCTTGCCACACTTAAAACACACAATGCTAGCAGGGGCATCTCCCCCACTAGTCCTCTTGCCAGCATCAGCTCTCTGCTTACCCTTGCCCGCAGGGACCTCATACGGCTTACTACGGCCTTGAAACTTGCTCCTCTTATCATTCACAATCTTGTAATGAGCATTACTATTGTAACACCCCGGTATATTTAACTTGGAAAAATACCAAATGTGCCAAAATATAAACATCAGAGATAATAATTTCCTGCTTAGACACTGAATACCATTATAAAATTTTTTTTTTTGCTGAAATATAACTTAACCGTCTTATGTACAGATAAGACCATACGGTACTCAGACCATAATCTGTCAGCACTATGGTAGTCAGAGTCATACAAGAAAGCGGAAAAAGATAAACAAAACACTAATGCCATAGTGTTGTAATACATAGGCACCCGAAGGAAAATAAACTCGAACATAAAGCTAAGTCATCATTTTTCTTCCGGGGCCACCTACTCGTGCCTTTGAGGTTTCTTCTGTCCCTGTTTATCTGTAAAACAACAACATTTAAACAGTGAGATACAATCTCAGTGAGTTCTACCGAGACCCCTACTAACACTCTCGGTTCAATTATGAATTTTATATAACGAGACACGGCACCCACTGCGTTACCGCTTCCAAACCCGGTGGACCGCATTACTTAACTTTTAACAGATCACCGACTGCGTTACCGCTTCCAAACCCGGTGAACCTGTTATGACTCAGTACGACACCGACTGCGTTACCGCTTCCAAACCCGGTGAATCGTACAACAAACAATTTGACATAACACCGACTGCGTAACCGCTTCCAAACCCGGTGAACCCCCTTACCAATAGTGTTTCCTAATGGCACGAAGCCTAGGGTAAGGGATCATGACTGCCCCGCCTAGTATGTCAACATGGGTCGTCACCCAAACTCGATATAATATATATATCTACAGCTATGAACCCACGGTCCATCAAACCAGACAATCAATGAAACACTTTAATCCACATTTTATAAAATCCAAGTTCACACTCGCACTCTAGTTGACCGCTTTTCGACACAATTTTCCATATCCAAAACAATTCATTTTGCCTTAAAAATAGAATATTCAGTTAGGCCTCTGAATAAGCTTTCCAACGCATCTTAGAACACCTCAATCGGGTTCCCGGATCAAAAGATATCGCGAAACGAAAAACCGTGATTGGTTGCTGAAATTCTGCCAACTGGCGCGCGAGTGGCGTGTGGCGCGCAAACGGCGCGCGAGTTGACAGTCAAGTTCTGTCCAGTGGCGCGCGAGTGGCGCGCGGCGCGCAAACGGCGCGTGGACTGGCAGATAGGGGGGCCTGTCAAGTGCAGAATTTTGCGATTTTCGCGAAATTCGCTATTCCGCTCAATTCCGATTTTTGTTCCGATCGAAAACAGTTTTTACAACCAGTAAAATGAACCCAATACAAACCACACAATCAATCAATCCAATCTAAAAACTCAATCAAAACGAATTGTACTAAAACGCGACATATTTTCAAATAGCGGTTTTCGTTCCAAAATCTCTCGAAATCAATTAACGTAAAAACTAACTAGACACAAAAACATCCTAAGCGTGAGTAAAACTCACCCTTGAAGCGAGAGTCGTTGCCGAGCCGAAATCACCGAGACACGAAAAATCCCCAATCGAACCCTAGGATCTTCAATCCGCTCCAAACTTCGAATTTAGCTTCAATCCGCTTACAACCGTTGTTGGGCTTGCTGCTAGACATGATTCAACCATGAAGATCAACTCAAACTCGGTTCACTATTCATCATCCCTCTCAAATTCGAAATTAAGAGAAAAGGGAAGAAATAAGGGTATGAGCTTACCTATGGAAGGAGAAACAAGGATGATGATGAGGATGGAACTTTGGGATGATGGGTGATGATCTTCTTCTTCCTTTCCCTCCTTCTTTCTTCTTCTTCTTTTCTCCTTTCCTTTTCTTCTTTTCTTCTTTCCTTTTCTTCTTTTCTTTCCCTGCTTCTCTTCTGTTCGTATCCTCTCCTTCTTTCCCTTTTTCTTTTATTTAACACACACACACACACATATACTTATTTAATTAATAAATAAGTAGTAGCGTGGTCCAATTACCGTATTGATCTTAATCCCTTTTTCCGATTTCGAAACTTCCTTGACCCATATTATCCGGTTAACGATCTAATGTCATCAAATACATAATTTTAGCACTCAGTAAATTTACCAGTTATGTACTAAATTGATTCAATTGGGTTAACATCCAATTAATCCGATTAATTATTTTGAGGATGTTACATTCTCCCCAACTTGAAAGAATTTTGTCCTCAAAATTAGACAAAACATACCTCAAGAGAACAGATACGGATACTGAGTCCGCATATCGTCCTCCAACTCCCAAGTAGCTTCCTCGACGGAAAAACCATCCCAAACCACCCTGACAATGGGAATTGACTTCGTCCGTAGCGTCCTCTCGCCACGTTCCATGATGTAATTTGGGTGAGGTTGAAAAGACAAGTCTGGTCGAAGGTCAATCGTTTCAAAATCTAACGGTTGACTTGGATCGGGAATGTACTTCCGCAACTGAGACACATGGAATACATCATGTAGATTCGACAATGGTGGAGGCAAGGCGATACGGTATGCAAGAGGCCCAACTCGCTCGATAATTTGGAAGGGTCCAATATACCGAGGACTGAGTTTCTTCACCCGTAATGCCCTACCTGTGCCAATTGTTGGTGACAATCTCAAAAACACATGATCGCCTGACTCAAACTCTAACGGCCTTCTCCTTTTGTCGGCATAACTCTTTTGCCTACTTTGAGCAGCTTTCATTCTTTCCCTGATTTGGCGGATCTTTTCAGTAATGTCTTGAATCACCTCAGGTCCTAACAATCGGTTCTCACCGACTTCCCACCAACACAATGGAGTTCTACATTTCCTTCCATACAAGGCCTCAAAAGGCGCCATTCCGATACTTGAATGATAACTGTTGTTATATGAGAATTCAACCAGTGGAAGATGATCCTCCCATTTCTTCCCGTTATCAAGTACCGAAGCCCTAAGCATATCCTCTAATGTCTGGATAGTTCTCTCGGTCTGCCCATCTGTCTGCGGGTGATAAGCGGTACTTAAAAGTACTTTAGTCCCCAATGCTTCATTTAGAGCTTTCCAAAATCGCGAAGTGAATTTCGGATCTCGATCCGACACTATACTGGTAGGAACCCCATGTAACCTTACTATGTTCTTCAAATACATCTCGGCTAACTTGGATACTTTACTGCTAGAACGAGTTGGAATAAAATGAGCTGATTTGGTTAACCGATCGACAACTACCCAAATGGAGTCGTTACCGGCTTGAGACCTTGGCAATGCCATTACAAAATCCATGGAAATGTCTTCCCATTTCCATACCGGCACATCTAATGGTCGTAACAGACCACCAGGCTTCTGATGTTCTATCTTAACTTTTTGGCAAGTTAAACACTTTGATACAAATTCAGCAATCTCTAACTTCATTCCTTGCCACCAATACATCTGCTTTAAATCTCTATACATCTTGGTGGATCCAGGATGTACAGAAAATACACTTCGGTGTGCTTCCTCTAGCACTTGCTTCCTAATATCTTCATCATCTGGCACACAGATCCTACCGTTGAAACAAATCACCCCATCTCTATCTTCAGTAAAATCTGGCAACAATTTTTGCGATTGTAGCTTCACATCATTTTCCTGTGCTAAGCGAATAGAATCCCTTAATGAACTGGAGATCCTCATATGGCTCAACACTAACCGGCTTTTCCTTGATCTTGCTTTCATATTTAAGTCCCTAAAGGACTCCAACAATTTCATCTCATGCATCATAAACTCTGCTATGTGGATGGATTTCCTACTTAGTGCATCAGCTACAACATTAGCTTTTCCCGGATGATACTTCAACTCGAAGTCATAATCCTTCAGAAATTCCACCCACCTTCTCTGCCTGTTATTCAACTCCTTCTGGTCAAATAAATATTTCAAACTTTTATGATCACTAAAGACTTCGAAACGAGACCCATATAGGTAATGTCTCCAAATCTTCAGTGCGTACACAATAGCTGCCAACTCTAGATCATGAGTCGGATAATTCTCTTCATGAGTCTTCAACTGTCTGGAGGCATAAGCTACAACTTGTTGGTTCTGCATGAGAACACATCCCAAACCCTTCCCAGAAGCATCGCTGAAAATTTGAAAATCCAGAGACGGATCTGGAAGAATTAGGATTGGAGCAGAAGTCAACCTAACCTTCAACTCTTGAAAACATTCCTCACAATCGGTATCCCATATAAACGGTTGGGCCTTACGAGTTAACCGAGTAAGTGGAAGAACCAATTGTGAAAAACCTTGAATAAACCTTCTATAGTAACCCGCTAGACCCAAGAAACTTCTTATTTCTGTAACAGATGTTGGTCTTTCCCAGTTCAATACGGCTTCTACCTTACTGGGATCCACAGCAACTCCCGATTGGGAAATCACGTGTCCCAAAAACTTTACTTCCGGCATCCAGAAGTCACACTTCGACGACTTAGCATACAATTTCTTTTCTCGGAGTACGTTCAGAACAATGCGGAGATGTTGAACATGGTCCTCAATGGTCTTAGAGTACACCAAGATATCATCAATAAAAACTACTACAAACTGATCGAGATAAGTATGGAATACTCGATTCATGTAATCCATGAATACCGCTGGAGCATTAGTCAAACCGAAGGGCATTACTACGAACTCGTAATGTCCATACCTCGTACGGAAAGCTGTCTTCGGAATATCTAAGGCTCGTACCTTTATTTGATGATAGCCCGACCTCAAATCTATTTTTGAAAATACCACTGCACCTCGAAGTTGGTCAAGCAAATCGTCTATCCTTGGCAATGGATATTTGTTTTTAATAGTCACCTTGTTGAGTTGACGGTAGTCAATACACAACCTCATGCTTCCGTCCTTCTTCTTAACTAGCAATACCGGAGCACCCCATGGAGAAGCACTCGGTCGGATAAATCTCTTCGATATTAACTCTTCAAGTTGAGACTTCAATTCCTTCAATTCTAAAGGAGACATCCTATAAGGAGCAATAGAGATTGATCCTGTACCAGGAATCAATTCTATTGAGAACTCTACCTCTCGGTCAGGAGGTAAGGATGAAACTTCTTCTGGGAAGACATCTAGAAATTCATTTACCACTTGTACAGATGACAAGTCTAAACCCCTTTCAGTAGATGCAGACAACATAATAAGAATAGCTTCCGCACCTTGGAATAATGACTGGCTTGCTTCGGTGTAAGAGATCGTCACTTCAGAATCTGCCTGTGTCAAGCCTACGGATTCGGAGGCGAAGCTAATGGTTCGATCAGCACAGTTGATAGTCACATGATTTTCAGCCATCCAATTCATACCCAGAACAATATCCATACTTCTCATAGGTAAGCAGATAAATTTCACAACAAACTGTCTGTCGCCTATGACAAGTAGGCAATTTTCACATAATGATTGGGTCTGGACACGACCCTTGGCAGCAGTCAAAATAGTTATCGGTTCGGATAGCTCAGACAATGCTAGTCCCAACCGATCCACACATGCTTGCGAGATAAAACAGTGAGTTGCACCAGAATCATATAAAATATTGACTGAATTATTAAAAAGAGATCCCGTACCCCTCAGAAGATTATCAGTAGGTGTGATGGTTCGAGCATCCAATGTGTTGATTCGTCCTTGCCTTGGCGCATTCGGTGCTCCTTGGAAAGTTTTCTTTGCTGGGCACTCATTTGCATAGTGGCCCTCCTCATTACAATGATAGCACCTAGTAGATCTTAGTTGACACTCACCACGGTGATACCTTCCGCACTTAGGACAATTTTTAAACCTTGTTTGGTCAGCTGTCTGCACCTTCTTTCCCTTATAATTGTTTCCCTTGAATTGTCTGCTTGAAGTAGAAGATTCAGCAACCTTTTTCTTGCCCTTCCAATAGTCTTTCTTTTCAGCATACATTTTCCTCAGATCCTCCTCAGCAACATATGCTTGTTGCACTAAGGCAGGATAATTTACCAGAGTGTAAGAACTGAGTCCTTGGCTCACATCAGCTCGCAGACCTTCTCTGAACATTTGCATCTTCCACATGTCATTTGGGGCATACCTCCCCAACTCATAGAACTGAGACAGTCTTTCAAATTTTGCAGCATATTCTCCAACCGACATATCTCCTTGCTTAAGATTCACAAACTCTGCTTGCTTACTCAACTTCTTCACTGAAGGGAAATATTGCTTCAGAAACAATTCCTTGAAGTTGTCCCAAGTGAGGGGAGTTCCTTGGAGTTCCATCATTTGTCTCGCATTACACCACCAGGTGTGGGCATCTTCATCAAGCACATTTGCCGCACATATTACTTTCTCTTCTTCCCCGCATTGCAAGGTTTGAAAAATTTTCTCCATGGAATCAATCCAATAATAAGCAGTCATTGGATCCGGTCCACCCTTGAAAGTCGGGGGCTTCATCTTTTGAAATTGGAAATATGTCCGGTTAGGATCCTCTTGATGAGGTTGAACATTGGGCTGCTGCAGAGCCATTTGGTCATGCTGCATTTGCAACATATCCTGCATCATCTTTTGTTGATTCTCAATGACATTCTGCATCCATTCGAATTGTGGATCAACAGGAGGAGG
The DNA here is from genome assembly GCA_039519185.1 of Astragalus membranaceus. Lineage (NCBI taxonomy): Eukaryota > Viridiplantae > Streptophyta > Magnoliopsida > Fabales > Fabaceae > Astragalus > Astragalus membranaceus. The sequence continues at coordinate 101,813,523 of CM076848.1, read as the reverse complement.
AACGCCTCTACCTCTTCTGGCCATGATTCTGCGAAATATGCACAAAGTATTAAGTTGATCAAGCTCAATGTCTAATAGCATACTAAGAAAATCACGACTGGAGAAAGTAAAGACCCTAAAAGCTAAGTCCGACTAGGTCGAACCGCTCTGATACCAAATGTAACACCCCGGTATATTTAACTTGGAAAAATACCAAATGTGCCAAAATATAAACATCAGAGATAATAATTTCCTGCTTAGACACTGAATACCATTATAAAAAATTTTTTTTTTGCTGAAATATAACTTAACCGTCTTATGTACAGATAAGACCATACGGTACTCAGACCATAATCTGTCAGCACTATGGTAGTCAGAGTCATACAAGAAAGCGGAAAAAGATAAACAAAACACTAATGCCATAGTGTTGTAATACATAGGCACCCGAAGGAAAATAAACTCGAACATAAAGCTAAGTCATCATTTTTCTTCCGGGGCCACCTACTCGTGCCTTTGAGGTTTCTTCTGTCCCTGTTTATCTGTAAAACAACAACATTTAAACAGTGAGATACAATCTCAGTGAGTTCTACCGAGACCCCTACTAACACTCTCGGTTCAATTATGAATTTTATATAACGAGACACGGCACCCACTGCGTTACCGCTTCCAAACCCGGTGGACCGCATTACTTAACTTTTAACAGATCACCGACTGCGTTACCGCTTCCAAACCCGGTGAACCTGTTATGACTCAGTACGACACCGACTGCGTTACCGCTTCCAAACCCGGTGAATCGTACAACAAACAATTTGACATAACACCGACTGCGTAACCGCTTCCAAACCCGGTGAACCCCCTTACCAATAGTGTTTCCTAATGGCACGAAGCCTAGGGTAAGGGATCATGACTGCCCCGCCTAGTATGTCAACATGGGTCGTCACCCAAACTCGATATAATATATATATCTACAGCTATGAACCCACGGTCCATCAAACCAGACAATCAATGAAACACTTTAATCCACATTTTATAAAATCCAAGTTCACACTCGCACTCTAGTTGACCGCTTTTCGACACAATTTTCCATATCCAAAACAATTCATTTTGCCTTAAAAATAGAATATTCAGTTAGGCCTCTGAATAAGCTTTCCAACGCATCTTAGAACACCTCAATCGGGTTCCCGGATCAAAAGATATCGCGAAACGAAAAACCGTGATTGGTTGCTGAAATTCTGCCAACTGGCGCGCGAGTGGCGCGTGGCGCGCAAACGGCGCGCGAGTTGACAGTCAAGTTCTGTCCAGTGACGCGCGAGTGGCGCGCGGCGCGCAAACGGCGCGTGGACTGGCAGATAGGGGGGCCTGCCAAGTGCAGAATTTTGCGATTTTCGCGAAATTCGCTATTCCGCTCAATTCCGATTTTTGTTCCGATCGAAAACAGTTTTTACAACCAGTAAAATGAACCCAATACAAACCACACAATCAATCAATCCAATCTAAAAACTCAATCAAAACGAATTGTACTAAAACGCGACATATTTTCAAATAGCGGTTTTCGTTCCAAAATCTCTCGAAATCAATTAACGTAAAAACTAACTAGACACAAAAACATCCTAAGCGTGAGTAAAACTCACCCTTGAAGCGAGAGTCGTTGCCGAGCCGAAATCACCGAGACACGAAAAATCCCCAATCGAACCCTAGGATCTTCAATCCGCTCCAAACTTCGAATTTAGCTTCAATCCGCTTACAACCGTTGTTGGGCTTGCTGCTAGACATGATTCAACCATGAAGATCAACTCAAACTCGGTTCACTATTCATCATCCCTCTCAAATTCGAAATTAAGAGAAAAGGGAAGAAATAAGGGTATGAGCTTACCTATGGAAGGAGAAACAAGGATGATGATGAGGATGGAACTTTGGGATGATGGGTGATGATCTTCTTCTTCCTTTCCCTCCTTCTTTCTTCTTCTTCTTTTCTCCTTTCCTTTTCTTCTTTTCTTCTTTCCTTTTCTTCTTTTCTTTCCCTGCTTCTCTTCTGTTCGTATCCTCTCCTTCTTTCCCTTTTTCTTTTATTTAACACACACACACACATATACTTATTTAATTAATAAATAAGTAGTAGCGTGGTCCAATTACCGTATTGATCTTAATCCCTTTTTCCGATTTCGAAACTTCCTTGACCCGTATTATCCGGTTAACGATCTAATGTCATCAAATACATAATTTTAGCACTCAGTAAATTTACCAGTTATGTACTAAATTGATTCAATTGGGTTAACATCCAATTAATCCGATTAATTATTTTGAGGATGTTACAACTATCCTCCTCAAAAATTCTGCAACTATCAATCAAGTCAGCAAAGACACGGATCTTCTGATATCCGATTGCCTTCTTGATCTCGGGCCTCAAACCATTCTCGAACTTGATACACTTAGAAAACTCAGCATTAGCTCCAGTGTAATGCGGATAGAACTTTGCCAGCTCCACGAACTTAGCAGCATACTCCGATACGGACATACTCCCTTGTTTCAGCTCTAAAAACTCAATCTCTTTCTTCCCTCGGACATCTTCCGGATAATACTTACGGTTAAACTCTCTGCTGAACACTTCCCAGGTAATCACTTCATTAGCAGCCTCCAACCTCTGCCTCGTCTCTAACCACCAATCATCAGCTTCCTCAACTAGCATATGCGTACCATAGCGGACCTTCTGTTCTTGAGTGCAATCCATCACTCGAAAAATCCTCTCCATTTCTTTCAACCAAGCCATAGCACCATCGGGATCATACTTGCCCTTGAAGGTAGGCGGATTCTCTCTATGAAAGGTAGCCAAACTCTGAGACCCAGGATTCTCACCAGCATTCTGTTGATTTTGCACAGCCTGTGCCATAGCAGCTAGAGCAACAGCAATTGCAGTATCGTTCCCCCCAGCCATTTCAACTCACTTGCTACAAAACAACCAACGGTTAGATATAATTGACAACACACCATTGTCAATTGGCACTACGACTGGACAACTTGGCCGGACAGACCGAACCTGGCTCTGATACCACTAATGTAACACCCCTTTTCTACCCGGTAATTATTTAATAAAATCAGAGTTACAAAAATTTATTTCATATTTCGAAAAGAGATGTCACACATTCATCGTTAAATAAAACGTCTCATACGATATAAATAACTTTGTCAAAAATACATCACCACGCAGCGGAAATAGAAATAAGGTTCAAAACCATAAAATCATGACGTCCTGAATGGACTCCAAACAAATAAAATGCAACAACCAAAGTTTAGCGTTTATCCCCCCCTTGAGTGTTACACATCAAAGCAAAGGACACCGACGACACCGACTCAGAATAGCGAAGGATACCTAAGCCTTCACTCGCAATCACCTGCACGTTACCGCATAGGGGTAACATTCAAACAGAAGGGGTGAGATATCTTCAATATAATAGCGTAAAATGATAGGAAATATGCTAGAATTATGACAACTATATCTACCACTTCACTACACACCTCAAATTATAAACACGCATCAATTATAAACACCACAATCAGTCACCAAATGTCACGATAATGCATGAATGCAACCCACACCAACGGGCATATGCATGTGGTACCAAATCACCAAAATTTTACCTGTAAATAGAGGCGTCACCAAAATTGAGAGCTTTCACACCCGGCACACCAATTCACCAAAAATTGAGCTTTCACACCAGGCTCACTAGTTTTAGAAAATTTGAGCTTTCACACCTAGCTCCAAGACCAAAGGCCTTCACCAAAATAAATGCACATGCTGTATGCGACACCATGAATGCACACAGACAATCATCCGAAATAGTCACAATGTGACACACCAAAATTATTCACCAATATCACCAAAGTTGAGCTTTCACACCTAGCCCAACGACACCGAAACACCAAATTACCCGACACAACAGAACACCAAGACTTGGAACCTTCACACCTAGTTCCAACCACACCAAGGTTTGAGCCTTCACACGTAGCATCAAACCGCACCAAGACACCAAGAGGACAACAATTTTCCAAAACAGCACCAAGACACCAAGATGACAACGATTTTCCAAAACAGCACCAAGACACCAAGATGACAACAATTTTCCTAAACATTTGAGACGTGAGGATTTTCCCCAACACCGGAGATAAACGACAATTTTCCAAAACATTTGTGTCCACGACAATTTTTCCAAAGTATTTTGAGACATGACAACTTTCTTTTTAAAACATCCCCATTTAACGACTACACCAACGGTTAACAATTTTTCCAGAAAAATGGATTACTTTGCCTCAAATTAGAATATTCATCTAGGCTTCTGAATAAGCTTTCCAAAACATTTTGAAACGTCTAAATCGGACTCCCGAGTCAAAAGATATGTCAAAAACAAAACCGGGGAAAAATTGAGGAACATCCTGAAAATGGCGCCCAGGCACTGGGCGCCTAGGAGCAACACGCAAAATCTGGCCAACACACAGAAGGAGCAACACGCAAAATCTGGCCAACACACAAAATCTGACAACTCAGGAACACGGAACACCAACGCAACACAACGTGGATCACACTCCAGACACGGCGCCCATGCACAGGGCGCCTAGCAGGGAACAGCCACACAGAAAACTGGCGCTCAGGAGCAGGGCGCCCAGCAACAGGAAACACACTGAATCTGGCGCCCAAGAGCAGGGCGCCTAGCAACACTACAGGAGATGGCGCCCTTGGCGCCCAGACCACCTGAAACACAGCAAAAACGCAACATGGCACAGGAATTGGCGCCCTTGGCGCCCAGAGAGCCTACAGCACAACAGAAAACGCAACATGGCACAGGGAACACGCACCAGGCACGACGCCCAGGCACTGGGCGCCTAAAACAGCAATACACAGGAAACGCAACACACCCAGGATGTGGCGCCCTTGGCGCCCCTGCGCCAAGACAGCGCGCAACACAACTCAGGAACAGGCGCCCATGGCGCCCCTGCGCCAAGACACAGCAACACACACACTGGCACACACACCCACCCACCAGACACGGCGCCCAGGCACTGGGCGCCTAACACAGCAACAGACACCCAAACGCAACACGACTGGAACATAGCACACGGCGCCTAGCAGCAGGGCGCCAGAAACAGCAACACGCAGCGCCCGGCATGGCGCCCAGCGCCAGGGCCCCAAAATCAGCAACTAGGACAATGGCGCCCATGGCGCCCAAGGGTTCAATAATTTCGTTAATTCACCAATTCAAATCACCAATCTTTAATCACCAATGTCAATCATCATAATTTGTCACTCACAACACCAATCAATAATTTAATCGAACACCTAGCATGCGTTTAGTAATAACAACAATGAGCACCAAGTTCTAGAGTCACAACTATCACCAACAATGTCAAATTTCAATCCAACCTAGTTATAATTCAACTAACACCAAATCAAACATCACAATCCATCAAAGGGTATTATAGGACCTATCCCCACATAACCCCATCCTGAAACCTCATTATAAGGAAGAACCCCACCCTTACCTTATAGTAGGAGAGCACCAATTCTCTTGATCGAGTCACCAACAGAACCTCAGCAACACAGCTCCTCTCTGCTCCCTTGAATTCGCAAAACCCTCTTTCTTCTCCTCTCTTGCGCACCGTCCCTCTTCTCTCTTTCTCTCCTCTATTCGCACTTTTCTTTCTTTTCTCAAGCAATTCGCATAATAGGACTAAACCCTAGCCTAGGCGCTTCACCTATGCGCCTAGCTAGTGGACTTGGATCACGGGCTTTCCTCCAGCTTAAGCCCGATCACTAACGCCATCCCCTAATATTTAATTACACACCTCTTAATCAAACGCTAATATAATTACACCAACTAAAATAAATAAATAATTAATTGAATACCTAAATATTTAATTAAATAATTTAATTAAATATTTGGGCGTTACAACTTTCGCAATTGAGATACATGGAATACATCATGAAGATTGGACAATGGTGGAGGCAAAGCAATACGGTATGCCAGTGGCCCCACCCGTTCGATAATTTGGAAAGGTCCAATATACCGAGGGCTGAGTTTCTTCACCCGTAATGCCCTACACGTGCCAATTGTCGGTGACAATCTCAAAAATACATGATCACCCGACTCAAATCTAACGGCCTTCTTCTTTTATCAGCATAGCTCTTTTGCCTACTCTGGGCAGCTTTCATTCTTTCTCTAATTTGCCGAATCTTTTCAGTAGTTTCACGAATCATATCAGGTCCTAACAATCGGTTCTCGCCGACGTCCCACCAACATAATGGAGTTCTACACTTCCTCCCATACAAAGCCTAAAATGGCGCCATTCCAATACTGGAATGATAACTGTTGTTGTAAGCGAACTCCACCAATGGAAGATGATCCTCCCATTTCCTTTCGTTATCGAGCACAGAAGCCCGAAGCATATCTTCTAAAGTTTGGATAGTTCTCTCTGTCAGACCATCCGTCTGTGGGTGATAAGCGGTGCTAACAAATACCTTAGTCCCCAATGCTTCATTCAAAGCTTTCCAAAATCGAGAAGTGAACTTCGGATCTCGATCCGACACAATACTGGTAGGAACCCCTTATAACCTTACCATGCTTCTCAGATATTCCTCAGCTAACTTGGATAGTTTACTGTTCGAACGAGCAGGAATAAAATGAGCTGATTTAGTTAACCGATCCACAACTACCCAAATGGAGTCGTTACCGGCTTGAGACGTTGGCAACGCCATGACAAAATCCATGGAAGTGTCTTCCCATTTCCACACTGGCACATCCAGTGGTCGCAATAGACCAGCAGGCTTCTGATACTCCACTTTAACTCTCTGACAAGTCAGACATCGAGAAACAAATTCCGTAATCTCTAATTTCATTCCCTGCCACCAGTACATCTGCTTCAAATCTCAATACATCTTGGTGGACCCAGGATGTACAGAAAATAAACTTCAGTGTGCTTCCTCTAGCACTTGCCTTTTAATATCTTCATCATCGGGCACACAGATCCTACCGTTGAAACAAATAACTCCATCACTTTCTTCGGTAAAATCTGGCAACACTTTTTGTGATTGTAGATTCACATCAACTTCCTGTGCTATGCGAATAGAATCTCTTAAGGAACTAGAGATCCTCAAATGGCTCAACACTAACCGGTTCCTCCTTGGCTTTGTATTCAGATTTAAGTCTCTAAAAGACTCCAACAATTCCATTTCATGCATCATTAACCCTGCTATGTGAATGGATTTCCTACTTAGTGCATCGGCTACAACATTAGCCTTTCCCGGATGATACTTCAATTCGAAGTCATAATCCTTCAGAAACTCCACCCATCATCTCTGCCTGTTATTCAGTTCCTTCTGATCAAACAGATATTTTAGACTTTTGTGATCACTAAAGACTTCGAAACGAGACCCATACAGGTAATGTCTCCAAATCTTCAGTGCATACACAATAGATGCCAACTCCAAATCATGAGTCGGATAATTCTCTTCATGAATCTTCAACTTTCTGACGCGTAAGCTACCACTTGTTGATTATGCATGAGAACACATCCCAAATCCTTTCCAGAAGCATCACTGTAAATTTGGAATTCCAAAGACGGATCCGGAAGGATCAGGATTAGAGCAGAAGTCAACCTAACTTTCAATTCTTGAAAACATTCTTCACAATCAACATCCCATATAAACGGTTGACCCTTACGAGTTAGCCGAGTAAGTGGAAGAACTAATTGTGAGAATCCTTGGATAAACCTCCTGTAGTAACCGGCTAAACCCAAGAAACTTCTGATTTCAGTGACTGATGTTGGTCGTTACCAGTTCAATACAGCTTCCACCTTATTGGGATCCACCGCGACTCCTGATTGAGATACCACGTGTCCCAAAAACTTCACTTCAGGCATCCAAAAGTCACACTTCGACGGCCTTGCATACAATTTCTTTTCTCGGAGTACATTCAGAACAATGCGGAGATGTTGAACATGCTCCTCAATGGTCTTAGAGTACACCAATATATCATCAATGAAAACTACAACAAACTGATCTAGGTAAGTGTGGAAAACTCGATTCATGTAATCCATGAATACCGCTGAAGCATTAGTCAAACCGAAGGGCATCACTACGAATTCGTAATGTCCATACCTCGTACGGAAGGCTGTCTTCGGGATATCTAAGGCTCTAACTTTGATTTGATGATAGCCCGACCTCAGATCAATTTTAGAAAACACCACTGCTCCTCTAAGTTGATCAAGCAAATCATCTATCCTTGGCAAGGGATATTTGTTCTTGATCATCACTTTGTTCAGTTGTCGGTAATCAATACACAATCTCATGCTTCCGTCCTTCTTCTTAACTAATAACACCGGAGCACCCCATGGAGAAGCGCTCGGTCGAATGAACCTCTTTGAGATCAACTCTTCAAGTTGAGACTTCAATTCCTTCAATTCTAAAGGAGACATTCTCTAAGGAGCAATAGATATTGATCCTGTGCCAGGAACCAACTCTATAGAAAACTCTACCTCTCGGTCAGGAGGTACAGAAGAAACTTCATCCAGAAAAACATCTAGAAATTCATTCACCACTTGTACAGATGACAAATCCAAACCTGTTTCAGTGGATGCAGACAACATAATAATGTAAGCTTACGCACCTTGGAATAGTGATTGGCTTGCTGAGGTGAAAGAGATAGCTGCTTCAGAATTTGCCTGTGTCAATGCCACAGATTCGGAGGCGAAGCTGATGGTTCGATCGGCACAGTTGATTGTTACATGATTTGCAGCCATCCAATCCATACCCAGAACGATGTCCATACTTCTCATAGGCAAACAAATAAATTTTTCAACAAACTTTCTGTCCCCTATGGCGAGTAAACAATTTTCACACAATGATTGGGTCTGGACTCGACCCTTGGCAGTAGTTAAGATAGTTATCGGCTCGGATAGCTCAGATAATACTAATCCCAACCGATCTACACATGCTTGTGCTATAAAACAATGGGTTGCATCGGAATCATATAATATATTGACTGAGTTATTGAAAAGGGATCCCGTACCCCTCAGTAAGTTATCATTAGGTGTGATGGTCAGAGCATCCAGAGTGTTGATTCGCCCGTGTGTTGGAGCAGCTTGAGCTTCTTTGAAACTCTTCCTTGCTGGGCACTCTTTACCATAGTGACCCACTACTTTACTATAAAAGCACCGATTGATCTTTGCTAACAATCACCACCGTGATGCTTTCCATAGTTAGAACATCTTCTAACCTTTGAAGAATCGAAGAATTGCACCTGCTTTTCCTTTGATGAAATTATCTTAGGACTTGCATTCGGAGTTGATAATTAAACTACCTTCTTTCCTTTCTAGTACTCTCCTTGAGATCATCCTCGGCGACATAGGCTGGTTGCTCTAAGGCGGCATAATTGGTGAGAGTATTAGAACTGAGACCCTGAGTCATATAAGCACGAAGGCCCCTCTTATACATCTGCATCTTCCATTCCTGATTTGGAGCATACTTTACCACTTGGTAAAACTGAGACAACTTCTCAAACTTAATGATGAATCATTCCACTATCATGTCACCTTGCCTGAGGATGCACCGGTTGGAGATTCCGGTCTTGGTTGAGGATTGCCTCTTGATCATCCTGCCATAATTCCGCTTCTGATGCACTAAGTATTAAGTTGATCAGGCTTAATGTCTCTTAGCATCACAAGTATAATTACAACAAGGACTAACAAGGAATCGACTCAACCCTAAATTAAGTCCGACTAGGTCGAACTGCTCTGATACCAACTGTAACACCCCGGTATTTTTATCGAGTAAAAATACCCAAGTGCACCATCCCTAAAACATAAGAGATATAAAATTCCTGCATAGATACTGAACACTGCAATATAGTTCTCGCTGAATAACAACAAAACAGTCTTAAATACAAATAAGACCAAAAAGGTTCCCTGACCATAACCTTCAGCAAACTATAGTGCTCAATATCATACAAGAAAGCGGAATAAAGTCATAACACTAACGACATAGAGTTGTAGTACACAGACAACAAAAGGAAATATAAACTTAAGCATGAAAGTTAAGTCAACAAAAGGAAATATATCTACTTTCACATGAACATTTAGTTCATTTACATTAGACCGATAGTTGAACATTTAGTTCGTATCATAAACACAATCTATGTTTCCTCTCGCATACTAATTTGCCGCTTTTAAAACCATTTATAACTTCAAAAACAGTTCATTTTACCTTTTAAATTTTATATTCAGTTAGGCCTCTGAGTAGGCTTTCAAACGCATCTTAGAACACCTCAATCGGGTTCCCCGATCAAAAGTTATCGCGAAAACAAAACCAGTGTACAGTTGCTGAAAAACTGCAAAGCGTCGCGACGCGAACTGCTTCTGTCGTGATGCGAAAAGTATCAGAAATATTTCGTTGCAAAATTTTATGAAGGGTCGCGACGCGAAGGGACGGGTCGCAACGCGACAGTCTGCTGAGAAATGCAGATTTTGCGTTTTCTCGCGAAAACCGCTATTCCGCTCAATTCCGATTCTTGTCCGATTGAAAATAGTTCAAACAACCATAAAAACAGATCCAATCCACATCACACAATCAATCAATTCATTCAAAAACTCAACGTAAACGAATTTTATCAAAATACGATATATTTCGAAATAACGATTTTCGACTCAAAATTTTTCGAAATCAATCAACGTAAAATTCATTGTAAAACGAAATAATCCTAAGCGTGAGTAAAACTCAGCCTTGAAGCGAGAGTCGATACCGAGCCAAAATCACCGAGACTTCAAAATCACCGAGCCGAAATCACCGAGACTCCAATCCGCTTCCAACTTCGATTCGAATTTCAAATCGCATTCAATCTTCCTTGGCTTCGTTCCTAATCATGTTTCAATCATAAATATCGTTCCCCAATCCATGATTTCGATCAATCCCTCACCAAAACCCTAAAATTCGAATTCAATCAAAGAGGGGGAAAATGGGTGAGAGGTTACCTAGTTCTTGGAGGGCAACAATGGAGGTGAGATGATGATGATGATGAACTTTGGGGGCTTGGGGGTGAGAGATTCTTCCTCTTCTCCTCTTTCTCTTCTTCTTCCTTTCTTCTTTCTTCTCTTCTCTTCTTTCCTTCGATTCCTTCTTTCTCTTCTCCTTTGACTTCTCTTCTTTCTTTTGTTTCTATTAAGTGGTAATATGGTCAAGTGACCATATTGCCCTTAATCTCTTATTTCTTCCCCAAATCACCCTTATTCCGTTTTATCGGTTTAGCGTTCCGGGGACAACCAAATAATTACTTTAGCACTCAATAATTTTACTAATCAAGCACTAAAATAATTCAGTTGGGTTAACATCCAAATAATTCGACTAATTATTTTAAGGATGTTACAAGGGTGAGAGTTGCAAGCTAGGTTATGACCATATTAATTTGTCGTAATTTTATAGGCTAGGGTATTAAAGCACACGGATCGTGATCTACACCCTCAAATTTCTCTTCGGTCAAAGCACACCAGATCTTGCCACGTGTATTACATCCTCTCTCTTATCTTCTCTTTCATATCTTTCTTCATGACCCTACACTAGTGGAAAAATTGGATTCAAAGTCGGACCTTTTGGACATTTAAAGTCGGACATTCACCCGACTTCTATCAAAGCGACTTAGAAAGTATGTTTTTTTAAAGTCGGATTAAGGTCTGACTTAAAAAGTATGTTTTTAAGTCGGATTATTAGTGCGTCCGACTTTAATTATGGCCTATGGAAAACCATTAACGTCGGGTTTTTTCTGAACCCCGACTTTAATTATGGCCTGTGGAAAACCTTTTAAAGTCGGACGTTAGTTGCACCCGACTTTAAATGTTCCTTTTTTTTTAAAAAAAAACTTTATTTGGTGCTTCCCCTGAACTGTAAATTGATACTGGATAAAACTAAAAATACAAGAACTGTAATACCTTGAGGACTGATAAAATGTGTACTAATATTTGATATTAGACTAACCAAACTCCACTTAAATGTAACAAAATATCAAGCAGCCAGCAAATTAGGACGAAAAAGAATCAATCATAAGGACTTCAAAAAACATCTCAGAATACATTACAGCAGAGGTCTCAACAGAGGTAATCAAGACAATATAACCAAACTGTCTAGAAGGGAGAAGCCTAGCAGTCCAACCTTCGATCTCTTTGACACCCAAATCGAAACGGGGACTGATAACCCCACACTTGTTCAATCTACCATTCAATTCAACCACAATTTTTCCTGCCCTGTGGTCATCAACGTACTCAAACTCTCCAATGTACCCTACATCATGTTATCAATCATCAATGAGAAGCTCAAAGCATCAACTCAACAGAAATGAGAAATTCAATTCACATAATAGGAAAAAAAACTACTAATGAGAAACACATACATACACTGTGTAATCAAGCATCAAATCAACACCAATGAGAAATTCAAAGCATAAAATCAGCACAATGAGAAATTAAAAGCATCAAATCAACCACTATGATATGCAAGCTTTATTGCAGACTCAGCATACCCGCTGTTACCACCCATCTGGTCTTGATAACTGCATGGCAAAGGCTTTATCACAATCTACAGCTGGAAATGCTAACAAATCCGTGGACCTTAGCATGAAAGTTTCCATGATAAGTTGTGAAGCGAACACCTAAAAACAGAGACAAATATCAGTAATTGAATTTGTATGTCTGCGTTCTCAATATTTCAATATTATGTGTTTAATATTTATACCACGTTGCTTGAAACAACAGATAAACAAAAGGAGGCAAGGAAGGTAATCAATTTTTAAGACATAACAAATGCACAGACCTTTTGCACACCTAATATGCATTACAGCTTCCCATGCAGTTTCTCGAGTGAGGTCTCTCCTTAATTCGTGTCTCAATTTCTCCCCATGAATGGATGATTGGAAGGCTGGATAGTAATACACTTGACCAGCAGTATACTTTGCCAGAGTTCCTAAACAGACAGTAAATTATAAATCCAGAATTTACTTCATGAAGCATTCGGGGCATGGAAAATCCAGGTAACTGAAAACTTGAGTTGCTGCAGGACCAAATGCAATTTAAGCACACTTAGAAAATATGAGCGAGAATAATTAAGTCAAACTTTTAAAACCAAAAAAGTTCCGAACCTTCCATATTCATCGACATGCATACCCTCCATTTCTCTAATAGGGTCATCGAAAGCCCTCTCTGTTCTCAATGAACGTCGTGAGAAGGCACCAGCAGAAGCTGAACTTTTATATGAGTTCAGTTCCCGGATATGATCTCAATCTGCACCAAAAAAGGAGTTTTAGTTGGACGTAGTAGACATGGTAAAAAGCGGAATTTGCTACTTCATTCTTTTTTTCCTCTAACAATTGCAAGAGACTGATATTCTCATGCACTGAAGAAATGAAAAAGTCGAACTTTCCTCATTCTAATTAATATTACCATTTGTTTTTACATATATATCAGGCCAAAAAAGTATGATTCAGCATGTAGAACAAATGGATACATTACCTTTAAAGAATCACAAACCCTGGAACTGAACTCTTGAGCAGCCCTCATGGAATTAACATAATCAATCTACAATAGTTTTACAATTAAACCTGGATCCCTTTGATACAAAACTTTAATCATAGAACAATTAATATAGAAATATAACCTGCTTGTTGAGTGGGGTATGATATGTACGGAATGATGATGCTTGAACAATGCCACTATCATAGCCTTTCACACTGAAACTTATACGGGTTCTTGCTTCAAGAGAGCCCTGTTTCTAAAGTTGTTGTAAAGGAGAGAATTTGAACAAGGCTTAAAAGTGAATTTGAACACAACAAAATCATGGTTCAATCGGTTCATTAAATAAAAAATAAAAAATATTAAATTTTGGAGAAAAAAGTAAATTTAAAAATAAAAAAATGTATTTCGGGCGGTTCAATTCGGTTCGGTTTCCGGTTCAAAACGGTTGAACCGCGGTTCAACCCGGTTCGATCCGGTTCGGGGCGGTTCAATAGGACTGCGGTTCAAATGGGGTTGAACCAACCGGCCGGGGGTCCGGTTCCCGGTTCAACCGGTTGAACCGGCCGGTCCGGTCCGGTTTTTAAAACATTGCTTTAAATCAATAAACCTTTCGGTTCAACACTGCTGGTGTACGCCCCATGACCCCCTTTTTGCACAATCAGCAGATGGCAGAGCACTAAGAAACCACGGCAGTTTCTCTCTAAATTGTGTTGTAGAAGGACGATCGTTGTTGAGATCTGAGTGACGGAAACACTGCACAATTTTGTATGCATTAGATTAAGACCTAAGAACTGAAACATGCTAGAATTGAAACTACTGCACTGTGACGTTGATGAAAAAACATTTGTCTATTACCGTTGTGCAATCTTTACATGCTCCAACTGAAACACATGAGCCTTCCCTAGGCAGACAGCAAGGAGGCTGGAAAGTAAAGCGGTATTATCAGAAAACAATGAAGTCAATGAGCAAAAGTTGGATAAAAAATCTTACTAAATTCAAAAGGCATGCAAAAACGACTAAACACATTCCAAATGTTCACAGAAACACAAATAGGAAAACCTAAACTCTAAGGATTAATAAATTGTCTGCTGACTGCTTCTCAAAGTTAGTATCCTTCATCACTAAATTACCAAAAAAAAGGATCTTTACATTTCAAATCCCAACTCTAGTAGAAGGTTAGCAATTATAGCTAGATTTATATTTAAATACTTCATACAAGGATCTTTACAAATTCAAATCCCGACTCTAGTAGAAGGTTAGCAATTATGGCTAGATTTATATTTAAATACTTCATACAAGGTGCTTCACAAAATTGAAAAGAACTCCAGTTATGCTCAATCCTCCATTAAATACTACCATAAAACAATTATTGCTGATATAGATAATGCTAATTACCTTCATATATCGGGCCAATAAACCAGGTTTTCTTTGACCATTGCCTGAGAGGTTATGAAAAGACAAACTTCAATAGAATTTTTCAAGAGACAGAGGAGGCCAACAAGTGAGAGTGAGACCATTGATAATAATGTACGAATGGTAGTTAGGAGACAGGTAAGGTCACAATCACAAAGCTCATAGTTTATGACAAAGATATTTAAATAACAAGTATATTTATTTTTTAATTTAATCTAAAGTATATATAGTGATCAAGTATTTCAGAAAGGGGGGAACTGATAAAAGGGGGGAACTGGTATTAGATGAGTGATCAAGTATTTCAGAAACCACATTATTACTAATTAGATGCATGACATAAAATACTCCTATATTGTCAAAATCTTCATTTATTTCATCAAACTATAGTATCATTTCAACACAATCTCATTTACTTACCCCCATCTTCTGCTGGTTCAACCCTCCATCAAGAAAAAACTGGATATAACCCCGAGATTTTTCAGGTGGCGCTGCAATAAATTAAAAAAGAGTATGTAAAAAAACAAGCACCAATACCAAACAACATGGTCCTCAATTTCAAGAGAAAATGAAACTCAATTTACAATTTGAACGGTTGAAGTTGAACCTACAGAAAAATGATACAAAATCAAATCCATGTAATCAAGAGACAACAATTAATGCTGATTATATCCTTGTAACTTTGCACACAAAAAAACTCTCATAAATTTACAGCACAAACCTCAACAATGCACAAGTTGTCATCTATATCAGCAGCATAGTGGCTGCACATTTGAGGATCTTCAAAATCAGCATCAATGTCAACGACATCTGGATCTGAACAGATTGATTAACCCAGTGAATATATTTGAATACATAACGATAAAGCCTTCATACTATAAAAGGATCTGAATTCAAGCAACAACTGAATACACTATTAAGAGGGAAATACGCATACAAATTAAGTTCAAAGTAGAATGAAATATTCAATAAACCAATCCAAAATAAGACCTATTGTGACCTACAATTAAGAAATAAAAGTACTAATAGCAAATCAGCACAGTGCACATAAATAAATCAAACTCAGTTAATCAATTCAAATAGACTACAAAATAGATCAACAAACCCTAATACAAACAATAATTTTGTCAACAACTAATAAAGCTCTAATTACAAAATCATACAAAAACTAAAACTCAACGTTTAATATGAAGAAAAACCCCTCAATAGAAAAAGAGAAATGATTAAAACAAAAAACAACCCAAAAGAACCAAAAGAGAAATTAGAAAAAGTCAAAAACGAAATATGTTTGTACCTTTCCCCTTCTTCCTTCAGGGCAGCAAAGATGGTGACGGTGATGGTGACAAGGAGAGAGACGGCGATGACGGGAGATGGAGATGGCGGCAGAGAAGAGAGAGCGAGGAAGGACAACGGCGAGTTGGCAGAGAGAGAAAGGGAAGAGCGAGCTATAGCAGAGAGACAAGGGGAAGAGCGATGAAAGCTTAGGGTTTCACTATCAGTATTGGAGTTGATTTCTGTTTTGGGGGAAGAGAGGAACGCGCGAGGGTTTTTCTGTGAGGGAGGGAATTTTGGCGGAGAGAGCGATGGGTAGAGATGGAACAGTTAGAGTTTTTGTGTTGAGAGCGTCGAACGGTTAGAGAGGGACCTTTGGCGGAGAGAGCGAAGGTGACGGTGACAGGGTTAAGTGGCGGAGAGAGCGAAGGTGACGGAGAGAGTGTGGAACGAGATCGATGAAAGAGTTTAGGGTTCATTGTGTTTTGGTTTTTTGTAAAAAAAATTGTGTATTCATTTATTTTTTTGAGATTATAACGGTGACAAGAAAATAGATTACACATTGCAAGTCGGACGTAGTAGGTATCCGACTTAAAAGGGTGAGCGCCAGAATTTTTTCACTACGTTTGTTACAAAATTGCCACCGCGTCCTTTTTTAAGTCGGATATTTGGGCATCCGACTTAAAAACACCTACTCTTTTCGCTACTAACTCTTATCTGTCATAATTTTATAGGCTAGTAGTGATCCACTCACTCAAAATTTCTTCGGTCAAAACATTTTCTAAACACCAGATTTTGTTGCACAACTCATAAGGAAGAGTAATTCTTCAGTAAAAACAAATTTGAATTTAGTAAAAATAATTTGATAATTTAAATGTGGTAAAAACAAGAACAATTTAAGATCTTTTATTTAGCCTAAAGTTGGTCCACAAACTCTTAAACAAAATATAGTTAGAACTATAATTAGAAAATAAAATAATAACAATAAAATAAAAAATCAGTAAAATGAAATGCTTTTATTTATACAATAATAATGAAATGCTTACCAAAATAGTCATAAACGCTCACCCTTTTGTTGACGTAGCCTTTATTTAATCCATACTAGTATAGGAACCAGCACGGGACATATATTTTATTGTTAATATATATTAAGTATATAATATATATATATATATATATATATATATTTACCTTATTTTTATATCAAATGAAATTAATAGTTTAATAAATTAATGTTCAAATAATTATTTAAATTTATTAACATAAACTTGGAAATTAAAAAAAATTAATACAAAAATATTTAGCTAAATTATTGATAGATATTCGGTCAATTATGTATGCAGTTGCGCTTAAAGTATACCCGATTTGAACAAAAAATGAGGTTCTACCAAGTATATAAAAAAATAATTCAGTGTTTTTGAACAAAGGTAAAAAATTGAAAATTTAAATAACACACTATCTTAAATACTTCATGCATAATGAAATCAAACATGTTTAATTATATATGTTTGCTTTAAGAAAATAACAAAAGGGAAATACTCTCGCTTCTATATCGATTAAATCTTATGAGGAGATATGAGACTGTAATACAAAGGCAAGTAGTCACCATGTTTGACATATATTTTATTCTAAATATATATTAAGTATATAACATATACAATATGAAAAATTATATCATATTGAACTAATAGTTTATTAAATTAATTAAAATAATTATTTAAAAAATTTAAACAAAAAAATGGAATTTAAAATAATATATTAGAAAAATGTTTAGCTAATTAAGTTATTAATAGATAGTAGTCAATAAGCCAACAATATAACATAGTTAGGTGAAATAAAAGAAAAAATAAGTATCATTGAACGAATGCAACAACTGGAATTGTTTTTTACAAAACAACCACTTGAATGTTTAAATAACATATTATCATGAATACTTAATGAATAATGAAACTAAACCCATAGCATCAAATTCTCGTTTATATATGTCATGAAAATCTTATGAGGAGATGAGATTAATCGTTTATATATATCATAAAATTCTCATTTATATATGTCATGAAAATTCTACGAGGAGATGAGATTAATTGTTTATATATGTCACGAAAATTCTACGAGGAGATGAAATTAATTCTCGTTTATATATGTCATGAAATTCTCATTTATATATTCAAAAAAAAGTGTTTTGGCAAAAAAATAAATATTTGAGATTAATTGGTTTGTACTACTGATGTAAAATGTTTTACACCATTAGCCAACAAATTGACTTAATAAATTCTTGTTTTCCGCCATTAAAAAAAATAAGTGTTGCCTCTTGAAGAGAATTTTTTTAAAAACGAATGAGGGCTACACCTAATTTTTTATGGGGGCATTTAAAAATTTACTAAGTCTATTCAAACAAAAATGTTTTAACTGCAACTGCTCAATTTTGTTTATTTTTTTTTTATTTGCAATGTTAGTGGGGTGGGGGAAATGTTAGTTTCCCGGGTTTGAACCCGGACCTCCTTTTTGTACTCATTTGGTGCACTCATTCGGTATCCCTTAGCTCGCCAACTGAGCTACCTTCTTGGGATGCTCTATTTTATTTATGATATTTTGGTTCCAAATTTTAGATCTATCTATTACTTTTTTTTCTCCATTCTGTGGACTTCTTATTATTTTTAATAAAATATTGATTATGGTTATCATTTTGTCTGTATCACACTATTATAAAATGAACATAGCTTGACAACCACAAATGTTAGGTAAACACTTCGATATCCATTGAGTTTTGTTGGGTATGACTCAACCTCCAATCAGTCAATGAGATATTTTTTTATATTTAATTATTTTAAAATAAATTTAAATATTGTACTAATTTTGCCTACAGGGTATCATACTCAACAAAACTCAATGAGTATCATAGAAGTCTCCCAAATATCAATATGTCACATTGACTTGGTGTTTATGCATAATTTTTTCATTAAAGAACACAACATAATAATAAATAGATTCTCGTAGCACCCATACAATGACGGGGGAGTACCAAAAGAGGCAACAAATTAAGTTCTCAATTAATAGGATACTAAATAATTAGCAATTTTGTTTCACAATACTCTTGTCTTAGCTAATAAAAATTAGTGACTGTCAAATAGACCTAGTCTTTTAAATAAGGGACTTTCTTGCGTGTTGTTATATATATATATCAATTATTACATAATATTTGGTGGCAGTGGAAGAGTGGATAGTATTTCAAAATCAAAATACTTGGACATTAGGTCATATCAATGAAATTAATATATAAATGGTTAGCTAATGTTTATGGTTTATAAAACCATTAGGAGGAATTGTTCTACAATATTTTAGATAGAAATTACCTTTGCTACTCTAGAGCATCATTCTTTCATAATTTCAGTGTCATTCGCATTAGCATGTGCAAATATCTGGGCATTTTGAAAAATATGACTGACACTCTAAAATATGTCATCATTAATAATTTAATGACCAACTATTAATAAAAAAAATAAGTTAATATTATATTGATTTTTTTACTAATATTGCTAACTTTTATTGCATTCCATTTATAACAAAACTTTTCAGCGAAACATCATTATTAGACACTTTCTTAACACAAAATGTGTGTTGAAGTTCACTTTCAGCCTGTCAATCACAGTGAGTTTTGAACAGTGCAGTCTTTCCAATGAGCTTTGTTAAGTCTTTTGGGATGTAGTATCATCAAGGTTCTAAAGTGGCATAAAAGCTCTAGATTTAGGTTATAAACCAAAAAAAGGTGTAAAATGTTGTATAGTGTAATTGGTATAACCTAAAAATGTATGTTTAGTTATTCTATACTCTCCAAAATTAGGAGCAAGGCCAAAATTTGACATATAGTAAACATCTCCTTCATCTAGTTCTCTATCAAATATGTAGACCAGTTGTTTCTTGATAAATGCATGTATTCTATTTTCTCGAAATATTAAAGACAAATGTTGCACAAATCAAAACATGATTAGACTGATTGACATGTCATAGCGTACTACAAAAGAAGAACAAAAGTTGTAGTACATCAAATTACTATGGTATTTCAAATGAACCATGCCTAAATGATGTCTGAATTCAAGCTGGTAGCACACAAGCAGCAAAACCCTATAGGAATTTCCCATTTTGAACCATCTTGATCTAAACCGAAAAGCATTACTATGGGACCAGGAAAATCATATTAATTAGTAAATACACGTGTAATCATATTTGATGGGATTTGTTATCAATTGTTAATTATATAGATATAGATTTACCAATAATATAAAAATAAATAGTGATTAATGCGTGTATTTATAAATTCAAAAAATATACTCTATTATGCATATTATGTCAATTCTCAATATTAAAATTAAAGAATCTTTAATAATCAGTTTATATTAATAAATGAGTTATTTGAATTGAAAATTTCTTGCTTTTGCTAAAAAATTAATTGACAATATTTGTTTATTTCAATTAATTATTGTAACATCCCCAAAATAATTAATAGAATTATTTGGATGTTAACCCAATTGAATTATTTTAGTACTTGGCTGGTAAATTTATTGAGTGCTAAAATTAATTATTGGTTGTCATAGGATCGTTAACCGATTAATTCGGGGCAAGGACGATTTAGAAACGAAATAAGAGATTAAGGGCAATGTGGTCATTTGACCACATTACCACTTTATATATATATATATATATATATATATATATATATATATATATATATATATATATATATATATATATATATATATATATATATATATATATAAGAAAGAAAGAATTAAATGAAAGAAAGAAAAGAAAGAAAGGAAGCATGCGAGAGAGAGAGAGAGAGCGAGAGAGAGAGAGAGAGAGAGAGAGAGAGAAAGAGAGAGAGAGAGAAGAAAAGAAAGAAAAGAGGAAAAGAGAAGAGAATGGGTATGGAAGGAAGAAGGGGAGCAAGGGAGAGATAGGATCATCGAAACTTCTTCCTTCCAACACGAAAAATAATCAGCGTTCTATCCTCTTCAAATTGGTACCAATTTCATCACAAACAACTCACTCTCCCTCTTACTACCATTTTCGAATTTTAGAGTAAGTTGAGGGATTTTGTGTTGTTCACTTCCTTTGGGAAGTTAGGAAGCTTGGGAAACACAAACAAGAGGTTGGGTACTAGTTTGGAGTGAAGAAATTAGAGTTTGGTTGGGTTATGGTGAGTGAAACAAAAATGAGGGTTTATGTGTGAATAGTGCTTCATGAGGTTGAAGATGATGAATAGTGTTTAATGATTCAAGGATGATTAGAAACGAACCCGAAGCGTATTGAGTGCGAAACGAAGTTCAATTTCGCGAATTGGAAGTTGGTTGGTGATTAGGCTTCGAATGGCGGGATTTCGAGGAATTCGGTATTTCGGTCAAAAAGATGTCTCGTGAACGAGTGGAAAGCTTTGGGAGCGGATACGGATGTCGTCGGAGCGTAAAGTTTATGCGGGGAACGTTCGTGTGGTTATGTCGGAAAAGCGATTTCGCGGAAAGTCTCGGCTATTTGTGATTTTCATCACAATCGGTGAGTTTTACTCACGTTTATGTTTATTCCGTTTTGAAATGAATTTTATGTGAATTGGTTTCGAAAGATTTTGAGTCGAAAACGTTATTTTGAAATATATCGCTATTTGACGAAATTCGTACATGTTGAGTTTTTGATTGGATTGATTGATCGAGTGATGTTATTGGATATGTTTTTGTACTGTTTTGGTGTTGGGATTGGACTGGAACAGGTACCAGAAGTGATCGGAATTGATCGGAACGACGAATAACACAAAGCGGAATGAAAATAGAATGCTATCAAATGCGCACGATCCGTGCGCCCCTTGCGCACGAACCGTGCGTCTGGTTCTGTTTCTATTTCGCAAATTTTTAAAACAGGGCGCACGACCCGTGCGTATGGGAGCACGGGACCGTGCGCAGTGTTCTGTCCAAGTTTTCCAAAAATGCCCGAAACGATCCCAATCGATTCCAATCCTCTTCTAATCCTTTCCTAACCCTTCTATAATGATATTAGGCTTATAATGCCATGATTTTGGGTATGTTTCAAAAGGGTTTTATAAAATACTTTTGAAGTTGAAATTGTTTCGAAAAACCGAATAATAGTACACGTGTGCGGATATGTTTTATTGATAACAAAGCGGACTATGAGTCCTACGTGGTAAAGTATAATGCAAATGAGCTATGAGTTCATATGATAGTGGATATATGTGTATACTATATCGAGTTTGGGTGACGACCCATGGGGTTAACATACTAGGCAGGGCAGTCATGATCCCTTACCTTAGGCTCCGTGCCATTAGAAAAAATGCTATTGGTAAGGGGGTTCGCCGGGAGTAGCGTTCGCGCAGTCGGTGTTATGTTAGAAAGTTTGTTGTGCGGTTCACCGGGAGTAGCGTTCGCGCAGTCGGTGTCGTACTGAGTTATAGCAGGTTCCCCGGGAGTAGCGTTCGCGCAGTCGGTGGAATGCTATGTGAAAAATAATGCGGTTCATTGGGAGTAGCGTTCGCGCAGCCGGTGCCGTGTTGAGTTAAACAGGTTTCATAATCAAACCGAGAGTGTTAGTAGGGGTCTGGGTAGAACTCACTGAGATTGTATCTCATTGTTTATATGTTGTTGTTTTACAGGAAAACAGGGAAAGAGAGGACCACAGAGGCACGAGCAGGTTGAGCTCGGATGGTTCCTGATGACTTAGCTTTATGCTTAAGTTATGTTTCCCTTTGTTGTTTATGTACTGAAACACTATGTCTTTAGTGTTATATCTTTCTTCCGCTTTCTTGTATGATACTGAATACTATAGTTGCTGATGGTTTATGGTCTGAGAACCGTATCGTCTTGTTTGTGTATAAGACTGTTTGGTTTATATTCGGCGAAAAATTATAGTGATATTCAGTGTCTAAGCAAGAAATATATCTCTGATGTTTTAGGGATGGTACACTTTGGTATTTTTACTAAATAAAAATACCGGGGTGTTACAATTATACTAAGAAATTAAAATACTTTTAGCTACACGGAATTAAGTATAATTGAAAACAACATTAACAGATATTGGGTAACATTATATTCTCGGAAAAAAAAAGAACATTACATGGAATTTGAAAATCTAATAATGGTGAAGACTCCCATACCCTTTAGGAATGATACCCAACATCCCAACATTCAATCACTCAATGACACCTCATTTTTTCTATTTAAATATTTTGTTAAAAAAATAAATATTGAACTCATTTTACCTAGAAGGTATCATACCCACCAAACTCTGAATGGGTATGGTAGAATTTACCTCTAATAATTCATTTAATTCCTATTAAACAAAATAAGACACTAAAAACCAGTAACTACTTTGAATGTAAATAATTTCAATCTATTAGTTAATTGCATTGTTTTCAATAACATTTGCGGTATTCTGAATCTCTTGATGGTCCTCGCATTATCTTCAATAATTTTTGCAATGCTATGAATCTCTTCATTTTCATTGAGGAAATATTCGAC
The DNA here is from genome assembly GCA_039519185.1 of Astragalus membranaceus. Classification (NCBI taxonomy): domain Eukaryota; kingdom Viridiplantae; phylum Streptophyta; class Magnoliopsida; order Fabales; family Fabaceae; genus Astragalus; species Astragalus membranaceus. The sequence goes on along the minus strand of CM076848.1, from coordinate 101,789,803 downwards.
TGAGTAATTATCATCCTGAAATGAAATAAATCAAAATAAATTAGTTGCTAGGTGGGGTTTATACATAGAAAACAAAATATTTATTAGTAATCACACATGAGGTTCACCAACAGTGATTGTTGGAGCAGCATGAGTGCATGAGAAATAATCACGATAACATATATAGTCCTATTGTTTGGATAGAAAATAGTTCACAAAATCAAAATATTGTAACGATGTTGTTTAGAAAATATTGAAATGAAAATTTTAGATGGTAATGAATAAACAGTTTACCTCTATTACCATCTAAAATTAGTTTGTACTGAAATTGGTCAATTAAGTCACTATCTTTGCACATACATGTAACACGACATTTCTTTTTAGTGGAAAATGAATGACTCCTGAGACATTAAACCTTAAAAAATAACTTCAACTGAATAATCCAAGTATGTTTGTGGGATGTTTATCCTTGTCCCACGGGACATTGAACAAAAACAATAATCAAATAAATAATGAATAAAAAAAATAAATACAATATTTTATTTATTTTCAATATGATAGACACTGATAGAAAAATATAAAAGTCGGTTTCTTATGAACACTATCTGTTGAAAATATTGCTATTACCCTAATATTCAATGAATCAATGAAATCAACACGTGTCTTGCAAAAAAGGTATTATGTCATCGAGTCTATAAAAATAAATGTAGCAGAACTTGTATGATCGACATTTACTTGAAGACGATATCTAAAAAAAGTGAACAATGGTATATTAGTTGTGAATACCACAAATTTATAATATCGAATTTAATAAATTAAAATGAATGTAAATTGAATACCGTGACTTGAAGTGTAACATCCCCAATTTAGCTAATTTAATTTATTGAAATTAGCAAGAGGTCAAGATAATTAATTAGCATAATTGATTAAGTGAATTATGTTGTACTTGTGTGCTAAAGTATATTAGTACTTGGGTTGTTGATTGATTGGTGAGCTAATTGGGATTTTAAGCGAAAATACTAGGATAAAGGGCATTTCTGTCTTTTCAACCCACAAGTGAGTTTCAGCTGACCCATCCATCCACAAAACACACACATGCATTATTGATTATTGTATAATTTTTGTTTGATTATGTGATTGGAAGTGGATTAAAATAGGTTTTAAGTAAGTAATTAAGAGCAAGGGCAAAAGAGTCATTTCCACCTCATTTAACCTTCAGCTCACTTATTCAACAACACGTACACACTTGTGCTGGACATTTCAGAATTCCAGAAACAAAGAAACAGAAACATAGAGAGGGTTGAGAGAGGAGAGGGTGAGAGAGCTAGAGGAGGAAGAAGGGAACGGATCTTCCACATCCCTTGATGCATGCTTGATCTTTGACCACCATTCTTCACCATTTTCCTTCTTCTTCCCATTGATACCAGACACAACACACACATCTTCCTCCTTCTCCAAAACACCATTTTCGAATGATAGCTCCATGCTTGGCCATCAATGGAGTTCTCATCTTGCATGTTGATGTCAAAGCACCAAAAGTGAGGTTTTAAGCCTTGCATGTGAGTATGAAGCCACACTAGTGTGCATTACCACCCACATTTCGAAATTTCTAGAGAGCATGGGTAGCTTGGTTCTGCTTTGGATGTTTGGGTTACCTATGGAACTCTAATTCGTGGAGACATGAAGGGTTGGTCAAAAGAATATGTTGCTGGAAAAGTTTACAGCAAACCCGTATGGAGCAGTGTCTGGAAATTTCGATGTATATCTCACCATAGACCTCCTTTGAAGCTCGTTTTAATTTCTTTAGAAACTAGCACGAAATGCTTCAGGAAGGGAACAAGAATCATCTGCTTTCATCAATAATTGTGGTAGATATCGTGTCCACAAGATTTAATTTTAAATCAGTTGCAATTTTGACCCAGTCCCCTTGTTTTAGCCATAACTCTCTCAATACTGGTTGCATCCTTTTGAAACCTTAACCCTCAGAAACTAGACAAAATTTCCTACACATTAGGCACTGGTTTGGATAGTTTTGGTCAAGAATTTACTAAGTTATGCGCACTCCAAAACTGCTCCCAGATGCTGTCCAGAAATAGTTCGAGTTGAAGCGAGAGTTCGAGTACGGGGATCGTTCGAGTGTTACTTTGTCAGTGTTTTCGTGTGAAATAACGATTTTTTGAGGAGTCGACACTTCGGTGAGTTCTATACTCACTTAGGGATGTTTGTCATTACTTAGTTTATATGTTTCAAAGTCCATGTGTCGCGTTCTATTTCAAAAGCGAATCGAGTCAAAAACCGTTTTACAAAATTACATTTGAACGATAATTTATACAATTGAATTGATTGATGTTTTGATTGCTGTGCTGGACTGAATATGATTGTTGCTATGTGCTATTGTTGTGTGCGTGTAAGTTGGGTATCGGACTGTGCGTGAGCTTCTGTTACCCTATCTCAAAATAAGTCAAGTTACTTTCCCGAAAGGAAAGGAAGAATTACTTTCTCTAAGAAGAAAGGTAGAATGGCATACATATAATAATATATGTATATCAAGGGTTACGACCCCAGATTATTAGCATACTAGGACAGGGACGTCATGAGCCCGAACCCTAGGCCCCTTCCATGTAGCCTGCTTTCAGAGGTCAGCGGGATTGGGTTCACTAACGGCCGAAGAAAACACTGAATAAGGTGGCTTGAGTTGTTGTGCTAAGCTAAAGAAAAGAATAAGACATGAATCGTAGTCACTTATTAGGGCTACGGGTTAGAAGAAAGATATGTCCACATAGTCGCTTATTAGGACTATGAGTTCAAAGAATAAAGCATAAAGAACCGCTAGAGTTGGTAAGGGGTCTCGATAGGACTCACTGAGATAATGTTTATCTCACCCTTTATTATTGTGGTTTTTACAGCGAAATGGGGAAAAGCAAAGGCGAAGAAGCATAGTTAGCCGAGGTGACTCACGGAGTTATCGAAAGAATCAGTTTTAAGTTTATGCCTTTTTCCTATTGTTGTCTTTGTATTACCGATTGTATAACTATTACTTGCTAACAGTTGTAAATCGTTTCTGCTATTTATGTTGTGGGGATTGAACACCAGGATTTGTATAAGTTTTAAGTCATGAGACTTAAGTACTTGGTTAAGTTTAATGAGGTTCATGGAACCATTTGATAATTATTTATCGAAAGTTTTTAGTTGTGTTCAATATTCAATAACAGGAAGTTACTCTGATGTATGCCAAGTGGTGCATTTTGGTATTTCTACAAAGTAGAAATATCGGGGTGTTACATGAAGTTTTGTATGTCTTGTTTGCATTTAGCACACAAAAATTCACTAGGCTCGTCATATAGATTCAGATAGCTTGCAAGATTTGTACCACCAATGATTCCCAATAATTTCATTGATTCGAGCAACAATAACAAAATAGTAGACCTGCTAAAAATTAAACAAACCATTCAGATAAATTGATTATATATGTCACATAAACATCAAAATGACACACTTAGATACATCCGCCAGAGTTATGTTTCTATTCGTGAATAAGAAATCATCCATCATTATGCAATAGTGAACATTTTGAAAAATGAGTCTAGAATCAAAAGAGGTCAAATGATAAGTCACAACTGTTACCCAAAAATTGTTTTCTTATATATATTTTGAAATGTGGAAAATAATATGAATTCAAATTTTTGAAAATGACATCAGGGATAATATTTCTCCACTGCAATTACGAGCGTTTAATTTATTTTCATATTTACTTGCTAAATGATGTTCATTCTTGATTTGCCTAATATTAATGCATTCATTTCACATTTTTGTAAATAAAGACAGGGTAGAATAGAATATTGCTCTTGTGGAATATGGGAAATGAAGTACAGATTATATGTAGTAAACATAAAATAGTACAAAATCATGATATACCTAATATTGTAATTTATATGAAATCATTGAGAGAATGACACGTGGAAAAGCATTAATTGAGGTTCATTATCAAATGTTATTAGTATAGATTGCAAATTAGGAAAATGATATATCTCGCGAGAATAAGCATAGTGAATGCATTGCGAATGATGTGGCTGACATTTTCATTTCGGTTTCTCTATCTGATGCAAATATGTAATTCAAATGATTTCAAAATGTTTTGCCTCATCCTCCATCTTCAATATCCACGCTCACTGAATCAATATTAGCAGCAATGGGTATTTGATCTCCGTCAACCCTATTTCACGTTCTCCACAGCTATCGATGACGATGGATGCCTTGTCGGCGAGAGATTCAGCCTCCGTGTTGGCCTCGCCGACCTTGGGAAGATTTAGTATGGTGAAAACAAAATGGTGTAGTGCGCCATGATCGCGCCTTGTACATGTGCAGGATTGTGTGCGTATTTAGATGTATCTCCCATCTGATTTTTTATCAACACTGTTACACTGGAGAGTAGATGCACTTTGTTAATGTCCAAAGTCTTCAATTTACAACTTCATTAACAAAGGAGTAGATACCACCGAACCAAAAGCTCAAAACAACAATTTTAAAATAACAATCAATTCATGTTAAGAATAAGAAAGACATTTAAAAGATGATTAAGAATAAGAAGGGAAAACGAAAGTTAGCAGGGGAATTAATAGAGGAAGTGGAGCAAAGGTATAGAGGAATAATAACTTCGATGATGGTCGCACCCTCATTCCTGACATTTTATGGGCCCTATGCAAATCGTGAGAAAAGGGCCCCTTATATAACTATTTTTTATTTGAAAATATTTCAATAAAAGACAACAAAAATAACTTATTTCATTTAACATAATACGCCTTAATATTTGATAGCAGGTACATGGAGAATTACTTCGGCATCCTTGACAGTGTATCTCTAAAATCTGTGTCTATTTTCTTTAGTTTTATGTATTATTTATAAGTATTTTTTTAAGAGTATCTAGGAATATCCTAAAATCGGCATTATCTCTAAAATCGGCATTATTGATTTTCTGTGTCTAGTTCAAGCAATTTTACTTGATATTTTTTCTATTAGTACAATTCAAAGCCCATTAATTCATTCTAGAAGTCATAAAGAAACTAATGCATTATTTACCAAAATATATCGATCATAATTATGAGAAATAAAAAAATTAATAAGTTTAAAATTAAATAGTATATTTGAGTGATTATGTAAAGCATTTTTTGACAAAGTTTAAACCAAAATATTAGAAGTTGTCAATTCACAATGTTTAATACTATCATTTTTTTAAGTTAGAAGAAAATATCATTTTTCATTTGATGAATGAAATAGTTTCTTTTTTTTTTTGACAACGAATGAAGTAGTTTCTTAAAATTTTATTTCTTGACACCAACATGATCTGACAAAAATGATAGATACTTGGGTCCCTTAACCATTTGGTCCTGAGTTCGATCCCTGGCCGGTGCGTATGGAAAAACATTTGTTGGGAGAGGTCAACCCCTTAAATGGATCTCAGATACTTCGAAGGATTAGTCTTTACAGTCGCTGTGGAGGATACCTTGGTTTACCAAAAAAACAAAAATTATTTCTTAATTAAATATTTGAATTATGCTTTTTGATGAGAAAAAAAATAATAATTTAAGAAACACATTAAATTGCAAATAGTGTAACCATATTTTTTTCCATTTTCGATTTTTGAATATCATTATTTGCTGAATTTCTTAATATAAATGCAATTAATTTATTCCTTTCATAAAAGTGTGGGACCAAAATAATGTAATAAATAACAAACGTATAATAAGATGACATGTGGAACATTATTTATTGAGATGCATTCTCAATTGTTATATATATATATATATATATATATATATATATATATATATATATATATATATATATATATATATATATATATATATATCAAAAAGGTAATCAATCCCAACTTCCGGGAAAGACATAGCGTTAGTGTAAAAGAATTTTAATATTTTTTTGTGAAAAATGAATCTTAAATTTTATATGCTCCAATAACTTCACAATTTCCATTAATATATTTCATCTGTTCTGGCTGCAAGCTTCGGCCGAGCTGAGGACCGAAGTGCTTATCAAGATGAGAAGCTGGCTCAATCGGAGTTGCTTCCGAGATGATGGTGTTGTAAGTGCTTGAATGATATCCGAGGTGGTCCAACTCGCGTTGATCCTGCGAGGGGGGAACCTGCACACACTTTGATGTCTAAGTCAGCATTGAAAGTAGGTGATGTGAGGTGATAAATACGTACTTCTAAAAGTGACGAGACATCGCTTTTATAGGGATTAATGCCTATACGTGGCGCGTTATGATAGGTGCTTGTTTGAATGCGCCTGTGTTGTTGGATGGAGAGAACGCATCTGCACCGTTGATTAGTCATGGACCATGGGCTTCCCGGAATTGGGGCTAAGTGTTTGGCCGATCCGGAACAATATTTATATATTTTCACAAATAAATTTATAGAGCTTTAATAATCAATTGAATTTATAGAAATTTACTCACATATTGTAACTAAAACTTGCCTATATTTATATATTATAATATTAATCGAATATTTTTGGTCAAAAAAAATATTATTCGAATATTAATTATTACTAATAATAATCTATAACTTTACCTATATTTTATAACTATATTTTAAAACATGAATTTGATACCACATATATATATATATATATATATATATATATATATATATATATATATATATATATATATATAACGTAAAATAATTTTATAATGGATACCCAATTGGTATTGACATTTGTTCCGAACCGGACCGGCCGGTATACGACAATTTGGTATGCTTTTACTTGATGCTTCTTGTTGGCTCGTCTTTGATAGTTTTTGGGTCTTTGTTTAGACCGAGTTTGTTTAGGGCCAGGGCCGTACGGGCTCCTGGTCGGGCACTTCTTTTTGCAATGTTATACATAGAATGGTCGGGTGCCCAAGGGTGTAACTCGGCTTTCGCTAGTCTTCACCTGTCAGGACTTAGGTCTTTATGCGAGTGTATTCACTTCGCATTTTTGCCCAAGGGTGTTTGTCGGCTTCCGCCAGCCTTCACCTGTCGGGACTTCATTTGTTTCTTCAATAGATCAACATGACCGCCCGGTCATGTTGCGGCATTTGGTTGTGCCAGTTTTCTAAAGAGATTCATTACGGTGCGGCAAGCGTGCCAACCTTGCTTTTTTCCCATAAGGTCCGTGATCAGTGCATTTTTATGCGCTCTTTATAGCTTTGCGCTTGTTTTTGATTGTGTTCTGTACCTCATATTTAAGTCATAGCACGTTTCTAGACTTTAGGTCTTATTTCTTGCTTAATTCTTATTTTTATTGCATATTGACCCATATCTACTCTGCAGGCCATAACTTTGGCTGTGATTATCCGATTGAGGCGTGCAAGTATGAGTTGGAAAGCTAAGGAACCAAGCTACAATTCTTCTGTTGAAAACAAAACCCAATTCTGAAGTCCTGAAGGTCAAAACTGCAAAATATTGAAGCAGTACAGTGTAAAATAGGTTTTGGGCTGAATATTAGTTTGTTAACGGGCTTTTATCATAGAACCCATTTTGGGATTTAGGTTTTTCATTGAGCTGAGAATAAATACAGTTAGGAGCCATCTTTTGGCTCACTTAAACATTATTATACACTTTAGAAAACTTTTGTGCCCTAGCCTCCAGCCTAAAACCCGAAGTCAATTCATTGGTAAACGGGTGTCGCTGTACGGATTTTGAGGTTCGGTTCTTTATTGTTTATGATATTTCTTCTTAGTTTCTGATCGTACCTGATCAATACGATGAGTTGCTGCTGTCTGATGATGTTGCTCGGTCGTTGGGATGAAGGACCGAGTTTTGGGCCGCACGCGGGTGGTACCTGCAAAGGCACTCCAACGCTCAACTCAGAGGTGCTTCAACGGGCAGGGTCACAAGGTGATTAAAACGTAACTGAAGCCACATGCTAGTGTGGTATATATACTGTTGGCTGCGCAGGCGTTCTAGCCGTTGCACTTATCTCGGAGCCGGCCGCGTCTTGCGGAGCAAGCCATGTATTGGGCCGCGCTGGGCCTGTTGGGTGAAATTGGGCTTCGAGCCCACTCCGGAACAGTTGCCCCCCAAGCCTAGGTCGCATAGGGGCGGGCTAAGGCTTGATTCCTTGCCCCCCAGCGTGGTCACAAACGACCGTTCTGGAACGATAACTGGTCGAACGTTAACTGGTCAATCGACTGCGTGGTCGCTGCCACGCGGCCTGGTCACACGGGGCCAGGTGCCGTCTCAGGTTTGATGCCTGACAATCAATTGTCATAAATGCTGAGGCGACAGTTACTTTAATGAGGTGACTTTTGGTTTTTTCGAGGTGACGTTTAAAGCCTCGAAGCGTTTGAGTAACGATGGTACGCGAAGAGTCGCGCCTCTTCGCTTCCGACCCATGATGATGGTTGGCCCATTATATATAGGGTTCAAGGCAGTTTCTCATTTGCACGTTTCTCTGATTTCCTCCGCTCTCGTTGATCGCTCGTTGCAGAGGTATTGGATCAGTCGCTCCTACCAAAGCTCGCTCGCAATCAGCTCGCTCCAATTCCAGGTAACTACGACCGCCCTTTCTTTGTTTCAGTTTTTATGTTCCACCTGGTGGAGGGGGTGTCAGGTCTGGGGACGACCACGTCGCCCCCTCTCCACGCGCGAGCAAGACGTTGACCGTTATTCCCCTTCACAGGTTTATTTTGGCGCGGACCAAACAGACCCGCCGTATCTCTGGAAGTCCGGCCGTTTCTCTTGCACAGAGTATGACCCGACCAGTGGAGCAAAGTTCTGTACAAGCCCGGTCATCCTCTTCTGACGATGAGTCTTCCTCTGGGTCTTCAACCCTGAATTGGACTTCCTCTGGTGAATCCGGAACTCGGCCGGACAAAAATGGGGCGCCGTTAACTGAGGCTATAGCCGATGACGCCGTAGAAAGCAACGCACGGGTTGCCACTGATGAAGGTATTGACCAGGCCGCGGCCGACGGTACTGCGACGGCCGACAGAGGCCAACAAGGCGACCAGCGAGAAGATCCTGAGGTCGCAGCTGAAAAGGACATGTCTTGGGTTTCGCTTAGCCTGAGAGGTCAACGTTGCAAAATTCGACAGGGGAGCCAGGGCATAGCGTATCTCCCGACCAGACTGAACGAAGGATGGAGAATAGAAGGCATGGGAAAAGGGGAAGACATCGCGACCTGGACAGACGTGCAAAAATTCACGATGTACCGCATCGTTTTCGAACGCATGGGCATAATTCCGCCGTTTACCAAGTTCCAACGCCAGGTCTTACGTTATCTTCAGGTCGCCTGTAACACCCTAAATATTTAATTAATTTATTTAATTAAGTATTTAGGAATTTATTTAATTTATTGGGTATAATTTAATTAATTAAAATTATATTTAAATGGTGTAGGAGGTATTAGGGGAGGAGGGCGCCAATTAGCTAGACTTGGGCTTAAGTGGAAAGCCCAAGCCCATGATCCAAGATCATATGCGAAGGGGGCAAGCCAAATTGAGGTTAGGGTTTTTTTGTGAGCATTTGCGAAATTGAGAAGAGAGAAAGGAGAGGGGAAGGAGCGCCGTAGAGAAAGAGGAAAAGAGGAGAAGAAAGTCGCGCCACCAAGGAGAGAAGAGGAACGGGATCTTGTTGCTGGGTTCTGTTCGTGACTATCTCCAAGGCTTCTACTCTTCGAATTCGAGGTAAGGGGATGTCCTATCAATTTATATAATGAGTTGGATGATAGGTTTTAAGGTAGGGTTGGCCTAGATTTGTATTGCCATGATCCTGTTTGATAGTTGTATGGTGGTTGTTTGATTGTTTGCCCATACGAATTTAATTGAATTGGTGATGTGATTATAGGTGTTGAATTTGATGTTTGATAGATGGTTTTGATGATTTTACACGTGATTATGAATGGTTGTAAAATGGGTTGTGATTGGTCATGTGGAAATTTGAAGAAAACAAATGTGTAGGTGAAATTGTGCTAAAAATCGTGTTGCTGAAGGTGTCTGGGCGCTGGGCGCCCATGGGTGTGTGCGCTGTGTTCAGTGTTGCGCGTGTTGCGCCAGGCGCTGGGCGCTGGGTGCCAGCGCTGGGCGCTGAGCGCCCGTGTGTGTATGTGTGTGTGTTGCGCCAGGCGCTGGGCGCTGGGTGCCAGCGCTGGGCGCTGAGCGCCCGTGTGCGCGTGTTTCCGTGTTGTGCTAAGGCGCTGGGCGCTGAGCGCCCATGTGTTGCGTGTTGCGCTAAGGCGCTGGGTGCCAGCGCTGGGCGCTGAGCGCCCGTGTATTGCGTATGGCTGTGTTGCGTTTTGCTGGGCGCTGGGCGCCCATGGCGCCAGTTTTTCAGGATGTTCCCAAAATGTTTTCGAAAAATGTTTTCGCTATATCTTTTGACTCGGACATCCGTTTTGAGCGTTTCAAAAAGCGTTGTGAAGCATTTTCAGTTGTCTATCTGTGGGTCCCATTTTTAAAAATAAAAACTTATAATTTCAGAAGGTTGCTGGGCGCCCAAGTGGCTGTCCCCTGTGGTCGTTGCTGTGACATTGAAAACTCGTTTTGGTGTCTTTAAAAATTCTCTTTTGTGTATAACCAGTGGTGTTAACGTTTTAGTGTCAAAAGTGATGATTTTGACGATGATGCCCTCAGTGGCTAGTTAAATGACGTTTTTGCCCTTAGTGGCCAATGTTGTTGATATTGGTGTGTAAATGACGATGATGCCCTTAGTGGCTAGTTAAATGACCGTTTTGCCCTTAGTGGCCAATGTTGTTGATATGGATGTGTAAAATGACGATGATGCCCTTAGTGGCTAGTTAAATGACCGTTTTGCCCTTAGTGGCCAATGTTGTTGATATGGATGTGTAAAATGACGATGATGCCCTTGGTGTCTAGTAAATGACGTTTTTGCCCTCAGTGGCTATTGTTTGAGTTGATGATGTTTATGAGTAAGTGACGATGAAAACCCAGTGACGTTTTGAGGCCCAAAAGGCTAAGTGATGTTAAGGCCTAAATGGCTAAGTGATGTTGTTGTGTAAATTGTGAACTGACAGGTGCTGTGCCTCTTATTTGGCAAATTGGTAAGTGACGGGTCACATGGTTGACCGTGAATTGTGTGTTTGTGAGTGGTGCATGTCATAGTGTCTCATGCCCCATATGCAAAAACCCAGTGACGTTTTTGAGGCCCAAAAGGCCAAGTGACGATGAGGCCATAATGGCTAAGCGACGTTCGTGAAAAGGTACCTCATGCATATGCCCGCGAGTGGGTTGCATTTCATATGCCTACATGACATGGTGATGAGTTTATGTGGTGATGTAATTGGTGATTGTGATGTGATTATTTTAGAGCTGTGACTTGACTTATTATTTATCATATGATTTATTATATGAATTGAATTGGACTCACCCTTCTGTTTGAATGTTACCCCCATGCGGTAACGTGCAGGTGATTGCGAGTGAAGGACTAGGTACCTTCACTAATTCGAGTCGAGTCGTCACGCTCTGATACGTAGCACTCAGGGGGGGGGACGAACTTAATGTTATGAATGATTTGGTTGTTATGTTTTGTTGACAATTCTGTTTTATTTTGTTATTCCGCTGCGTAGTTGATTTTATTGACGTTAAGTATTATTGCGATGATGACTGTGGTTTTGAGATTCTCCCTTTAGTGACGTGCTACGTAATACATGGTTATTATGCTTTTGAGCTGATTTAATGAGAAGTGTGGTTTTGTTGAATTATGTGTAACTTCCTTTGCAATGAAAAGAAATTTTGAAAACTCTGATTTTTATAAACAAATTAACGGGTAGAGAAAGGGGTGTTACATCGCCCCCTCTCAACTGAACCCGAACGCTTGGGCGTTCTTGCAGGCGTACGAAGATGTTCTTATAGTTCCGAAACGACCGGTCTCCATAAGATTATTCGTCACATTGTTTGAAATGAGCTACATTTCCGAGAAAGGTTCCAAGGGCGCCCGTAAGGAAGCAGTTTCGTTCAAAAACCGCTCGACATACAATTTTTTCAAGCCTTATCTGGAATCATTGACGACCGGGTGGAAGAGAGAATTCTTTTGGGTCATTCCAAACTTGGCCGAGGCCCTTCGAAGGATCGCCCAGATGTCAAAAGATGATCGGGAAGGAAAGCCCCTGTTTCCCACGGTGTGGAGTTTTACCCATTTCTTGAAAAAATCGGGCGAGTACGCCATTAAGGAAACAAAACTTGACGACCTGGATAGGGGGACGATCCATAGGCTGAAAAAGATTGTGTCCCTAGTCCCTGAGGGTCGCGTCAAGGTCAAGAAAATTGTGGACGCTCGTGGCAAGAAAGAAGTCGAGGCCGCTCTTGGTTGGTGGTCGCTCGCCTAGTTTATTTTCTGTCATTTCGTTTTATTTAACTGTTTCTAACCATCTACTTTTGTCATTGCAGTTGCCATGGAGAACATGAACGACTTCGACCTCTTGGACCAATGGGCGGCCGAGGATGATGAGACTTCGCCCGTCCGCAGAATTCCTGAAACTCAACCTGGGGGTACGCCCCAAGCTGCCGGAACTGGAACTCAGCCCGATCGTCGGACTCCTCGAGTGGGCACATCAAATCAAGTCATTGATTTGGGCCGCCCACTTCAAAATAAAGAAAGGTCCAAGAGGGATCGGTCGGTTGATCGTGGGGGTCAGAACAAGAAGCACAAGAGTGGCAAAAGCCATGGGCACTACCGGTCGCCTAAAATCGACCTGCTTGGATTGGGCGATCAGGACTGCGCTCGTTTCAAAGAAGAACCGTTCGAGGTTATGGCCGATGCGATGAAGGCCACTGGAATTCTTTTCAAAAAATACCAAGATGAGGAAGCAGATCGCATGGAAGGTAGGCGCCTTGCCAATAAATATTCACTGCTTGAAGACGATCTAGTTGATAAAAATTTTAAACTGAACTCTGCCTTGTCATTGCTCGCAGAAGTGAGGGGTGAGCGAAATGATTTGCGCAAGAAGATGAAGGAACTTGAACCGAAAATCAAGGCGATCGCTGACAACGAGAAGAAGCTCGACGATACAGAACGCCAACTTGTGGCCGCTGTTGCTGCTCAAACTGCGGCCAAGTCTGCCCTGGACAAGGCGATCGTCGACAAGAAAACCGCTGAAAAAGAGGTCGAACGCCTCACTTCAAAGAATACAGAACTGTCGAACCAGGTCGCTGGACTAAAAAATGACCTGGATGCCATGGAGGAGGAAAAGAACAAGTTTCAAGGTCGTTACAAAGACGTTCTTGACCGGGCGAAGGGAGCTGCAGAGGGTCAATTTGAGAATACGGTCAGTCAGATTAAGCTCCTCTACCCTGATCTGGGGGTCGATCGCGAGATCGTGCAATGCACACATCGTGTGATCGGGCAGCAAATCGTGCGTCCCAAGAAAATGCTGAAGGGGAAGGTCGTTCAAGAAGAGGCGGTCATCTACCAGGCCCCTAGCGACTCTTTTTTGCCAGGATACGACCAAGGCGTCCTCGTTTGTACTTAATGACAATTTAGCGCTTTGTTCGCCCGTTATTTTCAATGAACTTTGGCCTGTTTAATTGCTCTTCAATTGAATTCGACTCTTTTTTGCTATGGTCGGTCGCGCCCGAAGAAATTTTTTATGGACCAATCGATGGTCCTTCGTTGTGGCAGATTGTTCGTTGGCCACATTACTAAGGGTAATTTGTTTACCTCGCTTTGTGGGTCGCTTGTTTATCCATACTTGGGCCAATTGATGGCCTTTCGTATAGGCCGCTCGGCGGCTCTCGTTTTGGCCATTCGATGGCACTCTTTTAGGCCGCTCGGCGGCTCTCGTGTGGGGCCATACGAAGGCACTCTTTTAGGCCGCTCGACGGCTCTCGTGTGGGGCCATTCGATGGCACTCTTTTAGGCCGCTCGGCGGCTCTCGTGTGGGGCCATTCGATGGCACTCTTTTAGGCCGCTCGGCGGCTCTCGTGTGGGGCCATTCGATGGCACTCTACTGGTCGCTCGACTGCTACTCGCATGGTGAGCGACCGTGCATACAATTTGCAGGAAATAAAGTACACAAGTCAAATTTTAAGGTCGGTCCTCGGTAAAAAAACCCTGTGGGGAAAAAGAGCGACCGCCTGTTCTTTATTGATCAGTTAGTGTTTTCAACTTAAACATAAAACTTTCTCAACTTGTCAGCATTCCATGTTCTGGGGATGGTCGCCCCTTCCATGGTTTCTAGTTCGTAAGCTCCATTTCCAGTCTTGCTGATAACACTGTATGGTCCTTTCCAATTAGGGGCGAGCTTTCCCTGGCAAGCGTTCTTATTCCCCACGTCGGCCCTCCTAAGGACGAGCTGTCCAATGGAGAACTCCCTCTTCTAGACGCGGGCGTTATACCTGGCAGCGACCTTCTGCTTGATGAGTTTCTCCCTAAGTGACGCCTTGGTTCACAGCTCATCAACCAGATCGCGGGCGTTCTTATTCCCCACGTCGGCCCTAGTAAGGACGAGCTGTCCAATGGAGAACTCCCTCTTCTGGACGCGGGCGTTATACCTGGCAGCGACCTTCTGCTTGATGAGTTGCTCCCTAAGTGACGCGGGCGTTATACCTGGCAGCGACCTTCTGCTTGATGAGTTGCTCCCTAAGTGACGCCTTGGTTCGCAGCTCTTCTCTTGTTGCTCGCTCATTTGCCGCCGGGGTTGGTGGGTTGGTCGTCCTCCAACTTAGCTCTCCCATCTCAATCGGGATGACAGCGTCAGTTCCGTAGACAAGTCTAAATGGTGACTCCCCGGTCGATGAGTGGGGGGTCGTTCTGTAGGCCCAAAGGACCGACTGTAGTTCTTCTGCCCAATTGCCCTTGGCTTCATCCAACCTTCTTTTCAGTCCGCGTAGTATAACCCTGTTGGCCGCTTCTGCCTGGCCATTGGTTTGTGGGTGCTCGACCGAGGTGAAACGCTGTTTCACACCTAGGCCGGCCAGCATTTCTCCGAACTTTCTGTCTGCGAACAGAGTTCCATTATCAGTCACCAGTTGTTGGGGCTCTCCAAAGTGGGCGAGCACGTTTCTCCCAAAAAACTTAGATACCTTCGTTGAGGTAATGGTTGCAAGTGGCTCTGCTTCTATCCACTTAGTGAAATAGTCGATCGCAACGATCAGGAATTTCAACTGACCTGGTGCAGGTGGAAAGGGGCCGAGCAGGTCCATGCCCCACCAAGCGAACGGCCATGGTGGGGTTAGGCTGTGTAGTTCTGATGAGGGCGCTATATGTACGTCGGCATGAATTTGGCATTTCTTGCACTTCTGAACAAGTATCTTAGCATCCTCATCCATGGTCGGCCAATAGTATCCGGCCCTGAGCGCCTTCTTAGCAATCGACCGACCACCTTGATGGCTACCACAATCGCCTTCATGTATATCCCTTAGTACATGGTCGGCTTCGACCGACGTAAGGCATCTCAGCAATGGGGATGAAAAGCCCCTTCTATACAGTCTTCCTTCGATCACTGAGTACTTGGTCGCCCGCAACCTCGAGAGTTTTGCTGCCTTCTGATCGCAAGGTTCTACTCCATTGAGAATATATTGCAAGATAGGAGTGATCCAGTCTTTGTCCAAGTCGACCGCTAGAATGGCTAACGGTTGGGCAGGCTTGGTCTATACGCTCGGCCGCGTTAACGTTTCTTGGATTAGACTTCTGTGGTTCCCAGGAGTATTTGTACTGGCTAACTTCGATAGGATGTCAGCCCGAACGTTCTCTGTCCTGGGGACGTGCTTAACTTCTGCTCGGTCGAATTGCTTCAGCAGATCCCTTACCTTGGCCAAATAATTCTTCAAGACGTCGTCCTTTGCGTCGTATAGGTCTTGAATTTGGGAGACTACCAGTAGAGAGTCAGAGTGAAGTTCAACACGGTCGACGTTGAACTCTTTGGCTAGCTGCAGCCCGGCAATGCACGCTTCATACTCGGCCTGGTTGTTTGAAGTGTGAAACGCGAAAGTCAATGACACTTCAACAGTAAGTCCTTCTGAGTTCTCAAGTATCCGACCGGCCCCACTTCCTTTGCTGTTGGAGGATCCATCTACGTGCAAAGTCCAGGTCGTGATGGCCTGACCGTCTGGTATTGGAGTCATCTCAGCGATGAAGTCGGCCAACACTTGGGCCTTAGCGGCCGATCTAGCCTCGAACTTGATCCCAAACTCACCGAGTTCCACAGCCCACTTGATCATACGCCCTGCTAGGTCAGGTCGGTGAAGGATTTGCCTAATAGGCTGGTCGGCCCTCACCACGACCTGATGGGCCGCGAAATAAGGGCGCAATCAACGAGCGGCCACAAGTAACGCTAAGGCTAGCTTCTCGATCTTCTGGTAACTGATCTCTGGGACTCGAAATACCTTACTGATGAAATAGACCGGGTTTTGCTTTAGGTCGCTTTCTCTTACGAGAAAAGCTCTCATGGCTTCGTCCGTTATGGCCAAGTATAAGTAAAGCGTCCCCCCTGGTTGCGGCTTGGTCATGATGGGCGGGTTGGTGAGTGCCGCCTTCAGCTCGTCCAATGCTCGCTGGCATTGGTCGGTCCATTCAAACTCGACCTCCTTCTTCAAGAGCTTGAACAGTGGAAGCGATTTGCACCCTGATTTGGATATAAATCGTGACAGGGCAGCGACCATGCCATTCAATTGCTGAATTTCTTTTTTCGTAGTGGGCGGCCTCATGTCGGCGACCACCCTACACTTATCAGGGTTTGCTTCGATCCCTCGCTCTGTTAAGTGGAAACCCAGGAACTTGCCCGCCCTTACTCCGAAGGTGCACTTCTCTGGATTCAACCTCAAGGAATTCTTCTTTGCTTCCTCAAAAATTTCCCTTAGGTCGTCAATGTGGTCTTGGTCGGTCTTGCTTTTGATGATCATATCATCCAAGTAGACCTCTGATATTCGACCGATCTTCCGCCTGAAGACCTTGTTCATCATTCTTTGATAGGTCGCGCCGGCGTTCTTCAGACCAAAGGGCATTACCTTGTACTGAAAATTTCCACGATCGGTCATGAACGCGGTCTTATGCCGATCGGGTGGGTACATAGTGATTTGGTTGTAACCTGAATAAGCGTCTAAAAAAGACAGGAGTTTGTAGCCCGCAGCCCCGTCGACCAGTTTGTCAATGTTTGGCAAGGGAAAGGCGTCCTTTGGGCATGCCTTATTCAGGTCGGTATAGTCAACGCACATGCGCCACTTACCATTTTTCTTCTTCACTAACACGACGTTGGAAAGACAAGTCGTATACTTAATCTCTTCAATGAAATTGGCCTTGATGAGGTCGTCAACTACCTGTGCGGCCGCCAATGCTTTCTCTTCGCTCTGAGTGCGTCTCTTTTGTGCGACCGGTCTGGATGTCTCATCAACGGACAGTTGGTGGCAAGCAATTTCTATTGGGATCCCGGGCATGTCTGATGCCCGACATGCAAAAAGGTCTGCGTAATCCCTGAGGCAGGTGATGAGATTTTGCTTGACCTGTTCAAGTAGGTCGCTCCCCAACTTAACTGTTTTAGTTGGGTCGTCCGATAACTGAACATCGACCAATTCCCCGTGGGGCTCGGGCCTCTTCAGTTTATTCTTTAGCTCGCGGGCTAAATCGTCGTCGTCGTCCTCAGGGTCGCTATCTGGGTCGTAACGAGCATCCAGGTCGGCCATATTGACCTGATGCCCTTCTCCGAGATCCTGCGGTTTAGCACTTACCACCTCTATATCACAAATCTCTTGATAGAGGAAATGGCTCCTCATGGCCGCTTCCATGTCGGCCATTACTGTCACAACCTGGTCGCTTTTATTGTAGAACTTCATCTTTAATTGCACAGTTGAGGCTACGGCCGCCAATTTTCCCAGTGTTGGCCGGCCGATGATGCATTGGTAACAGGATTTGATTGGCAGAACTAAGAATGTCGTCCTGACCGTCCTGTACAACGTGCTGCCGTTCGTATCATCTCCAAAAGTAACAAGCAATTCTATCGTCCCCAGGGGGTAGGTGGTCCCCCCATTGAACCCGGTCAATGGGGTTGGTACGGCTTGCAGAATAATTTCGCTCCTGTCCACGTTTAACTTGTCAATCAGTTCCTCAAACATGATGTCGGCCGAGCTCCCTTGGTCGACCAGTATTTTTCTGACCTCGGTGTTGGCCGTTACGGCCGATACTACCAAAGGGACGTAATTATTGATTTTGCCATCGAGCAAGTCTTCGTCCCCAAAAGAAATGGGCGGCCTATTCGAGGCCGGCCGTGGGGTTGAAGTTGAGCCGACCATCATAAGTTCATTCCACTTCCTCTTCATTGCTTTGTTGGACTCTCTGATATCCAACGGGTTACCTCCGAGGATGACCATGGCTACATTGCGGCCCTTCGACTGTCTGGGGTCGCGATCTTCCTCAGGATTATCACGCGGTCGCTCGACCGTCAAGTTGACGATCGCTTTGCCTCTGTCATTGGCGGGTTGGCCAACGGCTCTTTCTTCAGGGCGATCGTTACCTTCATCTCTGACATATTGCCTCAACTTGCCTTTCTGAATGAGATATTCTATGTCATCTTTTAGGGCCATACAGTCATTGGTATCATGCCCATTACTCTTGTGGTATCTATAGTATTTCTTGGTAGGCCGACCTCCTTTCTTCAACACTAGAGGATCAGGTCGCCTAACACCAGTGAACTCGTTGTTTTGGCACTACGGGAAGATCTGCGAGATCGGAGTGTTCAACTTTGTACGATGCTCGTACTTCTTAGGCCGGTACTCGGGCTTACTGTCACGGTAGTTTTCTTGCCCCTTGGCCGGCCTGCTATTCTCTACTTTGGGACGCGCGCGGGCGCCCTTGTCAGAGGCCAATTGCTCTTCATAGCCCATATGGTCGTTGGCCCTTCTAAGGAACAGGCCGAGGTCGTAGTAGTGGTTCAATGAGAATTCTTCAGCAAATCTGTGGTTCTTTCTTATACCACGTTTGAGATACTTCAGTTTGTCCGTGTCTGATAGGTTGCGGACTGTGTCAGCCTCTGACATGAACCGATCAATGAACTCCCTCAATGGTTCGTTCACTCCTTGGATGACCGAGTCCAAGTGCTCTTCATAACGATACTGACAACGGTTGGCTGTATAATTGGCCAAGAACATTGCCACAAGACCTTCCCAAGAAGAGATGGTGTTGGGACGTAGGGATTCCCACCATTCTAACTCCTGGCCTTCGAGCGACTGAGGAAAAAGTCTGCACTTCATCATCCGACCTAGCTCTCTATAGCTACAGTAGTTGTTGAAGTACATGAGGTGTTTATCGGGATCCCCGCGGCCGTTAAACTTGTTCAGGTTCGGGGGCTTCCTCAGATCCCTTGGAATGCGATAACGTCTGATTTCGCTGGTGAAGGGCCATTGTCCGGTCGGGATGTAATTCTGCCCGTAGGGCTGCATGGCGGCATAAGTTTGGTCGATGGGCAGACCGTAAAGGCCGACCGGCTGACCGAGGAATCCGTCGGCAATTGGAGGGGGTACATAGGGTCCATGGTATTGTGGAGCACGCGACGACGGCCGTCCTCTAGGCCGCTCTGAATAGTTTCTTCTTGGTCGGCTGATGGCACGGGAGACATCTCTAATCTCCTCATTGCGATAGTCATTAAACTCCTCATACGAGTCCCACGACCTGCTTCTTGATCGGCGGGATCCTGAGGACTCGTTGGACGAGTACCTTGTTGGTGACCTGCCTGACTCTGGTCGGTAGCTCGAGTCAGCATAGTCGTAATCTTCCACGGGGGAACAACGGTGGCATCTTCCTCGATGAGGGGGCGACCTGTGGACGATCGCCCTTCTTGAAGGATTGCGTTGGGATGCTCTTCGACGAGGAGGAACTTCTCTTGGTGGCGGTGAACGATGTGGCCGAGATGGTTGACCTTGACGACAGTTATCCGCACGCGGGCGGATCGAGATCGACCCTCTCTCATAGCGATCGATCAGCTCATCTCGATCAGCAATCACTTGATTCTTTCTCTCCAGAATTTGCATGAGTGCTTGGGTCACATGCTCTGGTAATGTTTCTGCGATTCCAGCTTCGGCCAGCTCGGCCGGTAGTTGCTGGACCGGTTGGATGGCTGGCCCGCGGCCACCCTGCACTGAGGGTTCTTGGCGAGGCTCGCCTTGTGATTCATGAACTGACACAGGCACGCCCTCTGGGGTCTGTTGAGGTCGGTCCTGTCCAGAGGGGTCGAGCCTGGAAGAAGCGTGTTTCTGACGTGGCGGCATGGTTTGATGTGGAATAGCACTCGGGCCTCCCACTGTGGTCGCCAATTGATCGTACCTGATCAATACGATGAGTTGCTGCTGTCTTATGATGTTGCTCGATCGTTGGGATGAAGGACCGAGTTCTGGGCCGCACGCGGGTGGTACCTGCAAAGGCACTTCAACGCTCAAGTCAGAGGTGCTTCAACAGGCAGGGTCACAAGGTGAGTAAAACGTACCTGAAGCCACATGCTAGTGTGGTATATATACTGTTGGCTGCGCAGGCGTTCTAGCCGTTGCGCTTATCTCGGAGCCGGCCGCGTCTTGCGGAGCAAGCCATGTATTGGGCCGCGCTGGGCCTGTTGGGTGAAATTGGGCTTCGAGCCCACTCCCGAACAGTTTCTAATCCGTGTCTATCAAATTTTGTTTTCGTTCTTAATGGTTGCAATTTCGGTTGTTCTTATTTCACTAGAATCATTCTAATTTTGTTTTTGCAAAACGTGATTCGTTTGTGTACGCGCTTGCTTGTATACAATCTCCTTTCGTAACCTTTGATTATTTCAAGTTATTTGGAGACTTAATTTATTTAATTCGAATAGAAATTGATAGAGGATTGACATGAATTCTGTTATGAAATTGATATGCTTTGAACGCCGCTTGTCTGCTTTCGTGACCGATTGAACCCACTGTTTCGGCGCTAGCCCGAAACTCTATGAATTCGTATAAACTAATTAACGCTTATTCTAGTTAGTTTATATCAATCTGGAATTGGAAATCCTTAGAGACGTTACTTTTTAAAACCTATGATAAATCCGAGAAGCACACCCTGAATTCGGTGAATTGATTGTCTCTCGCCAATTGCTCCTATCAAACCTAAATTTTCCAAATCAGACCCCCCCTTTTTTATTGTTAATTTCGTTCTTGTTGTTGGTAATCTTAATCTTAGAGGTCCTTGTGAGACGACCAAGGTTAACTCAATTTGATACTACATTTTAATAGATTCTATTTATTTGGACTCGCGTACGACCACTGATCAGTTCGCCCAAGGGTGGGGCATGAACTCGTCAGTCCAGCCTATTGCCTGTCGGGACTTGATTTTTTATTCCAAAGGGTAATGTCGAGGCGTTGTTCGGTTCTTACCTATTGGGACTTACGTCTGGAGTTATTGTGGTCCATTCTAGATTTGTTTGTGAAACAAGAGTGGAATAATCCGGTCCTCTTTATTCATTGCATTTGAATAGGTACAATTGGGGGCCTATATGGCCGTTCTACAAAAGTACATTATTTGGTTTTTCTTCTTTTTTGGAGGGCCGGGTTAGCACCTTTCCGGCTCGGCCCTTTCTTCAGCCCGACTTTTTGGAGTTTTCATGTTCCTCAGCCGGTGTTTTCTTTTTCTTGTCTTCTTCTTTGGTTATTGCTGTAGTTGTAGGTTTTGCGTCCGACTTGTTGCAGCTGATGGTGTTTGTCCTCTGGACTAGTTTGACTTTCACGCTTTCAGCATATCATTTCCTCGACATCACCTGGTCTCCCTTTACTGTTCCAACTCTACCATTCAGCAGGGGATATCTGATGCATAGGTGCGGGTATGAGACCGTTGCGAGAAGGGCGTTGAGGGCAGGTCTTCCTATAATCATGTTGTAAGAGGACGAGGCTTCGTTCACCATGTACTGTAGCACCACAATTTTTGCATTGTCTTTTTTTCCGAACGTTGTGCGGAGGTCCAAGTATCCACGAACTGCCACCTGTTCTCCTGAGAATCCCACCTAGGTGCCAGGATAGCTGTTCAGCATATTTGACGGGAGTTTGAGCTCTGCAAAGCACTTTCCGTAGATCACATTGGCTGAGCTTCCTCCGTCAATCAAGACCCTTGCGATCTTAAAACCGTTGGTGGTGAGCGAGATCACAATTGGGTCATCTGTATGGGGGCGGACCCCATTGAAATCCTGGACCTCGAAGGATATTCCTAGATACTCTTGAACAGCAAACTCTTCCGTATTACCAACTGACATTATTGATTTTACACACCTCTTTCTTGACGATTGAGTGGCTCCTCCGCCCCCCCCCCCTTGTCTGCTCTTTCATGGTCGGTCTCCTCCAGAGCATTTTCCTGGTTCTTTTAACTGCCTGCTTCCTGCCTGCGGCTTGTGTTGCCTTCCTGCGTTTCCCATCTCTAGTTTCACTTTCTTTCAGAAACTTTTTTAGACATCCCCTCTGGATCAACTGCTCTATCTGTTGTTTTAATGCCCAGCAATCGTCGGTCGAGTGTCCATCCGTGCGGTGGTACCAGCAATATGTGTCCAGGTTCCTGCCCATTATTTCGACAAATAGATTCGGTCTCTGAATGGTACCATCATGCAAAGACTTGTCTAAGATGTCCGAGGGTTTTGCATTTATAGGGGTGTATCCCTCCTCCGCCCCTAGTTTGGATGATCAATTTCTGTTCTGATTCCCTCTGTCTCCTCCGTCTCTTCCCTGAGGTCGAGCGTGTTGTTGCCACACTTGCTCGGCTGTGGGTTCTTGCCTCCCGTTTTCTTTCTCCCTTTTCCCAGTGTTGGATTCTTCGGCCTCTATGTGTTTCTCCGCTCTCACTCGCACTTCATCCATCGTCTGTGGCTCCCAGACGATCAGTGCTTCACTGAAGGTCTCGCTACGTAGACCTTTTATGAAGGCGGTTACGAAGAACTTTTCATCCAGCTCTTCCACGAGGACGGTGGTTTTGTTGAATTGATCGAGGTAACTTTGGAGCGGTTCAGACGGCCGTTGGCGCACGTCAAATAGATCGTCAAGTCCCACCACCTTCTTCTTATTCACCGAGAACTGCTGTACGAACCTGCTTGCTAAGTCTTCAAACCCTGTCATGGAGCGCGCCGGGAGCCCCTTAAACCATTTGAGGGCCACTTCTGCCAATGTCCCCGCAAACATTTTACAGCTAATGGCATCATTGCCACCACTGATGAACATCTGGGTTTGAAAGGCATCCACATGGCTCTGGGGGTCCCCAGAGCCATTGTAGCTTCTGATGGCTGGTTCCCTGAACCTAGGTGGTATTTCTATCGCCTGGTTCTCCGCCGTAAATGGATGAAACGCACGTAATGGGGTCCTGGTGACTTCCAGAACTTGAGTGAATCTCCTCATGTCAGCGAGTTGTTGCTGCAGCTGCGCCTCCCTTGCCTCTAAGGCCTGGGGACGGAGTTGTTGCTCTTCATTGCGTCGCCGTTGATCAGCGTTCAGTGTTTGGAGGAGTTGAACTGCAGTCATCAGTTCCTCCAGCCTTGGATCCACGTTATGCTGGTGGCCGTTGGAGTTACCAAGGTCACTATTTTCGTTTCTAGTAGTCACCATTGTATAACTGTGGTGAGTTATGGTTTCACTACAAGAAACTTGGGAATTAGCGTCGGTCAAAAGTGGGATTTAGCGTCGGTTTGATTCGCCGCCAAATTGACTTCCGTCGGTCGCAAAACCGCTAGTAAATATGGCGCCACTAGACCGAATAGCGTCGGTTTTGACAACCGTCAGAGGTCCATTTAGCGTCACTTACAACCAACGGCAAATGTGAAAGTGGACTGATGCCTCTTCAACTTTAGCGTCGGTTACAACCGACAGTAAATGTGAAAGTTGACTGAGGTTTTTTCTACTTTAGCGTCAGTTCCAACCGACGGTAAATCAGAAAGTTGACTGTCATTATCTTTTACTTTAGTGGCGGTTTGAACCGCCAGGAAGCATTGTTTTTTAGTATTTACTTTAGCAATGGTTGGAATCGCCGCTATGCTATTTTGTTTTTTACACCTGCTATTTTTTTTAAAAAAAAAAATTGTTTTTAACGATCATTAATTTGTTTTAACTAAATTTTCATTTATAGTTGTAGTAGTAAACATTTTTAGGGAACTCAAAATTACAATAAACTACATAATAAAGAAAATATAATGTTATTAAAAGATACACAAGATACTTGGTCATGAATAATAATAACATAACAATGTCGTTGGTAACATATGAGTATAATTAGAAGTTAACAATAACTCAAAAGTAGTCCTAACAAAATAATAACAATTGCTCTATATGCATAAATCAATATAGCAACAGAATGTTTCAAAAAAAATAGCAACAAAATAGTATCAGAGCCTAATTGAACAGAATGTTTTAAAAAAATAGAAAGACACCACTATTAAAGTGCAAACAATGACATTTGATATTTCAATCAATCAAACAAACAATGACATGAATTTGATATTTCAATCAAACAAACAATGACATGAATGAGAAGAAAGAATAGAAAAGAAAATTGGATAGACGAAGTTCACACTTGGGACAAAATTAACATGATTAATTGTACAAGTTTTAACTCAAAAGAATGAATAAGGTACATCTCCCAAATTGCTGCATGTGGCAATGAAACCCAAAATCCCTACTTTAGCGTCAATCGTAGGCACGCGATGCCAACCAAGTGACGTAAAATTCCTTTTTTCTTGTAGTGTTTGATTTTTGCGTGAGGCGTGGGAGGGATTTTACCCAGGCCCCACGGTGGACGCCAATGTTACGATTGGTTTCTCTGGAGGGGAAAAAGACCGAACATGTATTCTGGTGTTCTCTGCGTCGGATAGCTAAGAACGAGTATTCAGTGAAGAATCAAAAAATTGGGATTCGTTTATTGGTCTCTCAAGGCTATATTTATATTACAAGGGGTATTAAATGGCAGTAAATACAATTAATGGTCGAGTTGACCGTTACAGAATGGATGGAGGGAAATCAGGGATATTTCCCTCTGATCTCCTATGATCACGCTTCATTCCTTTCTGGGAGAGGTAGAGGCAAGATATTTGGAGCCGATAGGTCTGTCATCAGGGGAGCCCTTCTATAGTCGAGTGAATGTGTATATTACAAAGGGCCTTACTACAATATTCAAAAAAGAGGGCACAAAGGCCAAGTCAAGTAATTCAAAGTGGCACGCAGGCTGAACAAATAAAAGCGTAAAAATCAATGAGCGGCTTCAGAGTCAAGGGAGTCCATCACCATATCATGGCGCCCGGCATCAGCATTCAAATACTCAAGCTCCGGCTTCCGGACCAAGGCACTTGGGTTCTCATCTTCAGCTTGAGGCTCCTGATGGCCAACACCCAAGTCAAACTAAAGGTCTTCTCGAGCCTAATCCATCTCCTTCTGCAGCTGCTCCTCCTCCGTCGGCACATCCACCAGCTGACCATTCACCATGATCTTGTCCAAATCCATCCCAGAGAGGTCAATGCATGAGTGCAAAATCTGGATTTGAGCAACAACAGTGTTAAAGCCGCTGTCAAAATTTTATAACACACTCCAACTTGCACTCTTCCAAGCCCGCCCGTAAAGGTTGGACCCTTACAGACTCTGGAGCTGTGGTAGCTTCGACTTTCTTCAAATCCTCTTGGGCGGCTTCCAACATGTCTTGAGCCTCCGACAAATCATCTTCCAAGCTCTTGACTTTGGCCGAAGACTCCTTGGACTCCCTAGCCATCGTTTCCATCTTCCCCTCCAACATGCTCTTGTACCCATCAAGCTTCTGCACATCAGCCTGGAGGTCAGTCACCTTCTTCTGCGATCAAATCCTCCTCCAACCGGCCATGCTCCTCTACTGACTGCCTAAAGAAGTCTCCACGAGATGAGCCATGAAAGAGCTCCAAATGCCATATATCTTGATAGCTGTCATGGCAAGACCAAAACCCATAACCGTGGCTTTCTCGGCATCACCAGGAGGAAGCACTCCGTTCAACACCCTGTTCAAAGGGTACCGAGAGTCCCAAGCCGTCTTAACTGGTCCCTTGGCAGTAGCGACCATTACAACCTTCAAATTCTTGCGCCATGAGGGGTCGGCAGGAGGATCGTTAGCACCAGCTTGAACCAAAGCAGCAAGCCCAGAGGTATCCGACTTTCTCTTCTTTGCAGGTTGCTTTGAAGGAGAGGCTTGTTTGGACGAGAGAGTACTGTCCGGAACTTCAATAGCGGCAGTAGGGGAGGCATTGGCAGGAGAAACGACTTCAGTATACCCCTGCCTTTTCCTTTGCTCGGCACGAAGAAACCTTCGTTCCTCCACACTCATCAGAGCCATGCCTAAAGACCCTACAAAAAGGGAAAACCAATGATCAACACAAAACATATAAGAAAGTCAGAAAACAGCAGTTGAGGGAAAGAAAATTACTCTGGTATGAAATTAAAGCAGTTTCCAAATTCTCGGTACTCAGTAGAAGGGTAGATTTACATGCGCACCCTTCCAAAGACGTTCAATGTCCGCCTGGACGGAAGCAGAAAGGTTCCGCCTGTCTATCAACCGCCCCTTACGAGGCTTATGAGTCCAGTACAAGGGAAATTGTTCCCCATCTTGTTCGTCCAGCAACATCGTAGAGCAGGACGATCCTGCCTCCAGCTTGAAGAAACTCTCCTTGAAATGCTTGTAGCTACTCTTGTAAACAATGAACTAGTGTCGTTGGATATTACACAGCAAAACTCACGTCTGTGGCCTCGACGACTGCACCCTAAAGAAACTCAAGAACTTCTCGGTTGTCGGCTCTATACTCAAACACTCACACACGATCTCAAACGCTCGCATAAAGGCCCAACCGTACGGGTGAAGCTGGGAGGGGGCAACATTCAGAGTTCGGAGCACAAGAAAGTAATAAGAAGAGAAAGGAACCCGAACGCCCAAGTCCTTAAACAGAGTTTTGTACATATAGGTAAAGGCGGGAAGCCCAGCAGCCGCAGGGACATGGCAAACGCACTCGTCAACACTAACCAGCCGAGCGATGGCAGCGCCGATGGGTGGCACAAAAGCTCTTGGACTTCTACAACCTCCTCCTCAGTATTAAGGTCCGAGCGCGCATCCCTCACTTCGGCCTTCACCCAGACATTCCTGAATCGTCAGACATTCCTAAGGAGGAAGATGAAGACCCACTATCAGTATCTACAAGTTGCTTAAGTTCATTTATCAAGTGTTTCCCCTTACCCACCCAATAATCAACACACCTCCCAGAACAACTATCCTTCTTACAAAATCTAATGGTAGAGGTAACTTCTGTGTCGATGTCATTACTTATCAATATGATCAACATTGTTTACAGGAACTAGTTTCGGACAAAGAAGCAAAAAGGGAAAGAGAAAAGCATGCAAAATCGACAATGATGAACAAATGAAGAAGGATTCGAATCAAGAACTTACCTTGATTCGACTAAACGAAAGGCGTGAAGAAGTGGTCCTGCAAACTGATCTCGTGGAAAGACCAACTGGAAGCGCAGCGAACTAACAGAAAAATGGCGAAGAAAACCAGAAGAGGGAAACCAAAGAAGACGAAGTGTGAAGTGCCAAATGGTGAAAGTGGTAACGGCACATGCTAAGACATATATATATATATATATATATATATATATATATATATATATATATATATATATATATATATATCGGTTTTTTGAGAAACCAAATGAACGACGCGGATCTACTACCTGCGCTCCATCTAACGGTGCATCGGGTACATGGAATAGGCGCCACAAATCGACACATCTTTTCGCATTCCATCGTTAGATGAAGACACGCGTCGACTCACGAAAGGGGGAGTTATGACGTGACCCCCCTTGGGAACAGGCGCGATGATTTCAAATCAAACATCGCGCCACATCAATCAAATCGAAGTGTCAAATCAGAAACCACTAAAGACCAAGCGGTCTTAGAGCATCACACAAACTGAACAGTGAAACCAAAAGAATGTATGACTTTATTCAAAGCACAGTTTCATTCATCAAAATGACTGACAATAGGTCGATGTTACATGTACATCATGAACTAAAATACAACTGCATTAACACATATAAGACCCAGCATTTATGAAGACACAAGAAACGATAGTCAAATTGAAGAAACCAATGTGGTCAAGTCAGGGTCAAAGGTCAAACAGTTAAGAACTATCAAATCAGTCACTTGTCCAATCAATGATTCAGCTACTACAGAAATCGAGAAGCACCGACCACATACCGAAGGTACCGAACGTTTAGAGTCCTCTAGCACGACCCGAAGGGCTGAGAAGACGAAGATTCTGATTTAACAACTGAAGGGCTACGATACAATCGAGATCCACTTGTTTTGAACGACTTCACGCTCCGCGCTTGCCACTCGAAGGGCTCTGTTCCCAACCAGACTGGCCGGTATACACATCCGCTGGGCTATAGAAGGGCTCCCCTGATGACATACCGATCGGCTCCAAATATCTTGCCTCTACCTCTCCCAGAAAGGAATGAAGTGTGGTCATAGGAGATCAGAGGGAAATATCCCTAATTTCCCTCCATCCAGTCTGTAACGGTCAACTCGACTATTAATTTTATTTACTGCCATTTAATACCCCTTGTAATATAAATACAACCTTGAGAAGACAATAAACGGATCCCAACTTTTTGATTCTTCACTGAATACTCGTTCTTAGCTATCCCACGCAGAGAACACCAAAATACGTGTTTGGTCCTTTTCCTATCCAGGGAAACCGATCGTAACATCAATGTATATTGTACATACCATTAATTGAATTAGTTTAATTAATTACTTATTTTCTCACATATTGCTTACTCATTCAATCAACCACAAGGATGTTTAATGGGTTGGAATATCCAATTGAATATTTTGTTGGTTAAAGGTCCAAATCTAGATTTTCACATGGGTTACTAACAATTAATATTAAAAATTACTTAACAGAATTGTTTTTGAGAAGATTATTCCTAATAGATATGATCAATAAATCACCATGCAGCTCCACCATCTCCCCACCTCTATGTGTATTCGTCTAGATAGATTGGCTAGGAGCTCCCTTTGGGCCGGTGATGGGCTTTCAAGGACCTGGAATCATGTGAACTCGGATACTATCACAACACCAAAGAGATATGGTGGCTTGGGGATTAGGGATGCTAGATTTACTAACATATCCATCATTGGTAAGCTTCTTTGGAGTCTGTTGCATGACAAAGACAAACTATGGGTTCAAGTTATCAAGCACAAATATTTGGGGAGAAGTTCACTTTGGGTTAGTGATAAGAATGCTAGACCGTCCATTATTTGGAGAGGTATTAATAAGGCTATTGAAGCTTTTGTTGAGGGCTATACCTTTCGTGTTGGTTCAGGCGATACTTCATTTTGGTATGAGGACTGGACCAAGCTTGGTCCGCTGTTGTTGTGCGAAAAGTAGTTGGGCAAGTGTACACAATCGCAACAAGTAATACAGTGATAAAGTAGAGATCGTACCCACAGAGATTGGTATTAATTTTAAAGTTAAGTGGTCAACAAATTAGTGAAACCAGCAAAATAGTAACAACAAGTTCTTGTGCATAAAAAGTAAGGATGTTGTGCGAATGATCAGTAAAACGAATTAAGTATTGGGTAAAATGAGTTGGACTGCTTTCCACTAAGTAACTTCTTTATAGTAAAGCGTTATAACACCTGACGTTATACCATTGAGTGCTGTAGCGTATGATGTTGTGCTTTTCACTCACTGAGGACAGGGTTTTGTTACAAGACTCTTATGTCTAAGTTCTAAATAAGTTCATCCCTGTATAATAAAGAACCCACAGTGTTCACCCTATGAACTACGCCTTCCTATGTCTTGGTGGAAGCGTGGGTTGTTTAAGTGTCCTTAAAACAACCAGTTATTCATATCAATCTTTGAGTTAGAATCATAAACCATTTCTGCATTTACGAATGTACTCATTTCAAGTGGCCAATCTTAAAATAAGTTTGAAAGTATTAACGCACAAATATTGAAATGCAAACATCAAAATGTTATATTAACCATACTAAAAAGTCATTACAAAGCTGATAGGCCGCAAGTGCACGGTCTTGTCGCGTAATAAAAGAGTTATCGATCCACAGGGAGAACCTAGGTGATTACCAATTTAATTTTCCAAAGTTGATTAACTGAAAAGAAAGTCTTTTTAGAAAGAAGGAATGTTTTTGTTGATGTTTTAAAGATAAAAAGAGACTTGGGGTTTTAGTTTCATCGAAATGATAAGGTTTTCGTTATTAATCCTTTCGACTATTTTCCAGTTTAAAGAACGATATATTTCTTAAGACAAGGCGACGGTTGTAGCAAGAGTTTCCTTTCGGAATACAAACGCGTGTTCTAAACTAATTATAAAGCCTATTTTCATGGTTGATTATTATTAGAACCCATTAAGCAAAGACCTTTTCGTGTCTCAATAAAACCAAAACTATTTTCATGTTTTGATTTTATTGTCTAATTTCATAGATCCAACAACCACACTTCCCCTTTCGGTACATCGTGTGGTGTTTTGAAATAATAATGAAAAGTGATGAAATTAGATTTAAAAATACAAAGTGATTGGAGAATAGCCTCGGGAATTAATTAGTAGGAAGCCATCATTTGATGGTTGCCAAAAACCCCAAGGCTAAGAAAGTCTACTCACTCATGATCATTGTAGACAAAAGAGGAGAAGAGGAAGATTTTGTAAATTGCAAGAATTGTAAAGAAAGAGATAAGTGCGAAATGTGTAAATGAGTTAGGAATTAGATGTTAGAATGGCAAGAAAATAAATGTTAGGAATTGAGAAAATTGCAAAATTATAAATAGCGAAATTGTAAATGACAAGAAAGTAAATTGCTTAAAAAAAGTAAATTGCAAGGAATTTAAATGACTTGGAAAATAGAAGAGCAAGAAAGTAAAAGGGCAAGAAAATAAAAGGGCAAGAAAAGTAAATAGCAAGAATTAAAAGGGAAAGAAAATAAATGGGCAAGAAAAGTAAAGAGCAAGAATTAAAAGAGCAAGAAAATAAATGGGCAAGAAAATAAAGAGCAAGAATTAAAAGAGCAAGAAAATAAATGGGCAAGAAAAGTAAATAGCAAGAATTAAAAGAGCAAGAAAATAAATGGGCAAGAAAAGTAAAGAGCAAGAATTAAAATAGCAAGAAAATAAATGGGCAAGAAAATAAAGAGCAAGAATTAAAAGAGCAAGAAAATAAATGGGCAAGAAAATAAAGAGCAAGAATTAAAAGGGCAAGAAAGTAAAATAGCAAGAATTAAAAGGGCAAGAAAGTAAAAGAGCAAGAATCATAAAGAACATGAAGAGTAAATTGAAGTTAGGAATCTTAGAGAGTTTATTGAGAGTGATTTTCTCACAAAATTCAAGTGTGCTTACAAGTGAGGATCAAGGTCCTATTTATAGGAAAATATGAGGGAAGGGGCAAAATGGTCAAGTCAAGTTTTGGCAAAGATAGCCATCAACAAGTGGACAAAGCAAGTTGGCAAAGATAGCCATCAACAAGTGGACAAAGAACTTTGAGTGGAGGGGAAAAATGGTCAAAAAGAAGTGAAAAATCAAGTTGGCAAAGATGGCCACAAACAAGTGGCCGCAGCCAAAATTGACTGCTTTTGGGCGCCCTTGGCGCCGAGTCCTGCGCCAGTTGTGCTGCTCCTTGGCGCCCTTGGTGCCCAGTCCTGCGCCAGTGTTGCTCCTTGGCGCCCTGTGCTGTGCCAGTTTTGCTCCTTGGCGCCCTTGGCGCCCTGTGCTGTGCCAGTTTTGCTCCTTGGCGCCCTTGGGGCCCTGTGCAGCGCCAGTTTTGCTCCTTGGCGCCCTGTGCTGCGCCAGTTTTTCTCCTTGGCGCCCTGTGCTGCGCCAGTTTTTCTCCTTGGCGCCCTGTGCTGCGCCAGTTTTGCTCCTTGGCACCCTTGGGGCCCTGTGCTGCGCCAGTTTGCGTTGTGCTGTCTCAAAAATTGTTCCTCCTCAAATATTTTCTTTGTTCTTCATTTTAGCTCATATTTTCTCTTTTGCTTCAAAATAAAACCTCAAAATAAAAAGTAAACATTTGTAGTAAAATAGCTCAAAAATATAATTAGAATACCAAATAAACCTAATAAAAATAACTATTAAAAAGACTCTAAAAATAGACTTATCAAAAGCTTTAAGCAATCCAACTACTAAGTGTTTAGCTCATGATGAGCATTATCAACAAAATTCAAACTGAGATGCTCATATTGCCGAAACAACAAAGAGAGAGAGAGAGAGAACGTGTGCAAAAGATACACCTCGTAGACTCCTATGCATGAGACGGGTTGAAGATGCTATAGCACTAGCTGCACAGCGTAAAGGATGAACTCTTCACTTTCAAAAAAAAAAGCTTCAATGGAGAATCAATGGAGGAAGTTGTGTCAAAAACTTTTCTCTAAAAACTCTCCAAGTATTCGAATGGTAGGGGTGAAGTGTGTATATGGAATAGATATTCTCCTTGTATCCCATAAAGTAGCTTTTGCAAAAAGGTGGACAAGACATTTCCCACCAACCAAAATGGTCCTTCAATGAAAGGTGGACAAGTGTCCAAGCTAGCCATTGGTTGGTGGCCGCGTCAGTCCTAGGATGCAGGGAAGTGAGGCGCTGACTTGACATAAAGTGTGAGGCGCCAAAAGTATACTTTTTCCTTTGATCTCCAGCTGCCCCACTGTCTTGCAACGCTATAGCGCTTGGGTGTTGTAACACTAAACAAACACATTAAAACTCTCACAAGGGCACCAATGTGCCAAAATATAGCAATACAGTTCTTAACCCTTCTTGACATAGTTAGACTATTATTTACACAACTAGACATTGATTTTGCTTGAGAACTTGCTTTGATTTAACTATTAAGAGCATAAATAACTCTTATAAATAAGAGTTATCACCTGTGTAATTCGGTTGCTTATGTTCACATCAATGACACCCAAACCCTCCTTCGTGATGTCTACTTGGATGGCACTTGGAACCTCTGTGATTTGTTTACTACTCTACCTCCTGAGCCGGCCCTCTCGATCATGCAAACTCCAGAACCCACTAACCTTGATAAAAGGCTCAATGATACATGGATTTGGAATCATAACAATAAGGGTGGTTATACTTGATCTAGTGGCTACCTTGGCTCCTGAAAAGACATCAGAACTGGGATTCCAACTGTGACTTTCGATGGATGTGGAGTCTCAAAGTCCCAGCCAAGCTCCAACAGTTCGTGTGGCTCTCCTACCATAATGCACTTCCAAAAAATACCCTTTGGCATAACTACAACATGGCAGCTTCCCCCAGCTGCACCCATTACACTTCACCTTTAGAGGACCCCCTCCACCTCCTTCGTGATTGCCCTCACTCAGAAGAACTATGGCTCTGTTTGGGTTTTGGTGTTCATCCAAACTTCTTTTAGGAGTGAAATCCTCAAATATGGCTCCATAATATGGCTAGTTGTACTTCTCATATCCTCTTTGTGGTTTACTTGTGGCACTCTTGGTGCTGGCGTAATAACATGGTTTTTGAGCCCCAATTATGGCTTCTCTGTGGTGTTACATGTATGATATACAACATGCATGATGAGTGTCTCACTTCCTTCCCCTATAAAGACATTGACCTGGCAGATGCTCGCCTTCTGGCTCATTGGAACCCTCCTTCTACAGACGTTGTCAAGCTGAATGTTGATGGTGTGAGTGTGTGACTTTTAGATTTAGCTCAGGTCCTAGTTGGGTTCAGAATTTCCCCTAGCTTGGAAAGGGTGGTTTTCTTTTGTTTTAGTCAAAGAACGTTTTAAAAGGGAGAGGAGACTGACATTTTCACACAAGAATCGGGGGGCTTCAAAGCACAACAAAGGGCTTGATTAGGCTATTTAGATCATGGTCAGAGCACTAACTATTGCTTGGTGACTTGTCAGTGCTATATCACTAGATGTTATAGCACTAATACTTCAACAAACAGAAAACTGGTTGTAATACCCTTGATTGCTCTGCATTATAAGTATAGTTTGACTTGTTTTCAAATAGTTTTCCTTAAGTTTTTCTCAATTATAGTGTGTTTTAAGATCATAATAGTTTGATTTTGGTTTGTTAGTTTTTAGATTGAATTTGGTTTTTGTTTATGTGTTTTTGAGATACTTGTTACCTTTAATACGTGTGTTTTTTGTTCTCCTTCGCCTAGCTATGACAGGAGCTTACCTAGTGTTTCAGCAGATGCAAAAAAAAAGAAAAAATTCACTTCGGGTCGCCTGGCGATGGCCTGGCTCGCCAGACGATGAGAAAGCAGTTTTCTCAGCGCTGATTTTGCCTACAGCTCGCCAGGCGATGGGAGTGTCTCGCCAAGCGATGGCGCTCATTGCTGTCAGATAGCCAGGCGACCGTCGAGCGCGCCAGGCGATGGTGAAGCAGTTTCAGCTATTTTCCTGCAGCTCGCCTGGCAATGTGTCACTTACTCAACTCATATTTAAGCCCATAACTCGAATTTTAGGTGATTCTGACCATTGGGAACAGTTTGGTTTTGCCCTCTGAAGTCCGTGACGGCAAGGATTCGCACTCTGCTGACCTCCGTTGATGATTCCAGCTTGGGAACAAGTCATTGGAGCATCAATGTTGTCAGCTTCTCCCTCTAGTTTGCTCTTTTCTCTTGTTACTTCTATTTCTATATCTAGCTAAATTTCCTATCTTTGGGGATGAGTAACAACTGATGAATCTCTTATATTTTTGAATCAAACCTCTATTATTTGAATGAATATTATGATTTATGTTTCAATCTCTGTCTTTAACGCTTTCTAGGATTTGATCACTCATAGGATGATTTATGATATGTGATTATGAATGGAAGTTTGAATTACATATGCTTGAGAATTGAAATTTGTTTATCTCTAGTCTAGGAATAGTCATTGGTATTTAGGATCATAGGATAATTGTTGTTATTACTGCTTATTTCTCTTTAAGGTCACCTAAGGAATTAGGGATTTTCATTTGGAATAAAGGTTCTCCTATCTAAGGAATTAGGATTAGAATAATTATAACAATTTGCTCATAGATCATAAAATAAGTTCAATAACATGTTTGATTCGTTAGATATAAGAGTGAAGTAACTTGAAGCTCGTCCCCAACGCTTTTTAATTCATACAAATTCACACTTGTGTTCTTGTTATCCTTAAATTAAAATCACAAAAATATATTTATTGCTTTTCACCTTAATTTCTTGTCAAACAAATCCAAATTAGTCCCTTTTCAATTTAAAAGGTCACTTGTTAAACTGATAATTAACCGCAGTCCCTGAGTTCGATACTCGGTCTTTCCGTATTATTACTTGCAACAATCCGGTACACTTGCCGTGATCCCATCAAGTTTTTGGCGCCGTTGCCGGGGAATGCCAAATTTTTATCAGCTTAATTTTTAATTTTTTGATTGAATTTTAATTTCTGTCATTTTATTTTTATCTCTTAATCACTTACTCTTGCTCTAACTTTCTTTATGCGAGGCACTGCCTCAGCTGACCTTCTCTTTGATCCAGAAATTAAAAAGACAGCAAAGGTTAACCGAAAGGTTACAAGAGAAAGGAAACTTCAAGAAAAAGAAGCCGTGAGAGAAGTAGAGATTGTGTCTGAGATTCCTTTGATTGAAGATGTGGCTGACCCACCAGTTAGATGACTTCTTGGAGACTATGGGAATTGTGATACAAACAGGCAGAGGTAACCAATTGCTCATCAAATGGTAACCGTAATTCGGTTTGAGATCAATCCAAGATTGTTCTGTGAATTGAGGGAAATGCAATTTGGTGGAAGACCATGTGAAGATGCAAACAAACATCTCACCAATTTTGTAACACTATGTGAAACAATGAAAGTGGATGGTAATTCTGATGAAGCTAAGAAACTAAGGCTTTTTCCATTCTCTCTAAAGGATGAAGCCAAAGAGTGGATTGACTCGCAACCTGAAGTTAGCATCACTACATGGAATGCTCTTGAAGACAAATTCCTTGAACAATTTTTCCCTCCTTCTATGTTCATTAAGAAGAGGGGAGAAATCAACAGTTTTGAGCAAAAAGAGGGTGAGTCGCTCTATGAGACTTACAAAAAATTCAAGATCACATTGAAGGCTTGCCCGAATCATGGTTTTGATGACCATCAGCAAATACAAATATTTTGTACTGGGTTGAGACCGAATGCTAGGATGATGCTTGATGCCTCAGTAGGTGGTTCTTTGAATTTCAAGACCGCGATAGAAGCAAGACAAATAATTGAAGCTATGGTTTCAAATGATTACTTGGCGGCTCATGATAGAGGAGGAACATCAGAAAGAGGTCTACTTGACTTAGATGCTCATAGTGTTGGGTTGGCTCAACAGAAGATAATCACTCAACAGTTGGAAGAACTGAAAAGGGGAATGGAAGCTCTAAAGTTGAATTTTGTGCAACACCATTCTGCTCAAGTAAATGTTGTGACAAGTTTGAAGTGTGACTACTGTGAAGGTCCACATTCTAACCAAGACTGTGAACTTCCCCTAGCAGTCCAATAGAAGATATTTTTTGTCAAAAATAATCCATATTCCAACACCTACAATCCGGGGTGGAGGAATCATCTGAATTTCTCTCGGAAGGATCAAGGGCAAAGCCAAAATGCTCCTCAAAAGAAAGCAGATTGGGAGATAGCAGTTGAGGGTCTAGTAGCACAAACTTCTTCATTCATGGAGGAACCAAGAGCAGGTTTCAAAAGTCTAGAAGCTAGTTCTAAAAATCAAGAGGCATACATCAGAAATCTAGAGACTCAAGTGGGCCAACTGGCCAAGCAAGTTGCACAAAGACCTTCAGGCTCTCTTCCAAGTGACACTATTCCTAATCCAAGGAATGGTGAAACATTGAATGCTATAACCACACGGAGTGGCAAAACAATTGAAATTGAAACAAAAAAGAGTTCAGAAGAAGTGGTTGAGTCTGGTGACAAAGTTCATGTGGGTGTTGGTGAGAATTCTTGTAACATCCCCAATTTCGCTAATTTAAATTAATTAAATTAGCAAGAGGTCAAGATTATTAATTAGCATTATTGATTAATTATGATATGGTGAGTTAATTGGGATTTTAAGCAAATAGGAGCACAGGGGTATTTTCGTCTTTTCCACATATTTATGAGTTTCGGCTAAACCATCCTCCACAGAACATAACTATATTCAATATGTAATTATTGTATAAGTATTGTGTGATTAAAATTGACTTAAGACCAAATTAAGGAAGTTTAAGCAAAATTTGGACATAGGGGCACTATGGTCATTTCGCCCTTTAAGTGGTAACCCAGCTGAACCAGGCCAACACACTCAGCCACAATTTCATTTTTTCCAGAATCCATTTTCAGAAGTAGGGAGAGCTGAGAGAGAGAGATAGAGAGAGAGAGAGAGTGTGAGAGAGAGAGAGAGAGAGAGAGAGAGAGAGAGAGAGAGAAACCGTGAGGAGAGAGAGAGGGAAGAAGAGAGAATAACTTCTTCAATTGTTCATGCATGTTTGAGATCCTTGTACCAATCTTTCCCATTCCTCTTCCTCTTTCCATTGATACAAGTTTCAGTAGCCTTTCCTCCCTCTAGCTCAGATCACAATTTCGAAATACCCAGCTCAAGTTGATCAAAGATGGAATCCACACCTTGCATGTCACCTTTCGGACATTGAAGCTATCTTAGGCCTTTAGGAGACTCAAGATTCAGTTCTAAGAACCCAATCATAAACTACATTATGGTTTTTGGGAATCTAAAGAGGGGGTGTACCATCAGAGAGTCGAGTTTGGGGTTTTGTGGAGTGATTGTGTTATTAAGAATTGGTTCAAACTCAAAGTTTCTAAACTCTACTGAAGACAGTTTTGACACCCTTTGGGGTTTCCTTCCTGATTTACGGTACAGACATCCGTTTAAGATGATTTTTGTTTCTTCAGAAACTAGACAAGAAATTCTTCGAAATAGGCACAAGAATGAACCGATTTCATTGAGTATGGTGGAAGAAAAAGGAATTGCAAGTTTCAGATTTTGTATTAGAGTCAGTTTTAACCCAGCCCCTTGTTTTCGTGATAGCTATCTGAGTACTGGGTGCATGCGCTTGAAACCGGAACCATATGAAACTAGATAAAATTATCTACACAATGGGCACTGGTTTGAAGGGTTTTGGGCACGATTTGACCAAGATACAGGTGTTACGAAACTGCTCACTGATGCTGGAAAACGGATGTGGAATTGGAAATGTTGGTTCCTCAAATTTCGGATCGAATCGCCAAAGTTCAAGAGACGCCAATTCCGTAGTCAAGGGGGAAGTTCAGTAGCTGGATTTGTGATTGGTTGCTGTTCCGAAGTTCAGTTTCGAGTATCGGACGAGTTCGGTGCGAGTACGTGATTACGGGGATCGTTCGAGAGGTTACGGTTCGGTCGTTTCGTGTGACGACGTGATTTCTCGTGAGGTCGTCAAATCGGTGAGTTCTATACTCGCTTAGGGATGTTTTGATATTGAGTCGTTAAATTTTTGAAACGAAATCTTAAAAATCCGCTTTGTGAAAATTAGCGACGAAAACGTTTTTATCGAAAAACCGTAAATCGCATAATTGCTCGAATTGATTGGATTGTTGATTTATGATATGTGTGGTTTGATTGTTTAATCTCTTTCGCTGGTCTGGAATAATAATTGTTATGTTAGGATATCGATCAGAACGAAATTGGAATCGGAACGGAATGGAATTTACTCACGAAAAGTCTGTTTTCTGGAAAACTGATGGAGACGCACGGATCGTGTGCCTGTGTGCACGGGTCGTGCGCCCCCATCTGATGCTACACGAAATGAATTATTAAACACGCACGGATCGTGCGCTTAGTCGCCCGGATCGTGCGTATCCTTCTGAAACTTTTATTCAACAACGCCCGGATCGTGCGCCTAGTCGCACGGGTCGTGCGTATCTTTCTGAAACTTTCTACAATTTTGTTCAATAGCGCACGGACCGTGCACCTACACGCACGGGTCGTGTGAGACCTTCTGATCCTCAAATTCAAAGTACCTTTTTATCCATTCCAAATGATTCCAATCCTCTTCTAATCCATTCCTCATGGTTCCCCAACAATGTAAAGATACTGATATCATGAGATTGAACATGTTTGATAGAAAACTTGTGTGTTATGAACGTAACGGAGAACCGTACTTAGAGAACGCGAGAGAACACAAGTCGAGAAATGTTAACGGACCTTGAGTCCAATCATGTTAAGATAACGAACTTCAAGTTCATCATGTCATGTAAGCTAATTGATTGTAAGTCTATAAAGACATAAAAACTCTCAATTCATGTAAACACGATTCAAGTTACTTTCCCTCGGGGAAAGGTAGATGGTATACCTTGTGTATATCGAGGATGACGATCCTCCAGTTATTAGCATACTAGGGGAGGGGAAGTCATGAGCCCCAGAACCTAGGCTCTCATGTTGCTCACTTGGATTAGGGGGGATGGGTTCACTGAGACGTCCGAACCTTAGCTAAGGCGGACTTCGAGGTGTTGTGCTAAGTTCATGATAAAATATGATCCGTAGTCGCTTATTAGGGCTACATCAGGAAAAATCAGAAATGTAACGAGTAGTCGCTTATTAGGGCTACAAGTTACGAGAAAACATCATGTATTCACGTGGTCGCTTATTAGGGCCACGAGTTCAGATTCAAGTATAATAAACCGTTAGAGTTGGTCAGGGGTCTCGATAGGACTCACTGAGATAATGTTTATCTCACCCTTTATGTATTGTGGTTTTTCAGAGAAGCAAAGGAAAGCAAAGGCGAAGGTTCACGGTTAGCCGGTGTGACTCGAGGAGTCCGGGAGTTTATGTTTCATGTTTTAGGCCCTTGCCCCTTTGTAGTAATTTTGTTATCGGTTGTATAACTATCATGTATAAGTTATAAATCCTTTCCGCTAATTTCATGTTTTGAGTATTGAACACCAGGATAATGTATGTTTAAGTCTTAAGACTTCAGATCTTTCCGATTATGCATGGAGGTTCATTGAACCATCGATACTTATATCGAAAATTTTAGTTGTGTTCAATATTTCATTAACAGGAAGTTACTCTGATGTATGCCATGTAGTGCATTTCGGTGATTCTACATCTTAGAATTATCAGGGTGTTACAATTCTAATGTAAAAGAGAAGTCAAAATTGCCAAAACCAATTATTAAACTACCTTTCCCCCAAAGACTGAAGAAGGAGCAAAATGTGAAGCAGTCCTGATGAACCTTCTAAGGTTCAAGAGGATACTATTGTGCAAGAGGAGTCTAAGCTTCCAAAGCCAGTCATCAAGCTACCTTACCCTCAAATATTGAAGAAAGAGCAAGATGAAAAATCAGTTTGGTAAGTTTTTAGATGTTTTCAAAAAATTACAAATTAACATTCCTTTTGCAGAAGCTCTTGAACAGATGCCCAAATATGTCAAATTCATGAAAGAAATCCTCTCAAAGAAGAGGAAGATCGTAGATGAGGAGATGGTTCACTTACTCAACTCATATTTCAGCCCATAACTCGAATTTTAGGTGATTCTCATCATTGGGAATAGTTTGGTTTTGCGCTCTGAAGTCCGTGATGGCAAGGATTCGCACTCCGCTAACCTCCATTGATGATTCAAGCTTGGCAACAAGTCATTGGAACATCAATGTTGTCAGCTTCTACCACTAGTTTGATCTTTTCTCTTGTTATTTTTATTTCTATATATGTCTAGCTAAATTTCCTATTGTTGGGGATGAGTAACAATTCATGAATCTCTTATATTGTTGAATCAAACCTCTATTATTTGAATGATTGTTATGATTTATGTTTCAATCTCTGTCCTTAACGCTTTCTAGGATTTGGTCACTCTTAGGATGATTTATCATATGTGATTATGAATGGAAGTTTGGATTACATATGCTTGAGAATTGAAATCTGTTTATCTCTAGTCTAGGAATAGTCATTGGTATTCAGAATCATAGGATAATTGTTGTTATTACTGCTTATTTCTCTTTAAGGTCACCTAAGGAATTAGGGATTTTCATTAGGAATAAAGGTTCTCTTATCTAAGGAATTAGGATTAGAATATTTATAATAATTTGATCATAGATAATAAAAAAAGTTGTTCAATAACACGTTTGATTCGTTAGATATAAGAGTGAAGTAAATTGAAGCTCGTCCCCAACGCTTTTTAATTCATACAAATTAACACTTGTGTTCTTGTTATCCTTAAATTAAAATCACAAAAATATATTTATTGCTTTTGACTTTAATTTCTTGTCAAACAAATCCAAATTGGTCTCTTTTCAATTTAGAAGTTCACTTGTT
This sequence comes from Astragalus membranaceus, assembly GCA_039519185.1. Taxonomy (NCBI): domain Eukaryota; kingdom Viridiplantae; phylum Streptophyta; class Magnoliopsida; order Fabales; family Fabaceae; genus Astragalus; species Astragalus membranaceus. The sequence continues at coordinate 101,748,562 of CM076848.1, read as the reverse complement.
AAACTGATAATTAACCGCAATCCCTGAGTTCGATACTCGGTCTTTCCGTACTATTACTTGCAACGATCTGGTACACTTGCTGTGATCCCATCATTCCTCATTACTGAACTTCTTTATTTGCATTTGTTCTCTTTTTTTTTTAAATGCATTTTTGGAACAGTTCAGCATTTGTTTCAGGCAATTACAGCTCATTACACGTAACACATCATCATCATTAAAATTAGCCCAAAAAGACACAGTTTCTGTTATTGCAAGGCTAGAAAGGTCAACTAATCATGCTTTCATTTGACAACACGTAATTAACAACACATAACATAAACGAGACACTTAACATTTAAGGTCCTCCCCCAAAACTAAGACTCAGCAGTGTCCCCACTGCTCATGCATACAAAGGGAGAGGCCTACATTGGACTCAACAGAAAGTACATAAACATAATTGAAAACTTAAACAGACTGCTGGGGCAAGTACAGGTGCTATAGCGCCTAGCAGGTTTATTGAAAGCACTAAACAGACAAAAGGGTTAGGCTACTCTTTGCTAACCCAGATTTCAGCCTTTTGTTGCCTCTAGTGGGTGCTCTGGCAGCTTTGGTTGTGGTCCTTGGCTTCTTCTTAGCTGGATCCTTTTCAGGTTCCTCTTCAGGCGCTACATCGTCAGATGCTGTAGCACTGATTGTCTCAATTACTTGCTGTTGTACAGCTTCCATCTCAGCGTGATTCCTAGCAGCTTCAACCTCAGCAGCAAATTTATGAGGTGCTTCCTCAGCTGGCTCTGACATAGCAGGTTGGTCTTCACCTGGTGTAGCTTCAGCTGCTACAGCATTGTTGGACTGTATGATAACCTTAGAGGGGGGTGAATAAGGTAATTATATGCTAAAAATGAAATCTTTTCGTTATTTTTGTTTTTGAGAATTGAAGATGCTAGTTTAAAACGAATGCGGAAAAAAAGGATTTAAACAATATGCAACAACTATGCAAGCTATAACAATAGGCAGAAACAATTACAGAGATAGTGATATCTAAGCACAATAATATCAGATGCAATAACAATTAAGAATTATAAGGAAAATGCAATGTAAAGACAAGGGAAAGAAGTACACCGTGACTTTTACGAGGTTCGGGATAAAAAGCCCTACGTCCTCGACCTCCGGCTTTGCAACCTTCGAACTTGATAATAACCACTATAAGAGAAGAACTTCTTCAACGTCTTACAAGCAAGCAAATCCCTTATAGCTATCACACCAATCTCGATTTTCCCAAATTGAGAACCCAAGCTCCCCGCTAAGGATTTCACTACAATTCAATCTCCCTGATTGAATTACCCAAGACAATTCTCGGGATTTCACAACAATCAAATATAGATGTTTACAATTGAGAACTAGGATCCAATCACTCAAGGATATGACAATGATGTAGTTGAGAGAGATGAGAGATTTGTATTAGTATGATTCCCAACCTAACCAGTGATGAAGAACGTGAAGAACAGGTGTGACGTTGAGAGTTCGCATTCTGTTGTTTGTGAAGCCCTAGGTCCCTATTTATTGACTTCGTAAGAAAATGACCGTTGGGACAATTTCTAACAAGTGAAAAATTGATTGTTTGCTTAAAACCACTTAGTATGACAATCGATTCTTTTCTTTAAAAAGAGAACAACTTCATAAGAGAATGATCGATTTATTACTTCTAAAACTAAGTGTAAAAATTGATTATGTACTTAAACAAAATAGGATCATAATCGATTTTGAGCTTTAAAACAAATAAGATTATGATCGATTATGTACCTTTTAAAAATCAAGTGGATAATCGATTTTGTGCTTCCCACAATCAATCTCATAATCGATTTTGTGCTTGATGAATCAAGTCCAAAATCGATTGTTTGCTTTATAAAACAAGTGAATAATCGATTTTCCACTTTAAAAACACAAATTCACCAATCGATTGTTTTCTTTCCAAAACAAGTTCTTTAAGAACAATCAAGCCACAAATCGATTCTTGGCTTTGCACTAGGAAGTGAGAAATCGATTTCTAGCTCTAAAAGCAAGAGAGAAATCGATTTCCTGCTTCAAAGACCAAATCAAGAATCGATTCTTTACTTTAAAAACCGGTTCTTTTAAAACACTAAGCCATGAATTTATGTTCTTTAAAAAACAACAATTCATTATTTGTGCCTAACCTATTTGCTTTTATATAAAAGATTTTACCAAGCCTAGCACAACTTTATTTTAACAAAACTGTTCTCTTTTAAAAGATCCTCTCTAAACTACAAAAGTTATAGAGCTGAAGTGACGGGATCTTACACGCGTCCTATGGAAAGCAAAAAAAACATAAGTCTTGAACGCTTGAGTAGCTTCGCCTCCGAGCTGCTACACTTTAGGATATCCTGTGCTTTGGTCCATGCCCTGTGCTTTGGTTCAACTATAACCATTAGTAAACAGATTGTAATTTGTTATCATACAAAACAATGAGTGTTTAACCTTGGTTCAACAAACTCCCCCGTTTTTATGATAACAAATTACCTTATGCATAGGGAGGCGATAAACAAGAAACAACGGCATAAGCTCCCCCTAAGCATAAGCAAAAAAAAATAAACTAATCCAATAACATAGTGAGTGAAACAAACGAGTAAGCAATGCAATAAGCAGCAAGCCTTTCACCCCCTTTGTTTTCATCAAAAAGGAGGGAAGACACACAAGACACATAGCATATGATATAACAAGGGCGTACCACCTCAAAAATACATCACATAATCACATTATAGGCTGGCAAAATCAAGCATACCGAGCTCTCTCCTGATCTTACAAAATTCAGCTTCGGCTAGTGGTTTCGTGAAGATGTCTGCTAGTTGGTCATCGGTGCCTACAAAATTTAATGCTATGCTCCCCCTAGAAACATGGTCTCTAATGAAATGATGCCTTATTTCTATATGCTTAGTTCTAGAGTGTTGGATGGGGTTCTTAACAATGTTAATGGCACTAGTGTTATCACATAGGACTGGCACATTGTTATATAACAAACCCAAATCCTTCAAAGTCTGTTTCATCCACAGAACTTGTAAAACGCAATTTCCAACCGCCACATATTCAGCTTCAGCGGTGGACAAAGCAACACTGTTCTGTTTTTTACTAGACCAGGAGGTCAAACAAGGCCCTAAGAAATGACAGGTTCCACTAGTACTTTTCCTATCTAATGTACATCCAGCAAAATCAGCATCACAGAAACCTACCAAAGCAAACTGACTCGATTTTGGGTACCACAGTCCAAAATCTGTGGTTCCCTTAACATATCTAAGAATCTGTTTTACAGCTTTTAAATGTGATTCTTTGGGACATGCTTGAAATCGAGCACACAAGCACACAACAAACAAAATATCAGGTCGAGAAGCAGTTAAATACAAGAGACTACCTATCATACCTCGATACATTGTTTCGTTGACTGGTTTACCTTGCTCGTCCTTATCCAACTTTGTTGCAGTCGCCATGGGAGTACCAATTTCCTTTGCATCACTCATGTCAAACTTCTTTAGTAGCTCCTTTGAAAACTTGTTTTGACAGATGAAGATTCCTTCCTTCATTTGCTTCACTTGAAGTCCCAAAAAGAAGTTCAGCTCCCCCATCATGCTCATCTCAAACTCGCTAGTCATCATTTCAGAAAACTCCTTGCACAGATCATCATTAGTAGACCCAAAAATAATATCATCGACATTAATTTGAACTACTATGATATGTTTGCCCTTGGTTTTAAGGAATAAGGTAGAATCAATCTTACTCTTTTTGAAACCATTTGCAATTAAATGTTTCCTCAGTCTCTCATACCAAGCTCTAGGAGCTTGTTTTAATCCATAAAGTGCTTTGTCAAGTTTGAAAACATGGTTTGGTTTTTTAAAATCTTCAAAACCAGGGGGTTGTTTTACATATACTTCCTCATCTAAAAATCCATTTAGGAAGGCACTCTTGACATCCATTTGGTGTAGTTTGAAGTCCATGTGACTAGCAAAGGCTAGTATTATACGAATGGACTCCAACCTAGCCATCAGAGCAAAAGTTCCTTCAAAATCCACCCCTTCGATTTGGTTAAAATCTTGAACAACTAAACGGCTTTTATTTAATAAAATAACACCAGTTTCATCAAGTTTGTTGCGAAAAACCCATTTAGTACCAATGATGGTTCTATCAACAGGTTTTTCAACAAAATGCCAAACTTTGTTCTGTTCAAATTGTTCAAGTTTTTTTTGCATTGACACAACCCATTCTGGATCACATAAAGCTTCTTTAATATTATTAGGAACTATCTGAGAGACAAAAGCACTATAAAAGCATAAATGATTAAGAGAAGAACGAGTGGTTACCCCCTTTGATGGACTACCAATAATTTGCTCCATGGGATGATCTCGAACTAATTTCCAAGTCTTGGGCAAATCATCATGTGTTCTTCCATGGAGATGGTCATCGATATCTTGGGGCTCTCATTCCACTTCAGCTTCTTCTTGAGGTTCCACTTTCACCTCGGCTTCTTCCACACTTTCACTGGTTGATTCAGGCAATCTGTCTTTGATCACTTCAACCACTTCAATCTCATCATCAACTTTCTTAGCAAACGGGTTAGTCTCATCAAAAGAAACATGTATTGATTCTTGCATACATTTATCAATTTTATTGTAAACAATATATGCTCTACTATGACTTGAGTAACCCATAAAAATACCTCCAGTTGATTTTGCATCAAACTTACCCAACTTGTCCTTTGTGTTGAGAATGTAGCACTTTCTTCCAAAAACCTTGAAGTATAAAATATTTTGAGCTCTACCATTCCACAACTCGTATGGTGTATTGTTAAGAGATGGCCTCAGGTACACCCGGTTTAACACATGACATGCTGTATCTACTGCATGTCCCCAAAAATACATGGGAAGCTTGTGCTCGTTCAACATTGTTCTGCTCATCTCTTGTATGGTTCTATTCTTCCTTTCCACCACACCGTTTTGTTGAGGAGTCCTTGGAGCTGAAAAGTTGTGATGAACACCATACTTTTCACACCAAGTCTTGAATGATGAATTTTCGTACTCTCCTCCATGATCACTTCTAATTTCTTTGATGACTAAGCTTTTCTCATTCTGTAACTTTCTGCACAGCTTAGCGAACTCATTAAAAGCATCGCTTTTATTTGCAAGTAGAATGACCCAAGTATACCTAGAATAATCATCGACAATCACGAAGACATCGTACTTGGACCCTTCTAGACTTACAACATCAATCTCACCAAGTAAATCAAGATGGAGCAATTCAAGCACATTGTTAGTGGAAATAACAGGTTTTGGATTGAAGGAAGATCTATGCAACTTACCCAGCTGACATGCATCACATAATTGACCCTTTTCATACTTCAGCTTGGGTAGACCTCTATCATGCTCATTCTTACACAACTTAGATAAAAGTTCTATACTAGCATGTCCTAGACGTCTATGCCACAGATTCACATCATCAAGCAAGGAAGGCATGCATAGAATATCATTACTCACATTGTCAAAATCAACATAATACACATTATTTTCTCGAAAGCCAGTAATATAAAGTTTAGATGTCCTATGAGTAATAACACATTTATCAACAGAAAAATACACATCAAAATCACTGTCACATAATTGACTGACACTTAGCAAGTTAAATTTCACACCATCAACTAGTAAAGCATTTTTAATCTTGATTGTGTTTTCCTTACCCACACAACCTTTACCTATTACTTGAGCAGATTCATTGTTGGCAAACTTCACAGATCCACTGGCTTTGTTGCCCAACTTCAAGAATAGTGAGGCATCACAAGTCATATGCCTCGAGCACCCACTGTCAACCATCCACACATTTTTCTTCTTGGATGACTGACCAACCTGCAAAAGGAACATTAACAACCAGTACGAGGTACCCATATTTTATTGGGTCCTTGGGGGTTAGTCCTCAAGAGGTTTGTTTTCACACTCCACCTTGGTTTCTTACAAGCAGGTATAAGGGTACCAAGCTCACACAATCTACGAATAGGACATCTAAGAGAGCCATGATTCCCTTTCTGACAGTAAGTGCAAGAGAAAACAGTAGGTGTCTCACTTGAAGTAGCAGCTACAAAAATCACTTTCTTTTTCAAATCAGAGGAGGTGGAATTACCTTCATACCCAATACCTCTCCTATCAACATATTCATGTTGGGAGTGAAGTAACTTGGTCAAGGTTTTTTCACCAATCTCAAACTTTTTTAAGGATTCTTTCAAATTTTCATTTTCAACCTTGGCTTTTTCAAAATTTTGTTTAAGCTCAAAAAGCTCAAGGTTGAAAGGTTTAGTTTTATGTAGCTCATTCTTCAACTTAGCTACCTCCTTCTCAAGAGTCTCAATTTGAGTGAGCATGTTTTTGTTGCTCTTTGTCAAATCCTTAGATTTAACCAAAAGAGTTTCATGTTCATTATAAAGATCTTCAAAAGCCTCACTCAAGTCTTGACTACAACACACATCATCAAATAAGTCATCATGCTCAAGTGAATCAGAAAGACTATGTTTAGCAAGGATTACCTTAGGGGTGTCATTTGCCATAAGACAAACAACATTGGCAGTCTTCCCTTCTTCATTTGTTTCACTATCATTGTCAAGATTGTCCCATGTAGCCTCAGGGGTGTCATTTGCCATAAGACAAACAATATTTGCAGCCTCCTCTTCTTCATTTGTTTCACCATCAGTATCAGTATTGTCCCATGTAGCCTTCATGGCTTTCTTCTGTGGGTACTTGGATTTTAGCTTTGGACAATTCACTTTGACATGACCTGGTTTGTTGCATTCAAAACATTTTGGTTGATCATCTCTTCTCTCATAACTATCTCCTTTGTTATACCCGGATTTCTTTGAATAGTCACCCTTCCCAAGCTTGTTGAATCTCATGAATTATTTGAATTTCTTGGCAAACATAGCCATATCTTCATCATCAGATTCTTCATCAGACTCAACCTTTTTCCTTGCCATCTTAGGAGTCTTGGCAACAACAAGAGCAAGAGACTTCCTTTCTTTGCCCGCTTCTTTTTCTTGAGTCTTCTTAGCGGCCAACACCACCTCAAATGTAAGAAGTGACCTAATCAAGTCTTCTTGAGGTAAAGTGCCAATATCTTTGGCTTCAGTGATAGCACAAGTCTTGGGAAAGAACTCACTAGTCAAGGATGCAAGAATCTTCCCATTCAAATCCTTCGTTGAATACTTCTTCCCAAGTGCTCTCAAGTTATTCACTATCAGGTTCAATCTTTGGTGCATAGCAGCAACAGATTCACCTTCCTTCATCTTGAAAGCTTCATACTCAGAAGTGAAAACTCTAATCTTTGTGTCCTTCACTTGACTCGTACCAACATGTGTCACTTCCAGACTGTCCCAAATTTCCTTGGTTGTCTGACATCCTTTCACCCTTCCATACTCTTCTTCACATAGAGATTGGGGAAGAATATTCATTATTTTGGCATTGAGAGGTATTTTTTCTAGATCAGGCTTTCTCAGCTCACTCAAGTCAATGGCATAAATATCTTCAATAGGTACTTCCTCAGCTGCACCAATAGCTTGAGATTTGGTAGTATCTCCCTCAGCAGGAACCCCAGGTTTAGTAATCTTGATTCTCATAGGAGTGAGTGGTCCATCAACAATGATCTTCCATAAAGTGAAATCTATAGCCTGCACATGACATTTCATTCGACTACTCCAATAGTCATAGTTAGTCCCATCGAACAGGGGTGGCCTATTGAAGGACATCCCCTCATTCATAAATGAACCCATAATCACCAAAATTGCAAGATGTTAAGCTCTATATGCAATTTCTAGCTCTAATACCAATTGTTGGACTATATGATAACCTTGGAGGGGGTGAATAAGGTTATATGCTAAAAATGAAATCTTTTTCTTTATTTTTGGTTTTGAGAATTGAAGATGCTAGTTTAAAACGAATGCGAAAAAAAGGATTTAAACTATATGCAACAACTATGCAAGCTATAACAATAGGCAGAAACAATTACAGAGATAGTGATATCTAAGCACAATAATATCAGATGCAATAACAATTAACAATTATAAGGAAAATCCAATGTAAAGACAAAGGAAAGAAGTACACCGTGATTTTTACGAGGTTCGGGATAAAAAGCCCTACGTCCTCGGCCTCTGGCTCTGCAACCTTCGGACTTGATAATAACCACTATAAGAGAAGAACTTCTTCAATGTCTTAGAAGCAAGAAAATCCCCTATAGTTATCACACCAATCTCAATTTTCCCAAATTGAGAACCAAAGCTCCCCCCACTTAGGATTTCACTACAATTCAATCTCCCTGATTGAATTACCCAAGACAATTCTCATGATTTCACAACAATCAAATATAGATGTTTACATTTGAGAACTAGGATCCAATCACTCAAGCATATGACAATGATGTAGTTGAGATAGATGAGAGATTTGTATTAGTGTGATTCCCAACCTAACCAGTGATGAAGAACGTGAAGAACAGGTGTGACGGTGAGAGTTCGCGTTATGCTTTGTGATTCGTAGGTTGGTTTTCACTGTGAATCCTTGGTTCTGTTGTTTGTGAAGCCCTAGGTCCCTATTTATAGACTTCGTAAGAAAATGACCGTTGGGACAATTTCTCACAAGTGAAAAATCGATTATTTGCTTAAAACCACTTAGTAAGACAATCGATTCTTTGCTTTAAAAAGAGAACAACTTCATAAGAGAATGATCGATTGATTGCTTCTAAAACTAATTGTAAAAATCGATTATGTACTTAAACAAAATAGGATCATAATCGATTTTGAGCTTTAAGCCAAAAAAGGTTATGATCGATTATGTGCTTTAGGAAAAAAAGACACCTTTTAAAAATCACGTGGATAATCGATTTTGTGCTTCCCACAATCAAGCTCATTATCGATTTTGTGCTTGATGAATCAAGTCCAAAATCGATTGTTTGCTTTATAAAACAAGTGAATAATCGATTTTCCACTTTAAAAACACAAAGTCGTCGATCGATTGTTTTCTTTCCAAAACAAGTTCTTTAAAAACAATCAAGCCACAAATCGATTTCTTGCTTTAAAGACCAAATCAAGAATCGATTTTTTACTTCAAAAACAAGTTCTTTTAAAACACTAAGCCATGAATCTATTTTTTTAAAAAAAACAACAATTCATTATTTGTGCCTAACCTATTTGCTTTTATTTAAAAGATTTTACCAAGCCTAGCTCAACTTTATTTTAACAAAACATGTCTACTTTAAAAGATCATCTCTCAACTACAAAAGTCATAGATCTGAAGTGACGGGATCTTACACGCCTCCTATGGAAAGAAAAAAAACACATAAGTCTTGAACACTTGAGTAGCTTCTCCTCCGAGCTGCTACACTTTAAGATCCTGTGCTTTGGTTCATGCCTTGTGCTTTGGTTCATGCCTTGTGCTTTGGTTCAACTATAACCATTAGTAAACAGATTGTAATTTGTTATCATACAAAACAAATAGTGTTTGACCTTGGTTCAACAAGCATCACCCTGCAGTTCTTCCTTTTCATCATCAACATCAGCCAAATTGACCCCAGCTCTCTTCCTTGCAGCTTTGTAGGTCAATTGTAACTTCTGAGTCGGAGTTCTTTTCTCTTTCAGTTTTGGTGCTATAGCACCAGGTGCTACAGCACTTGGACCTCCCGCGTCTGTTTCCTCAGCTACCTCTTCAAAATCTACCAACTTGGTTTTTGTGCTCCTCCGAGCCAACTGCTTGAATCACTTTGGCTTTGGTGATGTGGTCTCAGTTGCATCAGTGGAGGCTGTGTGACTGACTTCATCAGAGGATGTTGTAGCATCAGCCGCTATAGCATCTGATTTGGTACTGATCTCTTATGGTTGAGGTTCCTTTTCAGGTTCTTGGATGGGTTGGGGTGATGGGCTTTTGTCCTTGGGAGGGCTGGTTGTTGTTGATTTTGGTTGTAGGTTTGTGGGTGGGGTACTAGTCTCTTGGAGAGGGCTTTGTTGTGAAGGATCAGGTTGCTGTTCCTTGGAGGGTGGGGGTTGTTTGGGTTTGGCTCAGATTCTTGGGTGGGAATGATGTTGGACTCAGGTGGTGATTGGGGTGTTTCTGGGATAATGGTGGGGTAGGAATTCTGTAACAGCCCAACCCTTTTACCTACTCATTTTCGGCTTATGACATTGGCACTGTCACTCATGACCTTCTCTACCCCCCCTGTGGAGTTTTTGCCTTCCGTGGGAATCGAACCATGTGCCCTGGGCCTCAAGTACATGCTCAATGCATTCCCACTACCAATTGAACTACTAGATCAATTGGTAGTGGGAATGCATTGAGCATGTACTTGAGCCCCAGGGTACATGGTTCAATTCCCACGGAAGGCAAAACTCCACAGGGGGTGGAGAAGGTCATGAGTGACAGTGGCAATGCCATAAGCCAAAAATGAGTAGGTGTAATACCCCCCAATTTTCGCTATTTAAATTATTTGGCGTGAAATGATTTTTTTTTTATTTGAATGAGTTGCTTGAAAAATAATTTGCTTGGATTGACAATTAATTTAATTGTGTGACAAATTGAGTTAATTGCATCATATTAGTTTATTAGGAGTGAGAGGAGTCATATGGAATAGAGTTAGTAAGTGAGGGGTATTTTTGTCCTTGTACCTTACCCTATATAAGCTCTACTTCCAGCTGAAACAACAAACAACACAAACATTTCCTTTGTGTGAAATCTGAAACACCAAAACAGCAACAATAGAGAGGGAGGGGGCGTGAGGAAGAAGGGAGAAAGAGGAGAGAACTTCTCAAAAGATTCATGCATGTGCAATCACTTGCCACCAAGGTGTTCGATCAGCTTAGCTTCCCCTTTCCATTGATGCCTCTTTCACACACAGGTTCAGCCCTGATCATCTCACTTCACCCAGCCATGCAAATTCGAATTTGAGGGAGAAGAAGGGTTCAACAGAAAATTCTGGGTAAAACCCGTTTTACCTACCTTCAGTGTTTCGTTGGTATCTCCCTGTACTGACCTCTGATTCAGTTGATTTTTATTTATTTGGAAACTAGACAGAAAATGCTCCAGTTTAGACCCAAGAATCATCTGATTTCACTGAGAATGTAGGAAGATATCACCTTCCTAAGTTTCGTTTCCAGAGTCAGCTTCAGTCTTGACCCAGCTTCATTGTTTCGGTTGTAACTCTCTGGATATAGGATGCATGTGTTTGAAACCTCCACCTTCAGAAACTAGAGAAAAATCCCTTCACCATAGGCTCTCGTTTTGCTAAGTTTGGTTGAGATTTGAGTGAGTTACGCTCGTTGCAAATTGGCGGTTTGTTGCTGGAAGTACCTGGAGCGGATTCGTGATTCTCTGTTCGTCCGTATTCGCGAGGTTTCGGTGTCGGGTGTATCGTCGTCACGAAAAGGTGAGTTCTATACTCACTAGGATTAAAATTGTATGTGTTGTGAATTCTGGATCGAGTCTCGCTTTTATAAAAATCCGGTGCGAAACCGTTTTGCGAAAATGTCGTTTGAATCATAAGATTGATGAATTGTTGGACTGAAACTTATGAATTGGCATATCATGATTAATGATTGATGTGTGTTGATTGTTGACTTGTTTGACTGTGTTTTATGGGCTGGTAAAGTGTAAGTATCGATCGGAAGATGTATCGGGATCGGTTTGGGATGATATCGTTAAGAAAATTTCGAGTTGGGCATCAGACTGGTGGTTCTGTCCTCTGGCGCGTAACTCGCGCACGAGTCGCGTGCTGCGCGCCACTGTGGAAGAATTGGTTCTGTCCACTGGCGCATAACTCGCGCACGAGTCGCGCGCCGCGCGCCACTGTTCATTTTGATGCGTGACTCCGTTTTAGTGTTATAAATCATCCCGAACGGTTCCAATTGCATTCCAACCCTTTCTTCCACCTTCCCCAATGATATTATAACTGAATTGCCCTGAATTGAGTGGTAATTGACTGTGATTGAATCCAAGTTATGTTAGTGCCAGGTGATTGGTTATGTTCGGATTATGTTCAGGTGCAGTGAATGCTCATATGATTGACCATTGGTTTCATGTTATGACTTTGCGATTATGTATTGTGCTGGGCTGACTGGTTTAGTAAGGTTATTAAGTTAAGTTAGCGAATCATTAGTAATCCATGTGAGATCACTAAATTATAAGGTTAAGTTAATAACTAGATCACCTAATGTTAAGAATAAGATTAGGTCATGATAAGGCTCAGTGATTGAGTATGCTTTCAGGTTAGGCTCAGTGATTGAGCAGTTTTCATTGTTCATTGTTATTGTATATTGTATATGCATCATTGTTAGGCTCAGTGATTGAGCATAGTTCATTGTTAGGCTCAGTGATTGAGCATAGTTCATGGTTTAGGCTCAGTGATTGAGATTAGTACCATCACATAGTCAACTTTGAGGACTATGAGTTATGAGTTTAGAATAATGAATCAAGCATAATTGAACCGAGAGAATTAGTAAGGGGTCGCGATAGAACTCACTGAGACAAGTTGTCTCACCCAATCCATTGTTGTTGTTTTTCAGTTAAGCAGGGAAAGTTGAAGACCGTGAGGCATGGCTATGAAGATGCTTGAGGAGCAGCCGCTATCTTTATTTCTTTATGTCTTATATTTCAGTTTCCCTTGTATTTCTGTATTTCTATCTAGTATCTTAAGATTACTCGATTGTACGACTTATGTATTTCAAGTTGTAAATCGCTTCCGCAGACTTTCGGTTTTGAGTATTGAACACTATTGTTAGGGTGTAAGGGCCGACTTTATTGATATGCAGTTAAGTTATTTTAACCACGTTTGATGAGTGATTCATCAAAGTTTAGTATGTGTTCAATATGTTAAAAGGAAAGTCACTCTGATGTATGCCAATAGTGCGCTTCGGTAGTTTCTACAAGTTAGAAATTAACGGGGCGTTACAATTGGTAAAAGGGTTGGGCTGTTTCAAAAAAAGGTGGGGTAGAGAAGATCATGAGTGCATCGCTGGGTAGCCTACTAAGTAAGAAAAGGGCCCAGGATGTTACAAATTTTGTGTGGAGAAATGGGTGGAGTGGGGTTTTTTGGTGATGTGGTTACGGGTTGCTCCTTAATTGGGGTGGGATCAACTTGTATATCCTCTTCTCCATCACTCTCCGTTGTTTCCCCAATGGATTCTTTTTCCTCCTCTTCGCTTCTGATTTCCTTCATTATTCTCTTTGTTTCGTCCTCATCATTTTCACTTAAGTCCTACAGTTCTTCAGAGTTCAAACTATCCTCCTCTTCCTCAATGGATACCTTCCTCTTTTTCATGGCAGGGATTTTCTTCATATGTGGACTCTTTCCCTTCTTTGGTTTTTGGGTAGCCACTTTTCTTTCTTTCACTTCAGGTTTGTTCTCCAAAATCCACTCTGGGAACTCAGGTGCTTCTACTGATTTGCCTTTGTAAATCTTAGCGAAGAGTGTCTTCTCCCATTCAAATTTGTCTTTAACAAACTGGTAGAGAGCCTGCTGCTGTAGCCTCAGGCACTGTAACGCAACAGCATCACCTGATGTTGTAGCGGTAGGCTTCTACCTTGCCTTGAACTCTGTGGAAAATGCTCCTGCTAGTGACCTACGCTCCTCCTTTGCTTCCACCTCAACCTCAGGGTCTATGCAGAGCTCAGTGATTAAGTAGGGGAAGAAGAAATTCCCTCCCCTCTTGTCTCTGCACAAACCTATCTCTCTTGAGATCAATCTACCAACGTCAATAGCTTCGCCTGACATGATAGAATCCAGCAAGATCAGTCTTTCCTTTTCTACATTTGTGGTATGAGTTGCGGGTAGGAGTGAGTGCTAGATAAAGTTGAACCTGAGGTTAGCTTCATCATGCTAGAAGGTTTTCTTCAGTTTGTACTCCTGACCAAATTTTTCCCAGCACGAGCTTTCATCACACACCCTTTTTCTAACTTCTTCCATTTCTGTTTTTCCCCTTGTGCTCACTTTCTTCTCGAATGCCTTACCATGATACCCCAGATGGAACTTATCATTGATTGTCCTTGCATCGAAATGCACTGTTTCTCCCCTAACCACAAAATGGGTTTGGGGCTTTCCATATTTAGGTTCTGGAATCCCTGCATAGAACTCTCGTACCAACGAGACCACGAATTGCTTACTGTTTTGCATGAAGTTCTCCCATCCCAACATCGTAACTGTTGACACGAAGGCAGGAGATTGCTTTGATAGCTTGAATCCCCTCTCTGCAGCAAACTCCATGTTCCAGAACTTTAGGGTGTCAGTGATCAACGATGGTTCCTTGGAGGAACTGGGTTCTGTAACTGAGGTGGTGTGCTTTTTGGCCATGGTGGAGTTTGATATTGACGATGAGGTTTAGGGATTAGAGTGCAAGAAGAAGAAGGAGTGGAAATTGTTAGGTTACTGAACTGAGGAGGAAAAATTGCGTAACGAGTGAGAGAATGGAGGAGTGTGCTAGCGGACTTATTGAAGGGAATGGAGGTTATGGGGAATTGAGGTTCATTAAATGAAGTGACCGTTGTCACTGGCTGATGGGGACAGAGAAGTGACGGAAACGTGCGCATAGCAGTTACGAAGGGACTACTGCGTGCCACGTCATGTCTTCCACTTTTTGACATTTTGATTTTTCAACCAGATCATTGTACCAATCGCTATAGCATTAATGCCTCCACTGATGCTATAACATCCACTGCTACTTTCTCAAAAAATATTGAATTCGTTTTCCCATTCCAGAAATTGATCCTGCACAAAAAGGGAACTCACAAATACAACATTGTTAGTTCCAAAATCCTGGGTTGCCTTCTAGTAACGCTTGCTTTAAGAGTCTTCAGCCAGACTATTCTCTATTGTTTGAGGTCTTGAAGGTCAGTGGTGATGTTATCCCTCACCACATGTTCACCATAGTATTGCTTCACTCTTTTCCCATTCACCTTGAAGGTGGTGTTGGTAACTTCATTAAATAGTTCCACAGCACCATGGAGATATATCTTTGTCAGTTTGAAAGGGCCTGACCATCTGGACTTTAGCTTACCAGGAAATAACTTAAGCCTTGAATTGAACAACAGGACTGTTCCCTCTTCCACTAGTTCTCTCCTATATATCTTTTGGTCATGTCATGCCTTAGTTTTCTCCTTGTAAATGGCTGCACTTTCATAGGCAAAGCGCCTAATTTCTTCCAGATCATTCAGTTATAATAGTCTTGCAGCCCCTGCCTTTTCATGGTCAAGTTTGAGCTTTTTGATAGCCCAATATGCCTTATGTTGCAATTCAATAGGGAGATGGCAAACTTTGTCATACACAAGCGTGTAAGGTGACATTCCCAATGGTGTTTTGTAGCCTGTCCTATAAGCCCATAAAGCATCATCCAGTTGCATTGCTCATTCCTTTCGTGATGGTCCAACCATTTTCTCCAGCACTCTTTTGATTTCTCTGTTAGACAACTCTACCTGCCCACTTGTTTGAGGGTGGTAGGCTGTTGCAATCTTGTGCTTGACTCCATATTTAGCTAAGAGAGTTTCAATGAGCTTGTTACAGAAATGAGAGCCCCCATCACTGATGATAGCCCTTGGAATTCTAAATCTGGTGAAAATGTTCTTTTAAAGGAGTTTGCTCACTGACATGGCATCATTGTTGGGTAGGGCAACAGCTTCTACCCACTTGGAGACATTGTCCACTACCACAAGGATGTATAGATTGCCATGAGAAGGAGGAAAAGGTCCCATGAAGTCCATTTCCCAAACGTCAAAGAGTTCAACTTCTAGGATGTTTGTTAGTGGCATTTCATCCTTATTGGAAATGTTCCCTGTCCTCTGACATCTGTCACACCTCTTGATCAGTTCTTGAGAATCCTTGAACAATGTAGGCCAGTAGTAACCTGATTGTAGCACCTTTGCAGCAGTTCTTGTACCTCCAAAGTGCCCACCATATGGTGTAGCATGGCAGTGTTGTAGCACCTGGTGTTGTTCCTCTTCTGCAAGGCATCTTCTCATTAATTGGTCTGAACACTTTTTGTATAAGAAGGGTTCGTCCCAATAATACTGCTTGACTGTGTGGAAAAACCTCTTCTTCTGCTGATAAGTCATGTCTGCAGGTACCACCTTGCTAACCAGAAAATTTAGAAACCAAGGTGCTGTAGCATCCGACGCTACAACACTTGGTGCTGCAACAGTAACTGCTAACAACTTCTCATCTGGAAAGCATTCTTTGATTTCTCCCATTGTTGTACCTGCAATTTCTCCTTCAAGTCTAGACAAATGATCAGCAACTTGGTTCTCCACCCCCTTTTTGTCACGAATTTCCAAATCAAATTCTTGGAGGAGGAGAACCCGTCTTATTAACCTTGGCTTTGCATCTTTTTTGGAGATCAAATATTTGATGGCAGAATGATCTGTAAAAACAATAACTTTTGTGCCAACCAAATATGATCTAAATTTGTCAAATGCAAAGACAACAGCTAACAATTCCTTTTCAGTGACTGCATAATTTAATTGAGCTTCAACAAGTGTTTTACTAGCATAATCAATTGAATGAAACACTTTGTCATACCTTTGGCCTAGCACAACTCCTACAGCATAGTCACTGGCGTCTCAAATGAGCACAAAAGGTTTACTTCAGTCAGGGGTCACAATGACTGGTGCAGTCACTAAAGCTGTCTTCAATTTCATAAATGCTTCTTGGCAAGACACGTCAAAGTTGAAAGGTGTGTCATGCTATAGCAGCTGACACAATGGCTTTGAGATTTTTGAAAAATCTTTAATGAATCTTCTGTAGAACCCAGCATGGCCAATGAAGCTTCTAACACCTTTTACAGTTGTTGGTGGGGGCATCTTTTCAATGACTTCAATTTTAGCTCTGTCCACTTCCAAACCTTTCTTGGATATTCTATGTCCCAACACAATCCCCTCTTGGACCATGAAGTGGCATTTTTCCCAATTAAGGTCTAGGTTTGTTTCCTAACATCTGATCAGAATCTCTTCCAAATTGGCCAAACAGAGTTGAAATGTCTCCCCAAACATAGAGAAGTCATCCATGAAGACTTCCCTGGATTTTTCAATGAAGTCTGAGAAGATAGACATCATACATCTTTGGAAGGTTGCAGGAGCATTACACAATCCAAATGGCATCCTTCTAAATGCAAAGGTGCCATAAGGACATGTGAAAATTGTCTTCTTCTGATCTTTAGGTGGTATAGCTATTTGATTGTAGCCAGAGTATCCATCTAAGAAGCAATAGAATTTCTTTCCTGCAAGCCTATCCAACAGCTGGTCAATGAATGGGAGAGGGAAGTGGTCCTTCTTAGTAGCTTTGTTGAGTTTTCTGTAGTCCATGCAGATCCTCCACCCCGTCACCTTCCTTGTAGGTATTAGCTCATTCTTGTCATTGGTTATTACAGTCACACCCCCTTCTTTGGAACACATTGCACAGGGCTTACCTATGCACTATCTGAGATACGGTAGACAATGCCTGCATCTAATCATTTGATGATTTCCTTTTTCACCACCTCTTTCATAATAGGATTCAGTCTTCTTTGCCCCTCAATACTGTTCTTGGAGTTCTCATTCAGCTTTATCTTGTGCATACAAATGGTTGGACCGATTCCATGAATGTCTGCCATTTTCCATCCAATTGCCCTCTTATGCCTTTTTAGGGTAACAATGAGATCATGTTCTTGACTGTTTGACAAGTCAGAGGCAGTGTGTCATCTTCCCCTAAATCGGCATATTTCAGGTGTTTTGGTAGCTCCTTAAGCTCTAATGAAGGTGGTTGCTCAGTGGAAGGGACATTCTTCTTGAGACTTGAATTCTCAAGTTCCAATGACTCATATTTCCTAGCGCAGATTTCTTTCACAGTAGCTTCTTCCTGTATTGCCCCTTCTTCCTCAAGTTCATGCTCCTCTATGTTATTCAGAATCTTGTTCAAGTGGTCACTGTGTTTATGAAAATGTTTTTCTACCACTTGATCAAGAGATACCACAAATGATCACTCTTCCATATCTGCCTCAGGATACTTCAAGGCATTCAGAACATTAAACTTCACTTTTTGGTCATTGACCCTCATGGTCAACTCTTCCTTTTGCACATCTATCAATGTCTTCCCAGTGGCTAGGAATGGTCTGCCGAGGATGATAGGGACTTCCTTATCTACATCAAAATCGAGGATAATAAAATCTGTAGGAAACACAAATTTATCAACTTTAATCAAAACATCCTCTATGATCCCTTCAGGATAGGCTATGGACATATCTGAAAGCTCGAGGGTCGCAGTGGATGGCCTAGAAGTTCCAATACCCAGTTGTGTGAATATGGATTTAGGCATCAAGTTTATATTTGCACCTAAGTCACACAATGCACGACCAGTATAATTCACCAATTGAACAAGGTATAGTGAAGCTGCCAGGGTCTTTCAATTTCCTAGGAATTTTGCTTTGCATAATCATGTTGCATTCCTCAGCCATAGCTACTGTTTCAAATTCCCCTAGCCTTCTTCTTTTGGTGAGGACATCTTTCATGAACTTAGCATAGTTGGGCATTTGTTGCAGAGCCTCTACCAAGGGGACATTGATATGTAATTGTTTCAGCACCTCTATAAATTTGCCAAATTGCTTGTCCTCATGAGCCTTCTTCAACCTCTATGGGTAAGGAGGAGCAGGGTATTCAGGAATAAGCTTGGGTGATGGATCAGGTGCAATTTCAGATGCTACAGCATTTGGTGCTATAGCATCAAAAGAATTTTTTTTCTTTTTCAATCTTTTTATTTTCTTCTTTTTCTTTGTTTCCATCACCTGAAGCAGTTGATGGCCCTGTCAAATCCATCCCACTTCTAAACGAAATAGCCTTGAGATGCTATTTCCCATGTGAGGTAGATGCTTCTGTAGTGGATGGCAATGCCCCACTAGGTCTTTGGGTAAGAGCAGTAGCTATCTGCCCAACTTGATTCTCTAAAGTTGCCTTAGCATCATTCATGAATGCTTTCAACAATGCTTCCATAGAGTTATCAGAAGCTGGAGTAGTCTGTCTTGGGTTGTTCTGAGCAGGGAATCCTGGTGGAACAGCAGGACTACTAGCTGGTGATGCTGCAGCATTGTTACCACCCCATCTGAAATTAGGATGATTTTTCCAACCAGGATTATAAGTATTTGAGTAGGGATTATTGCTTTTGTTGAATCCCACATAATTGATAGAGATAGGATTGTTGGGACATTCTTCATACAAGTGCCCTCCTCCACAATATACACAGCTAGTTGAACTTGGAGGGGCTTGTTCTACAGTTGGTTCAGGTGCTGCTACAGCGGTAGATGTCGTAGCACTAGAAGTGTTTAGATTTTTGATCATGTTGGTGAGAGATGCCACTTGTGCTGATAGACCAGATACTTCACTGATTTCATGGACCCCGGCTACCTTCTTTGGAGGATTAAGCCTTTCTGTGGGCCATGGTAGCTGTTGGTTGCAATGTTTTCCATCAGGTCACAAGCTTCATTATAAGAAGTTAGCAATAACACACCCCCAGAAGAAGCATCAAGCAGGTTTCTAATATGTGGATCCAATCCATTGTAGAATGTTTCCGTTTGAATGATTACTGGAATTCCATGATGTGGACATTTCCCCAACAACTCCTTGCATCTTTCCCATGCTTCAAACATTGATTCAGATTCTTTTTGTTTGAAAGCAATAACTTCATTTCTCATTCTAGCATTTTTACTAGGTAGAAAATATTTTGCCAAAATTTTTTCTACTAGTTCATTCCAAGTATGGATAGAGTTAGGCTCTAAGGAAGTTAACCAAGTCTTAACTCTATCTTTCGGGGAATATGGGAAAAATTTTAGTCTAAATGCATCATCACTAACTCCAGGAATGAGAAAGTTACTGCAAACTTTCAAAAATTGTTTTAAGTGCAAATATGGGTCCTCTTGATGAGAACCACCAAATTGACCTACTGTTTGAAGCATTTGTAACATCATGGGTTTAAATTCAAAGTGAGCTGTTTGAAGAACAGGCCTGGCTATGCCGGTTTCCATAGTTTGAGGATCGAACACAACATATGCTCTCATGGGTCTGTCTCTATCATTTACCATGTCCCTAGGACCTTAGTTTATGAATTGCTGTCTATACCAGTCCTCTTGATCATGTAATGTGGGAGTGGGTGGTCCTCTACCTCCACGAGGTTCACCACCTGGTTCAGATCTACCACCTCTACCAGAGTTTGTTCTTCCACCATGTGTGGTACTTCTACCAGAGCTTGACCTACAACCTTGATCAGACATTGTAGGTCCAAGCTGCTGTAGTCTCTCAAGTCGTCTCAGTCTTCGAAATCTCCTTTCTGGTTCGGGATCCAACTCAAAATCTGGTGGATGGGACCTGGGCATACGCTATAGCACCTAATGCTGTAACACCAAGGAACAAACACCAGAATAAAATCTTCACTAATATTAATTAAACTTAAACAATAAAAATTAAATGCAATCCCCGGCAACGACGCCAAAAACTTGTTGTGCGAAAAGTAGTTATGGAAGTGTACAAAATCGCAACAAGTAATACAGTGATAAAGTAGAGATCGTACCCACAGGGATTGGTATTAATTTTAAAGTTAAGTGGTCAACAAATTAGTGAACCCAACAATATAGTAACAACAAGTTCTTGTGCATAAAAAGTAAGGATGTTGTGCGAATGATCAGTAAAACAAATTAAGTATTGAGTAAAATGAGTTGGACTGCTTTCCACTAAGTAACTTTTTATAGTAAAGCGGTATAACACTTGACGCTATAGCATTGAGTGTTGTAGCGTATGATGTTGTGCTTTTCAGTCACTGACGCCAGGGTTTCGTTACTAGACTCTTATGTTTAAGTTCTAAATAAATTCATCCCTGTATAATAAAGAACCCACAGTGTTCACCCTATGAACTACGCCTTCCTATGTCTAGGTTGAAGCGTGGGTTGTTTAAGTGTCCTTAAAAAACCACTTATTCATATCAATCTATGAGTTAGAATCATATACCATTTCTGCATTTACGAATGTACTCATTTCAAGTGGTCGATCTTAAAATAAGTTTGAAAGTATTAATGCACAAAGATTGAAATGCAAATATCAAAATGTTATATTAACCATACTAAAAAGTCATTACAAAGCTTTAAGCAACCCAACTACTAAGTGTTTAGCTCATGATGAGTATTATCAACAAAATACAAACTGAGATGATCATATTACCGAAACAACAAAGAGAGAGAAAACGTGTGCAAAAGATACACCCCATAGACTCCTATGGATGAGACGGGTTGAAGATTCTATAGCACTAGCTGCACAGCGTAAAGGATGAACTCTTCACTTACGAAAAATAAAGCTTCAATGGAGAATCAATGGAGGAAGTTGTGTCAAAAAAATTTCTCTAAAAACTCTCCAAGTATTCGAATGGTAGGGGTGAAGTGTGTACAAGACTCTCCATAGTATCCATAAAGTAGCTTTTGTAAAAAGGTGGACAAGACATTTTCCACCAACCAAAATGGTCCTCCGACGAAAGGTGGACTAGTGTCCAAGCTAGCCATTGGTTGGTGGCCGCGTCAGTCCTAGGATGCAGGGAAGTGAGATGCTGACTTGACATAAAGTGTGAGGCACCAAAAGTATACTTTTTCCTTGGATCTCCAGCTTGCCCACTGTCTTGCGACGCTATAGCGCTTAGGTGCTGTAACACTAAACAAACACATTAAAACTCTCACAAGGGCCCCAATGTGCCAAAATATAGCAATTCAATTCTTAACCCTTCTTGACATAGTTAGACTATTATTTACACAACTAAACATTGATTTTGCTTGAGAACTTGCTTTGATTTAACTATTAAGAGCATAAATAACTCTTATAAATAAGAGTTATCACCTGTGTAACTCGGTTGCTTATGTTCACATCAGTGACACCCAAACCCTCCTTCGTGATGTCTACTTGGATGGCACTTGGAACCTCTGATTTGTTTACTACTCTACCTCCTGAGCTGGCCCTCTCGATCATGCAAACTCCAGAACCCACTAACCTTGATCAAAGGCTCAATGATACATGGATTTGGAATCATAACAATAAGGGTGTTTATACATGATCTAGTGGCTACTCTTGGCTCCTGAAAAGACATCAGAACTGGGATTCCAACTGTGACTTTCGATGGATGTGGAGTCTCAAAGTCCCAGCCAAGCTCCAACAGCTCGTGTGGCTCTCCTACCATAATGCACTTCCAACAAATACCCTTCGGCATAACTACAACATGGCAGCTTCCCCCAGCTGCACCCATTGCACTTCACCTTTAGAGGACCCCCTCCACCTCCTTCGTGATTGCCCTCACTCAAAAGAACTATGGCTCCGTTTGGGTGGTGTTCATTCAGACTTCTTTTCGGAGTTAAATCCTCAAATATGGCTCCATAATATGGCTAGTGGTACTTCTCATATCCTCTTTGTGGTTTGCTTGTGGCACTCTTTGTGCTGGCGTAATAACATGGTTTTTGAGCCCCAACGGTGGCTTCTCTGTGGTGTTACCTGTATGATATACAACATGCATGATGAGTGTTTCACTTCCTTCCCCTATAAAGATACTGACCTGGCAGATGCTCGCCTTCTGGCTCATTGGAACCCTCCTTCTACAGGTGTTGTCAAGCTAAATGTTGATGGTATTAATGATTTTTGTAACGGTCGTTTGTATTGAATGGTTATCTATTTTTGTATCGCTCCATCTTGTATGTTGAAAGACCAACGCTTATTTTATTATAAAAACATCCCTTGCAGAATTAAGGGAGATGACATAAACACACAATAAGTGTTGGATACACAAACATATTTTCCTTCTAATTACTTCAAACATAATTTAATAATTTTGTTAAGTATTTTAACCCTGAATTTGTGTTATTATTCCTTCTTGTTAATAATATTTATGGTGACTTAATGTCGACTTGCCTAAAAAAAGTTAAGTTTTATAATTTTAATAATGTAGAATAATATGATTAAATGATAAGAAAATACAAAGAATATATAACAAATCAAAAATAAACAAAAAAATAAATTACAAAATCAAAAAGCTAATGATCAGCTGAATGTATAATTTTAGACATCAAGCGAAACTCCTTTCTAGCGGCTTCTTGCTTTTTCCCATTTTTGGCTAAAATAAACACAATTTTGCAAGTAAGTTGTGCATCACATGAAGGATTTAAATTATTACAATGTCATTGTAGATACAAATCATAGCATACAATCATGTATAATAATAGTTTATGGATACATAATTGTGTACCTGACATGTTCTTGGGAACCATTGGAGTCACCATTGACGAAAGAGAACATGTGAGAGCAAGCTGGCCTCTTTACTGACCCCGGCTATTAGGGTTAGAGTTGACTGAATGGGGAGTCAACCTTATAATCATGAGATGAGGTCAGGACCTCTCAGCGGGCTAGGTTTTAGAATGGTCCAACCAATTACGGGCTCTTCATATATTATAGCCCAATATAGTTATCCATTTATATTGTAACATCCTCAAATTTATTCGTCAATAAAATCTAGCATATTACGATTTTGTAACCAATCAGAAATACGCAATTTATGAGTTTGGATTAAGACACAAGATATACACTTAAATTCACTTAACTCTTTCATAAAATGAGATATTCTCATAAGATAGAACACAACCTTTGTCCTTTAATGGGATTACTTACGCAAGAGTTAAACTACATCACTTAATCCAAAAACATAAGTGCCTATGTCCTAATATCAAAATTAAAAGAAGCATCATGTCTTGGGACCAATCAAGTGGTTCCACTTACTTAATATATTCATACAAAAATCACAATACATCATTCAAAGAATCCTTGAGAAAACTTCAACACATATATATAGAGCTCAAAGAGCCTTTTTCCTTTCCTTTGCCTTCAACTTTATTCACCTGCTTATCGGTAAATCATCACATAAATAAGGGATTACAACAATCTCAGTGAGTTCCTCAACGGTACCTCACTATACATAGACTCACGATATCTTTTATTATTGACCTTTGATGCATTCCCTAACGCAATAGGCTTACATAATATAAAAGCTACTACGTACACTATGGGAAACCCGCACTAGTGCAAAATTAGGAAAAGAATTAGACATTTAAAGTCAGACGCTCAGATGCCTGACTTCATACGTTGACTCGGTGGCAAACTTGTAATTAAGATGAAAATCTTTATTTGACGCCCGTGTTTTTAAGTCAAGCGTAAATATGCTTGACTTCAAAAGTGAAAAGTTTTAACATTTCAAGACAAGCTGTATATAGCCTGACTTCAAAAGTACTTCACAATAAAAATTAGAATAATGTGTTCTCAATTCTGTAGCGCTCAACTACGCTCTCAGCTTCTGTATCACTCTCAAGTCCTACCTCGTTGCTGCTTCTCCCATATTTCATCTCTCTCATAACATCTTTCCTTGCATACAAGTTACGCACCACGCCGCCGCCGCGACTCCGACCCTCACCCTCCACCGCCCTCTGCTCCGTGCTCCGCCGCTTCTAGCCTCTACTCCGTGCTCCGCCGCTTCTAGCCTCTGCTCCGGCGCGAATCCTTCGTCATTCTTCACTTCTATTCTTCTCAAGGTTGGTGCATTTCATTCACTTCTGTTTCCCTTTCGTTTTTCATTTCGTTCATCTTCTTTGTTTAGGGTTTGTGGGATTTGGGAATTGAGAACTGAATTTAGGGTTTTCGTTTTCGTTTTCCTTCATCGTTCTTCTTCGTTTTCGTTTTCGCTGCAGCACATCAGTTTAGGGTTTGTGGTATTTGGGAATTGAGAACTGAGTTTTGATTTGGGAACAAAGGCATCAATTTAGGGTTTGCAATTTTTGCATCATTTTCTGGGTCTTCTTTTCTCTCCCGTAGAACATGACGAGGTTCATGACGTTGTAAATTCAAACCATCTTGAATTAGACTCATCAGAAAAGGTGTTTGTATTATGTGATGACATAAGCTTTTGGAAGGAATCAGTTCCAGTGGTTTGTGTAGTTGACAAAGAAATCCTAGATTCTCTTCGCAGTCATAAGTCTGATGAGCATCTCTTTAGGCCTTGGGAGAGTTTTGCGTATGTTACAAAGCCAATGGTTCATCTATCACTGAATCTTTATCCTGAGGTACCTAACTTAGACTTAATTTTTCTTTGATCAAACTAAAATTAGATAGGAGTAAGCTTCTTATATATTAAATATTTGTCATTACACTTGTTAATTTTTCACTGATCTTTAACCTGGCTTTTTATTAGCAAAGTCAACAACTGAGATGCTCATGCTCATTTTCTACATGCTATCCTGGATATTGTGATCATGTATATCTTTTTGATACTGATTTTGATGATGCAAGAGACATATATGGGGAACCAATGTGTGGCAGGTTCCCATACGATGACAATGGTCGAATCATATTGGAGGTAAAATGTTTTCATTAACTGTATGCTGCCATAGTATCCAAAATCTGAGCTGTTCAGAACATCACTTGTTTAGTAATAATATATTTAGAGTATGTTAAAATCCTGATTACATTATTTCTGTATTACTGATGTATGCATATTTTTGTTCTGTGGTGGGAATTTTAATACCAAACTACAGGAAGGTTATCTTGTGTATGAGTGTAACCATATGTGCGGATGCGATGCAACCTGTCAAAACAGAATACTGCAGAATGGAATTCGGGTTAAATTGGAAGTCATTAAAACAGAGAAAAAGGTAACTACTATTCTTCATTTGAATCAAAATCACTCAAAAGGCTCGCTATGTTAACTTTTGTTATTTGATTCGCAGGGAGGGCTGGTGAGGCTATTTCACGGGGCACATTTGTCTGTGAGTACATAGTAGAGGTCTTAGGAGAACAAGAGGCACACAAGAGATCCAGAAGGTTGACATTATATCAATATATGGTAAAGAATATTGGAGTTATATCTATGACATTGATGCTCATGTCAATGATATGAGTAGATTGATTGAAGAACAACCGTGATATGCCATTGATTCTACTCGATATGGGAATGTCTCGAGGTTCATCAATAGCACGTTAACTTCATTGAATACATAGTATTCTATTATTTTCCTTGCTAATAAGGTTCAATTTTAATACAAGTATCTGTCATAAATATGTTTGACTTTTCTTTAAAACAAAATTCAGAATATATGTTAGTTTTCTTCTTGTGAATGACATAGATTAAAAGTGGTGTGAATGAATTAATCAATTAGAATATATATGTTAGTTTTCTTTTAGTACTTTCCTATCACATAGATTAAAAGTTGTTTTTACCTTCTTAAGTTATTAAGGTTGAATGAGAAGCAGATTACGGCTTTGCTGAAAGTCACATGTCAGCGTCCTGTTGATAGGGAACGTGATATCATGCAGGTAAGCAGAATGATGTCTTCATGTTTTGTTTTCTCCTCATATTTCTTCATCAACGTTATGAATATTTTAGCACATAGTTTTTTACTTTATTTATTACTTTATTTATTACTTGGTGTTTAGTGTTGTTGAGTTGCTGTCAGTCTGTTCATTTTTATTTTTGGATAGAATGGTTTTTGAATGCTGCTGCTGTTATTCTCTACTTAATGCGTCAAATGTTTGCTTTGTTCAGATAGTACATCATAATGCCTACCATGAAGATCCTTATGCTAGGGAGTTTGGAATCAGAATCAGTGAGAAAAGGAGTTTTTGATTTTCACAATAATCAGTGAGACAGTTGACATTTTGGTTTCCTTCAGCTAAAATATCATGATACGGGCAGAGAAAAGGATTGCCTTCCTCAAGTTGGCCAATGGAACATGATGAACAAGGTATTTACTTTCTTGTTTGGTGCATATGGGAAGCTCTAATATGATATAATATTATCATTCATGGATATCATATGTGTAGAATAAAAGGCAGCACATGGATACTCGTTTTAGTTTTTTACTGTTTGAAATATTTCATAGGTATAGAATATTGAGTTAAACTTTCAATCAGATTAATGTGCTGTGAATTTGCATTATGGTTGGTAAAATTTTCCTTCTTTTTCTAGCTGATTTGATTTGGATTGATGTTTGGTTCTTGGATTTCAGAAAATGGTCAATGGTGGTACAGTCAACCACTGGTTCTGTGTTAACTTTTCAAGGAATGTTCAGGACAGTGTTGCCTGTAGCTTTTGCTATGAACTTGCCCAAATGTGCTATATATCTGGCATGGTACAAAATGTCTCTTTTCTTCAATCTCATTTCTGTTTATAGTTTACTTGATTGTTTGGTTTTTAATTCTCTTGCATGTAATAAGGCATTTAACCCAGAGCCGGTTGTTCCTCCGGTAAGTGCTAGACCAGACCAGGTTGAGAAGGTTCTAAAGACACGGTATCATGATGCGAAAAGCAAACTGCCTGGAAAGGAGCTTGATCTGCTCATTGTCATTTTGCCTGATAATAATGGTTCTCTTTATGGTAAATGATGCCTTGCCTCATACTAATTATGTTTGCTGGGGCTTCTGTGAGCTAGTTGTTTCAGCTTATTGCTACAAAATCCTGTGGTTCTGTTAGAGATGCAGAAATTATGCTTGATTGTTTGTGTTGTTTGTTGATGCTTTTGGAGAATAAGGAAAGGTCTGTGAAAGCTAAAGGGGTTGAGTTGATGATAATTATTATGAAACAGAAGAAATTGGCTTATGGCCTTATGGGTCTGCTATTAGAGCCCTTGATTTTGCAATGACTAATTACCTTCCTGCTTGTCAACGTTTTGTTGATGTTGTGGGTTTGAAGACAGCTTTTGCTGCTTTTATGGGTGAGGCAAGTGCTACTTTTCCCACTTTTGCCAATTTGGTATAACCGTTAAGAGTTTAAATGTTTATTATGTGATTTCATAGACACCTTATGATTATGAATGGGTTGCACTTGTACTAAAAAGGTTGTGTACTTTCATGTATAGATTCCTATTAGTAAGAAGATCAAGAAAGAATGGTACCAAGAGGAGTTAGAGGAGCGCATTGTGTCACTGATTGCTTCATTATTTGGTAAGCAGGCAAGTGATGTTGCATTTGAGTTTTGACATTGTATGTCTTACTTTGCGAGTGAGTTACTAGTATTCCAATTCCCAGCATATACACATAATTTATGTTCTTTATTTTTTTAAATCAATCATGGTCAAGTTGTTTCCTTGTGCTAGTTGCACTGCAAATACATAGTGCATCAGGCATTTGACTGGGTATGATCAATCTCAGTCACAAAGGAGAGTTTTTGCTCTAGTGGGTTACCAAAAATATGGTTTTTACTTTCCAAAATGATTTTGATCATCTACCTGATGTCATCTAGTGAGAAAAAGCCAGATTGTTATTGTTGAAATTGCCTCTCACTCCCCCATTGTTGCCCATGCCCGGAATGTGGTACATACCTTTATGGATTAGAATGTCGTTGGCATCTTTATTTACATGTTATTTATATATGAAAGTAACTTGCAGATTTTAAGTTTTTCAAACTGTCATATGCTTGGAAGCATGAAATTAAATATGCATTTTAGTGTGAGACATGAGATAAATGTACTATGCATTTTAGTGAGACATGAGATAAATGTACTATGCATCAGGTACAGAGAACTTCTCCTCCTGTCTTTGTGAAATTGATGATTATTGAACTTAAGCCATTTGTTTCAAGCTGCTATTCTTCAATCTTAAAGTTAGTGCACGTATGTATTGAATTATAAATTATAAATTGTGGCAGTAGAAATCTTGATTTAAAGCTTATAAATTGTGGCAATGAGATGACCATACCCTTATATTTTTAGGGTTCAAGCGATACCAGCCCCACCTCAATGTTGCCCTTGCTTGATGTATATTTTTCCAGTAGTTTTTTTTATTTTTATTTTTCGTTTATTCTTTTGTAAACATTAGTTAATCTTGTTAATTGTTAAAGCTTAGGATTTAGTTATTACTATCTTTGATATTTGAAATTTTGTCTGTGTATCGTATCATATACCTTTGTTTGATATTAGCCAATTGAATGTTGAACTACTAAATTAAGTTCTAGTTTGCTAATGATACTTTTGAAGCAAAATTTAGTACTTTTATATAGAATGTGTGTAGCTAGATTTATTGAATTTGATGCCACTGGTGGAGTCGAATTAATATATGAAGCTGAATCACCTAAAAGCTAAATAAAAAATTAAAAAAATAAAGACTTATAAAGTCAGGCGGCTAACAGTTCGACTTAAAAGCATCTTTAAAGTCAGACTAGCGCCCGACTTTAAAAGTTATTGTCTGGACCGGACAATAGTAAATAAAGTCAGGCGGTTAAACACGCGACTTAAAACAAACATATGAAGTCGAGCCGTCGCCTGACTTTAAAGCTCCTGACATACGAAGTCGCCTTAATAGAAGTCAAGCCGGCGCCTGACTTTAAAAGGCCAATTTGCCTGACTTTAAATCCTTTTTCTGCACTAGTGCCGCCTTCAATATAATATCCTTAAACTATACCTCTTGGGCCTTGAGATTGGTTCATGACACTGACCCCATGTACATCATCATTTATTTAGTTCATTTATAAATGTATTTATGTATGTACTAAATAGTTCTTTCCTCACAAGGTTCTGAACAAACGATAATGTCGTGCACAATACCTATCACAACCATGCATATCAACACTTATGGATTAGGACAAATTGAAAGGACTTTTAGAATCAAAATAGAAACACAATTCAAGGTTTATTTATAACTATAGAACTTTTCCTTAGCTTTCCAATGCATCCAAGAACACCTAAATCGGAGTTTGGGATCAAAAGTTATGAACGAAACACGTCGAAAGGCTACAGAAAATTTCTCACAGTCAAATTGTGACACGGGTGCCCGTGTCAAAGTGACACGGCCCGTGTCATTGTAGCATAGGAAAAATTGCTGATTTTGTGTTCCTTTCTCAATTCTAGGTGCTCCTAACCTATCCTAACCTTCATACAATCACTTTACACACCAAATTTCATTCAATTACCATACAAACAAGTACAGAACATTCATCACAACATTGTAATTTGCCAAATCATCAAACATTCAATCAAAGTAAAATTTAGCTTCTTTGAGCTTAAAGATCAATCACCCATTTGTGCAAATGGGTGGGGTAAATACCACAATCAACATATCCAGAAAACAATGGATCAAAACACATTAATGTGTTCAAAGCCCTAACTTTGAAGATGGGAAAAAGAGGAAACTCACTTGGATATCAAAATAGAGTAGTATCACACAAAATTTGGAACACCAAGTCACCAACTCGCACCCCAACAAGCTTCTTAAACTCAAAATGGCCCTCAATAGTTTCACCCACACTTCATAACTAGGTCCCTTCCTCTCAAACTTTCAAATGCTCTATGACAATGAAGTCCAAGAGATGAGCAAGCAAGTTGAGCCTCAAAAGACACAAACAAGTTCCTAATTTGTCCACCCAACTAGAACAGCCACAAATTCGATCTTGAACCTTCCAAACCCAAATATAGCTTCCAATTTCACTTTCCCAAACCCTAAGGTGGCATGCAAGTTCAGAAATTGGTCTTCTAGTTTCCCAAAGTAGCATACAATTCAAAAATTAGCTCAAGGAGAAGATGAAGTAGGAATTTCAGAAATTGGGTTTCAATCTTGAAGGTAACTCAAAATGGGTTAGTAAGATGAAGGGGATGAGAGTGTATTTCAGTTTGTGAGGATGAATGTGTGGGGATTCTTCATTTAGAACTGAAATGGAAGAGGTGTTTGTGAGGTTTGCTTTTTCCTTCTTCCTTCTCTCTCACGAAGCTATTCCCTCTCCCTTTCTTGGTGTCTATTTATGAATTTGAAATGAGGAATGAGAGGAATAATGGGAAGCTGATCCTATAAGTAATGAGAGGAATGAGAGGAATAATGAATCCAGGTGCTCTTCATAACGATACTGACAACGGTTGGCTGTATAATTGGCCAAGAACATTGCCACAAGACCTTCCCAAGAAGAGACAGTGTTGGGACGTAGGGATTCCCACCATTCTAACGCCTGGCCTTCGAGCGACTGAGGAAAAAGTCTGCACTTCATCGTCCGTCCTAGCTCCCTATAGCTACAATAGTTGTTGAAGTACATGAGGTGTTTATCGGGATCCCCGCGGCCGTTAAACTTGTTCAGGTTCGGGGGCTTCCTCAGATCCCTTGGAATACGATAACGCCTGATTTCGCTAGTGAAGGGCCCTTGTCCGGTCGGGATGTGGTTCTGCCCGTAGGGCTGCATGGCGGCATAAGTTTGGTCGACGGGCAGACCGTAAAGGCCGACCGGCTGACCAAGGAATCTGTCGGCAGTTGGAGGGGGTCCATGGGGTCCATGGTATTGTGGAGCATGCGACGACGACCGTCTTCTAGGCCTCTCTGAATAGTTTCTTCTTTGTCGACTGATGGCACGGGAGACATCTCTAATCTCCCTGTTGCGGTAGTCGTTAAACTCCTCGTACGAGTCCCACGACCTGCTTCTTGATCGGCGGGATCCTGGAGACTCGTTGGACGAGTATCTTGTCGGCGACCTGCCTGACTCTGGTCGGTAGCTCGAGTCAGCATAGTCGTAATCTTCCACGGGGGAACGACGGTGGCGTCTTCCTCGATGAGGGGGCGACCTGTGGACGATCGCCCTTCTTGAAGGATTGCGCTGGGATACGCCTCGAGGAGGAGGAGCTTCTCTTCGTGGCGGTGAACGGTGTGGTCGAGATGGTTGACCTCGGCGACCACTATCCGCACGCCGGCGGATCGAGATCGACCCACTCTCATAGCGGTCGATCAGTTCATCTCGATCAGCAATCACTTGATTCTTTTGCTCCAGAATTTGTATGAGTGCTTGGGTCACATGCTCTGGCAATGCTTCTGGGATTTCAGCTTCGGCCAACTCGGTCGGTAGTTGTTGGACCGGTTGGGAGGCTGGCCTGCGGCCACCCTGCACTGAGGGTTCTTGGCGAGGCTCGCCTTCTGATTCATGAACTGTCACAGGCACGCCCTCTGGGGTCTGTTGAGGTCGGTCTTGTCCAGAGGGGTTGAGCCTGGAAGAAGTGCGTTTCTGACGTGTCGGCATGGTTTGAGGTGGAATAGCACTCGGGCCTCCCACTGTGGTCGCCAATTGGTGGTCACGAACGACCGATCTGGAACGATGAATGGTCGAAAGTTAACTGGTCGTCTGCGTGGTCGCTGCCACGCGGCCTGGTCACACGGGGCCAGGTGCTGTCTCGATTTTGGTGCCTGACAATCAAACGTCATGAATGTTGAGGCGACAGTTACTTTAATGAGGTGACGTTTAAAGACTCGAGGAGTTTAAGCAATGATGGTACGCGAAGAGTGGCGCCTCTTCTCTTCCGGTCCATGATGATGGTTGGCCCATTATATATAGGGTTCAAGGGAGTTCCTCATTTGCACGTTTCTCCGATTTCTTCGCTCTCGCAATCCGCTCGCTCGCAATCAGCTCGCTCGCAATCCAGGTAACTACGACCACTCTTTCTTTATTTGAGTTTTTATGTTCCACCTGGTGGAGGGGGTGTCAGGTTTGGGGACGACCACGTCGCCCCCTCTCTACGCGCGAGCAAGACCTTGACCGTTATTCCCCTTCACAGGTTCATTCTGGCGCGAACCAAACAGACCCGCTGTAACACCCCCTTCTAATAACCTTACTATTTAATAAAATCAGAGTTTCTCTTTTTTTTTTTTTTGAAAACAATATTTGAGAGTGCTACACTTACTCCATTAAATTAACAACTTCAAAAATTGCATGCTTCGGCTAAAAGCCACAAGATACATAGCACCATAAAATACCGGTTCAGTTCGCATCAACTAAATACAGCCACTACCACAGCGGAAAAATATTAAGTTCGAAAACAAATCCAATACATCACCAATAACAGTCTAACAACATAATTAAAATAACACATAAACATAAGATGCCCTCTCCCGGTGCTACGTATCAGAGCATGACACACTCTACCAGACGAAGGCATAAGGGTAACCTTCACTCGCTAGTACCTGCACGTTGCCGACATAAGAAGCAACATAAAAGCAGTAGGTTGAGTCTCTTTTCATAATTAATAACATACGGGATAAGCACTCCATGGGAAAAGTAACTAGGCACACCGATTCACAACTATGGCAGCAACCACATCAAAATTACAATTCCAAACGACACTACAAAATATATGGTTATGCATGAAATGCAACCCAAACTCCACGGGCACATGCATGTCGGATCCGTCACCAAACACAATTAGGCCGTAGCCTCTGCTCACCATTTAAAATTAGGCCGAAGCCTCTGCTCACCGATAATGCACATGGTTCATGAGACGCCATGACAATGCACCACAACACACCACACAATTCACCAATTCACATTTAATCAACTCACCATAACTCACCAATAAACTCACCAATAAAACTCACCAATAAAACTCACCAATAAATCTCACCAATAAATCAGTACCAATTTAATTAAACCGTTTTAGGATATTGACACGGAATAGGAGAAGGTGAATAAAAATTGCAATTAGACACCTTGAACAAATTCAGTCCAGAACCACCAGTAAAATAATCCAACTTTGCATAAAACCAGAACATTTGGATAGACATCGAAATTATCTTCGAAACGCATTTTGAACCGTTAAATTTGGATAACCGAGTCAAAAGTTATATTAAAAACAAGTTTGGGAAAATTTAGGCAACATCCTGATTTTGGCGCCCAGCAAAAACTGGCGTAGGGCGCCTAGCGCCCAGACACATGATTGGCGCAAGAAAAACTGGCGCAGAGCAACACAGCGAGACAGGCGCCCAGGAAAAACTGGCGCAGGGCGCCTAGCGCCCAGACACTGGATTGGCAGAGGAAAAACTGGCGCAGGGCGCCTAGCGCCCAGACACAGAATTGGCGCAGGAACACGGCGCCCATGCATAAGGCGCCTTGGCAAAACACGCAAGAAAACTCTTTTGACTTCGAAATTAATTTTGCACGAGCCAAATACTCAGAATATGGGAACCCAGCAAAAATTTTGGCAAAATGTGGCACGCATCATTGGCGCCCATGGACTAGGCGCCTAAGGCCAGGACAGACCACAACTCCTATGACTCCAAAAATTGTTTTACGCGAGCCATTTAGCTTGGACATGAAAACCCAGTATCAATTTTCGCAAAATGAACAACAGAAAGTTAGGACCCTTGGCGCCCATGGCACAAGGCGCCTAGCGCCAAAACTGGCAACACAGTGGCACAGGCGCCCAGGAGGGAACCCAGCGCCTGGAACAGCAACAGAAACACAACATGGCGCAGCACAGCTCTTGGCGCCAGCAGCAGGGCGCCTGGGAGCAGAATTTCCAGCAACACACACACACCTAGGGCGCCTAAGGCTCCATCAATTTTTGAGTTCCTCTCAACAAAAAAAATCACCAAATTAAATCACCAATGCCAATTAAGTATAGGAACAGTAGCCATCACATTTTCCACCAAAAATTCATTCAATCATAACATCAAACAATGGGCATACTCAATTCTTATTGTGTACAATTCAACACCAATCAAACATATCTTTGCACAATTAAAATTCAGCATAGCCACAACATCAAAACATACAAATCATTCATGGAAATCACCCTAGAACCTAACCCTAGCCAACACCTATCACATAAATTATTAAGAATGGAAAGAAGAACCCCCTAACCTTATGGAAATCGAAATTACTAGGCAAGGTTCCAAGGAATTGCAAGACACCAACAAGCTTTCCCTTCCTCCTTGAGTGATTCGCCCTTCTTCTCCTTCTCCTCCTCTCTTCGCGACCTCTCCTCTCACTTCTCCTTTTCTTTTCTTTTTTACGTTTTCTTCTTCTTTCTTTTGCACAATTGAGTGAAATGAAAACTAACTCTCAAGACCCCTAAGTGAGTCGAATTCTATGACTAGTCAATGGGCCACGGGCCTACCTGTGGATCATGGGCCCTCATGTGCACATCTAATTCGTGACAACACCTCCTAAACAAATAAAATAAAATAAAATAAAATAAATTAAATTCTGAATTAGTTAATTAAATTAAATAAATATTGTAAGCCTTAAATAACTTAATTAAATAAATAATTAAATTATTTTGGGGCGTTACACCCGCCGTATCTCTGGGATCCCGACCGTCTCTCTAGCACATAGTATGACTCAACCAGTGGAGCAAAGTTCTATGCAAGCCCGGTCGTCCTCTTCTGGCGACGAGTCTTCTTCTGGGTCTTCAACCCTGAATTGGACTTCCTCTGGCGAATCCGGAACTCGGCCGGACAAACATGGGGCGCCGTTAACTGAAGCTATAGTCAATGACGCCGCAGAGAGCAACGCACGGGTTGCCAGTGATGAAGGTATTGGCCAGGCCGCGGCCGACGGCACTGCAACGGCCGACAGAGGCCAACGAAGCGACCAGCGAGAAGATCCTGAGGTTGCAGCTGCAAAGGACATGTCTTGGGTTTCTCTTAACCTGAGAGGTCAACGTAGCAAAATTCAACAGGGGGGCCGGGACATAGCGTATCTTGCGACCGGGATAAACGAAGGATGGAGAATAGAAGGAATGGGCAAAGGGGAAGACGTCGCGGCCTGGACAGATGTGCTAAAATTCACGATGTACCGCATCATTTTCGAATGCATGGGCTTAATTCTGCCGTTTACCAGATTCCAACGCCAGGTTTTACGTTATCTTCAGGTCGCCCCCTCACAACTGAACCCGAACACATGGGCGTTCTTGCAGGCGTACGAGGACGTTCTTGTAGTTCTGAAACGGCCGGTCTCCGTAAGACTGTTTTTCACATTGTTTGAAATGAGCTACATTTATGAGAAAGGCTCCATGGGTGCCCGTAAGGAAGCAGTTTCATTCAAAAACCGCTCGACATACAATTTTTTCAAGCCTTACATGGAATCATTGACGACCGGGTGGAAGAGAGAATTCTTTTGGGTCGTTCCAAACTCGGCCGAGGCTCATCGAGGGATCGCCCAGATGTCAAAAGATGATCAGGAGGGAACGCCCCTGTTCCCCACGGTGTGGAGTTTTAACCATTTCTCCAAAAAAACCGGGCCAGTACGCTTTTAAGGAGACAGAACTTGACGACCTGGACAAGGGGACGATCAATAGGCTGAGAAAGATTGCGTCCTTAGTCCCTGAGGGTCGCATCAGGGTCAAAAACATTGTGGATGCTCGTGGCAAAAAGAGAGTCAAGGCCGCTCTTGGTTGGTGGTCGCTCGCTTAGTCTGTTTTCTGTCACTTCGTTTTATTTAACTGTTTTCTAACCATCTACTTTTGCCTTTGCAGTTGACATGGCAAACATGAACGACTTTGATCTCTTGGAACAATGGGCGGCCGAGGATGGTGATGCTTCGCCCGTCCGCGGAATTCCTGAAGCTCAACCCGGGGGTACGCCCCAACCTGCCGGAACTGGATCTCAGCCCGATCGTCAGACTCCTCGGGCGGGCACACCAGATCAAGCCATTGACCTGAGCAGCCCACTTCCGAATCAAGAAAGGTCCAAAAGGAATAGGTCGGTCGATCGTGGGGGTCAAAACAAGAAGCACAAGAGTGGGAAAAGCCACGGCACTACCGGTCGCCTAAAATCGACCTGCTAGGATTGGGCGATGAGGACTTTGCTCGTTTCAAGGAAGAACCGTTCGAGGTGATGGCCGATGCGATGAAGGCCGTTGGGATTCTTTTTAAAAAATATCAAGATGAGGAAGCAGATCGCCTGGAAGGTAGGCGTCTTGCCAATAGATATTCATTGCTTGAAGACGATCTTGTTGATAAAAATTTTAAAATGAACTCTGCCTTGTCGTTGCTCGCAGAAATGAGGGGCGAGCGAGATGAGCTGCTCAAGAAGATGAAGGAACTTGAACTGAGTATCAAGGCGATGGGGGACAATGAGAAGAAGCTCGATGACGCAGAACGCCAACTTGTGGCCGCTGTTGCTGCTCAAACTGTGGCCGAGTCTGCCCTGGACAAGGCGGTCATCGACAAGGAAGAAGTTGAAAAAGAGGTCGAACGCCTCTCATCAAAAAACAAAGAACTGTCGAGCCAGGTCGCTGGACTGAAAACTGAACTGGATGCCGTGGAGGAGGAAAAGAACAAGTTTAGAGGTCGCTACAAAGACATTCTTGACCGGGCGAAGGGAGCTGCGGAGGGTCAATTTGAAAATGCGGTCAGTCAGATTAAG
The DNA here is from genome assembly GCA_039519185.1 of Astragalus membranaceus. Lineage (NCBI taxonomy): Eukaryota > Viridiplantae > Streptophyta > Magnoliopsida > Fabales > Fabaceae > Astragalus > Astragalus membranaceus. The sequence continues at coordinate 101,711,396 of CM076848.1, read as the reverse complement.
CTCTTCTACCCTGATCTGGGGGTCCCAAGAAGATGCAGAAGGGGAAGGTCCTTCAAGAAGAGGCGGTCGTCTACCAGGCCCCTAGCGACTCTTGACTTGTAATTTTCTGAATTTTGTAATCTTGGCCCGCCTGCGAGCGGTGTTTTAATGGGCGCCCTGGCTTCGACCAAGGCGTCCTCGTTTGTACTTGATGACAATTTTTTCATGAATTTTTGGCCTGTTTAATTGCTCTGTAATTGGATTCGATTCTTTTTTGCTATGGTCGATCGATGGTTCTTTGTATAGGCCGTTTGGCGTCGTTCGGGCCATTCGGTGGCCCTCTTTTAGGCCGCTCGGCAGCTCTCATTTGGGCCATTCGATGGCACTCTTTTAGGCCGCTCGGCGGCTCTCGTTTGGGCCACTCGATGGCACTCTTTTAGGCCGCTCGACGGCTCTCGTTTGGGCCTTTCGATGGCACTCTACTGGTCGCTCGACTGCTACTCGCATGGTGAGCGACCGTGCATACAATTTGCAGGAAAAAAAGTACACAAGTCAAATTTTAAGGTCGGTCCTCGGTAAAAAACCCCTGTGGGGAAAAAGAGCGACCGCCTGTTCTTTATTGATCAATTAGTGTTTACAACTTAAACGTAATACTTTCTCAACTTGTCAGCATTCCATGTTCTGGGGATGGTCACCCCTTCCATGGTTTCTAGCTCGTAAGCTCCCTTTCCAGTCTTGCTGATGACACGGTACGGTCCTTCCCAATTAGGGGCGAGCTTTCCCTGGCGAGCGTTCTTATTCCCCACGTTGGCCCTCCTAAGGACGAGTTGTCCGATGGAGAACTCCCTCTTCTGGACGCGGGCGTTATACCTGGCAGCGACCTTCTGCTTGATGAGTTGCTCCCTAAGTGATGCCTTGGTACGCAGCTCGTCAACCAGGTCGAGCTCTTCTCTTGTTGCTCGCTCATTTGCGGCCGGGGTTGGTGGGTTGGTCGTGCTCCAACTTAGCTCTCCCATCTCAATCGGGATGACAGCGTCAGTTCCGTAGACAAGTCTAAATGGTGACTCCCTGGTCGATGAGTGGGGGGTCGTTCTGTAGGCCCAAAGGACCGACTGTAGCTCTTCTGCCCAATTGCCCTTGGCTTCATCCAACCTTCTTTTGAGTCCGCGTAGCACTACCCTATTGGCCGCTTCCGCCTGGCCATTGGTTTGTGGGTGCTCGACCGAGGTGAAACACTGTTTCACGCCTAGGCCGGCCAGCATTTCTCTGAACTTTCTGTCTGCGAACTGAGTTCCATTATCCGTCACCAGTTGCTGGGGCACTCCAAAGCGGGCGAGCAGGTTTCTCCCAAAAAACTTAGATACCTTTGCTGAGGTAATGGTTGCGAGTGGCTCTGCCTCTATCCACTTGGTGAAATAGTCGATCGCAACGATTAGGAATTTCAACTGACCTGGTGCGGGTGGAAAGGGGCCGAGCAGGTCCATGCCCCACCAAGCGAACGACCATGGTGGGGTTAAGCTGTGTAGTTCTGATGAGGGCGCTATATGTACGTCGGCATGAATTTGGCATTTCTTGCATTTCTGAACAAGCATCTTAGCATCCTCATCCATGGTAGGCCAATAGTATCCGGCCCTGAGCGCCTTCTTAGCAATCGACCGACCGCCTTGATGGCTACCACATTCGCCTTCATGTATATCCCTCAGTACATGGTCGGCTTCGACCGACGTAAGGCATCTCAGCAATGGGGATGAAAATCCCCTTCTATACAGTTTTCCTTCGATCACTGAGTACTTGGTCGCCCCCAACCTCAGGAGCTTTGTTGCCTTCTAGTCGCAAGGTTCTATTCCATTGAGAATATATTGCAAGATAGGAGTGATCCAGTCTTTGTCCAAGTCGGCCGCTAGAACGGCTAACGATTGGGCAGGCTTGGTCGATACGCTCGGCCGTGTTAACGTCTCTTGGATTAGACTTCTGTGGTTCCCAGGAGTCTTTGTACTGGCTAACTTCGATAGGATGTCAGCCCGAACGTTCTCTGTCCTGGGGACGTGCTTAACTTCTGCTCGGTCGAATTGCTTGAGCAGATCCCTTACCTTGCCAAATAATTTTTCAAGACATCGTACTTTGCGTCGTATAGGTCTTGAATTTGGGAGACTACCAGTAGAGAGTCAGAGTGAAGTTCAACACGGTCGACGTTGAATTCTTTGGCTAGCTGTAGCCCGGCAATGCACGCTTCATACTCGGCCTGGTTGTTTGAAGTGTAAAACGCGAAAGTTAATGACACTTCAACTGAAAGTCCTTCCGAGTTCTCAAGTATCAGACCGGCCCCACTTCCTTTGCTGTTGGAGGAGCCGTCTACGTGCAAAGTCCAGGTCGTGATGGCCTGATCGTCTGGTATTGGAGTCATCTCAGCAATGAAATCGGCCAACACTTGGGCCTTAGCGGCCGATCTAGCCTCGAACTTGATCCCAAACTCACTGAGTTCCACAGCCCACTTGATCATACGCCCTGCTAGGTCAGGTCGGTGAAGGATTTGCCTAATAGGCTGGTCGGTCCTCACCACGACCTGATGGGCCACGAAATAAGGGCGCAGTCTACGGGTGGCCACAAGTAACGCTAAGGCTAGCTTCTCAATCTTCTGGTATCTGATCTCTGGGCCTTGAAATACCTTACTGATGAAGTAGACCGGGTTCTGCTTCAGGTCGCTTTCTCTTACGAGAACAGCGCTCATGGCCTCGTCTGTTATGGCCAAGTATAAGTAAAGCGTCTCCCCTAGTTGCGGCTTGGTCATGATGGGCGGGTTGGTGAGTGCCGCCTTCAGCTCGTCCAATGCTCGCTGGCATTGGTCGGTCCATTCAAACTCGACCTCCTTCTTCAGGAGCTTGAACAGTGGAAGAGATTTGCACGCTGATTTAGGTATAAATCGTGACAGGGCAGCGACCATGCCATTCAATTGCTGAATCTCTTTTTTCGTAGTGGGTGGCCTCATGTCGGCGATCGCCCTACACTTATCAGGGTTGGCTTCGATCCCTCGCTCTGTTAAGTGGAAACCCAGGAACTTGCCCGCCCTTACTCCGAAGGTGCACTTCTCTGGATTCAACCTCAAGGAATTCTTCCTTGCTTCCTCAAAAATTTCCTTTAGGTCGTCAATATGGTCTTGGTCGGTCTTGCTTTTAATGATCATATCATCCAAGTAGACCTCTGATATCCGACCGATCTGCCGCCTGAAGACTTTGTTCATCATTCTTTGATAGGTCGCGCCGGCGTTCTTCAGACCAAAGGGCATTACCTTGTATTGAAAATTTCCACGATCGGTCATGAACGCGGTCTTGTGCCGATCGGGTGGATACATAGTGATTTGGTTGTAACCTGAATAGGCGTCTAAAAAAAACAGGAGTTTGTAGCCCGCAGCCCCGTCGACCAGTTTGTCAATGTTTGGCAGAGGAAAGGCGTCCTTTGGGCATGCCTTATTCAGGTCGGTATAGTCGACGCACATGCGCTACTTACCATTTTCTTCTTCACTAACACGACGTTGGAAAGCCAAGTCGTATACTTAATCTCTTCAATGAAATTGGCCTTGATGAGGTCGTCAACTGCCTTTGTGGCCGCCAATGCTTTCTCTTCGCTGAGTGCGTCTCTTTTGTGTGACTGGTCTAGCTGTCTCATCAACGGACAGTTGGTGGCAAGCAATTTCTATTGGGATCCCGGGCATGTCTGATGCCTGCCATGCAAAAAGCTCTGCGTAATCCCTGAGGCAGGTGATGAGATCTTGATTGATTTGTTCAGGTAGGTCACTCCCCAACTTAACTGTCTTAGTTGGGTCGTCCGATAACTGAACATCGACCAATTCCCCCTGGGGCTCAGGCCTCTTCAGTTTATTCTTTAGCTCGCGGGCTAAATCGTCGTCGTCGTCCTCAGGGTCGCTATCTGGGTCGTATCGAGCATCCAGGTCGGCCACATTGACCTGATGCCCCTCTCCAAGATCCTGCGATTTAGAACTTACCACCTCCATGTCACAAATCTCTTGATAGAGGAAATGGCTCCTCATGGCCGCTTCCATGTCGGCTATTACTGTCACCACCTGGTCGCTTTTACTGTAGAACTTCATCTTTAAATGCACAGTTGAGGCTACGGCCTCCAATTTTCCCAGCGTTGGCCGGCCGATGATGCAGTGGTAACACGATTTGATCGGCAGAACTAAGAACGTCGTCCTGACCGTCCTGTACGACGTGCTGCCGTTCGTATCATCTCCAAAAGTAACAAGCAATTCTATCGTCCCCAGGGGGTAGGTGGTCGCCCCGTTGAACCCGGTCAATGGGGTTGGTACGGCTTGCGGAACAATTTCGCTCCTGTCCATGTTCAACTTGTCAATCAGTTCCTCAAACATGATGTCGGTCGAACTCCCTCGGTCGACCAGTATTCTTCTGACCTCAGTGTTGGCCATTACGGTCGATACTACCAAAGGGACGTAATTATTGATTTTGCCATCGAGCAAGTCTTCGTCCCCAAAAGAAATGGGCGGCCTATTCAAGGCCGGTCGTGGGGTTGAAGTTGAGCCGACCATCATAAGTTCATTCCATTTCCTCTTCATTGCCTTGTTGGACTCTCTGATATCCAACGGGTTACCTCCATGGATGACCATGGCTACATTGCGGCCCTTCGACTGTCTGGGGTCGCGATCTTCCTCAGAATTATTATGCGGCCGCTCGACCGTCGAGTTGACGATCGCTTTGCCTCTGTCATTGGCGGGTTGGCCAACGGCTCTTTCTTCAGGGCGATCGTTACCTTCATCTCTGACATATTGCCTCAACTTGCCTTTCTGAATGAGATCTTCTATGTCATCTTTTAGGGCCATACAGTCATTGGTATCATGCCCCTTACTCTTGTGGTATCTGCAGTATTTCTTGGTAGGCCGGCCTCCTTTCTTCAATACTAGAGGATCAGGTCGCCTCACACCAGTGAACTCGTTGTTTTGGCACTCCGTGAAGATCTGTGCGATCGGGGTGTTTAACTTTGTACGATGCTCGTACTTCTTGGGCCGGTACTCGGGCTTACTGTCACGATAGTTTTCTTGCCCCTTGACCGGCCTTCCATTCTCTTCTTTGGGACGCACGCGGGCGCCCTTGACGGAGGCCAATTGCTCTTTATAGCCCATATGGTCGTTGGCCCTTCTAAGGAACAGGTCGAGGTCGTAGTAGCGGTTCAATGAGAATTCTTCAGCAAATCTGTGGTTCTTTCTTATACCACGTTTGAGATACTTCAGCTTGTCCGTGTCTGATAGGTTGCGGACTGTGTCAGCCTCTGACATGAACCGATCGATAAACTCCCTCAATGGTTCATTTTCTCCTTGGACGACCGAATCCAGGTGCTCTTCATAACGATACTGACAACGGTTGGCTGTATAATTGGCCAAGAACATTGCCACTAGACCTTCCCAAGAAGAGACAGTGTTGGGACGTAGGAATTCCCACCATTCTAACGCCCGGCCTTCGAGCGACTGAGGAAAAAGTCTGCACTTCATCGTCCGTCCTAGCTCCCTATAGCTACAGTAGTTGTTGAAGTACATGAGGTGTTTATCGGGATCCCCGCGGCCGTTAAACTTGTTCAGGTTCGGGGGCTTCCTCAAATCCCTTGGAATACGATAACGCCTGATTTCGCTGGTGAAGGGCCTTGTCCGGTCGGGATGGGGTTCTGCCCGTAGGGCTGCATGGCGGCATAAGTTTGGTCGACGGGCAGACCGTAAAGGCCGACCGGCTGACCAAGGAATCTGTCGGCAGTTGGAGGGGGTCCATGGGGTCCATGGTATTGTGGAGCATGCGACGACGACCGTCTTCTAGGCCGCTCTGAATAGTTTCTTCTTTGTCGACTGATGGCACGGGAGACATCTCTAATCTCCCCGTTGCGGTAGTCGTTAAACTCCTCGTACGAGTCCCACGACCTGCTTCTTGATCGGCGGGATCCTGAAGACTCGTTGGACGAGTATCTTGTCGGCGACCTGCCTGACTCTGGTCGGTAGCTCGAGTCAGCATAGTCGTAATCTTCCACGGGGGAACGACGGTGGCGTCTTCCTCGATGAGGGGGCGACCTGTGGACGATCGCCCTTCTTGAAGGATTGCGCTGGGATACGCCTCGAGGACGAGGAGCTTCTCTTCGTGGCGGTGAACAGTGTGGTCGAGATGGTTGACCTCGGCGACCACTATTCGCACGCGGGCGGATCGAGATCGACCCTCTCTCATAGCAGTCGATCAGTTCATCTCGATCAGCAATCACTTGATTCTTTTGCTCCAGAATTCGTATGAGTGCTTGGGTCACATGCTCTGGCAATGCTTCTGGGATTCCAGCTTCGGCCAACTCGGTCGGTAGTTGCTGGACCGGTTGGGAGGCTGGCCTGAGGCCACCCTGCACTGAGGGTTCTTGGAGAGGCTCGCCTTCTGATTCATGAACTGTCACAGGCACGCCCTCTGGGGTCTGTTGAGGTCGGTCTTGTCCAGAGGGGTTGAGCCTGGAAGAAGTGCGTTTCTGACGTGGCGGCATGGTTTGAGGTGGAATAGCACTCGGGCCTCCCACTGTGGTCGCCAATTGATCGTACCTGATCAATACGATGAGTTGTTGCAGTCTGATGATGTTGCTCGGTCGTTGGGATGAAGGACCGAGTTCTGAGCCGCAAGCGGGTGGTACCTGCAAAGGCACTCCAACGCCCAAGTCAGAGGTGCTTCAACGGGCAGGGTCACAAAGTGAGTAAAACGTACCTGAAGCCACATGCTAGTGTGGTAAATATACTGTTCACTGCGCAGGCATTTGGCCGTCGCGCATATCTCGGGGCTGGCCGCATCTTGCGGAGCAAGTCAGGCATTTGGGCCGCGCTGGGCCTGTTGGGCGAAGTTGGCTTTCGAGCCCACTCCAGAACAAAGATCATTAAGGGTACTTGGCCTTTGAGTGTGTAGTTGTGATAAGGGGAAATCTCAATTGTACCGTTTAATCCTATCTTAATGTCACTAAAACCCCCTAACACAAGCACAATACTAAAAAAATCACCATCAATTATAAAAATTTATTTCTTCATAGAATTTTAATCCTTTCACCAACACATTATCAAACACCGAAATTAACCGAATGATCATCAAAGTAATTGAAATTACTTTGGGTGTAACATATATCTTTAAATGCTTTATTTAAATGGGTATATATATATATAAGATATTTAATTATAATTTAATTAATTGATTAAGTTGATCCATTATGATAGAGAAAATCCAACGATTCTCCCATTTGGATAGCATTAATCAATTTATTAAAATATAAAAGAATAGGAGAGTTAAAATATCAACTATATACAAAGTACTTATATTTGAATCAGAATAAGAAACATAAGTCTTAACACCGTAGAGATTGTATGCAATAGGGAAACAAATCATACATATTAAACACCCACATTTCACATGAGGATAAGGAATATGGATTAACACAGGAGAATTGAGAAATGTGCAATCCAAGAATGGTCCAAGCATTAAAAAATGCTATAACAAACTCCCACTAACCCAAAATACCAAAAGACTTAATTACAAAATGAGTTATAATACTCATACATATAAGTCTCTGGTTAGTAGTTCAGCCAATGAGTTTTAATTTTATAAAAGGTCTTAGAGTATCCACATTGGTCAAATAATATAATAGTAATTACATATAGGCATAGCCTATTAATGCAAGTAATTACTTTTGGTCAAAATGAATAAATGTTTTACAATGTTTGACATTCAGTTAATCCAAGTTTGGTAAATAAATTATAATACTCATACATATAAGTCTCTGGTTAGTAGTTCTGCCAATGAGTTTTAATTTTATAAAAGGTCTTAGAGTATCCACATTGGTCAAATAATATAATAGTAATTACATATAGGCATAGCCTATTAATGCAAGTAATTACTTTTGGTCAAAATGAATAAATGTTTTACAATGTTTGACATTCAGTTAATCCAAGTTTGGTAAATAAATTATCCAAATATTCATAAAGGTAGGAAATTAAAAACTGTGCATTGAAAAATAAAATAAAATTTGATTTGAATAAGAAAAATGGTTTGGATCGACGTGAACGCGTGAATGTCAATAATACACAAACATTTATGATTATAGAATTTATAACTACCTCAATATTATAAAGTCATACTCGATAGGAGTATTGACGCTATACTTATAATGTACTCATATATTTATGACTTATAGTTTATAAGTACCTCAATAGTATAAAATCATACTCGATAGGAGTATTGACACTATACTTATAATGTACTAATATTTATGACCTTAGAAAGTGTGGAATGTTGGAGAATTAAAGAGAAGCACAATATAATTGCATGCTAAAGGATTCTTGTGCATTTTCCAACAAATTAGAAATGTTGGTAAATAAAGAGAAGCACAATATAATTACATGCTAAAAGATTCTTGTGCACTACCAACAAATTTGACCTAAACATCAAATTATGATGCTTATTGAGATTACAAGAGTATTTATATATATCTCGATATAATAGAATTAATGAGACTCAGTTTCAATGTCTCTTAGGATATGCCATATTTCGCAATAGTACGCGTAAGGGTGTATGGAAATATGAGACGTAGAAATTTACAGTATACATATTGGGCACACACTCCCACTGATCTTGTATATACAAACTAGAATAAGATTCTCATTAGAGCTTGCAAATATCAAAATACTATAATGATATAATATTTAACAGTGGGATACTAATTTTTTTTGTGCAAATTATCAAGAGAAGTGGTTATACAATTTATCATTAATAAAGAGTTTCACAAACTCAACCACATATATTGCACATAAAATAGAATTTTGCAGAATTATAAGGATAAGTGGTTACACAATGACAGATTTTATCAAAATGACATAATATGAAACCCAATATGTAAATGATTTAAATTTGACAGATTTTATCAAAATTTGGGTTCATAGTTAACCACTAGAACTAAGGAGATTTAAGTGTTTACATATTAATTTATAATGTAGAGTGTCCTTTGCAAATAAAATTCTTAAAAGAATTTTATAAATAAAGTAACCTTCACATGAGATGGTATAATGATCAAATAAAAGAAGGTTAATCATTATATGAGTGAGATTTAATCCCTAATATTTTATAAAGAATACAAGATTATATACAAGGTTTTAATAATTCACTCAAAACTCAAATACCGTACATATATTTTTTTTGGTACAAAAAAGAGAAAACAAAGGGAAAAGGAAAAAGATAAACAGAACTATCTAGAAAAGAATGTCCCACTAGCATCAGCTAGCAGCTAGCAGGTACGCACAGATCCCTGCAGTAGGCTTCACAATAGAGCAGAACGCTTCATGATTCTCGGCACCAAATTTTGCTAAGAACTCAAATGCTACATATATAGTTACTCACATTTGGGAGAATTGAGAAGGTTATACGTAGCGGAAATATATGAGACTTAGTATTTTATAATTGTTAAGGATATAAGAGAAAATAGTCATAAACTTCCATAAGAGTTAAGGAATAGCAATATCATGTATAATAGTATGAAAAGTTAAATATACATCCCAAATATACCATGTCTAATTACTTAGGATATGGTAAAAAATAAAGAGACTTATTCTCAATATAGTTGTTAGAAATTTTGGGAGTTTGATAATGATATTGCTTTTATATACGAAAGTATATAGTAACTTTTTGAGAAAGACTATGATATCCTCGATATAAGTCTCGTAATAAATAAAAGTGTAAACAATTGTATTTGCTTCTTAGTTATAAGGAATTAGACATGTAATATTAATTTAAAGATTAGAGATTCTCCCACTTTATAGAGAAAGATAGTTGAATTGTGAGTCTAAAATTTTGAAATGTTTGTAATGAATATTCAACTATATTCTGTATCACACAATGACTAGTAAGTAATGTCACACCAATAGGGTATGTCCATCACTTACATGATACAAGAATATTTGCGATCCAATTTAAAGGAAAAAAGTTTCAAAAATAATTTTCCATTAAAATAGGAAATTGCAAAATGCTTCAGAATAACATTGGATTGTGTAACATCCCCAAAATAATTACTATAATTATTTTGATGTTTGAGTAAGTTAATTATTTATTTGGCTTGATTGACAATTTTATTAATTAGTTGCTAAAGTGAATTATTGGTTGATGTGGTGTTTAATTAGGAATTAAGAAGTAATCAAGAGTATAAAGGACATTTACCCTCACCCTCTCATTTAACTTAATATAAAAAGAAAACGAAAGAAAACTGATAAAAGAGAATAGAGAGAGGGAGTCGTGGAAGAGAAGAGAAAGAAGAAAGAAAAGAGAAGAGAAAGAAAGAAGAAGAAGGAGAAGAGGAGAAGAAGTGAGACCCATCCACAAACATAGCTCAAGATCATCATCCTCCCTTATCCCCTATTCGATTTCAACATCATCTAGGAGAATAGTGCATCAAAAATAGGTATTTTTCCCCTCAATCCCTTTTCTCCAAGTTTTGGGTTTTTGTGAGTTGAAATGTGGTTTTGATAATCAAGGTTTGTGTGTTAGATTGGGGAACTCATAGAGGTAGAGAATCACTTACCCGATAGATTGACGCTTAATTTCGAGTTTGAGAAGTCGTTGGTGACTTAGGGTTCGATTTGGGTATTTTTGGAGATTTCATCTTTTGTTTCCTTCGTGTTGATCACGACCTTGAGGTGAGTTCTTCACGAATTTGGAGTGTTATGTGATGTCCTAGCCTTTCGTGTGTTTTGGAAAAACCGTTATTTCGAATTGTATCGTATTTTGAAATAATCTGTATATGTTAAGTTTTATGTTTGAATAGATGATTGATGATTGAAATTGATTGTTTGAAGTGAGTATTGTGATTGTTATGGACTGTGATTGTGTCAGGAATGGAGTGGAACGAGTAACAGAATCGATCGGAATAGCGAAAATTACACAAAAATGAACTTTTTGCAATGCTGTCAAAAGGGCCCGGTCCATGCGCCCAGAGGCCCGGTCCGTGCGTCCCCTCACTACAAGAATATACTGATTTACCTACCAGATATTTCCGAGGGATTTTTTTCGGTCGCTAATACTTTCGTTTCCGACGGATAATTCCATCGCTACGTGTTTAAGGCATTTCCCGCTTAATTTTCCGACGGATTTGAAATCACTCGCTACTTTCCGAGGGACATTTCCGTCGGAAAAGCATAAATATCCGTCGAAACTGTTTCTCCCTTAAAATTGAAAGAATAGATTCATCGACCTCAGGTTTACTCTATCAGTTTCACTCTCACTTCTCATCTAACCCTGAAAACCCTCTCCACTCTCAGCCACCACTCTCAGCTTCACGTCGCCGGCAACCACCACTCTCATGCTTCGAACACGGAAAGATGAACAGGGAAAATATCACTCACGCTCACTCATGCTTCGAACACGGAAAGATGGACTCACGCTGCTCTCACTCTAAGGTTCTCACTTCGCTCTCTTCAATCCTCTGATTCAATCCACCAATTTCGTTTTCATTTTCTTCAATCCTCTGATTTCGTTTTCGTTTTCTTCAATCCTCTGATTTCGTTCTCTGATTCAATCCTCTCAGGTTCTCACTCTCAGGTGAACCCTAGTTTCATTTTCGTTTTCTTCAATCCTCTCAGGTTCTCACTCTCAGGTGAACCCTAATTTCAAACCTGTTGCTGGTTGTTGATACATGATTTATTGGTTCTGTTATTAGTTTTAATTCTAAATGGGATTCTAGAGTTGATGATTGGTTCTAACGATATGCATGTTTTGGGTCTGTTATTGTTCATTTAATTCTAAATGTGATTTTGTATTTAAAATGTGTGACCCTTTTGAAAATTAATGGCAGATTAAGAAGCTGAACTCTTTGGGTCATGAGATTATTTTGGTGTCATCTGGTGCTGTTGGTCTTGGTCGCCAAACGCTTAGATATAGGAAATTGATTCATAGCAGGTAAGATGTAATTTAAGTCTAACACATTATTTTTGTTGCTCTCATTATATGAATATGATTTCTTTTAAATTTTCATTTTTTGGAGATAGTTGAATTGAAATGATAATAATAATCTACATGTGTCTAACATTGATGTGTTACAGCTTTGCTGACCTTCAACAGCCACAGGTTGAACTTGATGGCAAGACTTGTGCTGCTGTTGGACAAAGCAGCCTTATGGCTACTTATGATCATTTATTTAGCCAGGTAATTGTTATGCTTGCTCTTACATTGATGTAGAATCTTGTGCTTGCTCTTACTATAATTTGCTCTACCATTCATGTTAATTTCATTCAGTTATCACCTAATGTTGGGATATTTGACTTTGATGTGTTAAACTCTTTTCTCTTCTTGTCCTGCAGCTGGACATGACGTCTGCTTAGCTTCTTATGACGGACAACGATTTTAGAGACAAATAATCTAGAAAGCAACTGTCTCAAACTGTGAAATCACTGCTAGCACTAAAGTTATTCTGGTATTCAATGAGAATGATGCAAACAAAACTCAGAATTCTCCATATGAGGTTTGTTGTTCTACTTGTCTGATTTATTAACAAAGCAGAACATAATCTTGGAGTTGGAACTGATTACTTCAAGCTATGCTCCTTTGTGAAAAAATAGTGGCAATAAGTTTAACTCTATTCTTTTTTGGTGATATGATCAAGGCATATGCTGGCAAGAAATAGAGAACCGAAGTATATTTTGCTCTTCTGATAAATATTCCGAACTTTATGATCTCTCACACTTGAATGTTGATTAAATGTCCAAGGCTTGCTTTACGTTGTTCTTTATATGGTGATTTTTTTTAGTAATTTGGTTTATAAATCACCACAGTAATTGTTCATAAATAACTTGGTAACTATTAAGTTACACAAATTGCCTTCTGTTAATATGGAGTGGTCTTTTTCTTTCTTCTTCCTGAATGTAGATAGAGTAAAAGTCCAGTCATACACAACACAAATTCCTTCTTTTGCTTTTGTCTGCCTCTTATTGTTCTTCTGTTTCCATTCGGTGTCTAGAGGCCTTTTCCGCCCTTAAAATAACAGAAGAAAAGTTTATTTGTCTCAAAATCATAAATCTTACCGCTGAAGCTGCAGCTGCTTCATGAACATGCTTTACTTCGGTAAGTGTCCGTCTATGTCAACAGTTGCATCCAGAATCTTAAATTTTATTAGCAGCTTAGACTTCAGCATTGTTAGTAACTCAATTGAGCTTTTCATGTAGTGGGCGTTTAAAGTTAGCCCAGAAACTATCTGATGAACTTGGCGGTTTGGCATCACCTGTTGTTTATGGAGATTTAAATCTTATTTGATAACTATTGTTTCTAGATCTAAAAAGAAGATCTGATATTAGTTATTGGTTTAGATGTTTAGCTTGTTTAGGTTCTGTGACTGGAGTTAGTGTCAAAGTTAGTGAGGAATGCATTAGCTGTGATTGCTGTGGAGCTATATGATGGGTTTATTTAATGCTTTCTGTTGGTTTTGGAAAATTGTGATTGTCCTCTGTTTTTTGGCTTCTGTTTACTTGGCATTGAACAAATGACCAAGAAGATTTATCTAAATGGTCATGTTTGTCGTAACACCCTTGTAACCATACAATTGCTGTTTTGAAGCATCAATAATTCAATAATGAGAAGTTATAGGTTCTTTTTTTTATCTTAGTGCTCAAGAAGATTCAACTAAATGGCCATGCCTGTCATAACCCCCTGATGGTGTTCTTGCACAAGACATAAACTACTAAGCATCTTATTTTTGGCTTTTATGCGAGGTTGGCTTTTATGGATGCATGATATATAAAATGAATGATACTAGGCATCTTATACAAACCTGCTGTGTAACTAAGCTGCAATTAAATAAGTTGCAGTGTGGTATTGATTTAATGAGATTGGCCTATGGTTTCCAACTGCAGCTGATTGCTTATTTTTTCTTCCTTTGATAGATATTTCAATTAGCTTGTAATGTAACTTATACTTCAAATGCTGCTTCTGCATAACCATTGACAACACTGTTTGTGAGACTTTATCTCTAGTCCATTTTTTGGCCTTTTTGTTTCCTTTGCTCCGTGTCCGGAAGGACAACATTACTGAACCGCACGGATTCTTTTAAATGGTTTGTTTTACAATCTTTTAATTTTTTGCATATTTAAGTTTAATAAGGATATATATTTATTTTCCACCTTTCAGGTTGATTGCCTTCGGGTAAATGGTGTCCTACAAAGAAGAAATCTTGTATATTGTGCTTCTACTAGGTATTCTCTCATTTACTCGTTTAAAGACTGTTTTTGAAGGTTTGGTGTCGACCGGCCAGACATGGGTGTATTTATAATCATAAAATGAATCTCCTAATAATCTCTAATTATATTCCTAATAGTCAGCATTGACTATGTACACAATACACATGTTAAATGTGTTGAGCACATTTGATTTGAATGTGTTTTCTTACAATTTGCAATTACTGCAAACCTTATGTCATAATTCTGCCATTTTCATTGATATAATGTTTGAAATATTAGTTGGCTGGGACATGAATTGGGGGACAGGATGAGGAGTAAGGTTTTCTTCTATGATATGGTGGACTTGTGCGTAATATAATAAGTTTCATTTTCCACAATAAGGATTTCATTTAAAGAGAATACTAGAATCTCAATTTTGGCAATGACCACTACTGTTTTAGTCTATAACTTTACACTCTTTCTGGTGTTGAAGTTGGACTCATTTTGTAACACCCCGGTATTTCTATTGACCAAAAATACCCAGGTGCACATTAGTAACACATCAGAGATATATTTCCTGCTTAGACACTGAATATCACTATAAATTTTTCGCTGAATATAACCCAAACAGTCTTATTTACAACAAGACAATATGGTTCTCAGACCATATTCCATCAGCATCTATAGTATTCAGTATCATACAAGAAAGCGGGAGAAAGATATACACTAAATACATAATGTTTTAGTATACAGACAACAAAAGGGAAATAAGCTTAAACATAAAGCTAGGCTATCAGCAACCAGTCCGAGCTCAACCTACTCGTGCCTCTTGGATTTCCGCTGTCCCTGTGTCTCTGTAAAACAACAACATTTAAACAGTGAGATACAATCTCAGTGAGTTCTACCGTAACCCCTACTAGCTCTCTCGGTATTAGTTTAAAACATTTTTTTTAATCTCAACACGGCATCGACTGCGTAACCGCTACTCCCGATGAACCGCATTATTTTACACATAGCATTCCACCGACTGCGTAACCGCTACTCCCGGGGAATCTGCTATAACTCAGTACGACACCGACTGCGTAACCGCTACTCCCGGTGAACCGTACTATAATTAACATAACACCGACTGCGTAACCGCTACTCCCGGTGAACCCCCCTACCAATAGTACATTCTCCTATTGGCATGGAGCCTAGGGTAAGGGATCATGACTGCCCTGCCTAGTATGTTACACATGGGTCGTCACCCAACTCGATACATATACACACACATATCTGTAATCATATGAAATCAGGGTCCATCACCTCAAATAACCAGTTGAACACTTAACCCACGCTTTTATAAAAACCAAGTTCACACTCGCACTCTAATTTACCTCTTTTCGACACACTTTACAACTTCGAAAACAGTTTATTTTGCCTTAAAAACTAGAATATTCAGTTAGGCCTCTGAACAAGCTTTCAAACGCATCTTAGAACACCTTAATCGGGTTCCCGGATCAAAAGTTATCGCGAAAACAAAAACAGTGAATAGTTGCTGAAAATCTGCAAAGCGTCGCGACGCGAACTGCTACCGTCGCGACGCGAAAAACGACAGAAACTTTTTGCGTGACAAAACTGGGCCAGGTCGCGACGCGATGAGAACGGGTCGCGACGCGACCCTCTGCAGAAAAGTGCAGGTTTTCCGTTTTCTTGCGAAATTCGCTATTCCGCTCAATTCCGATTCTTGTTCCGGTTGAAAACAGTTTGACAACTATAAAAACAGTCTCAATCAAAGTCACACGATCAATCAAAAACTCATTTTAAACGAATTGTATCAAAACGCGACATATTTTCCAATTATCGGTTTTCAACCCAAAATCTCTCAAACTCGATTATCAAATAATATTCCAGTCCAGCGAAAGCGGTAAAACAGTTAATTAATTAATTCGAAACATAAAATCCTAAGCGTGAGTAAAACTCACCCTTGAAGCGTGAGTAAAACTCACCCTTGAAGCGTGAACCACGAGCGGCCGAATCCACCGAGTAACCACACGAACATTCCCCGCTCCGGCGACACCCAATCCGCTTCCAAAGCTTCCCGCTCGATCACGAAACCGCTTTTGACCGAAATGTCGAATTCCTCGAAATCCTCCATGGACACTATTCATCATCTTCATCAACCTCAAATCACTATTCACCAAAAACCCCAATCTTGATTTTCAACTCCAAATCACCCAATCGATCTTCAATACTCGAGTAATCCACCTTGTGCTCGCTCCTAAACATCATCCTTAGCTTTCCCTTGAGTTACAACCATCAAAACTCCAATTTTCTCCTCAAATTCGAAAATGGCAAAGTGAGGGAGAGTGAGTTGATGATGAAGATCTTGGTACCAAATTGAAGAGGAAGTAACGCTGAGCATTTTTCGTGTTGGAAGGAAGTCGTTTCGTTGAGTGGAAGTTCCCCCTTTTTCCCCTTCTTCTTCCTCCCCCTTTCTTTCTCTTTTCTCTCTTTTCTTCTCTGTAACTCTCGCATCCTCTCTTCTTTCTTTCTTCTTTCTTTCATTTTAATTCTTTTCTTCTCCTCTCACAAGCACACACGTATACACATATATATTTATTTAATATATAAGCTGTAACGCGGTCAAATTACCATATTGATCGAAATCTCCTATTTCGATTCCGAAACTTCCTTGATCCGTATTATTCGGTTAACGATTCGATGACAACAATTAAATAATTTTTGCACTCGATAAATTTACCAGTTAACTACTAAATTGGTTTAATTGGGTTAACATCCAAATAATTCGGTTAATTATTTTGCGGATGTTACATTCTCCCCAACTTAAAAGAATTTTGTCCTCAAAATTTCGTCAAGTCTTTCATCCGACTAACCGAGGATCGACATTCCCAAAAAGATCTAAATTTGCGAGAAAACAATCTTAGATCAACGAAATGAGTGTAGAAAATCTTTCCAACCCAGCACATCAATCGTCAAGTATGATCCACTACTACCTTGATATGAACTCTCTTGTTACGAATCAATACGAGAAACTCATCATTCGCCTTCATAGGCTCGACACCGCGTTCGAAAACACTTCTGAAGCTTCATTCCTCACTTGCTCCCCAACTTGATTAATCCAAATCAAAGTACTCCTCGGTAGATGTAAAAACAAACACGATTTCCTCGAAAGGTGTAAACACTTTCTCAACAAATCTTCTAATATCCTTAACGGTTCTCGTACATACCGACAATGTGACGAAAAAAAGTCACTTGTGAAACTTCTTGACTTGCTTCCAAGTCTTCGAGGTAAAACTTTTCCAAAAAGATGAGATTTGGGTTTCATCAAAAGCTCTGACCTTAAACGTAGAAATAAACCACGGGGACATCAAATAAATTGAACGTAATGAAAATCACCTCAGTTGTTGTCCAAACCACTATCAAACAGAACTTAGAGCTCCTTTCCGAATTAGTCAATAGCGTTGAGAGCTTCCCCTCAACCTAAGTAATCCTCCCAGGATTTTCCTCCTCAATCATATTCTATTAGCCTCTTAACTCGTTCCCAAAATTTACTTTAGCATGCGGGTTTTCTCAAAAACGATTTTTCAAAACTACCACACCGCACGCCAAGCTTCACTTCGGAAATTCTAGTCCCTTGCAGCGGATCCATCAATTAATCCTTTGGTGCTTATTCGTAATGTGAAAAACAGTCAACAGACACCTTATTTTCATATTCGTATTCACGTTTGGCTTGTCAAACAGAATCACATAATACTATCTCCTTGTTAACCTTCACAAAGGAGAGGTTAACAAACTAATACCTCGCCACTGATACATCTGCTTTATACTCTGTACACCCTGGAACAGAATATAAACTTCGGTATGCTTCCTCTAACACTTGCCTTTTATCGTCCTCATCATCGGCCGCACAGATTCTACCGTTGAAACAACTGACTCCATCATTATCCATGGTAAAATCTGGAAATATCTTTGTGATCGTAGCTTCACATCAACTTCCTGTGCTAAGCGTATAGAATCCTTTAGGGAACTAGAGATCCTCATATGGCTCAACACTAACCGGATTCTCCTTGATCTTGAACTCAGATTTAAGTCTCTATCAGACTCGAATGATTCCATCTAATGCATCATAATACTGCCGTGTGTAGCGATTTCCTATTATTCGCATCAGCTACAACATTGGAATCTCCTGGATGATACTTCAACCCGAAGTCATAATCCTTCAGAAATTCTACACACTTCTCTGCCTGCTATTCAGTTCTTTCTGATCAAACAGATACCTTAAACTCTTGTGACCACTAGAGACTTCGAAACGAGACCCATACAGGTAATGTCTTCAAACCTTCAGTGCATACACAATAGCTGCCAATTCCAAATTATAAATTGGATAATCCTCCTCATGGACCTTCAACTGTCTGGATGCATAAGCTACCACTTGATGATTCTGCATGAGAACACATCCTTGACCCTTCCCTGAAGCGTCGCTGTAACTTGGGAATCCCAAAAACGGATCTGGAAGAATCAGGGTTGGAGCAGAAGTCAAAATCTCCAACTCTTGAAAACGTTCTTCACAATCGGCATCCCACGTAAACGGATGACCCTTACGAGTTAACCGAGTAAGTGGAAAACTAACCGTGAGAACCCTTGAACAAATCTCTTATAGTAACCGGCTAGACCCAGAAACTTTCGATCTCTGCGGCTGACGTCGGTCACTCCCATTCAAGACCGCTTCCTTCTCACTGGGACCTACAGAAACTCCCGACTTGGGAAATTGCCTATCCCAGAAACTTTACCTCAGGCATCCAGAAATCACACTTCGAAGGTTTCAAGTACAACTCCTTTTCTCGGAGTACACTCAGAACAATGAGGAGATGTTGGACATGCTCCTCAATGGTCTTCGAGCACATCAAGATATCATCGATGAAAACGACTTCAAACTGATCCTAATACGTATGAAAAACTCGGTTCATGTAATCCATGAATACCGTTGGAGCATTAGTCAAACCGAAGGGCATCACTACGAACTCGTAATGTCCATACCTAGTACGGAAAGCTGTCTTCGGAATATCTAAGGCTCTAACTTTTAATTGATGATAACCTGACCTCAGATCAATTTTTGAAAACACCACGGCACCTCGAAGTTGATCCAGCAAATCGTCTATCTTTGGCAAGGGATATTTATTCCTGATCGTCACTTTGTTGAGTTGTTGATAATCAATGCACGATCCCATGCTACCATTTTTCCTTTTGACTAACCACACCAGAGCACTCCTTGGAGAAGCACTCGGTCGAAAGAATTTCTTTAACATCGACTTTTCAAGTTGAGACTCCATTTCCTTTAACTCTAAAGAAACATTCAATAAGAAACAATAGATATTGATCCCGTGCCAGGAACCAATTCTACGGTGAACTCCACCTCTCGCTCTGGAGGTTCAGAAGAAACTTCATTGTGAAGACATCCAGGAAGTCATTCACGACCTGAACGTTTGCCAAATCTAAACTAGTTTCAGCGGATGCAGATAACATACTAACATGTACTCCCGCACCTTGGAATGAAGATTGACCGTCTAAGGTGAACTAGGTAACCGCTTCAGAATTTGTCCCAGACAATTCAACTGATTCTGAAGCGAAGCTGATAGTGATTAACACAGTCGATGGCAACATGATTTGCAGTCATCCAATTCATACCCAAAATGGTGTCCACACTTCTCGTAAGCAAACAACAAATTCTACAACGAAATTCCTGCCTCCTTCGACAAGTAGACAATTCTATACAAAGATTAGGTCTAGTCACGATCCTTAGCAGCAGTTAAAATAGTTATCGGCTCGGATAGCGATGATAAGGCTCATCCCAACCGATTCACATGCGATCGGGATATACAGCAATAGGTTGCACCCGAATCATATAATATACTGATCGAGTTATTGAAAACTGATCTCATACTCCTTAGTAGATTGTCTGCAGTTGTAACTGCCTAAACATCCAGAATGTTGACTCGTCCTTGCCTTGGAGCTGCTTGTAACTCCTTGAAACTCTTCCTTACGGGGAACTCTTTACCATAATGACCCTCTTCATTTCTATAATAGCACCGATTAGATCTTCGCTTGCAATCACCGCTGTGAGGCTTTCCACAGTTAGAACATCTTCTGACCTTTGAAGAATCAAAGAATTGCATCTGCTTTTCCTTTGATGAAATTATCTTAGGACTTTGCAGTCGGAGTTGATATTTCAACTACCTTCTTTCCCTTCCCATATTTCCTATGAGATCATCCTCGGCGACATAGGTTGATTGCACTAAGGCAACATAATTGGTAGCAGTATAAGAACTGAGACCATAAATCATAAAAGCACTTATGCCCGTCTTATGCTTCGGCATTCTCCGTTCGTCATCCGAAGCTTACTTCACCACTTGGTAAAACCGAGACAACTTCTCAAACTTAGCGGTGTATTCTTCCACCGTCATGTCACCTTTCCTGAGGATGCACTGGTTGAAGATTCCGGTTTTGGTCGAGGATTGCATCTTGATCATCCAGTCATAATTCCGCTTATGATGCACTAAGTATTAAGTTGATCAGGCTCAATGTCTCTTAGCATCACAAGTGTAATTACAAAAAGGACTAGCAAGGAATCGACTCAACCCTAAACTAAGTCCGACTAGGTCGAACTGCTCTGATACCAACTGTAACACCCCGGTATTTCTATTGACCAAAAATACCCAGGTGCACATTAGTAACACATCAGAGATATATTTCCTGCTTAGACACTGAATATCACTATAAATTTTTCGCTGAATATAACCCAAACAGTCTTATTTACAACAAGACAATATGGTTCTCAGACCATATTCCATCAGCATCTATAGTATTCAGTATCATACAAGAAAGCGGGAGAAAGATATACACTAAATACATAATGTTTTAGTATACAGACAACAAAAGGGAAATAAGCTTAAACATAAAGCTAGGCTATCAGCAACCAGTCCGAGCTCAACCTACTCGTGCCTCTTGGATTTCCGCTGTCCCTGTGTCTCTGTAAAACAACAACATTTAAACAGTGAGATACAATCTCAGTGAGTTCTACCGTAACCCCTACTAGCTCTCTCGGTATTAGTTTAAAACATTTTTTTTAATCTCAACACGGCATCGACTGCGTAACCGCTACTCCCGATGAACCGCATTATTTTACACATAGCATTCCACCGACTGCGTAACCGCTACTCCCGGGGAATCTGCTATAACTCAGTACGACACCGACTGCGTAACCGCTACTCCCGGTGAACCGTACTATAATTAACATAACACCGACTGCGTAACCGCTACTCCCGGTGAACCCCCCTACCAATAGTACATTCTCCTATTGGCATGGAGCCTAGGGTAAGGGATCATGACTGCCCTGCCTAGTATGTTACACATGGGTCGTCACCCAACTCGATACATATACACACACATATCTGTAATCATATGAAATCAGGGTCCATCACCTCAAATAACCAGTTGAACACTTAACCCACGCTTTTATAAAAACCAAGTTCACACTCGCACTCTAATTTACCTCTTTTCGACACACTTTACAACTTCGAAAACAGTTTATTTTGCCTTAAAAACTAGAATATTCAGTTAGGCCTCTGAACAAGCTTTCAAACGCATCTTAGAACACCTTAATCGGGTTCCCGGATCAAAAGTTATCGCGAAAACAAAAACAGTGAATAGTTGCTGAAAATCTGCAAAGCGTCGCGACGCGAACTGCTACCGTCGCGACGCGAAAAACGACAGAAACTTTTTGCGTGACGAAACTGGGCCAGGTCGCGACGCGATGAGAACGGGTCGCGACGCGACCCTCTGCAGAAAAGTGCAGGTTTTCCGTTTTCTTGCGAAATTCGCTATTCCGCTCAATTCCGATTCTTGTTCCGGTTGAAAACAGTTTGACAACTATAAAAACAGTCTCAATCAAAGTCACACGATCAATCAAAAACTCATTTTAAACGAATTGTATCAAAACGCGACATATTTTCCAATTATCGGTTTTCAACCCAAAATCTCTCAAACTCGATTATCAAATAATATTCCAGTCCAGCGAAAGCGGTAAAACAGTTAATTAATTAATTCGAAACATAAAATCCTAAGCGTGAGTAAAACTCACCCTTGAAGCGTGAACCACGAGCGGCCGAATCCACCGAGTAACCACACGAACATTCCCCGCTCCGGCGACACCCAATCCGCTTCCAAAGCTTCCCGCTCGATCACGAAACCGCTTTTGACCGAAATGTCGAATTCCTCGAAATCCTCCATGGACACTATTCATCATCTTCATCAACCTCAAATCACTATTCACCAAAAACCCCAATCTTGATTTTCAACTCCAAATCACCCAATCGATCTTCAATACTCGAGTAATCCACCTTGTGCTCGCTCCTAAACATCATCCTTAGCTTTCCCTTGAGTTACAACCATCAAAACTCCAATTTTCTCCTCAAATTCGAAAATGGCAAAGTGAGGGAGAGTGAGTTGATGATGAAGATCTTGGTACCAAATTGAAGAGGAAGTAACGCTGAGCATTTTTCGTGTTGGAAGGAAGTCGTTTCGTTGAGTGGAAGTTCCCCCTTTTTCCCCTTCTTCTTCCTCCCCCTTTCTTTCTCTTTTCTCTCTTTTCTTCTCTGTAACTCTCGCATCCTCTCTTCTTTCTTTCTTCTTTCTTTCATTTTAATTCTTTTCTTCTCCTCTCACAAGCACACACGTATACACATATATATTTATTTAATATATAAGCTGTAACGCGGTCAAATTACCATATTGATCGAAATCTCCTATTTCGATTCCGAAACTTCCTTGATCCGTATTATCCGGTTAACGATTCGATGACAACAATTAAATAATTTTTGCACTCGATAAATTTACCAGTTAACTACTAAATTGGTTTAATTGGGTTAACATCCAAATAATTCGGTTAATTATTTTGCGGATGTTACACATTTTTAGCCTAGCAAAACAAGCATGACTTACTCTGTAACTTGATTTTTGCTCTGTAACTAGTTGCTGAATAAAAGGCTTTGCTAGCGAACTCAGAAATTATTAATTGTTGTATGATATCGTCCATTCCTAAATATGAACAAAAGCACTTGTTCATTTTGTGTTGTCTTATATTATTTTCTTTTTTGATAAACATATGCTTGTTTTAGAAACTAAAAATTTGTTGCTTTTACAATAGATATGTGATATGGTAGCTATAGCTAGAATCCTAAAGGCCACTCTTCAAACCATTGCGGTGAAGGTGCTTACTCTAACTTGCAGCTCATCAGGGTGTGAGCGCATTTGGAGTTCATTTGAGCAAGTAAGTAAATTTGAAGTGAGTTTATTTTGGGACAGAACTGGAGAGTTTTGGAGAGAGCTAGAAGCCATGGGAACCATTTTGGAGCGGTTTGGGGTCCGTTTGTGTTGCGTTCCTGCTTTGATCGTGTTTTCCATTCCGTTTTCGAATTTAATTTCGAAATAAGGTGAGTTCTTCGATTTATGCTTAAACTTACTGCTAAAAATGTGTTTGATTCTGTTTGTGTTGTTGTGTTTGCTGGTATGAAACTTGGTGCTATTTGGAGCCATTTTATTAGCAAAATCATTGTGTAGACATTCTGGACATAGGTGCAGTCTTTTTGAAACTGGGAATGTTCTGTTAATCCAAAATTATGGGGACCCTTTTTTTAAGAAACTAGACTTAATGCCTGACATTTTGGCTTTGATTTGGTTGCATTTGGACTTGTGTAGCTCAAGATATGAGCATCACAAGTTAGAGTAGAATTCTGGAGTAAAACTGGGTATAGCTACGGTTTTTGGGGGACTGGGAATTATCTAGGTATCCAAAATTTTTATAAGTTACCTTTCTGAAAACTAGACTTGATGCTTGACATTTTGGCTTGGGTTTGGTCGCATTTGGATATGTGTAGCTCAAGATGTGAGCATCACAAGCTCAGGAAGAATTCTGGAAACAAACTGGACATAGGTTCGGTATTTTGAGCATATCGTTTGCAAATGAACTCCTTTTTGCATAATTCCTATTTCTTTGAAAACTAGACAAGATTGGCTACCATTTAGACATAAGTTTTAGGTCATTTGGAGTTGTATTGATCACTTTAAGAGCATCCCAACCCAGAACACCATTTCTGCCCTGTTTTCTGGATCTGTTGCATTCTTTGCGAAAACTGCACTTTTTGACTCTCTATTTAGAAACTTTAAAAGCATAGTCAGAAACTAGACATCATAAGCTTTATAATGAGTGGTCATTTGTAATTTTTCGACATCGTTTGATATGTCAAATGTATTCTTGAAGTTTGAGTAAGTTTGCTGGGAATTTGGGATACTTAGGTGCCATTCATGATTGAGCCTTGTTTATATGTAAGGGAAACAATGTGATTGATACCTAAACTTTTACTCCTAGGGTTCGAAAGTGACATTTTAGCTTTAGCTATTGATAAATATATGCTTGTATATACATGTATTTGCATTCATGTGTTTTATTTTTGCTTGATTGGCTAAATGATTGTCACTTGAAATAACTTAAATGTGTCTGTTCCATAGCATTATTTTAGTGATTCTCTCTTGCATATCGTTGAAACATTCACATATTTTTCTGTATCATAACTTTGCTCCTTTTACTCCTCACAGTTTCACTTCCTATGTGCAGCCTCTTTGTTTTGCAATGATGGACATTGGCAAATCTCCGCAATTTCATGCTACTGGCTTGATGAATGAGCAGGTTGAAAAGAATGTTAGGTAAATTATTCCATTTGAATGGTCGCTCTTTTGCATATGGATTGTCCTTGATTAATTTTATAATTTATTCGTTTTTTCCACTTATTTGATGTCTCAGTCTTTTTAAAATGATTTATTTTACTTGTCTTACAGGGTGGTTGAGATAATTTAGTGGGTTTTGGAAACCTAATGAAGAAGGAGAGGAAGCACTTAAAGTTGAAACTGAAACTAGTGAAAATCATGCTGAGGTTAGTTAAAGATTCTTCAACATATTTTTAAAGATTCTTCATTATTATTCTGAAATTATTGATAATAATGATTTCTGTTGTTACCTTAATTAATTTTGTGATAGAGTAATGCTGAATGGAAAGCAGATTCATCAGTTGGAGATAAACACAATGCTTCACGACTTAATAATACAACTTTGCTTCTCAAACCAGGAAGCAGCTCCTCAAAACACAAGGGTCAACAAACACGTGCCATTGACTATGACAAATACTTGCAGCTTCAAGTAAAGGTACCTTTTAAATCCTAATTCACAAAGATTTATTCTTGATTTAATTCCGGATTCACAATGATTTGTTCCTGATTCAGAAGCATTAGTTCAATAAGTTAATCATGGAAATTGCTCCTTGCAGGAACTAAGTGGAAGTAGATTGCAAGCTGACTCAAATGCTATACCACTTGTTTTTCACGAGGTACACATATATCTTTATTTAATTTCAGTACATACATTGTGCATAACATCAGTGTGAATTCATTATTCATGTGTGCTTACCCTAATTGTGCTCTAAGCAAATGGTTTTTCGTATCTGTTGCACCCCAAAAAATCCGGTTCGGACTTCTCATTGTACAACGTGGAAAAGGTATGGAGCCGCCACCAATATTTTAATTTTAAGACCAAAACATTGAAAAAAGGTCTTTTAGACAAGGCGGATGGTCTTTCGAAAACTAGAGATATGGGTTCGGGGGTCGGTTAGGCATGGGGAAGGTATTAGCACCCCGTACCTCCTTTCTACCGAAAGGGAGCCTTTAATTAAATGTGTGGTTTGAAGTGTTGATTTGAAAATGCTTTTATTTTGCCTCTTTATTGAGAAGGGAGTGAGAAGACTTAATGAAAATTTTTATTTTTGGCGCTTGACGAGAGTTGGCCTCTCGCTCCTACGTATCTCCTGGTGCGATGGAGAATTCAAAGCTACGTAGTTCTTGGTTGTCCTAAAAAGGTTTTTGTTTTTTAGTCTGTTTAGATGAGTTTTCGCAGTAGGAGTGAGGATTCGCGATGACCAAACAACAACGGTTTAGAGTGGCCGCGCTACTAACTCTTTTGAAAATGAAATTATCATTAACAACCAAACGGCAACGGCGCGAGTGATCATTAACGATAATCGGTTTTGCTTTTGATTCGAGTGTTCGCGACGACCAAACAACAACGGTTTAGAGTGGCCGCGCTACTAACTCTTTTGAAAATGAAATTATCATTAACAACCAAACGGCAACGACGCGAGTGATCATTAATGATAATCGGTTTTGCTTTTGATTCGAGTGTTCGCGACGACCAAACAATAACGGTTTAGAGTGGCCGCGCTACTAACTCTTTTGAAAATGAAATTATCATTAACAACCAAACGGCAACGGCGCGAGTGATCATTAATGATAATCGGTTTTTATTTTAGATGATCAAAAAGGGCTTTCGCAATCGAATTAATTTTGGTTTGTTGTGCTTGACGAGGACGTGGCTCGCTCCTACGTATCCCAAATGGGAATCAAAGCGACGTAGTTCTAATTCGAAAAGGAGAATGTTTTTGAAGTTGGACGCGTTCATGACAATCAAACCAACAAAGGTTGTGATGGATTACCACTAATAGCTTATGCATATGAAAATTCTTTTTTGAAATTGCGGCCTTCATGACAATCCAAACAACAAAGGTTGTGATGGATTGTCACTAACAACCATTTTTATGCTAGTTTGTTTAGAAAGGAAAACAATGAATGCAATTCAAACATATTGACCAATCAAACAATCATGATCATGTTGATCACCAACCAAGATTAAGCATGTCAATACAATCAAAGGATTTAATTGTCAAAGATGCTAGATAAAGTTCTCAAATCAATTGTGTTTGTGTGTGAAGGAGAATTGCTACACATGTCGGCAACAATCTCAAAGAGGAGCACATATGCCTCTATGATACACATGTTGGTAGTCTTATAAGGGCACATGATTGTGTGAGAGGGTTTATGCACAATTAAGTCAAGACATTTGAAGGGCATCAAGAACAAGTGAATACCATTGATTGTAGACATAGAGTATTCTAGGTTTGATGATTGAACATGTAAGCAAGGATGCATGATTAGGCAAGCATGTGAATGCATGAGTATACCAGGAGTGAATGAGCATTATTGAATGCAATATATGGTATTAATGGATGCATGAACATTTAAGAATGGATGCAAAACATACAAGTGAATGAATGCATAGCATTTTGTTTATGAATAAATGGCATACAAGGATGCATAAAAGGATGCAAGGGACATAAGCATATGAGAATGCATGAGAGTGTCGCATAAACTAAGTATGAGTGAAGATGCATGAATGTGAAAATGTTTTGGTAATGAATAGTAAAATGTTTTTGGGTTTTGGTGTTTTGGAAATGAGATGAAATGTTTTTGTCTTGAAAGTGGTAAAAATGTTTTGGGGTTTATTTTAGGAAGATGAAAAAGTTTGAAATGCAAGTGAGAAAATGTTTTGGGTATTTTTGTAAGTTGACAAGTGGTAAAACTTTTAGTAAAAAGTTAGTGAATGGTAAAGTAAAAATGCATGAGATAAATGGTAATTATTTAATGAGATGGTAAAGTAAAAAGTTAAAATGTTTTTTTTTTACTTTTGGTAAAAAGTTAATGAAAAGTAAAAAGTAAAAAGGTGAAAAACACAATGTCACCAATTTTATTCACTCAAGTAAGATCGAAGAAGCAAGTTTCAAGCAACAAAATGATCAAAAATTGGCCTCCAAGGCCGAAGCACATCAAGCAACAATTCATCCTCAATTTCATGCCAAAACTTTGTAAATTAGCACACAAAAGCAACATAAGGCACAACCCTAAACTAACATGTAAAATTACAAGACAAGCATCAAGCAAGGCATGTATTTATCCAACTCAAAAATTCAAGAAAACAATCAAGCAACATAAACCCTAGGATTTAAGCTCTAACCCGAGGGCACTCATGGTAGAATCAAACCCAAAAATCAATCTCCAAGCATGGAACAAGCAAGAAAACATATTATTCAACAAAATAGGCCCTAGGCCGAAGCAAAAGAGGTGAGGAAAATAAGTTTTATTTGATAAAAAACTCATGAACAAGGTGAAAAACACATGAACAAAAATTCATTTCACTAACAAATGCAAAATCGACATAAAAACAATTATTCAAGGGTGAGATGCCAACTCTCACCCACCAACAACAACAACAAACTACATTTTAGCTATTTTTGATGATGATATGTGAAGAAAAAGGAGTAGAAGATGAGTTTATGCAAGAAAATTAAAAATGAAGCAAGGATCTAGGCTTACCTTTCAAGATTTAGCGAAAAGATGAAGTGGAGAATGAAATAAAAACCAAGAACACTTGAAGCTCTTCTTGAATACCACGAAAATCACTTGATCTTGAAGGATTTGATGATGAATTTTGAAGATAATGCGAGATTAGAAGTGGATTTAGTGTAGGAACCAAGAATATTGAAGGTTTGATGGTTGAAAATTGAAGAATTGATGGTGGAAATGGGTGGAGGGGCTACGGTTTTGGAGGAAGAGGAGGAGAGGGTTTTTGAGCTGATTGTGTGCTAGGGTAAAATGAGAATCCCCCCCTTTGGTTTCTTATTTTTGGGTTTTATATGAGGTGCAAAATTAAGGGTATATAGGACATTGTGCTTTTGCCAACCATTGAGATTTGAGATAGAATTTGAATCAAGGGCCAAGATTGCAATGCACATGGATTAGGGACATTGAGAAAGCACAAATGGAAGGGAATGAGCTGGTGTCATATGAAATTGAAGAGTTTTTTGTACACAAAAATTGTTGGGGGCAATTAGGTCAATTTGCACATAGTTGTAGCCTAGGATTTGATCTAGAATTTTAATCAATGGCTAGGAGTACAACTCACATGGATTAAGGGCATGAAGAAACACAAAATGAGGTAAAAATGGGCTGGAATTCGCAGCCATGAGGAGGGAAGGAAAAAAAATGCAAGCTTGCACAAAATAGTACATTTTGTCTTATTGAGGACACTTCCCTTTTTTGAGTTTTTTTTGAATTTGAAATTTTGGGCATGGGAAATAATGGGAATGCAACTATTGAAAATGTGGCACATGTTTTTGGGCACCATAAAATATTCCCTCTAGTCACCCATGACAATAAAAATTGTCACTTAAGAATTGAGGAATATTTAATGGTCCTTTTTATTTTTCTATGCACTAAAAATGGAAAAATACCTTTTTAATTATTTTGACTAGGGTTTTCTTTCTAAAAAATTGTACAAAAATTATCCTTGATAGAATAAAAATGTACTTTTTGTGGATGTGCATTTTTTGCGAGAAAATCATCTTTTTACGAAAAATGACCAAAATGCCCTTTTTGACCCTAAAACCCTAATTTGCTTAACAAGTGCATTCCAACCCTAAAAATGACTTTAAAGACCTTGGAATGACTTCTAAGACCCAAAATGCAATGCATAATGCTTCTCACTCCTCAACTTATTTATTTTTGTGGAAAATTAGGGTTTTGATCTAAGCTGGACAAAATTGGGGTATGACAGCTGCCCCTCTTTATCTGGATTTTAACGAGGAATATGAATTGGCCGAAACATATTCCGAGGCAAAATAAAGATAAAGAATTTAGAAATTATACCGATTTTTTCTACTTAGGGAAACCCGATTTTTCCTTTTTCCATCTCTCTAGTTTTTTCTGTTTTTGTTAATGTAAGGTGAAAAATGAAATTCTAATGCATGCGAGAATAGAGTTTTTTTTTTTTTTTGAAAAATGGACATTGGCCCGAGATGAATGCAGTGGATGAAGCGTCAGCCCTCAGTAAGCCAACAAAAGCAGGAAATAGATTGGTGCTAGCCCTCGGGCAGCAAAAGCTGGAAATAAATTGAGAAAAGCGGTAAATTGGGAATTCGGAGGCTACCTAAAACCTTCTAACGGACTCTTGCCGAGTCCGAGCTCTGGGGGGTGGCCTTTTCGAGCGACCGATCAACATCAGGTCCGGAACTGATTTGATCAATGGATTTACGCTATGCCTTAGGCTGACACAACTAATCCGAAGGACTTGACGAAGTCTGATGGATCCATTGCGTGCTCGTACACAATGTTGTGATCTGTGGAAGGAGTTCACTAACTCGGTGGGAGTTCACTAACTCTGTGGGAGTTCACTAACTCTGTTGATGGAGTTTACTAACTCGGGGTTGAGGGAGTTTACTAACTCAGGGTTGATGGAGTTTACTAACTCGGGGTTGATGATTTTCTAAAAATGAGATTTTTGGGACTCTCTGGTCCGAAGTAACTTTTCTCTTGGATGGTGCATGAAATGCGTGCACTTGGATGTTTGGGGTGCACATGAATGCAATGATTGACTTTGGTGGGATGCCTTTTCTGTTTGATTTTTCTCTTCTTTTCCTTTTGTTATTCTTTCGCTCTTCTGAGATGCGAATTTGAAGGCGTAATGTACTGTTTGATGCCATGGAGTGATGACTGGTATGGATGATATGAGAATGATGAATGATATGAAGATGTTGTGTTCTTTTATGTTCCGTCTTCTGTGATTTTCTTCTCTCCTTTCTTATTTGCTCTTTTTTTTCTATGGAATGCAGATATCTATGTAAATGGAGTGTGAATGTATGTTATGCAAAGTGTATGTGATGTGATGATTTCAATGGAATGATGGATGCTATGAGATGCTATTTTTGATTTTCTTCCTTTTTATTTTGGTTAAGGATCAACACTTCAAGTGCCTACAAGGTAACATCCTAATCCCCAAGGATTAAGGTGAGCACCAAAGCCCTACAAGATAACAACCTAATCCCTGAGGATCCAGGCGAGCACTAAAACCCTACAAGATAACAACGTAATCCCTAAGGATCCAGGCGAGCACTGAAGCCCTACAAGATAACAAACTAATCCCTAAGGATCCAGAGCACTGAAGCCTTACAAGATAACAACCTAATCCCTAAGGATCAAGGCGAGCACTAAAGCCCTAAAAGATAACAACCTAATCCCTAAGGATCTAGGTGAGCATTGAAGCCCTACAAGATAACAACCTAATCCCTAAGGATCCAGGCGAGCACTGAAGCCCTACAAGATAACAACCTAATCCCTAAGGATCCAGGCGAGCACTGAAGCCCTACAAGATAACAACCTAATCCCTAAGGATCCGGGCGAGCACCGAAGCCCTACAAGATAACAACCTAATCCCTAAGGGTTAAGGCGAGCACTGAAGCCCTACAAGATAACAACCTAATCCCTAAGGGTTAAGGCGAGCACTAAAGCCCTACAAGCGGCCAACTTTAGGCGACCCCCTCATGTGCTGAGATAGCTGGTTAAAGAATTTTTCCTATTTGTCTTTTTGCTATGTGAGGATGCAAATGCAGTATTTTGATGCATGATATGACAAAATTTTTGGGGTATTCAAATACTTTTTTTGTGAATACTTTCATAATGATGAGACGCGAGACTTTGGATGCAAAAGTGGGGGTGAATTTGATCATCCTTTTTCTTTGGAAAAACTAGTTTTGATTTAAACCGCGGTGTTCTCAAGGTTATTATTTACAAGCAAACCCATTTATGTTTTCCTCCATTCCATGATAACTGAACCTTCAATAACAATCTTGTGCTTTCTCTATGAAACATTGCCAAGTGAACACACATGAATATGCAGACGCCAGGTGAGTGTTTAGGATGAATGCCAGACTGCCCCAATTCAGGCCTTCGGCGACTATGAATGAATGACTTGCCCCTGTCCGGAGTGTGAAAGGAAGCAGAGTGAAAGAGCAAATACGCAGGAACTAGTGCCATGGCTGACACCGGGTGAAAGGATGAATGGCCATGGATGGACACTGAACAGACTCTCCCCGGACTAGGGTGGGCAGGTGGTGAAGACAATACCCCAACTTTTAGATCTGAGTGGTGTTCTCAGTGCAAATCTTTGGTTCTCTGTGAATGTCTCAACTTTTGGCATGAAAGAAACCTTACTTGGTGATCACTAAACCTTGTTTTAATGCAACTTGAGTGTGTTTTGGAGTGCAAGTCCCTCTTTTTTTTTATTTTGTCAGCTTTCTTTTTTCTGACTGTTCGTTTTTGTTTCCTCAGTTCTCTTTTTTTCTGAGGGTTTATTCTTTCTTGATCAGCTTTCTTTTTTCTGATCGTTTGTTTTTTCTTTTGAGCAAACACATTGTACATAGATAAGCTTGTTCGTCCTAAGATTAGAATCTGAGAGAACAAAAGCAATCGGTCATTGATCGGAATGGATCTTTGGAGTTGTGATGTGGCTAATGGTTAATGATTTATGAAGGGAGGGATAATTGGGTTCAAAGAAGTATTTAATGATTGATGGAACGGATGTTTTTTTTTTAGTGGTATAATTTGGCCAGGTTAATGGTTTATGAAAGAATGAGTTATTAGACTCAATGAGGTGTTTGAGGTTTTATTGAGATGAGAACCTCTTATGTGCCTCACGGTAAAATGAACCTGTTTCAGGGTTGTAACGTGGTCAAGGGTTTATTGAGGATAGGCCAAAGGAAGTGTTTGAAGGTTTATGGAACCAGGTGTTGGAAGATTTATCGAGACAAGGGTCTCTTGTGCTTTGTGGCAACATGTATCAGCTCACAACTTATTATTTTTTGTCTTTTTGATTTTTTTTGACTCATTTGTTTCATTTTTCGGACTTTTCTTCTTTCTTTGCTTTTGAGTTGAGTGAGCTGATGCACTATTTTTGTTTTTGATATTTGAAGTGATCCTTGTCTAGGGTGATTAGAGGGTATATTTTTGAGTTTGGTTTTTCTTGGCTTAAGGTAGATAGGAAAGGGACTTTCTGGGATTTTGGGTTCTTGAGGGTATAGGGAGGTGGCCACACTTCATCTCAAATCCCGATGGCTAATTTATTTTTGTAAAACAAGATCATTTTCCGAACAAAAATCTTTTCCCTTCTAAAATCATTTTCAGCCCATCATCGCTAATGGCTAATCAGAACCTTTGTTCGTCTAGCCGTTGGTGGCGATGTCCTTTTCCCAAAAGAACTACAAGCGATGATCACTCATAACCTTTGTTAGTTTGATCATTGTGCAAATCAATCTCTTTCGAAAATCACTTTCAAAAAAGATAATAAAAACGAGTTGTTATCAATAGTCCATCAGAACCTTCGTTCGTTTGACTAGCGGTACAACTCTCTTTTTTTGAGTATTTAGTAGTGATTCATCATAGCCTCTGCTAGTTTAATCATTCGCTAATGCTCGTCCTATTTCAAAAACTCACAAAAAAAAAGAGGATAAAAAACAAAAACTTTTCAAAAGGACAAAGAAGAACTACGTAGCTTTGAATTCTCCATCGCACCGGGAGATACGTAGGAGCGGGTCACATCCCGTCAAGCATAACAAATAAAAATCATTTTCACAATAAGTTTTCAAACAATCATTTTCAAAAGAACCAAGAACTACGTAGCTTTGAATTCTCCATCGCACCGGGAGATACGTAGGAGCGGGCCATGTCCCGTCAAGCGCTTTTTTCTAAAAAACCATTTCCCCCCCCCCCCCCCCCCTTTTTCATAATAAATATAGATTTTCATTAAGAATTTTTCAATAAGAAGTAGAGAGGCAAAATTAAGTATTTTCAAGTCAACACACTAAAACCACACTTAATTAAAGGTTCCCTCTCAGTAGAGAGGACGTGTGGGGTGCTAACACCTTCCCTGCGCGTAACTGACCCCCGAACCCTGTTCTCTAGTTTCGTAAGACCAATCGCTTTCCAAAAAGGTTTTCCTAATATTTTCCTTAATAAATATTGGTGGCGGCTTCATTGTTTTAAAAAGTTGTGAACGAGGAAGGTTCTCCCTCGGGGACTTTTTCGGGCGCAACAGATGGCGACTTCACTGGGGACTAAAAAAAGAAAAACATTTTTTTTAAAAAAAAGTGGGTCAAGCCTAATTAATTATGTTATTTGTGTGATTGATTTGAATATCTTGTTTTGCCTCTATGTTTTCTTCTTTTTCATACTTTCATGTTGCATTCCTGTGCATTCTTCTTCTTCTCCTTCTATGTTTGCTTTTGTTTAAAGTAATAGATGGTTGCTTCTTTGCTTATATGCTTAGTTCCCTCATGCATTTCCCCAATCATATCATGTCCCCTCTTTCTTTGCTCCCTTTCTTAAGGTAAATTCATGCATTTTCCCCTCTCTTATCATGTTCCCCTCTTCTCAGCTCCCTTTCTGAGGTAAGTAATGTGCTTGTTGTTGGTACCCTAGGCTAGTTGTATTCGAATGATATTGAACCCTAGAGTAGACAACATACTATTGTTTGGACTATTCTGGATTTTTCATTTGCAGGTGGGGTAGTTTTTAAGGAAATGCCCTTCGCACACACACACTTGTACCTTGAGATTATATGATTAGAGAAAGAGACCATAACCCAGGTCTGTTAGGATACTATAGGATGAGTGGATTCGAGTAGTGGGAGCCCATCAGGACCTTTGTTCGTTTGGCTACTCGCGAAAGTTTCAATCAGAGTTGTGCTCTTTCGCGATACCTTGTACCTAGCAGTTTGCTGCATTTACAAGGAATTTCGTGAAAGAGACTGTGGCTTTGATGACCTTTGTGAGGGTGTGAATAGAGCTACATGAGAAGATTACCCCTAAAGTGCCTTAGATCATAGGTTCTACCCCCTTTTAGGTCACAAGGTCTTTCCAAATTGTGTGTTGCATCGTGCATTCAGTTCAATCAATTTTTCCCTCAGAATTTTCGAAAATCAAAAAAGATGTGCTTTTCCTTTTCAATGAACGCCTATATGAGGTGGCATATAGTGTGAAAATTTTCAAATCACCACCTGTAAATATCCTCTTTCTGCAAAAACACAAAAAAAAACATCATTGCATCACTGCATTATCGCATCATTTGCATTGCATAAAATTCCAATTTTGAAAAAAAACCATTCATCTTGCATTCCCTTTCATTACATAAAGTTAAGACAAAAAAACAATTATCATCTGCATAGCATAAGCATTTCATTTAGGATCATGCAAAAAAAAACAAAAAAAAAATCCTCGATGAGACATTCATGCATAAGCATTATTTCAAAAAAGACACAGTAGAACTACGTAAGCTTTGATTCCTCATTACAATGGGGATACGTAGGAGCGGGTCATACCCCGTCAAGCACATTTTTCTAAAACTTTTTTTTCCAATAAATCATTTGCATCTCCAAATAATTTTCAAAATCATGTTCCAAAACTAAAAATGAAAAAATGAAAGGTTTCCAATGCATGCATCTTCTCTAAACAAAGAAAAAATAGAAAAGCTCTTCATGTAAAAGCTCAATGAGTAGAAGTGCACCTTCGAATGACAAAGGGTAATGTTTCAAATTTGTTTGTGCACTACAAATTTGAGATGTTACTCCACGATATCGGGGCACTTTGACCCTATCAAGTGAGGTTTGTTTTCAAATAAGAGAATAAGTTTAAGCTAACCAAATGTCGAAGCATTTCAGTATATTGCGTGAAGTATTGAGTCAGGATCCACTCAATGTTTCATGCAAGTCACTCAGAGTAACGACAATTGGTTGCCTCACGTCATCATTTCTACAAAAAAAAGGGGGAGGAGGCATCGACATTTCATATCTCGTCTTGCCTCTAAAGAATAAAAACCATTTTGAAAATATCATTCTTGCATGCCTAGGAATTTCATTTTTCATCTTGCATCAAAAACACTCGAAAGTCTTTTAGAACAATTCCACTTCCCAAGTGGTCATTTTCCTTGCAT
Source organism: Astragalus membranaceus (assembly GCA_039519185.1). NCBI lineage: Eukaryota > Viridiplantae > Streptophyta > Magnoliopsida > Fabales > Fabaceae > Astragalus > Astragalus membranaceus. Next base: position 101,675,452 of record CM076848.1, on the reverse strand, counting down.
TTTCATCATGTTTGCATACATGCATTTTTCTCTATCTCATTTAGGTTTGTCAAGAGTGCATTCTCCGCACGTGTGCGCTTTCATTCACTAAGGCTTTTTCCCCTAATTTTCTCGAAAGATCCAAAAATCGTGTCTTATTAGGAGCGTGTTTCATGCATTATTGTTGTCCTTTTTCACACATCATGAAAGATAATACATTAACCTCTCATTTTGCATGCATTTCTATTCAATAAAGATCATGTCTTTCCACGCATTTTAAAAAAAAAAATCATTGTGAGTATCATGCATTGCATTACACAAAAAATGAAACACAAGAAAGCATCTCATTCATAATCATGAACAAAAATCATCATCAAATTTATTCAAAATGTAGCATTCATGCATCATTTCGTTAACCTCATCACTTTAATTCAAATACATCATTCCTCCATACATGCATCTTTCAAAAAGGAATGGGCATTGACATTTCATACTTTGCCTTGCCTCTAAAAAAAAAATCATCATTTAGAAAAAAGCATCATTCCTGCATCTTTCATCATTCAAAAGAAAAAGGGGGGATCGGCATTTCATATCTTATCTTGCCTCAATAAAAATCATTTTGAGAAGAAGCATCGTTCTTGCATCATTCGCATTGGCATTCCATATTTTGTCTTGCATTAAAAATAACAAAATTATTTAGAATAAGCCACACTCTTCGAGTGGTCATTCTCCACGCATTTGCATCATACTCGCATATCATAATTTGTTCATTCATTCATTGCATAAAATAAGAGTTGTGATGAGAAGCGAGACGTTCTTGCGAAACAATCATCCTTTTTGAAAAAGTTTATCCTTACTTGGTTGCAAACTCAAGGTGTTCCAAGGCACTCAGTTTTTCAAATCAATAGGTCATTTGCATTTCTTTCAAAAGCACTGCATCCCATCCATTCTATGAAAAAAGACTGAAATAGTGTATCAAAGAAAAAACAAATTTTTAACTGATGTTAACTCTCTGTGAAGCATTCTTCTAATGAGCGTGCATTCTATTGTTTGGGTCCATTGGTTTTCCTCCCTTACCACAGTTTCTCGTCCAAGTTTAGTCCCGCCCCGTCCACCCATAAAGTGCATATTCTCCCCATCAGTGCGTATTTGACTTTTGGTTCAAGTCCTCCATGCCGGGGCAATTCTGTGATCACTAATTTTCCTTGTCAGTATCATATTCCTTTGGTGCAAGTCTTTCTAAAAAAAATATAATAAATAAAAAAGATAAAATAAGCTCGTTAGGTTGAAAACCCGCAAAGGGCGGCCTAGGCAAAAAAGAGCGCCTGGTGGATTGAAAACTCGCAAAGAGCGGTCCAGGCAAAGATTAGGGCACAAAAAAGGGGGAAAATAAAAGAGCAAACACATGAAGATAGATAAATTATTGTCCTAAAGTTAAGTCTTACAGAAATAAGCAATCAGGATTTGAAATGGAATTTGGCCATCTCTCCATACCCTCAAGAACCTAAAACCCCAGAAGGTCCATTCCCTACCCCTCTTAAGCCAAAGATTCAAAATCACAAAAACACCATTTGTTACCCATCTTAAGCCGAGAAAAGCCCAAGATATCCCCATCACTCTGGGCGAGGGTTAATTCCACATCAAAAATGGTATATCATTTCCAAGTCAAAAGGAAAGGAAATTCACAAAAGGAGGGGAATAACAAAGTTTAAAGAGGAGAATCCCAAAATAAAGAAAGGAAGACAAATGGAGTATAAATTAAGAGTCAATACATTTTGCCATGAAGCTCCCTTCCAAAAAAAAAAAAAGGGGGCCCCCAAATTCAATGGGTTCAATCATTTCCCCTTCTAAAAAAGCCCTCAATTCAATAGGTTCAATCATTTTTTCTCTTTTCAAAGAAGCCCTCAATTCATTGGGTTTAACCATCTCTTCTTGGGTACAACCATCCCCAAACGCCTCATCAAACCTAATAACCATTTCCTTCATAAACCATTGACCATCGGCCAACACCGAATAAGACCCATCAACCCCCAAACACTTCGTCATCCCCTTCTCCACATCACAACCCTAAAAAGTCCATTCCGATCAGTGACTAATTGCTTTCGTTCTCTCAAGTTTTAATCTTAGGACAAATAAGTTCATCTATTTACGACGTGTTTGCTCAAAAAGAAAAAAAAACAAACAAGCAAAAAAAAAGAAAGCTGCTCAAAAAGAAAAAAAACAAACAATCAAAAAAAGAAAAAAAGAGAAGGACTTGCACTCCAAGATACATTCAAGATGCATTAAAACAAGGTTTAGTGATCACCAGGTAAGGATTCTTTCGCACCAAAAGTCAAGACATCAGTAGAGAACCAAAGATTTGCACTGAGAATACCACTCAGACCCAAAAGTTGGGGCATTCTCTTCACCACCCACACACCCTAGTCTTGGGAAAGTCTGTTCAATGCCCATCCCATGTCACTCCAGTTGTCAATGTCATTCCAAAGTGGGGCAAGTGCATTCCCATTCCTCCACCTCATTCATTCCCATAAAAACCTCACCGGGGCAATCTCTCAACTCATTATCCTAAACAAGACCTTGTCATTCTGATTGGGACAGCTTTGTCCTTGTTATGACTGGGGCAACATCAAATTCTGTGGGTTGAAGCAAAACCCCTTTCATTCCAGCTTTCATCCCAAGAGCCGAAGCGTTCCCAATTCATCATCTTCTACACCCCTAGTTGTCGTCACCACTAGACAGGGGCAAGTTATTCACTCGTCAAAGACCTGAATTGGGGCAATCTTGTATCTCTTGGTCCCTCATAAGCTTCGGCAATAACCATGTCTGTCATTCCTTCACTTGCCATAAATGTCCATGCCCTAAACCAATTCCAAGTTAAATGACTCATTCATTCACATTTGCACTCCTATGCATGCTTACTAGACAATGCTTCAAAAAGAGAGAGCACAAGTTGTTTACGTGATATCTAAAATTCAGTCATCATGGAAAGAAAGAGAAAACAAGTGAGGTTGTTTGTAAGTAAAAATCTTGAGAACACCGGAGTTTGAATCAAATTCAATCTTTCAACAGAATGGTCAATAATCATCTCAATTCCTTGCATTCAAAATCTCGCATTTCATCGTCACAAAAATGTTTACCTCATGCATCTAGGCATTTCAATCTATTCATTATAGCATATGCATAAAAGCATTACATTTGCATCTTCACATTTTGTGCATTCATCACATAGCAAAAAGAAAAAACGTTCTGCGTCAGTTGCACCATATTAATACTTGCATTTCATAGAGGAACATAGTAGAGAAGAAAAAGCAGAAATCTTTTCATTGCATTGGCATCATGTTAATGTTCGCAAAGTCATTGCATGTCATTCATCATTAGAGCATTACATTTTGCATCAGATATTTCATAGAAAAAGCAAAGAAAGCAAAAAGAAAACAAAGAAAAGAAACCACGAAAGCATTCCATGTCATTCACCATTCCACAAGATACTAATCTTTGCATGCGCCATTGCATCATCAAAATTCTCCAGACCATTAGATAAATACAGACATATGTTGACCCATAAACCAGACCTTTGTGTCCATAATTCAAAGCTACTCTCTTGATCCCAAGCGATCCTCATTTCATGTCTTCTCATTCGTTGCTTTTTCATTAGCACATCCAGTGTTGACTCTCACTTGCAAACTCCAAACAAACAACAAAAAGAACAGGAAAATTCCTTGTCATCTAGAATTCCATATCATTCATCATTTCACAAGCATTCCTTTGTCATTCAATCATCAAACATTAAAGCGGTGCATTTGCATCATATTAACGTTAGCATTTCCAGAAAAGAAAAAGAACAGAAATCATTGCATCAAACATCAGAGCATTGCATCATATTAATGTTCGCGTTTCACAGGAAAAGCAAGAAGAAACAAACAGAAGTTAGAACAGGAGCATTCCATTCATCAAAGCATCAATCACCGCATACACTTGCATTCAAACATCAAAGCATTATGTGGATATTTGCATTTCATAAACTACAAAGAAGAAGCAGATACAAAAGAACAAAAGCATTCCATAATATTCAAGACATCAATCATGGCATACGTCTGCATTACATGTGTCATTCATTGCATTGCTAAGCAAAATGCGGATGAACACCAGATGTTAATCCTCATGCCTAGTTCTAAGAATCAGCACTTCAAGTGTCCATCTTCAATCTAATTCTCAAGTCAGTCATCCTGGACTTGTCAGTCTCAAAATCTCATTCCCAGTCACTCCTTCAGTTCGGAGTTCAAATGCCCTCGGGTCCCAAGTGGTTCATCAAAAGCACGCTAAGTGTTCATTTACTGCTTTCTCATCAACACGCCAAGTGTTCATTTACTGCTTTCTTTCTAGCAAACCAAGCATTCATCATCGTTGCATCAGACATCAAATCAAGTCTCAAAATACAAAATCATTTTCAATAAATAGGAGACTAAGGCGAATGTACATTCGAAATAGTCATCACGATAGGACACTTGAATTGAGCACTCAAGAATCCTAAGGTCCCTATGCCAAAAAGAAAACAAACAAAAACATTCAGTGTCGCCTACATCGTAGTAATGTTTGCATTCCATAAAACAAAAAGAACCAAAAATTCATCATCCCATCAAACATCCAAGCAATACAGTTGCATCACATCAATACTTGCATCTTATAGAAGAAAAGAAAGCTAGAACATCACATGTCATTCATCATTTCATGTTATTCATCATTTTGTAGCAATATTCCCATTTCATAGAAAAGAAAAAAAAACAAAGAAGAGAAAGTTTTCCTTTGCATGTCATTCCATTAAAATACATGAGCATTCCATGTCATCAAACACCAAAGCTTTACATTCGCATACCCATGACTCTTAAAAGGGCAAAAAAGAGAAGCCAAAGGAGAGAAGAGAGAAGAGCCAAGAGAGCAACAAAAAGAAAAGAAAAGAAAGAAAAAGAAAGAAGAGAAGCTAGAGAAAGAGAAAAAGGCATATAAGAACAGGAGAAAATCATGCATTTATCAGACATAAACAAAAGAAAAAGAAAATCACTGCATTCATCAAACATATAAGAACAGTGGAAAATCATGCATTCATCCGACATAGACAAAAGAAAAAAGAAACTCATTACATTTACATTCATCATAAGAAAAAGAAAACAGCAATCATGGCATTTGCATTGCATGCATTTGTTCATTTTCAGCTGCAGGTACGAGGAGAGGATGAGCACTTCGGTGTTAGCCCTCGCCCCCAGATTCCAGAAAATGCCCCCCAAGTGGGGAGTTCAAAAAAGAAGAAGAGAGAAACAAAAAACAGGAAAAGAAAAAGAGAAAAGAAAAGAGAGCGCTCAGGCGCGCATTGCAGATGGAGCCCAAAGAGATCATAGCTCCCTTCTGCCCAGGTCTCACATCGTGTACGAGCAACGCGATGGACCGCGGCCCCATGTGAGGTTCAACGGAATAGTTGTATCAGCCTAAGATACAGTGGACGCCGTGCATTGATCTGTATATCAGTTCCGGAGCTGATAACGATCCCCCCGGTCGCTCGAAAAGGCCAACAGGAAGAGCGTGCTCCTCAAAGCCACGTGCAAACTCGGATTCGTCAGGAGTTCGTTTAAGGATTACAGGTTTTAGGCAGCCTGGGCAATTTACCGCTTTTTGCACGCCAAGTGCCCATTTTACCTTTTCTGTCTGCACGCCAAGTGCCCATTTTACTTTTCTGCCTGCACGCAAGTGCCCATTTTACCTTTTCTGTCTGCACGTCAGTGTTCATTTACTGTTTTCGCATCAACACGAAAGTGTCTATCTTTCCAAAAACAAAAAAAAGGGAAATTCGGGTTTCTCCAAATGGACAAAATTGGTATAATTTCTGAATTCTTTATTTCTATTTTACCTTCGAAATATGTCTCGCGCAATTCATATTTCTTGGTAAAATCCAAATAAAGAGGGGCAGCTGTTATACCCCAATTTTGTCCGAGCTCCTGTTAATAGCGTTTTAATTTACTAGGTCCCATTTTTTTTGCAAGTCTCGAGTCCTGTTAACGCGTGTCGGTGTCATGCGAGTGTCGTTAAGATGCCATTTGTATAATTGGGCCAACAGTTGGGTTATTGGGCCTACACATATACAAATTGGGCTTATCATTTTGAGTTGGGCCCACGAACGTGGTTCCTAGTTATTTTTAGTGTTTATCAGTTAGCGGGCCTATTTGTTCTATTTGAGCCTCGTTCTAGCGCATTTGTCTAGTTGGGCCCGATTTCGCTTTTGTATGTGGCTCAACTTCTTTTATTATTTTTATTTTGACTATTTAATTTGTTTTGAGTCCAAAAATGTCAAAAAATCAGATTTTATTTCTTTTATAATTTAGGAGTGTTTAGAGTCCAAACTGTCCCAAAAACGCAAAAAACAATAGTCAAAAATTAAAAATAATAATAATAATAATAATAAATAAAACAAAAGAATAAAAATAATAAGCGCGAGCGCGTATCGGTTACGAGTCACGTGTGAGCAGGTGTGTCACTGCGCGTTATTTTTACCGTTTTCTTTTAGAGAAGTGAGGATAAAATAAAATCGGTTTTAATAACGTACGCGAGTGCGTATTCAAATCGTGTACGCGTCCCTAGTCTTAAGGCGAGCGCGCGTTCCATTTCGAGTCGTGCGAGTCATTGCGTCGGTGCGCGTTGTTTTTACCGCTTTCGTTATCATAAAAAATATATATAGTAATAGTAAAATAAAATCAACTTTGATACAAAAAAGTCAATCAGCTGTCCTTTTATTTAATTTTGTTACATATGTAGACAAAATAAATTTGGAAAGTCAAACAAAGATATGTAGCCAGCCTGCGCCTTGCTGCTGTTGCGGCAACAGTTTGAGCTTTGAGCTCAAACCCCCTTCTTCTTGTCTCTTGGTTTGATCTTCATTTTAGGCAAAAAATACCATAACTTGGCAGCAACTCTGCTCCTCTCTTGCTGCTGTCTCTGTCTCGGTCTCCTGGGAGTTTTGATTTTGTGCTCCACATACCACACCTACACCACACCAAGCACTAGTATAAATGCACACACAGCTACAGTAACAGGGGGGATTGGAAAGAAAAACACTACAGCAGATAACACAAACAAAAGAGAGGAAAGGGAAAACAAGCAGAGGGGGGTGGGTGAACCGTAGGGGACACTGGACAGAAATGAAAACTATTAATTAACCAACAACACCACCACCGACAGCGCCCCCTTTCCTCCACCAAACAGCCACCATAGCTCCTCACTCCCACGGCCAGCCACCTCCTACATCCCCAAACGGCCACACCCCTCCTCCTCTTCGCGAACCGCGGCTCGTTAACCACACCACCGTCCACCGCCACTCCACGGCCAAACTCAGTCACCACCGAAAACCGTAAACCGCCCCAAGCCTCTCTGTTTCTCCCTCCATCGTACACCAACCACCCACCACCGAAACCGCAAATCACCGTCGATGTCGTCGTCTTCCGGCCGTCGTCGCTCGCCCGGCGTCCGCGCCGTAGTCAACGTCGTCTTCCTCTGCTCACAGGCTTCTCCTCTCTCTCGCCGTCACGACGTCGGTGTCTCCACGGCTCCCCACCGTGGCTGACTTCCTCCGGCGGGGCCCCCATCGTTCGGACACCACCATCGTAGCAGCGCCGTGCGTCCCCCTCCCTCCGTCATCGCACCCTCTCTTTCTCCGAACGACACCGCACTACCGCCGCCGTCGCACACCGCCGTTGTTGGTCACCATCGCGGTCCTTCTCCTTCTTCTCTTCCTCTGCGCGTATCTCCCTTTCAGCGTAACTTGTAACACCCCAAAAATAATAGATTAATTTATTTAATTAGTTAAAAGAAATTGGGTGGTAGAAATAATAATATAATTATTATTTATTACTTATTAAAATGAGTATAAGGTGTTGTAAATAAAATAAGGAGCAGTATTGGAATCGGATAAGGTGTTGTAATTAAATTGGTCTTAAGCTGCGGGGAAGCCCGCAATCCAAGCCCGACAACCTAAGCGCATATAAAAGTTGAGATTTTAAGGTTTTGGTTCATTTTGAGAAAAAGAAAGGAAAAATGTGAATAGAGAGAGTGGGAAGGGAAGGAGGGCGCGGCGCCCATGAGGAGAGGAGGAGAGGTGAAGTGCGCAAAGCTCCAAGGAGAAAGGAGAAGGTGTGATCCGGTTGCCATGGTTCAGTTCGTGATCGTCTCTAGAGATCCTATTCATCTAATTCGAGGTTAGGGGAGTCTCACTCTATAATAGAGAGTATAATAGGTTGTATGTAGACCATAGGATCCCACTTGATATTATTTGTTAATTGTTAGATTGTTTAGATTGGTTGAAATTGATGAATTGTAGGAGAAAAATCGATTTAGGCATGAGTTAGGGTTTATAACATGTTGATTTCGCATTTTGTTGTGTTTTTAATGTATAAGTGTGAAATTGAAATTGTTGGTATGAGCATAACATGTTTTGTGATTGTTGTTGTGATTTGATTTGGAAAATAAATTGGGAATTTGATGTGTGGTTAGTGTTGGGGCGCATGGGGCGCCAAGTGCCTAGGAGAAAGGCGCCCTGTGTACTGTAGCAGTGGCTTATGTTGTATGTTGTTTGCTGCCTGGGCGCTGTTCTGGTTGCTGGAGTGGCGCCAAGGTGCTGCCTATGTCTAGACATGGCGCACAAAAGGGGGCGTTGTGTGCAAATCAGTTTCTGAACATATTTTCCCTAGCCAAACTTTGTATTCACCTGACCAAATTGTATTTTAAGTACTTTGGCTAAAGAATTTCCAGATTTGCACTTGTTGTTTTGAAATGGTCCTATTGGGCATCGTTTTAGCTTGTGTAAAGGGGGCGTTGTGTGCAAATCAGTTTCTGAACATATTTTCCCTAGCCAAACTTTGTATTTACCTGACCAAATTGTATTTTAAGTACTTTGGCTAAAGAATTTCCAGATTTGCACTTGTTGTTTTGAAATGGTCCTATTGGGCATCGTTTTAGCTTGTGTAAAGGGGGTGTTGTGTGCAAATCAGTTTCTGAACATATTTTCCCTAGCCAAACTTTGTATTCACCTGACCAAATTGTATTTTAAGTACTTTGGCTAAAGAATTTCCAGATTTGCACTTGTTGTTTTGAAATGGTCCTATTGGGCATCGTTTTAGCTTGTGTAAAGGGGGTGTTGTGTGCAAATCAGTTTCTGAACATATTTTCCCTAGCCAAACTTTGTATTCACCTGACCAAATTGTATTTTAAGTACTTTGGCTAAAGAATTTCCAGATTTTCACTTGTTGTTTTGAAATGGTCCTATTGGGCATCGTTTTAGCTTGTGTAAAGGGGGTCTTGTGTGCAAAACGATTTCTGAGCATATTTTCCCGAGCCAAACCTTGTATCCACGTGACCAAATCCTATTTTGAACATTTTGGCTAGAGCGGTTTTAATTTTTCAGGTGACCTATTATGGTTGTGCGCGTGTGGGTTGTGTTGGGCGCCAAGTGTGGCCGCCCAGGGCGCCAAGTGGTGCGTCCGTGCTTTGTGTTTTGGTTTCGGTCCTAATAGTGACAGATTGGTCCCTAGTGCTAGCTTAGTCATAGAGACGTGATTGAGATGAGAAAATAAATGAGCTGATTGACGATGAGGCCATGGGGGCTACAACTAAGATTACTAAAGATGTGATATGGGGTGTATGGACCGTGTTGTTAAGAATTATGATTGTGGTTTTTGTCATGGAGTCTCATGCATACATAAGGCTGCGGTCCGAGTTTTATATTATGATGATAAGGCTGCGGTCTGAGTTCTAAATCGAAATGATAAGGCTGCGGTCTGAGTTGATATTATGATGATAAGGCTGCGGTCTGGGAAAATGGTACCACATGTATAACTGTATTGCATACATCCTCATGATAAGCATGTGAGTTGGTGATTGTATGAACTATGCTACTGTGTGACTGTATGAGTGCGATGCTATGATGGAATATACTTCTTATTATAGTCTTTATTATGTAGTTGAGACTCACCCTTCTGTTGTTGTTTACCATAGGTAGTCCTGAGTGAAGGCTTACTCCTTTCACTCCCGAGTCGGTCTGCTCTGATACGTGACACCTAGGGGGTTGGCTTAGGAATTCTAGTGTTATTCATTTGTTGTTGAATTTTATATGCATTGATTTAATGATTTTTGTTGAGGCTGTTGTTCGGCACTTTCGAGATTATATTATTTTTCCGCTGCGAGACATCTAAATTATAATGTGTGGATTCTGTTGGTGAAGTCAAGAGTACACTAAATTATTTAATGGTGTTGCGTATTTATAAAGGTATAATGAAGGCTTATACTGATTTGATCGTTGTTAGAGTAAGATTATGTGTAGCATTCCATTGAAAAGAAATTTTGAAACTCTGATCTCTATGATAAATAGCCGGGTAGAATGGGGTGTTACATAACTCTCTCTCTCATTTCCTCTGTTTTTGTTAAAAAATCTTTGTCTCCTCTGTTTTAGGAGTGAAACGGCGGATGAAGAAGAGAATAGGATTAGGGTTATTTTTTGTGTTTTATCTTATATACACTAGGTTCTGTATGTTTCATTTTTTAGTTTTTATTCCAGATCATTTTTTTTGCACCACCCTTATTCATGTACACAACCCCACTTAGAAGCCCTTCTCTACAAAGCCGACCAGCCCACGAAAATGAATTGGACTGCTGCTACTTGCACTATCTCATGTACAAATACATCCCCTTACTACTTTTCGCACCTCCCAATTTCAACGACACAACCCTCTACTGCTTTATGCGCCCCTCTTTTACAAAAACGACCCTTTTCCATCCATTTTATATTTTGCTACAAAACAAATATTCCCCACAAATCTATATTTTCCTACAAAATAAATAAACTTCATTTTGTCAAGAATAGAGGATTAAGACAAATGAGTTACACGGCTCACGAGCCTTAAAACCTCTATAAATAAAAACATATTTTTCTACTTAGAACTACGTCGCTTTGATTCCCATTTGGGATACGTATGAGCGAGTCAGATTCTCGTCAAGCGCAATCATAAAAGATTTTAGCATGTGCATAACAAAAGAAAAGAGTTATTTTCATAACACAAAAAAAATCATTTTTGCAAACCAAGATCATTTTCCGAACAAAAATCTTTTCCCTTCTAAAATCATTTTCAGCCCATCATCGCTAATGGCTAATCAGAACCTTTGTTCGTCTAGCCGTTGGTGGCGATGTCCTTTTCCCAAAAGAACTACAAGCGATGATCACTCATAACCTTTGTTAGTTTGATCATTGTGCAAATCAATCTCTTTCGAAAATCACTTTCAAAAAAGATAATAAAAACGAGTTGTTATCAATAGTCCATCAGAACCTTCGTTCGTTTGACTAGCGGTACAACTCTCTTTTTTTGAGTATTTAGTAGTGATTCATCATAGCCTCTGCTAGTTTAATCATTCGCTAATGCTCATCCTATTTCAAAAACTCACAAAAAAAAGAGGATAAAAAACAAAAACTTTTCAAAAGGACAAAGAAGAACTACGTAGCTTTGAATTCTCCATCGCACCGGGAGATACGTAGGAGCGGGTCACATCCCGTCAAGCATAACAAATAAAAATCATTTTCACAATAAATTTTCAAACAATCATTTTCAAAAGAACCAAGAACTACGTAGCTTTGAATTCTCCATCGCACCGGGAGATACGTAGGAGCGGGCCATGTCCCGTCAAGCGCTTTTTTCTAAAAAACCATTTTTCCCCCTTTTTCATAATAAATATAGATTTTCATTAAGAATTTTTCAATAAGAAGTAGAGAGGCAAAATTAAGTATTTTCAAGTCAACACACTAAAACCACACTTAATTAAAGGTTCCCTCTCAGTAGAGAGGACGTGTGGGGTGCTAACACCTTCCCTGCGCGTAACTGACCCCCGAACCCTGTTCTCTAGTTTCGTAAGACCAATCGCTTTCCAAAAAGGTTTTCCTAATATTTTCCTTAATAAATATTGGTGGCGGCTTCATTGTTTTAAAAAATTGTGAACGAGGAAGGTTCTCCCTCGGGGACTTTTTCGGGCGCAACAGTATCAGTGTCAAATTTGCTGACTGCAGAGTCTGTTATGTATACTTGCAGGGTTACGAGCATTATATAGACCAACAGATGCTGAATGAACCACTTGAAGAGATAATTGGAAAACTGCTTGAAGAACATTCAGGAGCAGCCAATCAGCTACTTGAAAGCAAGGGTCTTTTCCTGCTGCCTATTGCTTTGGTTGATGAGATGAATGAAGCAATGCAAATGTTTAGTGGGAGTGCATAGTGGTATTATGTTGACATTTATTTTGTATTCTTGGATCATTTCTATATTGTTTTAGTTATTCTTTAGTGGAATACTTTTAAGATTGTGAATGACTATGGAATGAAGTTTTCTGTTAGTTTCTCTCCTATTATAAGTAAGTATACTGAGCTGAATCATCAATAAGTTTCATGATTGTTTTCTTTGATTTGAACCAGCATTGGCTGTGTAGCTGTTTCATTTCAAAAGATTCTATGGCGTTGTGCACTTTGTGTAGTTTTCTACTTCCCTGGTCTATATAAATAGAATATGACTTTGGCTTCCATACTTCCCTCTGTATTGGTTTATAAATAGAATATGACTTAATTTTATATTGGTTGTTCAACTGAATTGTGTCCTGTAACTTTTAAAATTTGTGGTTTTCACTATATGTATAGTGGTGTATTGGTAACTTGTTGTATTAGTGCTTCTTAAGTTGGCATTTCATGCTTTTTAAAACGTTCCCTTACAATTAAGCTGCATAAAACGTATAAGGGAGTTATATTTGCTGATGGAAACCTCTTATAAACATTTGCTGAGTCTGAATTGGCAGGAAAGTCGTATTGCAAAATAGAATGGAGTTTGCATGTAATGGAAGGATTTTGAAAAATTATTTATCAATTCGTACCGACGGAATTTGCTTGGAAATTTGCGAGGGATATTTCCGAGGGATTTGCGAGGGGTATTTCCGAGGGATTTGCGAGGGACATTTCCGAGGGATTTGCGAGGGATATTTCTGAGGGAGTTTCCGAGGGATTTGCGACGGAAACGTTTCCGAGGGAATTTTCGGTCGGAAATCGTTTGCGAGGACCGTTTATCCCACAGAATTTTGTCCGTCGGAAATTCCGTCGGAAACGTGAATTAGCGATCGATTTTCCTGCTTTTCCGAGGGATTTTTCCCTCGGAAATCACCGAAATTCTTGTAGTGCCTCTTGAGGCTCATTTAGCAGATTTTGAAATGAACCCGGTCCGTGTGTTTTTGGGCCCGGTCCGGGCCCTAAATTCTGTCACTGTTTCCAAAACTTGTCCAAAAATATTCCTTTTGATTCCAAACTATGTAGCCCGGATACGGGATACGATACGGGATACGACACGGATACGTGGATACGGGAAAATTTTGAAAACCAAGATACGATACGGCGGGGATACTTCAATAAAAAATTAAATTTTATTTTGTATATAAGAAAATAAATAGTGATAGTTTTGTCTTTTTTTAAAGTTATTTGGAATGTCGTTTTTTGAAGTAGAGTGATGGTTTTGTCAAAGTAGAAAGTACTATTATCTTTCTGTACAAAAACAGTACTAATATTATAAGTTTTTTTTGTCCAAACTAATATTAAAAGTTAAAAACTTTTGTTTGAAAATTGTGGCCATACAGACTTACACGTATGTACTATTTTGATGGGATTCGATGCTTAGCAGTAAAAACTCAACACACTCCCCATAGTTTTAATATTATTAAATAGAAGAAAGGAACTTTTGTTCTGCCCATGATGATAAGACTTGCAGTGGTTAATTAACTTTTATTAATTAATTCAAGTCTTCTTCTTCCTTAGAATATCAGTTGCAGAAAATATTTCTCCCAAACAACTCAACAGCCGTATCACAATATCTATTCATCAGCGTATCCCAAGTCCCAACCGTATCATAGTATCTATTTAGTGTATCCCTTGCATATCTAATGTACCGTAGCCATATCCTGTGCGTATCCCAGCCGTATCCTTCCCGTATCTTGATTTTTTTATTAAAAAAATAAAAATAAAATAGCGGATAATCTCAGGATACGTATCCGGCCGTATCGGACACTTATCGGTATCGAATACGTGTCCGATACGGATACTCCAGCAAAAATGGAGTATCGGGGCTTCAGAGATTCCAAACCTCTTCCAATCCTTTTCCCAACCTTATATAATGATGAAATAACCGTAATTCATGGAAAATGCTTATATTTGAGTTGTATATCGTGAATTCTCTAAATTATGTTAATGAATGATAAATGTTTAGTATCCACGAGTGAGGAAATGTTATGACTTGATGAAATGGACTATGCGTTCCATGAGGTTAATGTCTATGTAATGATAATAAGGACATGTAATAATATATTGAGGACAGGGTAACGACCCTAGAGGATAGCATACTAGGGGAGGGAAGTCATGAGCCCAAAACCTAGGCCCCATGAGGGTTGCCCGGTAATTAGTGGTTAGCGGATTGGGTTCACTACAAATCAAGAAAATGGTTCACGGTGTTGTGCTAAAATTCACGATGTACCGCATCGTTTTCGAACGCATGGGCATAATTCCGAACGCATGGGCGTTCTTGCAGGCGTACGAGGACGTTCTTGTAGTTCTGAAATGGCCGGTCTCCGTAAGACTATTTTTCACATTGTTTGAAATGACCTACATTTATGAGAAAGGCTCCAAGGGCGCCCGTAAGGAAACAGTTTCATTCAAAAACCGCTCGACATACAATTTTTTCAAGCCTTACATGGAATCATTGACGACCGGGTGGAAGAGAGAATTCTTTTGGGTCGTTCCAAACTCGGCCGAGGCTCATCGAGGGATCGCCCAGATGTCAAAAGATGATCAGGAGGGAACGCCCCTGTTCCCCACGGTGTGGAGTTTTAACCATTTCTCCAAAAAACCGGGCCAGTACGCTTTTAAGGAGACAGAACTTGACGACCTGGACAGGGGGACGATCAATAGGCTGAGAAAGATTGCGTCCTTAGTCCCTGAGGGTCGCATCAGGGTCAAAAACATTGTGGATGCTCGTGGCAAAAAGAGAGTCAAGGCCGCTCTTGGTTGGTGGTTGCTCGCTTAGTCTGTTTTCTGTCACTTCGTTTTATTTAACTGTTTTCTAACCATCTACTTTTGCCTTTGCAGTTGACATGGCGAACATGAACGACTTTGATCTCTTGGAACAATGGGCGGCCGAGGATGGTGATGCTTCGCCCGTCCGCGGAATTCCTGAAGCTCAACCCGGGGGTACGCCCCAACCTGCCGGAACTGGATCTCAGCCCGATCGTCAGACTCCTCGGGCGGGCACACCAGATCAAGCCATTGACCTGAGCAGCCCACTTCCGAATCAAGAAAGGTCCAAAAGGAATAGGTCGGTCGATCGTGGGGGTCAGAACAAGAAGCACAAGAGTGGGAAAAGCCACGGGCACTACCGGTCGCCTAAAATCGACCTGCTAGGATTGGGCGATGAGGACTGTGCTCGTTTCAAGGAAGAACCGTTCGAGGTGATGGTCGATGCGATGAAGGCCGCTGGGATTCTTTTTAAAAAATACCAAGATGAGGAAGCAGATCGCCTGGAAGGTAGGCGCCTTGCCAATAGATATTCATTGCTTGAAGACGATCTTGTTGATAAAAATTTTAAACTGAACTCTGCCTTGTCGTTGCTCGCAGAAATGAGGGGCGAGCGAGATGAGCTGCTCAAGAAGATGAAGGAACTTGAACCGAGTATCAAGGCGATGGGGGACAATGAGAAGAAGCTCAATGACGCAGAACGCCAACTTGTGGCCGTTGTTGCTGCTCAAACTGTGGCCGAGTCTGCCCTGGACAAGGCGGTCGTCGACAAGGAAGAAGTTGAAAAAGAGGTCGAACGCCTCTCATCAAAAAACAAAGAACTGTCGAGCCAGGTCGCTGGACTGAAAACTGAACTGGATGCCGTGGAGGAGGAAAAGAAAAAGTTTAGAGGTCGCTACAAAGACGTTCTTGACCGGGCGAAGGGAGCTGCGGAGGATCAATTTGAAAATGCGGTCAGTCAGATTAAGCTCCTCTACCCTGATCTGGGGGTCGATCGCGAGGTCGTGCAATGCACACATCGTGTGATCGAGCGGCAGATCGTGCGTCCCAAGAAGATGCAGAAGGGGAAGGTCCTTCAAGAAGAGGCGGTCGTCTACCAGGCCCCTAGCGACTCTTGACTTGTAATTTTCTGAATTTTGTAATCTTGGCCCGCCTGCGAGCGGTGTTTTAATGGGCGCCCTGGCTTCGACCAAGGCGTCCTCGTTTGTACTTGATGACAATTTTTTCATGAATTTTTGGCCTGTTTAATTGCTCTGTAATTGGATTCGATTCTTTTTTGCTATGGTCGATCGATGGTTCTTTGTATAGGCCGTTTGGCGTCGTTCGGGCCATTCGGTGGCCCTCTTTTAGGCCGCCCGGCAGCTCTCGTTTGGGCCATTCGATGGCACTCTTTTAGGCCGCTCGGCGGCTCTCGTTTGGGCCACTCGATGGCACTCTTTTAGGTCGCTCGGCGGCTCTCGTTTGGGCCTTTCGATGGCACTCTACTGGTCGCTCGACTGCTACTCGCATGGTGAGCGACCGTGCATACAATTTGCAGGAAATAAAGTACACAAGTCAAATTTTAAGGTCGGTCCTCGGTAAAAAACCCCTGTGGGGAAAAAGAGCGACCGCCTGTTCTTTATTGATCGATTAGTGTTTACAACTTAAACATAATACTTTCTCAACTTGTCAGCATTCCATGTTCTGGGGATGGTCGCCCCTTCCATGGTTTCTAGCTCGTAAGCTCCCTTTCCAGTCTTGCTGATGACACGGTACGGTCCTTCCCAATTAGGGGCGAGCTTTCCCTGGCGAGCGTTCTTATTCCCCACGTTGGCCCTCCTAAGGACGAGTTGTCCGATGGAGAACTCCCTCTCCTGGACGCGGGCGTTATACCTGGCAGCGACCTTCTGCTTGATGAGTTGCTCCCTAAGTGACGCCTTGGTACGCAGCTCGTCAACCAGGTCGAGCTCTTCTCTTGTTGCTCGCTCATTTGCGGCCGGGGTTGGTGGGTTGGTCGTCCTCCAACTTAGCTCTCCCATCTCAATCGGGATGACAGCGTCAGTTCCGTAGACAAGTCTAAATGGTGACTCCCCAGTCGATGAGTGGCGGGTCGTTCTGTAGGCCCAGAGGGCCGACTGTAGCTCTTCTGCCCAATTGCCCTTGGCTTCATCCAAACTTCTTTTGAGTCCGCGTAGCACTACCCTATTGGCCGCTTCCGCCTGGCCATTGGTTTGTGGGTGCTCGACCGAGGTGAAACGCTGTTTCACGCCTAGGCCGGCCAGCATTTCTCTGAACTTTCTGTCTGCGAACTGAGTTCCATTATTCGTCACCAGTTGCTGGGGCACTCCAAAGCGGGCGAGCACGTTTCTCCCAAAAAACTTAGATACCTTTGCTGAGGTAATGGTTGCGAGTGGCTCTGCCTCTCTCCACTTGGTGAAATAGTCGATCGCAACGATCAGGAATTTCAACTAACCTGGTGCGGGTGGAAAGGGGCCGAGCAGGTCCTTGCCCCACCAAGCGAACGGCCATGGTGGGTTAAGCTGTGTAGTTCTGATGAGGGCGCTATATGTACGTCGGCATGAATTTGGCATTTATTGCATTTCTGAACAAGCATCTTAGCATCCTCATCCATGGTCGGCCAATAGTATCTGGCCCTGAGCGCCTTCTTAGCAATCGACCGACCGCCTTGATGGCTACCACAATCGCCTTCATGTATATCCCTCAGTACATGGTCGGCTTCGACCGACGTAAGGCATCTCAGCAATGGGGATGAAAAGCCCCTTCTATACAGTTTTCCTTCGATCACTGAGTACTTGGTCGCCCACAACCTCAGGATCTTTGCTGCCTTCTGGTCGCAAGGTTCTAGTCCATTGAGAATATATTGCAAGATAGGAGTGATCCAGTCTTTGTCCAAGTCGACCGCTAGAACGGCTAACGGTTGGGCAGGC
This sequence comes from Astragalus membranaceus, assembly GCA_039519185.1. Classification (NCBI taxonomy): domain Eukaryota; kingdom Viridiplantae; phylum Streptophyta; class Magnoliopsida; order Fabales; family Fabaceae; genus Astragalus; species Astragalus membranaceus. Next base: position 101,657,431 of record CM076848.1, on the reverse strand, counting down.
TTGGTCGATACGCTCGGCCGTGTTAACGTCTCTTGGATTAGACTTCTGTGGTTCCCAGGAGTCTTTGTACTGGCTAACTTCGATAGGATGTCAGCCCGAACATTCTCCGTCCTGGGGACGTGCTTAACTTCTGCTCGGTCGAATTGCTTGAGCAGATCCCTTACCTTGGCCAAATAATTTTTCAAGACATCGTCCTTTGCGTCGTATAGGTCTTGAATTTGGGAGACTACCAGTAGAGAGTCAGAGTGAAGTTCAACACGGTCGACGTTGAATTCTTTGGCTAGCTGTAGCCCGGCAATGCACGCTTCATACTCGGCCTGGTTGTTTGAAGTGTGAAACGCGAAAGTTAATGACACTTCAACTGTAAGTCCTTCCGAGTTCTCAAGTATCAGACCGGCCCCACTTCCTTTGCTGTTGGAGGATCCATCTACGTGCAAAGTCCAGGTCGTGATGGCCTGATCGTCTGGTATTGGAGTCATCTCAGCAATGAAATCGGCCAACACTTGGGCCTTAGCGGCCGATCTAGGCTGGTCGGTCCTCACCACGACCTGATGGGCCACGAAATAAGGGCGCAGTCTACGGGTGGCCACAAGTAACGCTAAGGCTAGCTTCTCAATCTTCTGGTATCTGATCTCTGGGCCTTGAAATACCTTACTGATGAAGTAGACCGGGTTCTGCTTCAGGTCGCTTTCTCTTACGAGAACAGCGCTCATGGCCTCGTCTGTTATGGCCAAGTATAAGTAAAGCGTCTCCCCTGGTTGCGGCTTGGTCATGATGGGCGGGTTGGTGAGTGCCGCCTTCAGCTCGTCCAATGCTCGCTGGCATTGGTCGGTCCATTCAAACTCGACCTCCTTCTTCAGGAGCTTGAACAGTGGAAGAGATTTGCACGCTGATTTAGGTATAAATCGTGACAGGGCAGCGACCATGCCATTCAATTGCTGAATCTCTTTTTTCGTAGTGGGTGGCCTCATGTCAGCGACCGCCCTACACTTATCAGGGTTGGCTTCGATCCCTCGCTCTGTTAAGTGGAAACCCAGGAACTTGCCTGCCCTTACTCCGAAGGTGCACTTCTCTGGATTCAACCTCAAGGAATTCTTCCTTGCTTCCTCAAAAATTTCCTTTAGGTCGTCAATATGGTCTTGGTCGGTCTTGCTTTTAATGATCATATCATCCAAGTAGACCTCTGATATCCGACTGATCTGCCGCCTGAAGACTTTGTTCATCATTCTTTGATAGGTCGCGCCGGCGTTCTTCAGACCAAAGGGCATTACCTTGTATTGAAAATTTCCACGATCGGTCATGAACGCGGTCTTGTGCCGATCGGGTGGATACATAGTGATTTGGTTGTAACCTGAATAGGCGTCTAAAAAAAACAGGAGTTTGTAGCCCGCAGCCCCGTCGACCAGTTTGTCAATGTTTGGCAGAGGAAAGGCGTCCTTTGGGCATGCCTTATTCAGGTCGGTATAGTCGACGCACATGCGCCACTTACCATTTTTCTTCTTCACTAACACGACGTTGGAAAGCCAAGTCGTATACTTAATCTCTTCAATGAAATTGGCCTTGATGAGGTCGTCAACTGCCTTTGTGGCCGCCAATGCTTTCTCTTCGCTCTGAGTGCGTCTCTTTTGTGTGACTGGTCTGGCTGTCTCATCAACGGACAGTTGGTGGCAAGCAATTTCTATTGGGATCCCGGGCATGTCTGATGCCTGCCATGCAAAAAGGTCTGCGTAATCCCTGAGGCAGGTGATGAGATCTTGATTGATTTGTTCAGGTAGGTCACTCCCCAACTTAACTGTCTTAGTTGGGTCGTCCGATAACTGAACATCGACCAATTCCCCCTGGGGCTCGGGCCTCTTCAGTTTATTCTTTAGCTCGCGGGCTAAATCGTCGTCGTCGTCCTCAGGGTCGCTATCTGGGTCGTATCGAGCATCCAGGTCGGCCACATTGACCTGATGCCCCTCTCCAAGATCCTGCGATTTAGAACTTACCACCTCCATGTCACAAATCTCTTGATAGAGGAAATGGCTCCTCATGGCCGCTTCCATGTCGGCTATTACTGTCACCACCTGGTCGCTTTTACTGTAGAACTTCATCTTTAAATGCACAGTTGAGGCTACGGCCTCCAATTTTCCCAGCGTTGGCCGGCCGATGATGCAGTGGTAACACGATTTGATCGGCAGAACTAAGAACGTCGTCCTGACCGTCCTGTACGACGTGCTGCCGTTCGTATCATCTCCAAAAGTAACAAGCAATTCTATCGTCCCCAGGGGGTAGGTGGTCGCCCCGTTGAACCCGGTCAATGGGGTTGGTACGGCTTGCGGAACAATTTCGCTCCTGTCCATGTTCAACTTGTCAATCAGTTCCTCAAACATGATGTCGGTCGAACTCCCTCGGTCGACCAGTATTCTTCTGACCTCAGTGTTGGCCATTACGGTCGATACTACCAAAGGGACGTAATTATTGATTTTGCCATCGAGCAAGTCTTCGTCCCCAAAAGAAATGGGCGGCCTATTCGAGGCCGGTCGTGGGGTTGAAGTTGAGCCGACCATCATAAGTTCATTCTATTTCCTCTTCATTGCCTTGTTGGACTCTCTGATATCCAACGGGTTACCTCCATGGATGACCATGGCTACATTGCGGCCCTTCGACTGTCTGGGGTCGCGATCTTCCTCAGAATTATTATGCGGCCGCTCGACCGTCGAGTTGACGATCGCTTTGCCTCTGTCATTGGCGGGTTGGCCAACGGCTCTTTCTTCAGGGCGATCGTTACCTTCATCTCTGACATATTGCCTCAACTTGCCTTTCTGAATGAGATCTTCTATGTCATCTTTTAGGGCCATACAGTCATTGGTATCATGCCCCTTACTCTTGTGGTATCTGCAGTATTTCTTGGTAGGCCGGCCTCCTTTCTTCAATACTAGAGGAGCAGGTCGCCTCACACCAGTGAACTCGTTGTTTTGGCACTCCGTGAAGATCTGTGCGATCGGGGTGTTTAACTTTGTACGATGCTCGTACTTCTTGGGCCGGTACTCGGGCTTACTGTCACGATAGTTTTCTTGCCCCTTGACCGGCCTTCCATTCTCTTCTTTGGGACGCACGCGGGCGCCCTTGACGGAGGCCAATTGCTCTTTATAGCCCATATGGTCGTTGGCCCTTCTAAGGAACAGGCCGAGGTCGTAATTGCGGTTCAATGAGAATTCTTCAGCAAATCTGTGGTTCTTTCTTATACCACGTTTGAGATACTTCAGCTTGTCCGTGTCTGATAGGTTGCGGACTGTGTCAGCCTCTGACATGAACCGATCAATAAACTCCCTCAATGGTTCATTTTCTCCTTGGACGACCGAATCCAGGTGCTCTTCATAACGATACTGACAACGGTTGGCTGTATAATTGGCCAAGAACATTGCCACAAGACCTTCCCAAGAAGAGACAGTGTTGGGACGTAGGGATTCCCACCATTCTAACGCCCGGCCTTCGAGCGACTGAGGAAAAAGTCTGCACTTCATCGTCCGTCCTAGCTCCCTATAGCTACAGTAGTTGTTGAAGTACATGAGGTGTTTATCGGGATCCCCGCGGCCGTTAAACTTGTTCAGGTTCGGGGGCTTCCTCAGATCCCTTGGAATACGATAACGCCTGATTTCGCTGGTGAAGGGCCCTTGTCCGGTCGGGATGGGGTTCTGCCCGTAGGGCTGCATGGCGGCATAAGTTTGGTCGACGGGCAGACCGTAAAGGCCGACCAGCTGACCAAGGAATCTGTCGGCAGTTGGAGGGGGTCCATGGGGTCCATGGTATTGTGGAGCATGCGACGACGACCGTCTTCTAGGCCGCTCTGAATAGTTTCTTCTGTGTCAACTGATGGCACGGGAGACATCTCTAATCTCCCCGTTGCGGTAGTCGTTAAACTCCTCGTACGAGTTCCACGACCTGCTTCTTGATCGGCGGGATCCTGAAGACTCGTTGGACGAGTATCTTGTCGGCGAACTGCCTGACTCTGGTCGGTAGCTCGAGTCAGCATAGTCGTAATCTTCCACGGGGGAACGACGGTGGCGTCTTCCTCGATGAGGGGGCGACCTGTGGACGATCGCCCTTCTTGAAGGATTGCGCTGGGATACGCCTCGAGGAGGAGGAGCTTCTCTTCGTGGCGGTGAACGGTGTGGTCGAGATGGTTGACCTCGGCGACCACTATCCGCACGCGGGCGGATCGAGATCGACCCTCTCTCATAGCGGTCGATCAGTTCATCTCGATCAGCAATCACTTGATTCTTTTGCTCCAGAATTTGTATGAGTGCTTGGGTCACATGCTCTGGCAATGCTTCTGGGATTCCAGCTTCGGCCAACTCGGTCAGTAGTTGCTGGACCGGTTGGGATGCTGGCCTGCGGCCACCCTGCACTGAGGGTTCTTGGCGAGGCTCGCCTTCTGATTCATGAACTGTCACAGGCACGCCCTCTGGGGTCTGTTGAGGTCGGTCTTGTCCAGAGGGGTTGAGCCTGGAAGAAGTGCGTTTCTGACGTGGCGGCATGGTTTGAGGTGGAATAGCACTCGGGCCTCCCACTGTGGTCGCCAATTGATCGTACCTGATCAATACGATGAGTTGTTGCAGTCTGATGATGTTGCTCGGTCGTTGGGATGAAGGACCGAGTTCTAAGCCGCACGCGGGTGGTACCTGCAAAGGCACTCCAACGCCCAAGTCAGAGGTGCTTCAACGGGCAGGGTCACAAAGTGAGTAAAACGTACCTGAAGTCACATGCTAGTGTGGTATATATACTGTTCACTGCGTAGGCATTTGGCTGTCGCGCATATCTCGGGGCTGGCCGCATTTTGCGGAGCAAGTCAGGCATTTGGGCCGCGCTGGGCCTGTTGGGCGAAGTTGGCTTTCGAGCCCACTCCAGAACAAAGATCATTAAGGGTACTTTGGTCTTTGAGTGTGTGGTTGTGATAAGGGGAAATCTCAATTGTACCATTTAATCCTATCTTAATGTCACTAAAACCCCCTAACACAAGCACAATACTAAAAAAATCACCATCAATTATAAAAATTTATTTCTTCATAGAATTTTAATCCTTTCACCAACACATTATCAAACACCGAAATTAACCGAATGATCATCAAAGTAATTGAAATTACTTTGGGTGTTACATATATCTTTAAATGCTTTATTTAAATGGGTATATATATAAGATATTTAATTATAATTTAATTAATTGATTAAGTTGATCCATTATGATAGAGAAAATCCAACGATTCTCCCATTTGGATAGCATTAATCAATTTATTAAAATATAAAAGAGTAGGAGAGTTAAAATATCAACTATATACAAAGTACTTATATTTGAATCAGAATAAGAAACATAAGTCTTAACACCGTAGAGATTGTATGCAATAGGGAAACAAATCATACATATTAAACACCCACATTTCACATGAGGATAAGGAATATGGATTAACACAGGAGAATTGAGAAATGTGCAATCCAAGAATGGTCCAAGCATTAAAAAATGCTATAACAAACTCCCACTAACCCAAAATACCAAAAGACTTAATTACAAAATGAGTTATAATACTCATACATATAAGTCTCTGGTTAGTAGTTCTGCCAATGAATTTTAATTTTATAAAAGGTCTTAGAGTATCCACATTGGTCAAATAATATAATAGTAATTACATATAGGCATAGCCTATTAATGCAAGTAATTACTTTTGGTCAAAATGAATAAATGTTTTACAATGTTTGACATTCAGTTAATCCAAGTTTGGTAAATAAATTATCCAAATATTCATAAAGGTAGGAAATTAAAAATTGTGCATTGAAAAATAAAATAAAATTTGATTTGAATAAGAAAAATGGTTTGGATCGACGTGAACGCGTGAATGTCAATAATACACAAACATTTATGATTATAGAATTTATAACTACCTCAATATTATAAAGTCATACTCGATAGGAGTATTGACGCTATACTTATAATGTACTCATATATTTATGACTTATAGTTTATAAGTACCTCAATAGTATAAAATCATACTCGATAGGAGTATTGACACTATACTTATAATGTACTAATATTTATGACCTTAGAAAGTGTGGAATGTTGGAGAATTAAAGAGAAGCACAATATAATTGCATGCTAAAGGATTCTTGTGCATTTTCCAACAAATTAGAAATGTTGGTAAATAAAGAGAAGCACAATATAATTACATGCTAAAAGATTCTTGTGCACTACCAACAAATTTGACCTAAACATCAAATTATGATGCTTATTGAGATTACAAGAGTATTTATATATATCTCGATATAATAGAATGAGACTCAGTTTCAATGTCTCTTAGGATATGCCATATTTCGCAATAGTACGCGTAAGGGTGTATGGAAATATGAGACGTAGAAATTTACAGTATACATATTGGGCACACACTCCCACTGATCTTGTATATACAAACTAGAATAAGATTCTCATTAGAGCTTGCAAATATCAAAATACTATAATGATATAATATTTAACAGTGGGATACTAATTTTTTTTGTGCAAATTATCAAGAGAAGTGGTTATACAATTTATCATTAATAAAGAGTTTCACAAACTCAACCACATATATTGAACATAAAATAGAATTTTGCAGAATTATAAGGATAAGTGGTTACACAATGACAGATTTTATCAAAATGACATAATATGAAACCCAATATGTAAATGATTTAAATTTGACAGATTTTATCAAAATTTGAGTTCATAGTTAACCACTAGAACTAAGGAGATTTAAGTGTTTACATATTAATTTATAATGTAGAGTGTCCTTTGCAAATAAAATTCTTAAAAGAATTTTATAAATAAAGTAACCTTCACATGAGATGGTATAATGACCAAATAAAAGAAGGTTAATCATTATATGAGTGAGATTTAATCCCTAATATTTTATAAAGAATACAAGATTATATACAAGGTTTTAATAATTCACTCAAAACTCAAATACCGTACATATATTTTTTTTGGTACAAAAAAGAGAAAACAAAGGCAAAAGGAAAAAGATAAACAGAACTATCTAGAAAAGAAAGTCCCACTAACATCAGCTAGCAGGTACGCACAGATCCCTGCAGTAGGCTTCGCAATAGAGCAGAACGCTTCATGATTCTCGGCACCAAATTTTGCTAAGAACTCAAATGCTACACATATAGTTACTCACATTTGAGAGAATTGAGAAGGTTATACGTAGCGGAAATATATGAGACTTAGTATTTTATAATTGTTAAGGATGTAAGAGAAAATAGTCATAAACTTCCATAAGAGTTAAGGAATAGCAATATCATGTATAATAGTATGAAAAGTTAAATATACATCCCAAATATACCATGTCTAATTATTTAGGATATGGTAAAAAGTAAAGAGACTTATTCTCAATAGAGTTGTTAGAAATTTTGGGAGTTTGATAATAATATTGCTTTTATATACGAAAGTATATAGTAATTTTTTGAGAAAGACTATGATATCCTCGATATAAGTCTCGTAATAAATAAAAGTGTAAACAATTGTATTTGCTTCTTAGTTATAAGGAATTAGACATGTAATACTAATTTAAAGATCAGAGATTCTCCCACTTTATAGAGAAAGATAGTTGAATTGCGAGTCAAAAATTTTGAAATGTTTGTCATAAATATTCAACTATATTCTGTAGCACACAATGACTAGTAAATAATGTCACACCGATAGGGTATGTCCATCACTTACATGATAAAAAAATATTTGCGATCCAATTTAAAGGAAAAAAGTTTCAAAAATAATTTTCCATTAAAATAGGAAATTGCAAAATGCTTCGGAATAACATTGGATTGTGTAACATCCCCAGAAAATAAATAATATAATTATTTTGATGTTTGAGTAAGTTAATTATTTATTTGGCTTGATTGACAATTTTATTAATTAGTTGCTAAAGTGAATTATTGGTTGATGTGGTGTTTAATTAGGAATTAAGAAGTAATCAAGGGTATAAAGGACATTTACCCTCACCCTCTCATTTAACTTAATATAAAAAGAAAATGAAAGAAAAATGATAAAAGAGAATAGAGAGAGGGAGTCGTAGAAGAGAAGAGAAAGAAGAAAGAAAAGAGAAGAGAAGAGAAAGAAAGAAGAAGAAGGAGAAGAGGAGAAGAAGTGAGACCCATCCACAAACATAGCTCAAGATCATCATCCTTCCTTCTCCCCTATTCGATTTCAACATCATCTAGGAGATTAGTGCATCAAAAATAGGTATTTTTCCCCTCAATCCCTTTTCTCCAAGTTTTGGGTTTTTGTGAGTTGAAATGTGATTTTGATAATCAAGGTTTGTGTGTTAGATTGGGGAACTCATAGAGGTGTAGAATCACTTACCCGATAGATTGACGCTTAATTTCGAGTTTGAGAAGTCGTTGGTGACTTAGGGTTCGATTTGGGTATTTTTGGAGATTTCACCTTTTGTTTCCTTCGTGTTGATCACGACCTTGAGGTGAGTTCTTCACGAATTTGGAGTGTTATGTGATGTCCTAGCCGTTCGTGTGTTTTGGAAAAACCGTTATTTCAAATTGTATCGTATTTTGATATAATCGGTATATGTTGAGTTTTATGTTTGAATAGATGATTGATGATTGAAATTGATTGTTTGAATTGAGTATTGTGATTGTTATGGACTGTGATTGTGTCAGAAATGGAGTAGAACGAGTAACGGAATCGATCGGAATAGCGAAAATTACACAAAAATGGACTTTTTGCAATGCTGTCAAAGGGACCCGGTCCATGCGCCCAGAGGCCCGGTCCCTGCGTCCCCTGTTGATGCTCATTTCGCAGATTTGAAATGAACCCGGTCCGTGCGTTTTTGGGCCCGATCCGGGCCCTAAATTCTGTCACCGTTTCCGAAACTTGTTCAAAAATATTCCTTTTGATTCCAAACCTCTTCCAATCCTTTTCCCAACCCTATATAATGATGAAATAACCGTAATTCGTGGAAAATGCTTATATTTGAGTTGTATATCGTGAATTCTCTAAATTATGTTAATGAACGATAAATGTTTAGTATCCACGAGTGAGGAAATGTTATGACTTGATGAAATGGACTATGCGTTCCATGAGGTTAATGTCTATGTAATGATAATAAGGACATGTAATAATATATTGAGGACATGGTAACGACCCTAGAGGATAGCATACTAGGGGAGGGAAGTCATGAGCCGAAAACCTAGGCCCCGTGAGGTTTGCCCGCTAATTAGTGGTTAGCGGATTGGGTTCACTACGAATCAAGAAAATGGTTCACGGTGTTGTGCTAAGTTATGAAAGGTTTGCACGTAACTATCCAAATTGGAGTTACGAGTTAAAAGGTGCATAATGAACCACAAGTGTGTGGTAAGGGGTCTCGATAGAACCTACTGAGATGTTTATCTCGCTGTTATATGTTGTGGTTTTTTACAGAGACTCGAAGAAAGGCAAAAGCTAAGAAGCGTGGTTAGACGGAGTATCATGAGGAGTTTGAAGACTTAGTTTATTGCTTATGTTATTCCCTAGCTTTAATGTACTTCTGATATTATAACTTGTACTTGTACTTGAAGTTGTATATCGTTTCCGCTATTTCTGTCTTTGGATGTTGAACAATAGGATTTGGAAAGGATGTTAGAGCATGTATTTATGTTAATTAACTACTTCTATTATGAAGTTATGAGATATGAGTGATACTTTGATGAGTTTTCATCAGAGTTTTAGTTTTGTTCAATCTCCATAAACAGGAATTTATCTCTGGTGTATTCTAGTTTGTGTATCTTAGTATTTCTTCTATAGTAGAGACACTAGGGTGTTACATTTTGGTATCAGAGCAGTTCGACCTAGTCGGGCTTAGAATAGTTAAAGTTGAGTTAGTTTCTTGATTTTGCTTGTTATATTTCTTCTTTTTATGCTAAGAGACGTTGAGCTTGATCAACTAAATACTTGGTGCATTGTTAGCAGAATTATGGCAGGTGGATCAGGAAGCAACCGACCTCCGGTTGATCCACACTTAGCGTGGATGCAACATAAGATAGAAAGTCAACAAGAAATGATGCAACAAATGCTGCAGCTTCAACAAAATGCTCAGCCTCCAGTGCAGCAACCTCCGGAAGACCCTAATAAGGCTTATTTCCATTTTCAAAAGATGAATCCGCCAAGTTTCAAAGGAGGAACCGATGTGATGGCAGCTCAATATTGGATAGACTCCATGGAGAAGATTCAGACCTCTTCGATGTAGTGAAGAGGAGAAGGTGATGTTTGCAGCTCACATGCTAGAAGGTGAAGTAGAAACTTGGTGGCGTAATGCTCATAACCTTATGGTGAATGAGGAGACTCCCATTACCTGGGATAATTTCAAAGGATTGTTTCTGGGGCACTACTTTCCCGCAGTGATGAAAATGAATAAGTAGGCAGAGTTTGTGGCACTGAAGCAAGGGAATATGACTGTGGGAGAATACACTGCTAGATTTGAAGAGTTTGTTAGACTTGAGAGTCTATAAAAGTAACCTTAGAGGGGGGGGTGAATAAGGTTATAGGTGATTAATGGATTCTTTTTCAATTTAAAAAAACTTTTTCGATATTGGTTTGGATTAAATGCGGAATAATAATATTTGACCAATATAGAAGGAGTAGAATGAGATGATGGACAGATTAATATTGTATACAGCAATAAAATAGATAATAAGAAGAAAGATTACAATATGATATATTTGCACAGTTATATTGAGAATTTGATAATATAAGCAGTTATGATAAAATCAATATTATAAGCAAATAAAGTGCAAAATATAAAGAGATAGGGAAGAGAGAGAGACACAGCAATTTAGCGAGGTTCGGGATAAAACCCCTACGTCCTCGGCCTTAGGCTTTTCAACCCTTGGACTTAGTAACCACTATATTGAAGAGAGTTTGATACAAACAGTCGACCCCAATATAAGTGAATCTCAATTCCCCTGAATTGAGAACCTAAGCACTCTTGCTAAGGATTTCTAAACCAACTCAATAACCCTATTGAGAGACCCAAGTACACAGCCCAGGTTTTCAAAACACCAACTCAATCACCTGATTGAGAGACCCAAGTACAAAGCCCAGGATTTCAAAAAACACCTACTCAATCACCTGATTGAGAGACCCAAGTACAAAGCCCAGGATTTCAAAAACACCTTGAAATAAAATAAATTACACAATAGAGTTCTATGATCCAATCACTTCAGAGAATGAGTCAGTTTAGAAACTGAGAGAGATGAGTGATCTTAGGATATTATGGATGCTCTATAAGATGAGGGATGATCTTGCTTTAGCAACCACTTCAAAATTGATATAACAATAGAAGTTGAGGTTGCTTGAAAGCTTTTAAAAAGTATAGATATGATTTTGAAAAACAAAGCTTTTTGAAAAACAAGATTCAAAACAGTTGGAGCACAGGATCTCAGATCTAGATCTATAAACAGCTTTTGAAAAAAGATATAACAATTTAAAATCAAAAGCTTATAAAAATAAAACAATGAAGAGCAATAGATCTATAGAGATTCGAATATGAGAGAGTAGAGAAGAAATTGTGAGCAGTGGTGTTCGATTTCAAAGTGAAGCTCAACCAGGTATTTATAGGCTTAGGCACCGTTGAAAATTTTTGAAAAGCATTTAATATAGGTGAAGAATCGATTCATTGATTAAGTTAAAAAGTGAAGGAATCGATTCATTGCCTTTAAAAAATAAAAGAATCGATTCATTGTTTCTTTAGAAATAGGTGAGAATCGATTTTCAGGACATCCTGAATAAGGTAGGAATCGATTCTTACTTTGTTTAAAATGAGGAGGAATCGATTCATAGCCTATAGGATTGCTTGAAAAATCGATTTCATAGTCTTTTGAAATAGAAGGAAATCGATTCTTACCTTTGGCTTGAGAATATGTAGAAATCGATTACATGCTTCAAACATAGGATAAGGAAATCGATTCTTGGCCTATAGGTGAGCCTAAAATCGATTTCATAGCCTATATAAATTATATAAATCGATTTCATAGCCATTGGGACAAAATAGAAAATGATTTTTGATTTCCACAAAATCGTTTTTAGGTTTAGGTGCCACCTTATGCATGCATGCAATTTTGTGAAATATTTTTTTTTTCAAAACTATTTTTATGCATCATGCATGTTTTGAAAAGTCATCTCTCTCAATAGCTAAAGTGCCACACACTTTAGGTGATAGGACCTTTACATAGAGTCCTAAAAAAGGCTTAGACACAAAATAGGGTTTTGAACTTCTTATGATGCTTCTTCTTCAAGCTTCTCCTTTTTGAGTCTTCTTCCTTTTAAAATAAGTCCTGCACTTTGCTCAATGTGAAAGATTAGTAGATATATGTAATTTGTTATCATTCAAAATAAAGGACTGTTTTACCCTTGGTTCAACAAACTCCCCCTTTTTGATGATAACAAATTACATTATGCATAGGGATTAAAAATCTTAAAAAGAAGGCTCCCCCTAAGCATATGCATAACAATAATCAGCATAATACCACATATAACATGAGCATAATATTTTTCTCCCCCTTTGTTTCAATCAAAAAAGGAGGTGGGGTGAAACAAAATCATAAACTAGCATAGTCAAGCATCCCTAGCTCTCTACGGATTTTACAAAAAGGAGCTTCGGCTAGGGGTTTTGTGAAAATATCTGCTAGTTGGTCATCTGTGCCTACAAATTTTAGTTCAATGCTCCCCCTAGACACATGATCTCTAATAAAGTGATGTCGTATGTCTATATGTTTAGTTCTAGAGTGTTGTATAGGGTTCCTAGCAATATTTATGGCACTTGTATTATCACACAAAACAGGCACATTTTCAAAAATTAGACCAAAGTCTTGCAAAGTTTGTTTCATCCACAGAACTTGTGCGACGCAGTTTCCAACAGCCACATATTCAGCTTCAGCTGTGGATAAAGCAACACTGTTCTGCTTCTTACTAGACCAGGAGGTCAAACAGGGACCAAGAAAATGACAAGTTCCACTAGTACTTTTTCTCTCAAGAGTGCAACCTGCAAAATCAGCGTCAGAATAACCAATCAAATCAAAAGTACTTGATTTCGGGTACCACAAACCAAAGTCTATGGTTCCTTTAACATATCTAAGAATCCGTTTTACAGCTGTTAAATGGGATTCTTTAGGGCATGCTTGAAATCGGGCACATAAGCATACAGCAAACATAATATCAGGACGGGAGGCAGTTAAGTATAAGAGACTACCTATCATACCTCGATACATAGTTTCGTTTACAGGTTTACCGTTTTCATCTTTATCGAGTTTGGTTGCTGTTGCCATAGGAGTGCTGATATCTTTTGCGTCATTCATGTTGTATTTCTTCAGCAGTTCCTTTGAGAACTTTGTTTGGGATATGAAGATTCCTTCTTTTAATTGTTTCACTTGAAGTCCCAAGAAAAAGTTAAGTTCTCCCATCATACTCATTTCAAATTCACTAGTCATCATCTCAGAAAATTCCTTGCACAAATCATCATTAGTAGATCCAAAGATAATATCATCAACATAGATTTGAACTACTATGATATGTTTGCCCTTGGTTTTAAGGAATAAGGTAGAATCAATCTTACCCTTTTGGAAACCATTGGCAATTAAATGTTTGCTTAATCTCTCATACCAAGCTCTTGGGGCTTGTTTCAATCCATAGAGGGCTTTGTCAAGTTTAAAGACGTGATCGGGATTTTTAAAATCTTCAAAACCAGGGGGTTGTTTTACATAAACTTCTTCTTCTAAAAAACCATTTAGGAAGGCACTTTTGACATCCATTTGGTGTAGTTTGAAATCCATGTAGGAGGCAAATGCCAAAATTATCCTAATGGACTCCAATCTAGCCACAGGAGCAAAAGTTTCTTCAAAATCCACCCCTTCGATTTGATTAAAACCTTGAACTACTAGACGACTTTTGTTTAATAAAATTGTTCCATTTTCGTCAAGTTTGTTGCGAAAAACCCATTTAGTTCCTATGATGGTCCGATCGACCGGTTTTTCAACTAAGTGCCAAACTTTATTTCTTTCAAATTGTTCAAGTTCTTTTTGCATTGACAAAACCCACTCTGGATCATTTAAAGCTTCCTTGATATTATTTGGAACTATTTGAGAGACAAAAGCACTATGGAAGCATAAAAGATTAAGAGAAGAGCGAGTCGTTACCCCCCTTTGATGGACTACCAATAATTTGCTCCATGGGATGATCTCGAACTGATTTCCATGTTTTGGGCAGATCATCGTGAGTTCTTCCATGGAGATGATCATCAATGTCTTGGGGCTCTTGTTCCACTATAACTTCTTCTTGAGATTCAGCTTCCTCCTCGGCTTCTTCTACACTTTCACTGTTAGTTTCAGGTGATCTATTTTTGATCACTTCAATCACTTCATCCTCATCATTAGCAGCTTTCTTATCAAAAGGGTTAGTTTCATCAAAAGAAACATGAATAGATTCTTGCATAGTTTTATCAATTTTATTGTAAACGATATAAGCTCTACTATGATTTGAATAACCCATAAAAATACCTTCAGTTGATTTAGCATCAAACTTACCCAACTTGTCCTTTGTATTAAGAATGAAGCACTTACTTCCAAAGACTTTGAAGTATGAAATGTTTGGAGCTCTACCATTCCACAGCTCATATGGTGTTTTGTTAAGAGATGGCCTTAAGTATACACGGTTTAGCACATGACACGCTGTATCCACTGCATGACCCCAGAAATATTTGGGAAGGTTGTGCTCATTCAGCATTGTCCTGCCCATCTCTTGTATAGTTCTGTTCTTTCTTTCAACTACACCATTTTGTTGAGGAGTTCTTGGAGCTGAAAAGTTATGATGAATGCCATACTTTTCACACCACGTCTTGAATGATGAATTTTCGTACTCTCCTCCATGATCGCTTCTAATTTCTTTGATGGCTAAGTTTTTCTCATTTTGTAGCTTTCTGCACAACTTAGCAAACTCGTTAAAAGCATCACTTTTATTTGCAAGTAGGATAACCCAAGTATATCTAGAATAATCATCAACAATAACAAAGACATACTTAGACCCTCCTAAACTTACGACATCAATTTCACCAAACAAATCAAGATGTAGCAGTTCAAGCACATTTTTGGTGGAAATAACAGGTTTTGATTTAAAAGAGGTTTTGTGCATTTTACCAAGTTGACATGCATCACATAATTGGCCTTTTTCATATTTCAATTTAGGTAGACCTCTAACATGCTCATTCTTACTTAACTTAGATAGATGTTCTATACTAGCATGTCCTAAGCGTCTATGCCACAAATCCACATCATCAATCAAGGTAGGCATACATACTATCTCATCACTTACATTATCAAAATCAACATAGTATACATTGTTTTCTCGAAAGCCAGTAATGTAGAGTTTAGAAGTCATATGGGTGATAACACATTTATCAACAGAAAAGTGCACATCAAAATCATTATCGCATAGTTGACTAACACTTAGTAAGTTAAATTTAACGCCATCAACTAATAAAGCATCTTTAATTTTAATTGTGTTTTCCTTACCCACACAACCTTTACCTATTACTTGAGCAGATTCATTGTTGGCAAACTTTACAGATCCACTAGCTTTGTTGCTCAGTTTTAGAAACAGTGAAGCATCACCAGTCATATGCCTTGAGCAACCACTATCAACCATCCACACATTTTTCTTTTTAGCTGAGGGACCAACCTGCAAAAGAATTGTTTAACAACTAGCACGAGGTACCCTTTTTGTTGGGTCCTTGGGAGTTAGTCATCAAGGGGTTTGCTTTCACAATCCACCTTGGTTTCTTCCAAACAGGTACAAGAGTTCCAAGCTCACATATTTTACGGATGGGGCAAGAAGAAGAGCTATGGTTCCCTTTTTGACAATATGTGCATTTAAAGATAGTAGGTTTATGATTAGAGGTAGAAGCTACAAAGGTGATATTTTTGTTTGAGCTGGAGGTGGTGGAATTTCCTTGGTACCCAATACCTCTCCTATCAACATATTGATGTTGAAAGTGAAGCAACTGAGTCAAGGTCTTTTCACCAACCTCAAACTTTTTCAAAGATTCTTTCAAAAATTCATTTTCAACCTTGACTTTTTCAAAATTTTGTTTTAGTTCTCGAAATTCAAGGTTGACTGATTTGTGTAGTTCATTCTTTAATCTAGTGACTTCTCTTTCAAGGGTCTCGATTTGAGTGGATAAGCTTTTGTTGCTCTTTGTTAGTTTCTTGGATTTTAACAAAAGTTTTTCATGTTCGAAATATAGAGCCTCAAAAGCTTCACTCAGATCGTGACAACTATAGTCATTATCAATCATATCATCATGCATAGAGGAGGTAGATGAACTAGAAAAGTTAAGGCTTACCTTTGATGTATCATTTGCCATGCTGCAGACAGCATTGTCGGTCTGCTCATCTTCTTCTGATTCACCATCAGTGCTGAGATTGTCCCATGTTGCTTCAGGTGTGTTCTTTGCCATGAGGCAGACAGCATTTGCAACTTCTTCTTCTTCGGTCTCACTTTCAGTTTCTGTATTGTCCCATGTTGCTTTCATTGCTTTCTTTTGCTTAGATTTCAGCTTGTAACAGTTTTCTTTGATGTGACCGGGTTTGTTGCATTCGAAACATCTTGGTTGATCATTCTTTTTCTCATACCTGTCTTCTTTGTTGTACCCGGACTTCTTTGAAAAGTCACCCTTTCCAAATTTTTTGAATCTCATAAATTTTTTGAAATTTTTGGCAAGCATAGCCATATCTTCATCATCGGTTTCTTCTTCAGATTCAACCTCTTTCCTTGCTACTTTAGAAGTTTTAGCAGCAAGGGCAAGAGATTTCTTCTCTTTTACAGTTTCTTTTTCTTGATTCTTTTTGGCAGCCAGAACTACCTCAAATGCTAGCAATGATCCAATAAGGTCTTCTTGAGGTAAAGTGCCAATGTCTTTGGCTTCGGTTATAGCACAAGTCTTAGGGAAGAAATCACCAGTTAAGGATTCAAGGATCTTTCCATTCAAATCCTTGTTGGTGTATTTCTTTCCTAAGGCCCTCAAGTTGTTTACAATTAAATTTAATCTCTGATGCATTGCTGCGACAGACTCACCTTCTTTCATTTTAAAACTTTCATATTCAGAGGTGAGAATTCTAATTTTAGTATCTTTTACCTGGCTTGTCCCGACATGAGTGGCTTGAAGGCAGTCCCAGATTTCCTTTGCACTTTGACATCCTTTTACTCTACCATATTCTTCTTCACAGAGTGATAGATGAAGGATATTCATGGCCTTTGCATTTAGGGATATCTTGTCAAGCTCAGATTTTCTTAACTCACTTAGGTCGATGGTGTAGATGTCTTCTACCGGTACTTCTTCAGCTTTGCCGGTGGCTTGAATTTTTGAAGTGTCACCATCAGTATTACCTGGTTTTGTGATCTTGATCTTCATCGGGATTAGAGGACCATCCACTATGATTCTCCATAGAGTGAAGTCAATTGCCTGCACATGACATTTCATACGACTACTCCAGTAATCGTAGTTAGTACCATCAAATAGAGGAGGCCTATTAGAAGACATTCCTTCTTTCATGAATGAACCCATAATCACAGATATATAAAGGATAAATTTAGAATTGCGAGATGTAAAGCTCTAATATGCAATTCCTAGCTTTGATACCACTTGTTAGACTTGAGAGTCTATAAAAGTAACCTTAGAGGGGGGGGTGAATAAGGTTATAGGTGATTAATGGATTCTTTTTCAATTTAAAAAAACTTTTTCGATATTGGTTTGGATTAAATGCGGAATAATAATATTTGACCAATATAGAAGGAGTAGAATGAGATGATGGACAGATTAATATTGTATACAGCAATAAAATAGATAATAAGAAGAAAGATTACAATATGATATATTTGCACAGTTATATTGAGAATTTGATAATATAAGCAGTTATGATAAAATCAATATTATAAGCAAATAAAGTGCAAAATATAAAGAGATAGGGAAGAGAGAGAGACACAGCAATTTAGCGAGGTTCGGGATAAAACCCCTACGTCCTCGGCCTTAGGCTTTTCAACCCTTGGACTTAGTAACCACTATATTGAAGAGAGTTTGATACAAACAGTCGACCCCAATATAAGTGAATCTCAATTCCCCTGAATTGAGAACCTAAGCACTCTTGCTAAGGATTTCTAAACCAACTCAATAACCCTATTGAGAGACCCAAGTACACAGCCCAGGTTTTCAAAACACCAACTCAATCACCTGATTGAGAGACCCAAGTACAAAGCCCAGGATTTCAAAAAACACCTACTCAATCACCTGATTGAGAGACCCAAGTACAAAGCCCAGGATTTCAAAAACACCTTGAAATAAAATAAATTACACAATAGAGTTCTATGATCCAATCACTTCAGAGAATGAGTCAGTTTAGAAACTGAGAGAGATGAGTGATCTTAGGATATTATGGATGCTCTATAAGATGAGGGATGATCTTGCTTTAGCAACCACTTCAAAATTGATATAACAATAGAAGTTGAGGTTGCTTGAAAGCTTTTAAAAAGTATAGATATGATTTTGAAAAACAAAGCTTTTTGAAAAACAAGATTCAAAACAGTTGGAGCACAGGATCTCAGATCTAGATCTATAAACAGCTTTTGAAAAAAGATATAACAATTTAAAATCAAAAGCTTATAAAAATAAAACAATGAAGAGCAATAGATCTATAGAGATTCGAATATGAGAGAGTAGAGAAGAAATTGTGAGCAGTGGTGTTCGATTTCAAAGTGAAGCTCAACCAGGTATTTATAGGCTTAGGCACCGTTGAAAATTTTTGAAAAGCATTTAATATAGGTGAAGAATCGATTCATTGATTAAGTTAAAAAGTGAAGGAATCGATTCATTGCCTTTAAAAAATAAAAGAATCGATTCATTGTTTCTTTAGAAATAGGTGAGAATCGATTTTCAGGACATCCTGAATAAGGTAGGAATCGATTCTTACTTTGTTTAAAATGAGGAGGAATCGATTCATAGCCTATAGGATTGCTTGAAAAATCGATTTCATAGTCTTTTGAAATAGAAGGAAATCGATTCTTACCTTTGGCTTGAGAATATGTAGAAATCGATTACATGCTTCAAACATAGGATAAGGAAATCGATTCTTGGCCTATAGGTGAGCCTAAAATCGATTTCATAGCCTATATAAATTATATAAATCGATTTCATAGCCATTGGGACAAAATAGAAAATGATTTTTGATTTCCACAAAATCGTTTTTAGGTTTAGGTGCCACCTTATGCATGCATGCAATTTTGTGAAATATTTTTTTTTTTCAAAACTATTTTTATGCATCATGCATGTTTTGAAAAGTCATCTCTCTCAATAGCTAAAGTGCCACACACTTTAGGTGATAGGACCTTTACATAGAGTCCTAAAAAAGGCTTAGACACAAAATAGGGTTTTGAACTTCTTATGATGCTTCTTCTTCAAGCTTCTCCTTTTTGAGTCTTCTTCCTTTTAAAATAAGTCCTGCACTTTGCTCAATGTGAAAGATTAGTAGATATATGTAATTTGTTATCATTCAAAATAAAGGACTGTTTTACCCTTGGTTCAACAGAGTTGTCTCAGTTTTACCAGTTGGCTAGGTATGCACCTAATGATGAGTGGAAAATACAAATGTTCAAAATGGGTCTTCGTGCAGATGTGGCTCAAGGTCTTAGTTCCTATACCTTCACCACTTATGCCGCTTTGGTACAACAAGCCTATGTAGCAGAGGATGAGCTCAAAAGACTGTATGAAGAAAAGAGAGAATACTGGAAGGGTAGAAAGAAAGGAGCTGAGACATCAACCCCTAATGCAAGGCCAAAGGGTAACATCAACAAAGGAAAACAAACTCAATCGTCTGATTTCCCAAAGTTCAGCAAGTGTTCCAAATGTGGGAAGTACCACCGAGGCGAATGTCAACTTGGGTCTAATCATTGTTTTTATTTTAAGGAGGAAGGTCATTATGCTCATGAATGTCCAGCAAGGAAGAAGAACAAAGAAGAGCAAGATGCTCCCACTCATAGAAGGGTCTATACCTTCGATGCTCAGAAAGCCAATGCTACAGACAACTTACTAAAGGGTACGGGATTTCTTTTCAATAACTCCATCGGTATATTATATGATATGGGTGCAACCCATTGTTTTATTTCTCAAGCATGTGTTGATCAGTTGGGATTAGTTTTAACTCCGCTGTCCGAGCCGATAACTATCTTAACTGCTACTAAGGGTCGTGTCCAGACCCAATCTTTATGTCAAAACTGTCTACTTGCTATAGGAGACAGAAACATTGTGGTAGATTTCATTTGTTTGCCTATGAGGGGTATGAACGTTGTTTTGGGTATGAATCGGATGGCTACGAATCATGTTAATATAGATTGTCATAATCGGACTATCAGTTTTGCTTCTGGATCAGTTGAGTTGCCACAGACTAGTTCCGAAGACAGATTTCCGCACTAGATATGGACATTACGAATTTGTAGTAATGCTCTTCGGTTTAACAAACGCTCCAGCAATATTAATGGATTACATGAATCGAGTGTTTAATCCTTATTTGGATCAGTTTGTCGTGGTATTCATCGACAATATCTTTGTGTACTCTAAGACCATAGAGGAGCATGTGCAACATCTCCGAATTGTTCTTAATGTACTCCGAGAGAAGAAGTTATATGCAAAACCTTCTAAGTGTGATTTCTGGATGTCTGAAGTGAAGTTTTTAGGACATGTGATATCTCAGTCTGGTGTTGCAGTGGATCCTAGTAAAGTTGAAGCAGTTGTGAATTGGGAACGCCCATCTTCAGTCACCGAAATAAGGAGTTTCTTAGGACTGGCTGGTTACTACCGGAGATTTATTCAGGGATTTTCTCAATTGGTTCTTCCACTGACTCGGTTAACTCGCAAGGGTCAGCCGTTGCTATGGGACTCCGATTGTGATGAATGTTTCTTAGAACTGAAAGCTCGTCTGACTTCTGCACCGATTCTAATTCTTCCAGATCCGTCCCTGAGATTTCAAATTTACAGTGACGCCTCTGGGAAGGGTTTAGGACGTGTTCTTATGCAGAATCAACAAGTTGTAGCATATGCCTTCAGATAGTTGAAGCCTCATGAAGAAAATTACCCAACTCATGACTTAGAGTTAGCGGCGATTGTGTACGTAGTGAAGATTTGGAGACATTACATGTATGGTTCTCGTTTTGAAGTCTTCAGTGATCATAAAAGTTTGAAGTATCTGTTTGATCAGAAAGAGCTGAATAACAGACAGAGGAGATGGGTGGAATTTCTGAAGGACTATGACTTTGAATTAAAGTATCATCCTGGGAAAGCTAATGTGGTAGCTGATGCTTTGAGTAGAAAATCATTGCACACCGCCGCATTGATGATTCATGAAATGACTCTTTTGGAGTCTCTCAGGGATCTCAATTTGAATGCAAGGACTAAGAGGAATAGATTGGTGTTGAGTCACATTCGGATTTCTAGTTCGTTAAGGAATTCCATTCGCTTAGCTCAAGAAGTTGATGTGGAGCTTCAAGCTCGAAAAGAATTGCCTGATTTCACCGAAGACAGTGATGGTGAGATTTGTTTCAACGGAAGAATTTGTGTACCAAATGATGAAGAGATCGAGATGCAAGTTTTAGAGGAGGCCCACAAGAGCCAGTATTCCATACATCCTGGATCTTCCAAGATGTATTGGGATATTAAACAAATGTATTGGTGGCCAGGAATGAAGGTGGATATCGCAAACTTTGTGTCTCGATGCTTAATTTGTCAAAAGGTTAAGATCGAACATCAAAGGCCCAAAGGTTTGATGCAGCCTTTGAACATTCCAGAATGGAAGTGGGAGTGTATTTCAATGGATTTTGTGATGGGACTACCACGGTCCCGGGCAGGCTATGACTCAATATGGGTAGTTGTGGATCGATTGACGAAGTCAGCTCACTTTGTTCCAGTTCGTTCTAACTATTTAGTCTCCAGGTTAGCAGAGGAGTATCTTAAGCATATAGTGAAACTGCATGGGATTCCAATCAGTATTGTTTCCGACCGTGATCCAAAGTTTGCTTCAAAATTTTGGAGAGCTTTGAACACAGCCTTGGGAACTAAAGTTTATATGAGTACAGCTTATCATCCACGGTCAGATGGCCAGACTGAAAGAACTATCCAGACCTTGGAGGACATGCTCCGAGCCTGTGTGCTCGATGGTAATGGCAAATGGGAAGATCATCTCCCGTTGGTGGAATTCGCCTACAACAACAGTTATCATTCCAGTATTGGAATGGCTCCGTATGAGGCATTGTACGGAAGGAAGTGTCGGACCCCGCTTTGTTGGTGGGATCGATGTAGGTGAAGGAAGGCTATTGCGGCCGGATTTTGTCCAGGAAACTACTAAGAAGATTCATCAAATCACAGAAACAATGAGGGCAACTCAGAGCCGTCAAAAGAGTTACGCTAACAAACGGAGAAGACCGTTAGAATTTGATGAAGGAGATCATGTTTTCCTCAATGTTACTCCTATTACGGGTATTGGTCGGGCACTACGAACCAAGAAACTTAATCCTCGATACATTGGGCCATTTTAAATCATAGAGAGAATTGGGCCAGTTGCTTATCGTTTTGCCTTGCTGGCAGCATTGTCAAACCTTCATGACGTGTTTCATGTATCCCAGCTGCAAAAGTATGTACCGGATCCTAGTCAACCACTAAGTTTTGAAGAGGTTGATCTTCGACCCGATCTTACTTTCCAACCGCATCCAATTCAAATCATAGAACGTGGTGAAAAGAGACTCTGAACCAGAACTATTCTGATTGTCAAGGTGGTTTGAAATGGATTTTCACACGAAGAAGCAACATGGGAACTCGAGGATGATATGCGGACTCGCTATCCGTATCTCTTTCAATGAGGTAAGACTTGACGAATTTTTGATGTCAAAAAATTTTCAAGTTTGGGTGTAATGTAACATCCCCAAAATAATTAATATAATTATTTTGATGTTTGAGTAAGTTAATTATTTATTTCGCTTGATTGACAATTTTATTAATTAGTTGCTAAAGTGAATTATTGGTTGATGTGGGGTTTAATTAGGTATTAAGAAGTAATCAAGGGTATAAAGGACATTTACCCTCACCCTCTCATTTAACTTAATATAAAAAGAAAATGAAAGAAAAAGGATAAAAGAGAATAGAGAGGGGGAGTCGTAGAAGAGAAGAGAAAGAAGAAAGAAAATAGAAGAGAAGAGAAAGAAAGAAGAAGGAGAAGAGGAGAAGAAGTGAGACCCATCCACAAACATAGCTCAAGATCATCATCCTTCCTTCTCCCATATTCGATTTCATCATCATCTAGGAGAATAGTGCATCAAAAATAGGTATTTTTCCCCTCAATCTCTTTTCTCCAAGTTTTAGGGTTTTTTGTGAGTTGAAATGTGGTTTTGATAATCAAGGCTTGTGTGTTAGATTGGGGAACTCATAAAGGTGTAGAATCACTTACCCGGTAGATTGACGCTTGATTTCAAGTTTGAGAAGTCGTTGGTGACTTAGGGTTCGATTTGGGTATTTTTGAAAATTTCACCATTTATTGCCTTCGTGTTGATCACGACCTTGAGGGGAGTTCTTCACGAATTTGGAGTGTTATGTGATGTCCTAGTCATTTGAAGTTTTATGTTTGAATTGATGATTGATGACTGAAATTGATTATTTGAAGTGAGTAGTGTGATTCTTATGGACTAGGATTGTGTCAGGAATGGAGCGGAACGAGTAACGGAATCCATCGGAATAGCAAAAATTACACAAAAATGGACTTTTTGCAATGCTGTCAAAGGGGCCCGGTCCGTGCGCCCAAAGGCCCGGTCCGTGCGTCCCCTGTTGATGCTCATTTCGCAGATTTTGAAATGAGCCCGGTCCGTGCGTTTTTGGGCTCGGTCCGGGCCCTGAATTCTGTCACCGTTTTCGAAAGTTGTCCGAAACTATTCCTTTTGATTCCAATCCTTTTCCCAACACTATATAATGATGAAATAACCGTAATTCGTGGAAAACGCTTATATTTGTGTTGTATATCGTGAATTCTCTAAATTATGTTAATGAACGATAAATGTGTAGTATCCACGAGTAAGGAAATTTTATGACTTGATGAAATGGACTATGTGTTCCATG
Organism: Astragalus membranaceus; assembly: GCA_039519185.1. NCBI lineage: Eukaryota > Viridiplantae > Streptophyta > Magnoliopsida > Fabales > Fabaceae > Astragalus > Astragalus membranaceus. Next base: position 101,633,249 of record CM076848.1, on the reverse strand, counting down.
AGGTTAATGTCTATGTAATGATAATAAGGACATGTAATAATATATTGAGGACAGGGTGACGACCCTAGAGAATAGCATACTAGGGGAGGGAAGTCATGAGCCCAAAACCTAGGCCCCATGAGGTTTGCCCGCTAATTAGTGGTTAGCGGATTGGGTTCACTACGATTCAAGAAAATGCTTCTTGGTGTTGTGCTAAGTTATGAAAGGTTTGCACGTAACTATCCAAATTGGAGTTACGAGTTAAAAGGTGCATAATGAACCGCGAGTGTGTGGTAAGGGGTCTCGATAGAACTCACTAAGATGTTTATCTCACTGGTTATATGTTGTGGTTTTTTAACAGAGATTCAGGGAAAGGCAAAAGCTAAGAAGCTTGGTTAGATAGAGTATCATGAGGAGTTTGAAGACTTAGTTTATTGCTTATGTTATTCCCTAGCATTAATGTACTTCCGATATTATAACTTGTACTTGTACTTGAAGTTGTATATCGTTTCCGCTATTTCTGTCTTTGGATGTTGAACAATAGGATTTGGAAAGGATGTTAGAGCATGTATTTATGTTAATTAAGTACTTGTATTATGAAATTATGAGATATGAGTGATATTTTGATGAGTTTACATCAGAGTTTTAGTTTTGTTCAATCTCCATAAACAGGAATTTATCTCTGATGTATGCTAGTTTGGGTATCGTAGTATTTCTTCTATATTAGAGATACTAGGGTGTTACAGAATGCATCAAATTGAGATATATTATTACATGTCATTTATGAAATTTCTTACTTATTGTAATCCCACCAAAATTATAATACCTATAGGGTACTCGAAACATAATTGACATAATTATAAAGTCACAAGTACATTGAATAACAATAAATTATATTAGAGTAAAGGCCCAAATTTGTCCCTGAAAATTTTTTCGCGGGACGAATTCGTCCCTGACAATTTTTTCAGGACACATTGGTCCCTGACAATTCCAAAACGGGACACGTTAGTCCCTCCATCCATTTTGACGTTACCAGCACATCCAACGTCTCCTACGTGGCACGTTAAGTGCCACGTGTCACGTTAACTGCCACGAAAGTGTTTATTTTGGGACAAATAAGTCCATGACTTTACAAATTTGAAAAGGGGACAAATCAGTCCCTGACTTTTTTGGAAAGGGGACAAATCAGTCCCTGAAACCATAAACCAGTCCCTGAAACCATAAACTAATTTTCCCTTTTCTCTATGCATCTTCATCTATCCAATCTCATCTACTTCTTCCCTAATTTCTCTTCTTCTCCCTTGTGATTCCAAATTTACTATTTCGTTTTCTGATTTCATTTTGTTTTCGAAGATTGAAGATGCAGGATTTCAGGTAAGATTTGGGTTCTTGGAGATTGATTTTGGGTTCTTGGAGATTGGCGATTTCTGATAGCAAATCTGGGATGATGTTGGCGACTAAATGACTTCTTCTTCTTCCTAAATTTCTCTTCTTCTCTGTTCGATAATTTTGATTTTCGTTTTGTTCCGCTTCTGCTCGAGATATGGGTTTTCGTTTTCATCTTGCTTTCGAAAATTTGGATATGGGTATGTTGTTTTGATTTTTGTAGATGAAGATTGAAGATCTGAATGATCTAGACAATGAAGTTTTGGGTTTCATTTTTGAAGATGAACCAAAAAATTTTATTTTAGTTCTGAAACCAGTTTTCTGCGTCCTTCTCTCCTTCAATGGAGAAAACTGATTTCTGGTTTCAAAAACCACAGTTTTGAGGCTGAGGACCACTTCAGGGACTGATTTGTCCCCTTTCCAAAAAAGTCATGGACTGATTTGTCACCTTTTCAAATTTGTAAAGTTAGGGAGTTATTTGTTCCAAAATAAACACTTGCTTGGCATTTAACGTGACACGTGGCATTTAACGTGCCACGTAGGAGACGTTGGATGTGCTGACAACGTCAAAATGGATGGAGGGACTAACATGTCTCGTTTTGGAATTGTCAGATACCAATGTGTCCCGAAAAAATTGTTAGGGACAAATTCGTCCCGCGAAAAAATTGTTAGGGACGAATTTAGGCCTTTACTCATTATATTAACAACAACAACACACCGATACGGTATGATTATTATTAATATAACCTTATTTTCAATTAAAATAAATTTAATTCTTTTACATCTACAAAATTTGCACAACTGTACCCACGATAGGTGCGATTACAATTATACAAATTAACTGTAACTATGCACACTTATCAAAAAAAAAAACTATAACTATGCACAAAAAATTTGATATTGATCTATCATAGTGGTTAATATAAACAAAACTTGCACAATTGTACCACGAAAGGTGAGATAGGTATTATATCATTTAACAGACAAATGAAAATTATATTGAGTCGAAGAAATTAAAGGAGATTAACAATCAGAATTACATTGATCCATAATAATATATTTGGACATTAGAGGTAAAATATGCATCCCCGTTGACCCTCCCGTTTGCATCCTCGTTGGCCCTCCTGTTGGCGCTCACGTTACCTTTCTCGTTGTCACTCCCGTTAATAATGTTAATAATGGAGTAAAAATGAAAAAAATGAAAAATGGGATTTTAGGTAAAATATGCATCCCTGTTGGCCCTCCGGTTTGCATCCCCGTTGGCTCTCCCGTTGGCCCTCCTCCCGTTGACGCTCTCGTTACCTCTATCGTTGCAACTCTCGTTGGCACTCTCGTTGCCGGTCTAGTTGCCGATCCCATTTCCTGTCTCTCATTGCCACTCTCGTTGCTGGTCTAGTTGCCGATCCCATTGCCAGTCTCTCGTTGCTAGATCATTTAATATTAATTTAATCAATTTTATTAAATTACTTAAAAAAGCTTTTTTGAATTTTTGATAGTTGTTATATTCTTTTTTGACAACATTTAGTGGTTAAATTGATTTGTTTTAATAGTTTCGATAGATTATTGTAAATAGTAAATTTTAGATCATTTAATATTAATTTAATTATTTTAATTAAATTATTAAAAAATACTTTGGAACTTTTGTTAGTGGTTACATTTTTTTTATAATCGTTAGTGGTTAAATTGATTAATTTTAGTAGTTTTAATAGATAGATTATAGTACTATAGTAAATTCTAGATCTATTAATATTAATTTAGTTATTTTAATTAAAATATTAGATTATTAAAATAATTTTTTTTGAAAGTTTTTATTTTGACACATTGAAAATTTTGTTAGTAGTTAAAATGATTGATTTTAGTAATTTTAATAGATAGTTATAACAAATTAATTAAATTATGGTTTTAGTAATTTTTTTGATTATTTTTATTTTACTGTTTGATCCAAAATATGTTTCAAGTTTGTTAAATATGGGGATAATGATTACTTGCAACATAAATAGTTTCACCTTTGATCTTTTCACGTTCGTTGCAATTATATTTTTTTGCAAAAACCTATAATTAGACAGCTGACATGCGTGTCAGCTTGACCGCAGCAGCTTTTTAGTTAATGTTTTTTATTCTCTTTTTTTTGTTACTTTTAAGTTAACTATCGGTTTTTGTCTCACTTTTCAGTTAACTGTCACTTTTCAGTCCCTATTTGTCTCAAAAGTTGTAAAAGCTAATTATATTTTGGCTTTTAGCAAGTATATTACTATTTTACCCTTAAAATTGGACACTTGACAATCTAGTATTTGATTTTATTATATTAAAGTAGATTAAAGTAGATAAATGGGTACCCCTTGCGCATAAACTTTGACGAGTGTGACATTCATCCCTACAAATAGAGTCAATGAACTTTGACGACTTTAGAGCATCATGAAGCGTCATCTCAAGAAATTCAAACATCAAAAGTACACCAATATATATATATATATATATATATATATATATATATATATATATATATATATATATATATATATATATTAGACTATAGTCAATATTAAAATTAAACATATAATACAAGGAGGATACAAATTTAAAATAAATAAAATATTCTTGGCCGGCTGATTGTAGAATAATGGTTTGAGCATAAAAATAAAATCTCAATTTATTCCATATAATAGAATATGAAATTGATTGATTGATAATTGGAATAAAACAAAATAAATTCCTTAATGACACGTGAATAAAGAGAGTGATGTATTTCAAGGACAAAGGATATAAGGAATATCCACAAAAACATTGGAGACTAGGGGTGGACAAATTAACACAGCCCGAAATCCGACAAACCCGGTATTGGAAATAGGTAAACGGTCGGTTCTGTGCGGGTAAACGGGTCCAACGGTTGAGTTTTCAGCTACATGCGGGTGTTAGTGGTCGGTTACGGTATTATAAAATAAATCCATGCATGCCCGAACCCGCCCGAGGAATATTAATGAGAAAGATTGATTCTCCGCATCTGAGGAAAGATTGATTGTTTCGTGGTTTTGGGGAATACCAATAGTGGCTTTGAGTTTAAGTTGTGTGCTGGTTTCAAGTTTCAAGTTTTGAAAATTAAATTGCAAGTGTTTTTTTTTACTTTTCTCTTTCATCACACAACAACCCACTTTACTTTTTCTCAATCAATCAACTACCACGGTCACACATCTTTACATTCATCTTCTTCTAAAAACTCCATTCTTGAAACTCAGCATCTCCTTCTATCTCTTTCACATTCCACTTCCAAGCTCACTTTTAAAAAATGTCACACCTTCATTCCATTGTTGTGATAGCATTATCCCTGTCGTCGAAATTATCATCTAGCCTTTGCATGAAGACATGGTTCAAGATCGAGCCCACAAGTGTTGTTCAATCTTCCTATGCTTTAAATCTATCCAAGTTGCTGCCTTGTGTTCAATAAAGATGAAAAGATTGTTCTCACATGTCCGATCTTTCCAAGTTTCTACCTTTTCTTTCCAGATCTTTACATTTGATTTTTTCACCCTTAAACCGTTTAAACCCACCCGACCACCCGTTGAACCCGCCACCCGACAAACCGATGGCTGAAATGGTCGGAGATGGATGAGATTCCAGTTGCTTCGGTTTTCGTTGGATTGGTGTTTTCTGGACCGAATCCGGCCGTAACCGACCGGTGTCCAGCCCTATTGGAGACAATATTCGAGAGTATAATATTTTAAAAGGATAAATTATTCTCGAAATATTTAATATAAAATATATGAATGTGTCAAAAAATTCCAAAATTTATACCAAAATAATAAGAATATTTAACTATAATTTTTTTAACTATAATTATTTGGCATAAAAATGCAAAAACTGGAATTTATTTGGACTGTACACGCGCATCAGGCGTGACTGGCCATTGTGAGAAGGTCTGAAACGGGTTGCGAAAACTCGATTGGAAAACCCGGCGAAATTTTTCTACTCAGACGATGAAACACTGCGATTTTGAGGTATATTATTTGTGGAACATAAATTAAGAGAAACCTCATGGAAATTTTAAGAATAGTTCCAGTATTTGACTATAATTTCATATCTGAAAAAGAACTTTGAAACCCACGATGGAGACCGAGTCGATCTGAAGTTACAGGCCATGAAACTTGGTAAAATTATATGTGTTGGATTCGTTTTGGAACGAAAAAGTAGAAGCCCCATGTTTATTTTCAGAATTATCAACCTAGTTGAGAGGAATCACAGATTGAAAAAATAGGGTTTTCCACAATCCGAAAAACAATAACTTCGATTTCTCATGATTTGTTTGATGAAAACGTGTGAAATTTCAGTATGTGTTTCGTGTGGGATCAAGGAGCAATAGCCCTAAATAAATATTTCCAAAAAACTTCTTGAAATCATGATTTCGCATATGGTGGAAGCATGATTCGTTTATATTGAATATGTCACACGAAAATAATACATACAGAACACGATAATAGCTAGGGGAGTATCTCTAACTTTTTTGGCGGGAATTTCCCCCTAAATTTGTGTCTATCTCTCTCTTTTTATATATTCTATCTCATTTTATTTTTTTTCATTTCTCTTCATTTTTCTTTTCTCTCTCATCAAAAAAAGACTAAAGTTATGGAAAGTTCCAGCAAAAAGTTAGAGAATCCATTTCCATAATAGCTGTTACATGTATCTACCGTGGCTCTGATATCAATCGAAGAATTTAAATTATTACAATGTAATAGTAGGTACAAATCATAGCATATAATCATGTATAATAATAGTTTATGGATACAAAATGGCTAAAGTGCTCCCGGGGTCCCTTATCTTTATTTAAAGTAACGATTTGGTCCTTTATCTTTTTTTTCTCCCAAATCAGTCCTTTATGTTTTAAATTTTTGACACATAAATCCTTTTCTGTCCCAAATCAGTCCTTTATGTTTCAAATTTTTAACATATAAATCCTTTTTTTTGACTCATAAATCAGCACTGTTAACGGAAAAGGATTTATGTGTCAAAAATTTAAAAGATAAAGGACTTATTTGGGACAAAAAAAACATAAAGGACTAATTCGCTACTTTAAATAAAGATAAGGGACCCCGAGAGCACTTTAGCCATACAAAATTGTGTACCTAACATGTTCATGAGAACCATTGGAGTCACCATTGACGAAAGACAGAACACGTGAGACTGTGAGAGCAACCTGGTCTCTTTAATGTATGTATATATATATATATATATATATATATATATATATATATATATATATATATATATATATATATATATTTAACTATAATTTAATTAATTGATTAAGTTAATCCATAATTATAGAGAAAATCCAACATCACAGTCACTCTACTCCACACTAGGGATGTCAAAATGGGCTTCGCCCGCCGGGCCGGCCCGTTGGCCCCCCAAAAAAAGGCGGGCAGGGCTAAGGTATTGATGCCCACCAGCCCGCGTTGCCCGGCCCGCTTCGCCCGCCAGCCTGCGGGCTAAACACTGTGGCGGGCCAAACCGTCCGTTAGCGCTTTTTTTTAAAATTCAGTGTAAATTGACGGGCCAGCCCGCCAGCCCGCCAACCCGCCACTTCGCGGGCAGGGCATGAATTTTGCGCTCGCGTTCTGTTAACGGGACGGGCCGGGCCGCCCATTTTGACATCCCTACTCCACACCCCCTGCATAGATTACTTCTCCAAGCCACCTGCTCACAGCACACTGATGCACACACTTAGGACACATTAGTTTGTATGCTTCATCAGTTTCTCCGCTTCCCTTTCACAACTGTATACAACAACTCACAAACAACAACTATCCCTCTATAAAAGGGGAGATGATTGTTGTGAGAAAATGTGTGCAAGTGTACACAGTCTTTAACAAGTACTATAGTAGAAAGTAGAGATCGAACCCACATGGATTGAATTAATTTCTAATGTTTAAAATGGTAGTTTAACTAGTGAGAAAGAAGTAATAAAATAACAAATAAAATAAGAGTACGTGTGAGATAACAGAAACCAAATAAGCTAAGTAAAGATAGAGTGTATTTAAGTGAGAAAGATAGTTGGAATGCTCTTCACTAAGTAAATCACTTTTGATAGCATTATGTTATATATGATGCTCCTGCAATGGATGCTGTAGTAATTAATTCTCCTGCAATGGATACTCTAGCATTAATTGATGCGTGCTTTTCAGCAACAAACGTCAGGGTTTCATTACAAGTCTTATGTCTAAGCTCTAAATAAGTTCATCCCTGTATGTGAAGTACCCACAGTATCACCCTATGGACTATGCTATCCTATGTCTAGGTTTTAGCATGGAAATAACAAAGTTTCCTTCATTAAACACTTATCCATATTAGTTCTTGAGTTCTAATCGTAAACCATGTCTGTATTTATGATTTGCATTCACTTTTAGTTGGCCAATTCTAAAGATGAATATGAAAGAGTTTACCATGCAAGAACTAAAATGCAAACATCAATATATAACATAAAACTAGTTAAAAAGATCATTACAAAGTTAAAGCATCCCAACTAGAAAAGTTTAGCTCATGCTAGACATTACTGAGCACATACAAACAAAGATAACCATGTTCATATGTTTGATAATACAAAGGGAAGAAAATAAAGAAAGAATTACACGGTTGAAGTTCCCTTGTAAACACAGTTGAAAGTAATGCTCTAGCAATCAAACAGCAACACGAAATGGTGTAGAAGTAGAGAGAGAAGTTGTCAATTTCACCTCCCTCCTTCATACCTATGAAGTGTAAATGATTCTAATACTCTAACTTGGTATATCTTCAAATGAGGAGAAGGAGATGTATTTATAGGCTCCTTGAGAGAGGTTTCCTTCATGGTGGGGTTTGCTTGGGGAAGAAGTTTGATTTGCTTATTAAGTCCAATTGCATCAAAAGTTGATTTGAAGTTGATTTGATGTTGATTTGGACCAAAGAAGAGACGTCCTATGATATGTGGACATGTGTACCTAAAAAGATACAAGTTGCAAGCTATTGTGGGCTACAAAAGTGATCCAAAGTGATCCACTTGCATTACTTTCCACAATCTTTGACTATGAGCTCATCATGACATCATCAGGAGAATGTTGGAGCACTTGACTGCCAATGATGTTGGGGCAATGATTGTTGGGGCATCTGATGCTGTAGCATTGAACAAACACATAAAAATACAACATGGGGTACCAAAAGTGCCAAATAATCACAAATCAGTTCCTAACCCTCTTTTACTCTAAAAAACACATATTAACTACTTTAACAATAATATTACTCAGAAACTCACATTGATTTAAGTCTAGAACATATAAATAACTCTATATAAATAAGAGTTATCAATGATCACCACTACAAAAGGAGGAGGAATCAATAGAGAAAAATTCGAACAAAGTGAAATTGGAAAAATAGAAGCAAAGCAGATAAAAAAAATTTTAGAGAAGAAAAAAGAGAACAGAAAGAAAGAGAACAGTTAAAAAAACCCAAGAGAAAAAGAGATCAAAAAACAAGAATACATCTTCTCATTCATGCTATAACAATAAACCCATTCTCATCTCCACACCAAACCAACAAAAAACATACTATATCCATTCAAAATAAAAAAGAGAAAATAGAATCAAAGAAGAGGGAAAAAATGAAAGATAAGGAAAAACAACACAAAACCATCTCTGTCGTTGTCCCCCACCGCAAAACACCATCTTCGACGCACCACTGTCGCTGCCGCCGTCACCACCTCTCTCACCCTCGATTTCATCATCTCTCTCGTGACCTTCTCTCTCTCTCTCCCCCCCTCTGTTCGTCTCTTTTGAACCTCCTTGTACATACATTGCTCACTCTTGCTCCTCTTCTCTCTTTTCCATAACGTTCACAATGTAGTCTTCCATTTCATTTGCATGTGTTGAGAGTCTAGGATGCTTGATTGTAGCTTGCATGTGGAGTTATTTCATAGCAATTGAAGTTAGAGGGCTAGAAATTGGGTATTGGGAACTTGAGGGTGCTAGTTTGAAAGAAGGAGAGTTGTTGGAACGATTGTTGGTGTCTATTGGTGTTTTGGAGTGTCTAAATTAAAGTATTGAGCAATTTCCTTGTCAATGTGAGTTCTTTGCCCATGTTTTATTTCTTTGAAAAGTTCAAAATCATTACTAGATAATTGCATGTGGTATGAAATGATTGTGTTGCTGAACTGAGTTTGGGATTGAATTAAAGTAGGATGCTAAGGCTCTTTGTTAATTTCATGTTTTCAAGTGATTTATGAGGTACATTCAGTTATGATACACGTTGTTTTAATGTATGAAATTGATATATAGTTCTTGATTGAGTTGAATTGAAGTGTTTTGAAATGCTAAAATTGATTGTATGATGGTTACGATTGGTTAGAAGGCCTTTGGAAATGAGTTAGAAACTAAAAACAGAGTTTTAGAATCTGCAGTATGCGCACCGGTCGTGCTCAGTGAAAGTGCTATTTACATTTGATGCATGTCTATAACATGCTGAATGATATATTTATATTGTCGATTATCATGTTTAATGACTATGACTCTGGCTAATATGTTGGTTGACTAACTAATGAGAGAGGACAAAGATTGAAAGTTATACCCGATATGTTTAACGAGTGAGAAAACCAAAGAGTCTAAGAAAAATTCATAAGATACCAAGGGGATGACGATCCCTAGCTAAAAGCATACTTGGCAAAGGGAAGTCATGAGCCTTAAGCCAAGGCCCAGAATAAGTTGACACGGCAATAGCTATTGTTGAGTGGGTTCTCCGGGGGAATTGTGTAGTAATTTCCTGGGGTTGTGCTAAGAGAAAGGGAAAAGATAAGTAAAACATTGAGAGTATAAGGTGAGGGGTCTCGAAAGAACTCACTGAAATTGTATCTCATTGTTTATGTTGTGGTGTTTTTCAGATGAGCAGGGCAAGACAGAGTAAATAGAGAAGAAGTAGTTGTTGAACTGGGTTACTAGAGTTTAAAGGATCCTTAGGGATCAAATTTATATTTGCTTAGTCTACCCTAGATATGTAATATGTATTAGTTTGAGATTTTAACTTATGATTGTTGTAATCAAAGTTTTAGTAAGTTTGGGAACCGTACCTAGGGAAATGAACAATAGATTGTATGAATGACTTATGGAAACTGTTTTCATTGATGTCATTAAGTTTTTCCTTTTGGTATTTTTACCTTATGGAACCTAAAGAGATGGTTTAATTCCGTCTAGTTAAGATGTTCAAATCCATAGGCGGTTACAACTCTGATTTTTATTAAAATGGTTAACATTCTAGACTTTATGTCGTCTAAAATTTAGGATGTTACAAATAGATAGATAGATAGTGTTCTGCACCTACCAGTCGTCCGGTGACTACTACTGGTAGTTCTCTTGTCGTCCAAGTGGTATGCCAAAGTGATCCCGGGTGGGGTACCTGCGAAGCCACTCCGATGCTCAAGAGTAGTATAGCTAGGAATGAGAATGTCCCTATTTATGGCAATGTGAGCCAGTATTTATAGGGATTCGTGTAGGCTTTGAGCCGTTGGATCGATTGGGCGAATCTGAGTCGTCCAAGTATGAGAGTCATAAATGGGCTGATTTATTGTGGATATGGATCAAAGTGATTGGGCTTATCGATATCTTATTGCTGAGTGGGCCTCTTGGCCCAGTCCAAAACAGTTGCCCCCCAAGCCGAGATTATTTCGGAGGATGGTCTTGGCTTGAAGAGTACTTGCTGACGTCATCTCCATAACTTATGTGATAACGGCAGTACTTCTTAGAGGTTCAGCCTTTCCTTTGCGCGAGAGGTTCGGGTTGTTTGATGTCCCGAAACTCCGTGTCGGGGCATTCGGCAAGGATCTCCGCCTGAGATGTGTTCAGCAAGGTGTACTCTGAGAAACGGCCTTGTCGGGGTCGGGACTCGGGAGGCGTTCCCTCAGCTTGGGCTTGCTCCAGCCATGGTTCTTCAATGGCCCTGTAGGCCAACTCGTCTTCTTCATAGTCCATGTGCTTCTAGGATCTTTGAAGGAAATCGCTCAAGTCGTGGGGCTTGTTGATCCCGATTTCTCTTTGGAATAAGATTCCTTTCCGGAGACCATCCTTCATCCAAAAGAGCCTCCTCTTGTCTTCAAGGTTTCTAACATTCGCAGCTTCTTTGTTGAACCTTTCTAGATATTCTCTAAGTGTTTTTTCCTCTCCCTGCCTGATCGCCCTGAGCACCTCTTCAGACTTGGGCTTCAAGCGGGAAGTGGCAAAACGAGTCGTGAACATCATAGCTAGTTGCCACCAGGATGAGACCGAGTTTGGTTTCAACTCCTGGAACCAAGCTAGTGTTGACTTCTCGAGAGTGAGGGAGAATATCTTACAGTGGACGGGTTCCCTTGCCCCCCGGTAGCGCATTATGAGAGAGAAGTAGGCCAAGTGTCTGTCAGGGTCCCTAGTCCCATCATACATTTTGAGGGCTAGCAGCATCTCTAAGGCCCTCGGAATTGGGCAGTCGTCAACCTTCCTGGTGAAGGGTCCTTCGTTGGAGGTCCAACGTGAGTTGCGAGGTGACCTGTCCCGGAGATCTATGTCTCGACGGTCACGTCGGGCTGGAGACCTCCTAGTAGTCGCTCGGTGACTGCTGTTGGTAGGTCTCCTGCCGTCCAAGTGGTATGCCAAAGTGATCCTGGGTGGGGTACCTGCGATGCCACCCCATCGACCTTAAAAGCAGCATTTAGCGCCTTTTGCCTACTTACTAGCCTCCGTGATAGGATACCACTTAGGTAGATGCTAGGGATTGGTGAGTTAGGGCTGCGCGGGATGGTGTGACATGTCTGGTCATCGCATTCCCCTTTTTGGTGGACAACCTATGTAGGGCTGACTAAGCCCACGGAAAAAGAGACTTGCTTCCTTCTTGAATCCCCGAAAATAAGGTTCAACTCTTTGTTGAGGCCACTTTTTCCCCTGTCACTCTGATGTCTCACGGCCCAGTCCCACCCAACCAGGCTGCCATGCTAAACAGATCCACCCGATCCGATCGATGAAGACTCGAACCGCTTATTCTATTCTATAAGGTCAGTGCACGGAATACTTGCCACTTCTGGGACACACGGAGCCAGTTTCAGTTCCAATTCGAGTGATAAGTGTCAGCAACAGGTACGAGTCTTCCATTCTCGAATTGAGGAGCTAAAGCAGCCCTTTAGAGAAAGCAATCAGAATTCGAACACGCCGCATTTTACTATGAAGATCAGTGCGTTCTTGTCCGCTTGGTACCTTAGTATAGTCTCTCTCTAGCTTCCAGTCTATATTAAAAACCCCGCGTAGTCAGAATCAAATAGTCATTCCCAACTCTCAAATCCGCTATTTCTCAACCGGACTCGAAGACAGTCCGAAGACTCTTCCAATATTGAGATGGGCCGAAGCCCTGCTAGCGAAGGAATGCATCCAACAGTGTTCTGTAGAGAGGGGAAGAGGCCTATGTATGTGCATGACTCCTGCGGATTTCACCCTATCTACACCTGGAGCCAATCTCCTCACTCCGACGCTCAAGTCAGTATTGGGAATAGAAGAGTAGTATAACTAGGAATGAGAATGTCCTTATTTATGGCAATGTGAGCCAGTATTTGTAGGGATAGATGGATAGATGGATGGATGGATGGATGGATAGATAGATAGAAAGAACTTTGTACCAGTTCTATTTATGCAAGGGGGACAAAAGGATAATGATTTTTCTACACTCACCATTGGGCACCATACCCCCACAAAAATCAGTTATCCCCATTTAACCCTCTCAAATTTTTTTTTGACAAACCAATTTTTTTTAAAATACGGATTTATATATTTAATAGATAAATCCGTAATGTAAAAATACATTATGGATTTATCTATTAAATAGATAAATCCGAAGAAAAAAAATTCAACTACAAATTTATCTATTTGATAGATAAATCCGTAGTGTATTTTTACACTACAGATTTATCAATTGATAAATTCGTATTTAAAAAAATTGAGAGGTGTAAATGGGGATAAATGAAATTAGAAATAATTATGGATTTATCTATTTAATTGATAATTCTGCAATTTAAAAATATATTACGGATTTAGCAATTAAATAGAGAAATCTGTAGTTAAAACAAATTGGATTTATTATGTAATAGATAAATTCGTAATGTATTTTTACTTTACGAATACGAATTTATCTATTAAGTAGATAAATCCGTAGTTAAAAAAATTTCGGATTTATCTATTTAGTAGATAAATCCGTAATGTAAAAATGCACCGCAGATTTGTCTATTAAATAGATAAATCCGAAAATATTTTTAAAAATTTTATATCGGGTTTATCTATTAATGGCAAATCTTAAAATCCAGATTTTTTCTCAAATGCTGTAAATGAGAGGGGTAAAAAGTTTCACGTGCTGTGTGAGGGTATAACGGCCGGCCATGGGGGTAGAAAAATCATTATCATTATCCGGGACAAAATGACAATGGAGGCTGAAATAGATCATATCAGAAATGGGCTCCATAAAAACCTCCATGACAATAGAAAATGGGTCACCATTATTTCCGACACCGCTCATTTTTATACTTTTCAAGAGCGATGCTATATGACCCGATAATTCCCGAAAGCCAATAAAACTCATCTTCTCACCATCTACCTCACTTGACCGTCAACCATCGAAAAAAGTAAATACATATAATTAGATCTCACAGCCACATATACTTCAAATCATATCACGAAAATACAGGATGCTATATTATGAAAGAATTGTGCAGTTGAAGGTTGAGAATTGTGGAGAGATCTATTCTCCAATCCATCTCTAGTTATTGAGGACCCACACAACCAGCTTTTTGCATCTTGAGCAGCTTTTAGTATCTTTGGATCAACTATTCACTGAATAGACTTACAAAAATTGTGTGGAAGACTTTTTTTTGACCAAAAATAGTGAGAAAGACTTGGGAATTTGGCATTCGGGACAAATTCGGGGGTATCTTTTCGGGTTATTTTGCATTTTTTATTTTTCAATTGTCATAAATTGTATGACCAAGGTTGTTGACTTTGTCACCAAAAGTTAATTGCCACAAAAGCATGTCCATGATTTTAATGTTATTTTATTATGTATTGGTTGAAATCTTGCCCTAAAAAAAAGTCATAAAAGTGTTGCCAACTTTGGTATAAAACACAAGAGAAGCAAGATCATTCTTAAGTACATTATGTATTTTTCTCTTATTGAAATCTGTTTCACAATACCAATTGCTTTAATATCTACCTTGTTTCCTGTCACACTGAGAAAGAAAAAAGGGTCTCAAAATGAAAGTCTAATTCAAGATAAGCGGCAGAAAGAAGAGGTACCAACCATTATTAAATGTTAGTGAGAATTATGAGGAGCAAGGTGAAGCACAATCAGAGTATTCATTTCAATCAGATAATGAAAGCATCAGTTTCTCAGTCATGGAAAAGAATTTTGAGGTCAATGTTCAGGAGTTTAAGCCACAAGCTGATTTGGAATCAGATTCTTCACTTCCATCTGATAGTGTGAAAGTAGTATTGGCTCAATCATGGGTGGAAGTTTTGAGATTGATCATCACAATGCCTGTAGTTCTGAAAGATTAGCCTTTGACATCAATGATGATGATTATAGCGAGGAAGAGGATAGCTTGATCGAAATCCACTTACCAAGTAGCCATTTCTCTGAAGAATTTAAGCAAAAATTGGAACCCAAGTTGCCAGATTTCATGTCAGAATATATTTTCAAGCAGCAAGGTCTAATGGAGATTTCAGAAGAAATGAATGAGAATGAAAATTTAATTGAGATTGATAATTCCATGTGTAAGTGATTGATCCTTATTCACAAGTTTTATGTTAACTTAAGTAGCTAATATGGATTAGGGACTCTTGCCTACTTTTCATCTTCAAGTTTAGGAAGATTTTGTACTCGTCTATCTTCGCATTTTTCTAATTCTAGCCTGTATCTGTCAATGAGAAGTTAGAGTCTAATCCCTCGAAGTACTATAAGATCCATGAACCTGGTTGGCCTGCTGGTCTGTGTGGTTCTCTCCTTCCAACAGAGTTTTTGCCACACCCAATATTTGAACCCGAGACGGGGTGGGACCCGAGCCCAATTACCACTCAACCCAACTCATGTTGGTAAGATTATGTATTCTTACTTAACATTTTTATGTTTCTTAAGGTTCAAATTGTCTGATCAGGTGCTTTTATGAAACTCTGAATTAGGTCAAGTTAGTTGTTAAGTGTCCAAATAAAAAAAATGTTAAATACGTTGGAGATAACGTGTATGTATAAATTTGGACTCTGATTCATTATTTAATAAGTAATTATAAGCTGGACTCATATTTGTTGCGCCAATAATAAGTAATATGACTTGATCAGTATTTGCAGTAATAAAAATCTGCTACATACATTGTTGCCTAAACATGACCTGGAGTCCATAAAGGAGTTTCAATTAACCTTCTTTTTTAATGAAAAAAATTCATTGGCTTGCATCACTAACTATTCATTTACGAATTAGGTAAAATTTAATGTCTACAAAGAGATATTAGGTGGAATAACTTTTACAAGAGTAAGAGTTACTCTTGGAGTAAGCTGTTTCCTACTCTTTAATTTATTTTGATTTAGGTTCGTCTATCTGTTATGTTTGCACCTTGAGGGTAAAGCCTAAGCTCTCAAGTTTCACCACTGAGCTAGCACTTCAAGTTGAATCTGTTCTGTATTTTGTGAATATATTGATTCTTTTATTGCTATTTAATTTGTATTAAGGAACCTGTTATAGTACTATTTAATTTGTGTTTGTATAGAGCAACGCAAGTTGTAAACCCGTTAAATTCTTATTTTTATTACATTTTTAGCGATGTGTGTGTTCGAAAAATTTGCACCCCCTAACCCAAATGTTGGAGTAGATTGAAATTGAGAATCTTGAAAAAGTCTCATATTGCTTAGTTTTGTGAGGAAGAGAGAGGTCAAGGCTATATAATGGGCTCAAGTTCTCCTTTACAAGATGCATCAGTCAAAAATATCTTAAGTCTGTATTTGGCTTTTTCTTTTCTCTTATACTCTTGTTTTAGAGTGTTGTGAGATGTAGTTAAATATTTTCTTTCGAGGGTGTGGGTGTACTGGGGTCAATGGGTGTTTGAGAAAAGTCTATATGTGTTGTAACAATTTTCACATAGTGTTATTATCTGGTTGTCATTAAACAACAGTTCGTGGTTTTTCTTCGGTTTTAGAGTTTTCCACGTTCAATTCTTGTTTTTCCCAACACCAGAGTCCTAGATTCACCGGTGAATGCGATTGAAGTTTAGGTGAAGGGATGGTGTTGATACTTTCAACAGGTTGAGAGAGAAACAACTCTTATAGAGGAATGGATAGACAATAGGACTCTAGCAAGGATATGTTGATGTTTTCTTTCAACAATTGTTGGGGAATTTAAGGGCAAGAGTTGATGCAGAATTCCTTTGAAAGATTAGAAATTAGGCATGTAATCACCTTGAAGAGGATGCTAAATTGAGTGTGAATGAATTTAGAAAAATTCATTAGATAATTTCTAGTTTCAAAGTTGGTTTTCATCAACCCTAATCTAAGTATACCTAGACTTATCGTCTACAATGGTTGAGAAATTATTTGTTATCATAATATTGAATCCTAGATTTTTTCCTAGTAGTTTTACTATCGAATCATTCTCCCGAGTCAAATTCAATTCCTCCAAAACCCACTCATTTACGTGAAGCATTGGGAGCGCTCCGTTGGCTTGAACATTACTACCAGAAAAAGAAAGCAGCAAAAGTTTAGAGACGGGAAATGAAAAAATCTGTCAAATTTAAAAACTAATATTTGTATAGATTTTGTTGCTATTTTCATTTTTTACTAATATTGATGAACTTTTAGAGACAGAAAATGGCAAAATTTGTCTGAGTGTTGGCGACACAAAATTTAGAGATCAATAAGTGTTAAATTTTCGTAGTAATTTCTGATTTTTATAATAGTGATTTTTAATCTAAACCAGATAAGTTGCCAAGAGATCCACATTTTCTCTCATAATAGGTGCTTAACCCCAAAGACCTTATCTCTATAGGATGCTTCCACTACTTTCCCTTTGTCTATCCTTCCGTCGTTGCCTACTCTATCAAGGCAAAAAACTACCCACGGTTACTCGTAAATAAAACCGGTGATGCACACGAGATGGGTAATTAAATGGGTACCCGCTAAAATTGTTTAATGATCTTTATAGTTATTACCTAATTACAGATATTTAAGTGTCTTTCATTTTTTATCAACTAACTTAAGTCATCAAATATCTAATAGAATCTTAAGAATATAAATCTTAAGGAGTCTCCAACTCTATTTTCCCTCCAAATATGCAAAGTTTGTCCCTCAATAGTCGGTTTGGTGGAAAAAAAAATATAATTTCGTGACAAAATACGTAAAGTGTGATGCTAAGCAACGTGTTTTGGGGTACTTTAGTGTTCGGGAAAAATTTTAACCGTTCAAATACTCAAAGTTCATTCCTCAATAACCGATTTGTTGAAACAAATAATAATTGCGTGACAAATATGTAAAGTGTGACGCTAAAAAGTGTGTTTTGGGGTACTCTAGCGTTCAGAAAAATTTGAACGGTTCAAATACTCAAAATTTATTCCTCAATAACTGGTTTGGGTGAAGAAAAAAAATTCGTGGCACATACCCATGCAACTCACCCTTTTAGTAAATTTCTTTTTATACTTCATTTTTTTTATATTTTTTAGAACCATATTTTTCAGAATCTCTAAAAAAATAATTTATTTTTTTTAATTTTCCTCCTTATCTTTCTGAACCCGAAATATTTATTAAATTCATTTAGTTGGGTCACTACCAATTCATTTATTTAATTCCTTTATTCTTAGTATATATGGATAGTCAATTTCAATGTTATAGTCCTCTTATTTAATTTATGATTATAATTTAATTTTACTGAAAGATATTAGACTATATATTTTATAAACCAATACCGTTACTATCTATGAAGCCTGGATACATGATACGATAGGGATACGACACGATACGGATACGGGGATACAAGAAAATTTTGAAAATCAAGATACGACACGGCTGGGATACTTTAATAAAAAATTAAATTAAAATTTAAATATATAAAAACATAACAAAAAATAAAATAGAATAGAAACACAAATAGAAAAAAACAAAGATGAACAACTGAAATATTGCATTTTATAGATATGGAAAAAAAACTGCCCAAATAGATAAAAAAAATCACACAGAAAATATATGGATGAAAGGAAGTGGACAACCGACACACCTATGTATGAGTGACTAGTGTTCTGTACCGAGCAGCTCTTTGGTCGTCTGCTGTTGGTAGGTCTCTTGCTGTCCTGATAGGAAGTCAGGTCGCTTGCTGTCCTGACCGAAGGTCAATGAGCGCCCGGGGGGTACCTACAAGCCACTCCGACGCTCAAGTCAGTATATAGAATATAAGAGTGAAGATACTAAGGATTAGAGATTCAACCTTTGTAAGGGCAAAGTTTGCCTATATTTATAGGAAATCGTGCCCTCTTATGGATCGTCGGATGGGTAGAGTCGATCTTGACCGTCCAAGCATATTGGGCTCGCATGAGGTGGATATGGGCTGAATTGGTTGGGTTGATCCATCTGACTTGCTAAGCGCACCTCCTGGTTTTGCTAATGGGACCCTCTGGTTGACTCCAGAACAACTAGTCATAAAAAATAATGGTGGACAAGTAACTGAGACCACCCGAAATCGTATAATACGAATAGTCAGTGGCAGAAATAGATGACTTTTTATAGACTAAGATATTCATATTAGTACGTAATTGGCCAATAAAACATAAGCATATCATTAGTCAATATATATTCATCACATTGTAGAAATAAATAGGCAGAATAGCACTTTTGGTCCTTTATGTTTGCTCCAGATTTCACTTTGGTCCTTTATCTTTTTTTTGGTCCGTTTTGGTCCCTCATGTTTCATTTTCGTTTCATTTTGGTCCCTCACGTATTATTATATTCAATTAAAACATTAAAAACATTAAAACAATTAAAATAATTAAAACAATTACAAAAATAAAACATAAAACCCTCCCCCCACCGTCCACCACCACCCACCACCACCCCCCACCGTCCACCACCACCCACCACCACCCCCCACCGTCAACCACCACCCACCACCAGATCTGTCTCTCTCTCTCACCGTGAACCCCTCCCCCCTCCCCCCTCCCCCACCGTGAACCCCTCCCCCTCCCCCCACCGCTGCGCACCCCCCTCTCTCCCCTTTCTCACGGTTATGGAGTTCTCCCACGAGGTAGGGCCTGTAATTGTTCAAATTGACGCCATAATCGAACTCAGGGAGAAATTTCGAGTTGAAAGGTGGAGTTTGGGGTCCAATCGCAGAGAGAGGAGTGAGAACGTGTGAGAGGAAGGACGGGTCGGGTCGGGTCGTGGAGAGGAAGAAGACGGGTCGTGGGAGAGGGGGGAGGGGGTACGCAGCGGTGGGGGTGGGGGGAGGGGGTGCGCAGCGCTGGGGGGTGGGGGAGGGGGTGCGCAGCGCTGGGGGGTGGGGGGAGGGGGGAACGGTGGGGGAGGGGGGTGCGCAGCGCTGGGGGTGGGGGGAGGGGGGAACAGTGGGGGGGGGGACGGTGGGGGAGGTGGTGCGCAGCGCTGGGGGTGGGGAGAGGGGGAACGGTGGGGGAGGGGGGTGCGCAGCGCAGCGGTGGGGGAGGGGGGACGGTGGGGGGAGGGGTGGACGGTGGGGGAGGTGGTGGGTGGTGGTTGACGGTGGTGGGTGGTGGTGGGTGGTGGTGGACGGTGGGGGGATGGGTTTATGTTTTTTTTTGTAATTGTTTTAATTATTTTAATTGTTTTAATGTTTTTAATGTTTTAATTGAATATAATAATACGTGAGGGACCAAAATGAAACGAAAATGAAACATAAAGGACCAAAACGGACCAAAAAAAAGATAAAGGACCAAAGTGAAATCTGGAGCAAACATAAAGGACCAAAAGTGCTATTCTGCCAAATAAATACTTGTGATCTTATCAAGTAGAGATAGTTATGTATATTTATCCCACTCATATCACAATGTATTATTTCTTCTATTATTGTATTACGAAAAAACATATAATTTTGTCTTTTAGTTATTGAGGTATTAAAGTGTGTCATATATGAGTGACAATCATGTGCTTAGTTGGTAAGAGGTATCGAAAAAGTATCTGAGAAGTATCCTTAATTGGTAAGAAGTATCAAAGATGTATCTGAAAATTATCGAGTTAAATATTTTTGGCTTAATTACAGTTTTGGTCCCCCTGTTTTCACTAATTCACGATTTTGGTCCCCCAAGTTTTAATTTGACGATTTTGGTCCCCCTATTTTCCCAATTTGACGAATTTGATCCCCCTCTTAATTTGGTCAAAATTAAGACTCAACTTTGACTGACTCATCCTACGTGGCAGTCCACGTAGACTGCCACGTAGGCACACCCCGCACCCCCACCCCCACCCCCTTCGCACCACCCACCACCTTCGCACCACCCCCACCACCTTTGCACCACCCAGCCCCTTCGCACCACCCACCACCTTCGCCCTCCTCTGCGATCTGCGACGTTTTCCTTTCCCTCCGACTGCGATCTGGGACCTCCGTGAGCGACGAGCGAGAGAGGGAGAGCAACGAGCGGGGAAGAGAGAGATGGAAAACGAGGGGGAAGAGAGGGACGGTGGTGAGAGGGAAAGGGGGATCGGTGATTGAGAGAGGAGGGAGAGCGACAGTGATTGAGGGAGGATCGGTGGGGGGGAGGGTGAGATGCGAAGGAGAGAGAGGGTGTGGTTGTGGGGGGGTTCACGTAGGTGGGGGTGGGGGGAGGGGGAAGAGGAACAGTGGAGGGGGGTTCACGGTGGGGAAGAAGAACAGTGGAGGGGGGTGGGGTGGGTGCCACGTAGACTGCCATGTAGGATAATAAGTCAAAATTGAGTTTCAATTTTGACTTATTTAAGAGGGGGACTATGATTTTTCAAATTGGAAAAATAGGGGGACCAAAATCGTCAAATTAAAACTTGGGGGACCAAAATCGTGAATTGGTGAAAACAGGGGGACCAAAACTGTAATTAAGCCAATATTTTTTAAAAAGAATTAAAAAATTATTAGATACTCTTTGGGTACGTATCGGAAAGTATCGGGTGCGTATCGGTATCGGATACGTATCCGACACGGGTACGTCTCCATTTTTGAAGTTACGGCTTCATAGGTTACTATGGATTATGTGTATGGAACAATTTGTTTGGATTATATCTATACGCACTCTATTTTAGTTTTTAAGTTCGCAATTACTTTTTTTATTACACACTTTTTTTTTAATTTATACTTATCTTCAATTTAAACAACGCTTTTTCATGTTGCAATTTAAGAAACAAATTTTAACCAACAATAATTCTATATTAGCTAGAGCTTTTACCCCGTGCAACGCATGGGTCAAGACGCTAGTAAATGCTTAATTCTTTTATTATTATTTTTTTACAAAATGATTAATTCTTTTATATAAATAAGAAAAATAGTATTTAAAAAGTTAAATTGTGTGCATTTTTTTATTCTATAGTAAATTATTTTTAAGTTATGTGATAAATAGTCGTGCGGATATTGTATTTATAATGTAATAAATTCTCCACGAATAAGTT
Organism: Astragalus membranaceus; assembly: GCA_039519185.1. Lineage (NCBI taxonomy): Eukaryota > Viridiplantae > Streptophyta > Magnoliopsida > Fabales > Fabaceae > Astragalus > Astragalus membranaceus. Next base: position 101,611,239 of record CM076848.1, on the reverse strand, counting down.
TACCCACAAAAACTCATATTCGCACACAAACAAATATTGGGCGAGTATGAGTTTTTGTGGGTAAATTTACCCAAACAAATATTCGCGAAAACCCTTAAAATTCCTATTTCTTGGGTCCTTTTACTAAAGATGTGGATTACGCTTTCAAGTCTGGCTATAGGAGATTGGTTGAATCGAAAACCCCAACCCATCATACCCCCTCTGTATTTATTGGGATTAATCCTACTAAATATGGAAGGTTATTTGGAAAGCTATTGTCTCTGAGAAGATAAAACACTTTATATGGAAGATTTGTCATAATGCTATCCTTGCAAAGGATAATCTTTGGAGAAAGAGAATTGCTAGAGAAAGCTTATGCACTATTTGAAACTTGAAACCGTGGAACACATGTTTGATGTTCCTTCTGTGTCCCTAGACAGAACCTTTTTGGTTTGGATTATAAGTTATTTTTATGCCCTCCAGGAATATAATTATCTCCCTTTGTGCTTGGCTCATTGACTCTATAAGATGGTTGAGGTTAGATAATACATCTTCCGAGTCTTGTATTTCCTTGCTCCTCTATGCTCTATGGTTTATCTAGAAAGCTATAAATGAGGATGTCTTCAATGGAAGACGCCCTAATCCTATGGCCTCTTTGATTTTATCAAAATCCCAATGCTCAAAATTCCTAAATTTTACTGCTTCCACCTCACAAAAGGCCTCTAACTAAACCCTTGAGCCTATTGCTAAAGTTTGGAGACCTCCTAGCTAGAACACCCTTTGTCAAGGTGAACTCTTATGCCTCTTATGATCAAACCTCGGGAAAAGGCTTTTATAGGCGTTGTTTGCGAAGATGATAAAGGCAACTTAGTTACTGCGGTGTATAAGAGGGTCTTCACTACTTCTCCTTTAGTTGCAGAAACCTTGAGTTTCTGTGAAGCCATGGCTTTGGGTGGAAATATCCATCTCTTCTCTGTTATCTTTGAATCAGATAACCTAGCTCTGGTTCAGGCTTGCAGAGGGGAAAGAAAGGTCAAAGAAATCCAGGGGAATGACATCATGTTTCTAAAATCTAGCTTTATTCATTGTGGTTATATTTGGGTTTGTAGGGAAGACAATGTGGTGGCTCAATCAATCGCGTCTTTGGCTAACTTAAGGGCTTTTCTAGGGAAATGGAGTCTGAATTCTCCTTCTTATCTTTGTCATGCTCTCACTTGACATGTGATGAATTGTGACCAGTGTTAACCCTTTGATGTTGGTGATCTCCTTCACTTTGGAGTGCTCTACGAAACTATGTGTTGTTAGATTTGGAATCTAAGATTTCTATTCACTTGCAATCTATAGTTAGCAGGTTTAACTTTGAAGCCACGGTAGAAATGCATCCTCTCCCACTCTCCCTAAAACCCCATAACCCCCAATCTGAAATGAGAGAACCTAGATTTGATGTTGAACAATATCATGGATTTGTTTTGATTGATTTGTTCTTGATGCCTTAATGTGAGATTTGATTTCTCAGATAATTGTATTTGTGGAACTAAAAAAGGAGTTAACCAACTAACCAACTAAATGGTCTAGTTATTTACAAAGAGCTAACCAACTAAGAAAAAAACAATCAAAACTTAAATTAGAAATTAATTAGGTACAATACATGATTTGTGGAACTAAAAAAGGAGTTAACCAACTAACCAACTAAATGGTTTAGTTATTTACAAAGAGCTAACCAACTAAGAAAAAACAATCAAAACTTAAATTAGAAATTAATTAGGCACAACTAATTTAGTATCAGGTGTGTTCGGTTGATGTCAGCCGAACAGTTTCGGATCCCCTTCCCCAAACGAACAAAGCTGAACAACACACCCCTTGTTATTTTTTATAACTTTCGGTTGGCCTTAGCCAAATATATTCGGTTGGCTTTAGCCGAATATATTCGGTTGGCTTTAACCGAATATATTCGGTTGGCCTTAGCCGAATATATTCGGTTGGCCTCAACCGAATCACACGTAAACACGTCATCTACTTAAGGGTATTTTTGGAATATTTGGAGTTAAGGGGTATGTGGTGAGTAGGAGGGGATGTGGGAAAAGTTAGGGCCTTTTTTTGTCAACTTTTGATAGTGTAACACCCCGATATTTCTACATAGAGAAAATACCAATATATACTTTCATAACATACATCAGAGTGTTATTCCTGTTTTATGGACATTGAACAATACTAAAACTTTGACTAAACATGTCAAAGCACCACTCGCATTTTAAAACTTCAAAAAGAAGTACATAGATATCTTAAGTTTCATAGTTAGGCGCCCTCGCCTCAAACCTAAGGCTCAATATCCAAATACAGAAATAAAGTGGAAACCGATATACAACTTTAAGTACGAGTACAAGTTATATAATCGAAGTTCTCAAAATAAGAGACAACATAAGCAGCTAGCTAGTCTTCAACATCATCATGCGGAACATCGTCTAGCCATGTTTCACTGCTTTCAACTTCCCCTGTTTCTTTGAAAAAAACAACAACATTAAAGGGTGAGATAAACATTATCTCAGTGAGTCCAATCGAGACCCCCTTACTAACACTAACGGTTTATTATGCATCATTTTAATCGTAGTCCGAGTCTGGATAACTACGTACGTGCAAAATTTTAATCGTAGCCCAAGTCTGGATAGCTACATGTAACATTCGTAACCCAAGTCTGGATAGCTACGTGTCACATTTCATACTAACACAACACCTCGAGCCACCTTATTCGGTTTCTTTATCGGCTTTTGGTGAACCCAATCCACTCTCACTGGTGGCCAAACAAAGAAGGGGCCTAGGTTATGGGAATCATGACTTCCCTCCCCTAGTGTGTTATCACAGAGGTCGTCACCTCAATTAATTTAATTATTAAGCGGTTACCAAAACCGTATCAGAACACCAAGTCCGTTTCATTAAGTTCATATATAAGTGGTTACCAAAACCTTCGTGGAACTCCAAGTCCATTTCATTAACATATGTTATAAATTTTCACTCGCGAACCCTACTCCTAGTGTGTTATCACAGAGGTCGTCACCTCAATTAATTTAATTATTAAGCGGTTACCAAAACCGTATCAGAACACCAAGTCCGTTTCATTAAGTTCATATATAAGTGGTTACCAAAATCTTCGTGGAACTCCAAGTCCATTTAATTAACATATGTTATAAATTTTCACTCGCGAACCCTACTCGGTATCGTCATTTATCACAATTCAAAGAATTCATATAACATCATTCATACCAACACATTTATGCGAATTACGGTTTATTTGTCAATACATAGGGTTGGGGAAGGGATTAGAATAGGTTTGGAATCAATTAGGAAGGGTTTGGACACATTTTAAAATTTGGAACAGAAAGATCAGCACGGGTCGTGCTGACTTATCAACATTTAAAATCTGTGACAGAAAGATCAGCACGGGTCGTGCCAAAACCAGCACGGGTCGTGCTGACTTATCAGCATTTCTAAAAAACCTGTTTTCATGTGAAATTCCCATTTCGATCGATTCCGAAACTTATTCCGATCGATACCCAACTTAACCTGCATTGTTTCAGTATCAAACATCAACATTTCCTGTCCAACACACATCATTAAACAACATTCATTTATCATTAATCAATCATCACATTCGAGTATCAATATGCATAAGTTCGTAAATACGGTTTTCGACTCGATTTTTTTGGAAACAAAACGCGAAGCACATTAATTCAGACACATGCAAACTCAGTATAGAACTCACCGAAGTGACAAATCCTCAAACAATCGATATTTCACGCGAAACAACCGTCAAGTAGCCACTCAAACGATCCACGCAATACACGAACTTCCCTTCAACTTCGAGTTCGCACTACTCAATTGTCCAAACTCAGAAGGTGACTTGTAATTTAGCTCCAATATCGATTCTTGAACTCTAGCACTTATTTTGGATGGTTCAATGGCACATGCAAAGCAACTATCGTGAGTTTTGGTCACAAATGGAGCTTCAAACTCATCAATGGTAGAATGAGAAATAGAGGGAGTGAACTTCTGAAATTTGTATCAGCTGAAAGAGGATAGAAAAAGGAAGAGATTGGTACTACTATTGCTCCCATGCACTGAGAATCCAATGAGCTCTTCTTTCTTTCTTCTCTTCTCTCCTCGCGGGTCTCTCTCTCTCTCTCCCTAATTCTTTCTTTCTGAAATTTGGTGTTGCTGAATATCAGGTTGCTGGAAGTGAGGTGGGGTTGGTTTTAATGAGCTGAGAGTTTAAAAGATGGTGGAATGACCAAAATGCCCTTGCCTTATAATTTCTCACTTAAATCACTTCTAAACAATTACTTAGCCAATGGTTTCTTGTCATAAACTTAATTAAACAAATAACACCTCATTAACTCATTCATTCCATGACCATCATCTCATAATAATTAATTATGCTAATTATACTCCTTTTGGCTAAATAATTATCTCGACCTCTTGCTAATTTCAATAAATGAAATTAGCTAAATTGGGGATGTTACAATCACCCCAACTTCTAAAAATTTTGTCCTCAAAATTGAACAAAACATACCTTAACTGAAAAGATGGGGATATTTCGCCCGCATGTCCTCCTCTACTTCCCATGTTGCTTCGTCGGGTGAGGCACCGTCCCAAAGCACTTTGACAATAGTAATAGATCACGTTCGGAGCGCTTTCTCGCCACGTTCGATAATTCGGATTGGAGTAGGCTGATAAGATAAATCCGGTCGGATGTCAATCGTCTCATTACTCAACGGTTGACTCGGATCGGGAATGTACTTCCTTAACTGTGATACATGAAACACATCATGTAATCTAGACAATGCTGGAGGTAAGGCAATGCGGTATGCTACTGGCCCAACTCGCTCGATAATTTAGAAAGGTCCAACATACCAATGACTGAGCTTCTTCGCTCGCAATGCTATACCGGTACCAATAGTTGGAGAAAGCCTCAGAAATACATGATCTCCTTCTTCGAATTCCAATGGCCTTCTTCTTTTGTCGGCGTAACTCTTTTGCCGACTCTGAGCTATCTTCATTCGTTCCCTAATCTGACGGATCTTCTCAGTAGTCTCACGAACTAGATCCGGACCCAACAATCTCTGCTCACCAATATCCCATCAACACAATGGTGTTCTACACTTCCTTCAATACAATGCTTCATATGGTGCCATTCCGATACTAGAATGGTAACTGTTGTTGTAGGAAACCTCCACCAATGGAAGATGGTCCTCCCATCGGCATCCACTGTCAAGTACACAAGCTCTTAGCATATCTTCCAAAGTCTGAATTTTCCTTTCAATCTTTCCGTCCGTCTGCGGATGATAAGCGGGTACTAACACATACCGTGGTTCCCAATGCCATATTCAATGCTCTCCAGAATCGTGATGTGAACTTGTGATCACGATCACATATGATACTCGTAGGAATTCCATGTAACTTCACAATATTCTTGAGATACTCTTCTGCTAACTTAGCAATCATGTGGTTGGAACGCACCGGAATAAAATGAGCGGACTTGGTCAAGCGATCCACCACTACCCAAATGGAATCATTTCCGGCTTGGGACCGTGGTAAACCCATGACAAAGTCAATAAAAATACTTTCCCATTTCCATTCTGGAACATTCAAAGGTTGCAACTGACCAGCAGGCTTCTGGTGCTCTATCTTAACCCTCTGACAGGTTAAGCATCGAGACACGAATTCTGCAATTTCCACTTTCATACCCGGCCACCAATACAACTGCTTCAAATCTCTATACATCTTGGTAGACCCAGGATGTATTGAGAACTGAGTCTTATGAGCTTCTTCTAAAACCTGTTTCTTAATACCTTCGTCACTCGGGACACGGATTCTACCATCAAAAAAAATCACACCATCACTATCTTCGGCGTAGTTTGGCAACCTCTTCTGAGTCTGTAACTCTAGATCTACCTCTTGGGCTGAGCGAATCAGATTTCTCAAAGAATTCGAAATCTGAATATGGCTCAACACCAATCCGTTCTTCCTTGGCTTCACCTTCAAGTTAAGATCCCTAAACGATTCCAACAATGCCATCTCATGAATCATCAACTCTGTAGCGTGAATAGACTTCCTACTCAAAGCATCGGCTACAACGTTAGCCTTCCCTGGATGGTACTTCAACTCAAAATCGTAATCTTTCAGAAACTCTACCCATCTTCTCTGTCTATTTTTCAACTCCTTCTGATCAAACAAATAATTAAGGCTCTTGTGATCACTAAAGACTTCGAAACGAGACCCATACAGGTAATGTCTCCAAATCTTTAGGGCAAACACAATCGCCGCCAACTCTAAGTCATGAGTTAGGTAATTTTCTTCATGCGACTTCAACTGTCTAGAGGCATAAGCAACTACCTGTTGATTCTGCATAAGGACACATCATAAACCCTTACCAGAGGCGCCACACAAAATTTGAAATCCCATAGACAGATCTGGAAGAATTAGAATGGGCGCAGAAGTCAAACGATTCTTCAATTCTGCGAAACATTCATCACAGTCAGAGTCTCATACAAACGGTTGACCCTTGCGAGTTAACCGGGTGAGTGGAAGAACCAGCTGAGAAAATCCTTGAATGAATCTCCGATAATACCCAGCTAACCCCAAGAAACTTCTCACTTCAGTGACTGTAGATGGTTGCTCCCAGTCTACCATAGCTTCAATCTTACTGGGGTCCACTACGACACCGGATTGGGATAACACATGGCCCAAAAACTTTACTTCAGGCATCCAGGAATCACACTTAGATGGCTTGGCGTACAACTTCCTTTCTCGGAGTACGTTCAGAACAATTCGGAGATGTTGCACATGCTCCTCAATAGTTTTAGAATACACCAAGATATCATCAATAAACACCACGAATAATTGGTCCAGATAAGGATTGAAAATCTGATTCATGTAATCCATGAACACCGCTGGAGCGTTGGTTAGACCGAAGGGCGTCACTACAAATTCGTAATGTCCATACCTAGTACGGAAAGCGGTCTTCGGAATATTCAAAGCTCTAACCCTAATTTGATGATAGCCTGACCTCGGATCAATTTTAGAAAATACCGAAGCTCCTCGCAATTGGTCTAGCAATTCATCGATCCTTGGCAGAGGATACTTGTTCTTGATAGTTACCTTGTTCAACTGACGGTAATGAATGTATAATCTCATGCTTCCATCCTTCTTCTTGACGAGCAATACATGAGCACCCCATGGCGAGGCACTCGGTCGGATAAATTGTTTTGATATTAACTCTTCAAGTTGGGTTTTCAACTCTTTTAGCTCCAAAGGAGACATCCTATAAGGAGCTATAGAAATTGGCCTTGTGCCCGGAACCAATTCTATAGAGAACTCCACCTCACGATCTGGAGGTAACGAAGAAACTTCATCGGGAAATACATCTAGGAATCCGTTAACAACTTGTACAGATGATAGATCTAAACCTGTCTCTACCGATGCAGACAACATCATGACATAAGCTTCTGCGCCTTGGAACAGACAATGACTTGCAGAAGTGAATGAAATGACTGCTTCGGAATTGGTCGGTTGTAGCTCCACTGATTCGGAGGCAAAACCGATAGTCCGATGAAAGCAATCAATAGTTACATGGTTGGCCGACATCCAACTCATACCTAAAACAACGTCCATACCCTTCATTGGTAAACAAATAAAGTCCACCACAAAATTTCTGTCTCCGATGGATAGAAGACAGTTCTCACATAAGGCTTGGGTTTGAATACTACCCTCGGCAGCAGTGTTAATGGATATTGGTTAAGGCAACGGAGTTAAAGCTAATCCCAACCGATATAAAACAATGAGTCGCACCTGAATCATATAAAATACTAACAGAGTTATAGAAAAGAGATCCCATACCCCTTAGCAGATTATCTGACGGTGTGACCTTCTGAGCGTCCAATGTGTAGACTCTTCCATGAGTTGTAGTAGGCTGTTCTGACTCTTTCCTCTTCTTCTCCGGGCACTCCTGGATGTAGTGACCCTCCTTCTTACAATAGAAACACCGATTTGCATTAGGGCGACATTCACCTCGGTGGGACTTCCTACATGTGGAACACTTGTTGAATCTTGAGGAATCAGATGACTGTACTTGCTTCCCTTTGCTTGAGTTATACCTGGGATTCCCTTGAGAGTTAGATGAGCAAGTGCCCCTCCTGTTCTGATTAAACGCCTTTCGGCTTGCATACAATCTTTTTAGGTCACTTTCAGTAATATGGGCCTGTTGTACCATGACCGCATAGTTGACGCACGCAAAAGAACTCAGACTCTGTGCAATGTCTTCTCTCAGTCCATACTTGTACCTGTCCGTCTTCCATTTGTCATTGGGAGCATACCCAGCCAAACCGAAGAATTGATACAGCTCTTCAAATTTAGTCGTGTATTGGCCCACAGTTACGCTTCCTTGTGTGAGAACTACGAATTCATTCTCCTTATCGAAGTTCATAGCAGTTGGGAAGAATTGCTCCAGGAATGTCTTCCTGAAATTCTCCTAAGTCTGGGGAGTTCCCATAGTTGCCATCATGGCCTTAGCATTAGTCCACCAGTTGTTGGCTTCTCCCTTCAGCATATGGGATGCCAACCTTAGCTTATCCTCATCAGTAACTTGCATTGTCAGGAAAATCTTTTCCATATCGTCCAACCAATGCTAGGCTTCCATGACATCTGGTTCTCCTCTGAACTCAGAGGGTTTCATTTTCAGGAATTCAGAGTAAACCTGTCTTGGGTTAACTTGCGGCTCAGGAACTTGTTGAGGCTGAGCTTGAGCATTCTGTTGCATTAGCAGCATGTCTTCCAGCATCTTTTGCTGCCTTTCCATCATATTCTGCATCCAAGCAGCATGTGGATCGATTGGTTGAGTGTTCCTTGATCCTCCTGCCATAATTCTGCAAATGATACACCAAGTATTAGATGGATCAGTCTCAATGTCTCTTAGCATCATAAAAAGCAAGATAGCAGAATTACTCAAGAGACACACAACCATACAACTAATCTAAGCCCGACTAGGTCGAACTGCTTTGATACCATAATGTAATACCCTGATATTTCTACATAGAGAAAATACCAAGATATACTTTCATAGCACTGATTTTGGATGGTTCAATGGCACATGCAAAGCAACTATTGTGAGTTTTGGTCACAAATGGAGCTTCAAACCCATCAAAGGTAGAATGAGAAATAGAGAGAGTGAACTTCTGAAATTTGTATCAGTTGAAAGATGATAGAAAAAGGAAGACATTGGTACTACTATTGCTCCCATGCACTGAGAATCCAAGGAGCTCTTCTTTCTTTCTTCTCTTCTCTCCTTGGGGGTCTCTCTCTCTCTCTCTCTCTCTCTCTCTCACTCTCTCTCTCTCTCTCTAGTTCTTTCTTTCTGAAATTTGGTGTTGCTGAATATCAGGTTGCTGGAAGTGAGGTGGGGTTGGTTTTAATGAGCTGAGAGTTTAAAAGATGGTGGAATGACCAAAATGCCCTTGCCTTATAATTTCTCACTTAAATCACTTCTAAACAATTACTTAGCCAATGGTTTCTTGTCATAAACTTAACTAAACAAATAACACCTCATTAATTCATTCATTCCATGACCATCATCTCATAATAATTAATTATGCTAATTATACTCCTTTTGGCTAAATAATTATTTCGACCTCTTGCTAATTTCAATAAATGAAATTAGCTAAATTGGGGATGTTACAGATAGTGGACAAGGTTAGTTGGTTGGGTTGTGTTGTTGGCCCAGCCCATCTCTGGCTACTTTACTTGTATTTGTTTTGAGCCTTGCCTGTTTGTTTAATAGAATCAATACAGTTTGACAAAAAATACAAAAACAAGTATATAGTAAATTACATGAGCGTCAACAATTATTTAGCTATTGTCAAAAATAATTTTTGATGATAAATTAACACAAGTCTTTAATTTAAGTGTTGATTATGGTTGAACTATGTTTAGATTACTATGATAGTAGTAATATATTGAATATTAAAATTTCTTCATCATAATACTAATACTTAATAATATTTTATGAAGAAATATTTTTGTATTAGTTGAATGACATCATGTAAAGTTAAATCTCATTTATTCTAAAAAGATTAAATTAAATCACTGTTGCGCCCGAAAAAGTCCCCGAGGGAGAACCTTCCTCGTTCAACTTTTCTTAAGACAATGAAGCCGCCACCAATATTTATTAAGGAAAATATTAGGAAAACCTTTTTTGGAAAGCGATTGGTCTTGCAAAACTAGAGAATAGGGTTCGGGGGTCGGTTACGCGCGGGGAAGGTGTTAGCACCTCACACGTCCTCTCTACTGAGAGGGAACCTTTAATTAAATGTGTGGTTTTAAATGTTGATTTGAAAAATATCTAATTTGCCTCTTTATTTCTTATTGAAAATGAATTAAAGAACTTAATAAAATTTTTTATTTTTGTAGAGAAAGGAAAAAAAAAAAGGTTTTTAGAAAGAAGTGCTTGACGGGACATGGCCCGCTCCTACGTATCTCCCGGTGCGATGGAGAATTCAAAGCTACGTAGTTCTTGGGTGTAGAAAATGTTCGTGTGTTTGGTGTTTTTTAATATAGGGGTTTTAGGATTGTGTGATCTGTGTTGAAGGACCACTGGGGGTCTGAAGGGCCGCTGGGGGCTGAAGGAGCGCTGGGGCTCTGAAGGACCACAGTTCACTTATCCTAAAACAATGATTAACCCGGCCGTACGACCGACTTAATCCCCTACTTTGAAAATAAGATTTTTGATTTTTGAAAGAGATGTGTTTGTATTTTTATTTAGAAATTATTTGTTTTTGCGCTTGACAGGGGCGTGGCCCTGCTCCTACGTATCTCCGGGTGGAGAATCAAAGGCGACGTAGTTCTTGGTTCTTTCGAAAATAATTGTTGAAAACTTATTGTGAAAATGATTTTTATTTGTTATGCTTGACGGGATGTGACCCGCTCCTACGTATCTCCTGGTGGAGAATCAAAGCTACGTAGTTCTTGTTCTTTTGAAAATGATTGTTAAAAACTTATTGTGAAAATGATTTTTATTTGTTATGCTTGACGGGATGTGACCCGCTCCTACGTATCTCCTGGTGGAGAATCAAAGCTACGTAGTTCTTCCGTAGAAAATGTTTTTTGTTATTTTATTATTTATTTATTTATTATCTTGTTTAATTGTGAAAATTAGGCATTTATGATGATCAATTGAGCAAAGGCTCCAAGTGATCACCACTAGTACCTCATTGTTAGTAATCATGCAAGCAAAGGCTTCACAAGACTATTTAACAAAGTTTTTAACTTAGTGAAAATCTTTAGGAAAATTAGGCATTCATGATGATCAATTGAGCAAAGGCTCCAAGTGATCACCACTAGTACCTCGTTGTTAATAATCATGCAAGCAAAGGCTCCACAAGACTATTAACAAAGTTTTTAATTTATGAGAAAATATTTTGTCTTGAAGAGATTTAAATTAAATTAAAAAACGAGAAAAAGGGGGTGAAACAGTAAAGTGGGAGTGTAATTAACTGTGTGGGGTTGTATAATTAAACGGGGTGTAAAGAGGAAGCCCAGTTCGCATTGGAGGGCCCAATATGCGAAACTGGGCTTAAGTGAGGGGGTGTGTGTGTGTTAATCCGTGGGGTGCTAATAGCATTCTAATAATAAAAATAAAACTAAAATAAAAATTAATTAAAACCCTACCCATAAAATACAAAACCTAAAAAATTTCTAAACCTAATTCTCCAACTCTCTCTCTCAGCGCGCCGCACCCACCCCCAAACCTCTCAACCCTAATTTCTCTAATCTTCCCTCTCTCTCTCTCAGCCGTTCCTCGCCCACTCCCCTCTGTCCTTGACCCCGTCTTTCTTCTCCTCTCCCTCAACTCATCTACGCCGCGCCACTCTCTCTTCCCATCCACGGCGCTGTATCTCCTCCTCTTAGCCTCACTCCTTTTTCCTTTCAACAAATCGCTGCCTCTCTCTCTTCTCCTCCATTTTTCCCTCGGGTCCACGACTGCGTTTCGCTCGATCTCGCGACAGGGAGGACGAACTCGTGGCGGTGATGATGGCGTTCGGTTTCTGTGTCGGTCGTTTGGGTGGTGCGGTGGTGGATCTATGGAGGTGTCTCGGTGGGTGGCCGTTTACAGTGTTTTGGCGGTGGTGGTTAAGATGACCGTGGTGTGGCTTTGTTGCCGGGCAGTTGTTCGGTGGCGAGGGGAGAAAACGAGAGGGGCGAAGGGGTCGCGATGGCCAGAGAGGGATACTCAGGCCAAACGACGTCGCGACGGCGACAGGTGCTCACGGCGACGGAGTGGTGGCTCACGGCGGCGTTGGCTTCAACAGGTTTCGGTTCCTATCCTTTTTCTTTCTTCTAACTCCTATTTTTTATCTCTGGTTCTGTTTGTCTAATTTTCTATTTCCTAATTTGATTTTTGCCACCAAGTTTTCAAAGCTATATTTCATTCCATTTTTCTCTGGTTCTAGACCCACGCCCTGTTGCTGTATTTTCTGTTTTTGTGTTTGTTGTTTCTCACTTCTATTGTTATCTATCCTTCCCTCTCATGGCTTCTTGTTTTTTGATTTGGGTCAGCTTCTTATTATTTTTTTTTATGTACAAATCTGAGATATCATCTTGTTAAATCATGAACAAGATTGAAGTTAAGAAACATTTATTTATAATAGAAAGGAATCATCTTCATATACACAAGAAGTAAATGACTTAAGTAAGTATTTCTACAATTTTTGAAGCTAATAACACATAGGGAACCAACCTCTTATTTCCACGTTTCTGAAAAGTCTCTTCTTGGTTGCTGTTCTGACTCACTGCTACTGCGCGTCCTTGCTTCAGACTCGAACTTAGTGTTTTTTGTGATTAGGGTTTCAATGTGAAGCCTTAATCCTTATTTTTTGTGATTTTTGAGATCTGTCTCTGTGTCCGCTTTGACTCTGTGGACTGCTTATTTATATTGAAAACTTAGGTCTTGGCATTAATTGCTTTTGACCGGGCTTTGAATTATTTTTCAGGTTTTGGAGCGGATCGACCTAGGCCCAGCAGCTTGGGGAGCAGCTGCTGGAAACCCTAAATCTGCTGCTGCTGCCTATTATTATTTGCATTTTCGGATTTGTATTTTTTGGTATTTTTAGTATTATAATTTTTTGTATTTTTGGACTTTTGGACATCTTGGACACTATTAAATTGTAAATAAACAATAAATATAATTTTTTGACATTTTTAGACTCAAAACAAATTAAATAGACAAAATAAAAATAAAAGAAGTTGAGCCAAATACAAAAGCGAAATCGGGCTCAACTAGACAAATGCGCTAGAACGAGGCTCAAATAGAACAAATAGGCCCGCTAACACTAAAAATTAACTAGGAACCACGTTCGTGGGCCCGACTCAAAATGATAAGCCCAATAGTGAGAAAAGCGACTTAAATAAGCCCGCTTAGGTTCAACTAGGCCTAAATATCAAGATTAAACTGAAGAATGCGCGAAAAGATCGATCATTCGTCGCACGCATGCCTAGCTTAAGTAACGGTATTTCGGCTTAATTGAACGGATAATTGAAATTGGCTTAAATTAAAAAGGACGCTATTCTAACTACTCAAAATACAAATTAAGTAAAACAAGTGACTAGAAGAAGGCGGACAAAATTGGGGTATGACAATCACTTGGGGGTAGTTCATTTATTTATTATGTTTCGGATCGAGCTCCGTCTCGGACCGACCTTGAGGAACCACGCAGGGCAGCTCGGCGTTTGCACGACCAAAGCAGGGCCCGGAAGGATCTCCACCTCTAAGCACGGATAGCGATCTGAGTCATGCTCGGATCAAGGGTCAGGATCAACCCGCATCCAACAGCGTACATCCAACGAGACCCACTCTATTAATATCGGCACATTCTGACACCTCAGGTATGATCTCATAACCCATCTCATCATAAACTTCACTATACTATACTGACTTGGGCATCGAAGTGTGTGCTTGTACCACACCCACGTCGGCCACCGGCTCGTAGCTCGAAGGGTCGCCGATCCAGCTCGTCTCAACCTCATCTTGGATCCTACCCCAGGACATTTGCGACCACAGTGGGAGACCGGCTCTCACCTCTACCCCATCATCAGATCGATGTAATTCTCCGATGAGATCGAATTAAATATTCGGCAATGGAAGAAACCAACATTGAAGTCAACACTGCTCCCCTACAGCCGGAGCCCGAACCGACGACAATGGTCATCACTGGCGGACTCCCACAGGAGCCAATGGAGGCCTCCCTACCGAAGAGAAGGCGTGCGACCCTGGAGAAACATCGGGGCCCAACGTCCAACCCTGTACAGCAATGACCTCGTTTGTCCTTCGACGATTCCGACTTGTTGAGTAGTGGGCCGAACAAATTTATTCCTTTGGTGATTACGACGGCATTGGCAAACTTTGAGGTTCGGCGTGTCCTTGTCGACCAAGGAAGCTCGGTGGACACTCTGTTCCTCGATATGCTCAAAACCTTGGGCATCCCAAAAGAAGACCTCTCCCCCTTCGACGATACCGACCTTTTCGGGTTCAGCAGCTCAACAATCAAGCCCCTAGGCCGTCTCGATCTGTTGGTCATCTTCAGGGGACAAACACCAAGGAGGCCTTGTACCGTGAAAGTTTCATTCCTAATTTTACCTTGTAAATCGGTCTACAATGCCATCATAGGTCGGTATACTTTAGGCCGACTCGGGGCAGTCGCCTCCACTATACACCTAAAGATGATGTTCTATTCCACGAATGATGAGGTAATCGTCCTCGTTACCGACCTAGCGTCAGCCACTCGTTGTCATTACCTGGCCCTACAGGCAGAGCAAGACTACCCACCCCTCCCCCCGCACAACGCTGAGAAGGGTGAAAACGAAGAAAGAGAAACCGACCAAGAGTTTTGACGTCAACCTGGCCGATCTCGACGCTCGCTACGACCAGGGTAGCTTTGAAGAAGAAGGAGACAATGAACTCACCAGAGAGTTAAAGAAGAGAATAAAAAGACCCGAGCCAGAAGGCGATTCCATGCATCTCGATACAACTCGGTGAAGACCCAGACAAAACAGTGAAATTGGAGCCGACTTACCCCCCGAAGTCAAGGAGCAATTAACCAAATGCCTACAGGATCACCCTGACTTATTTTCCTGGACCTCGGCGGACATGCCAGGGATTTCACCCGACGTCGCATGCCATCATCTGTCGGTGAATCCTGGAGCCAAGTGGATAGCACAAAGACGAAGAACGCGGAGCGGCGAGAAGTCAAAGGCTACTGCCAAAATCGTTGAGGACTTGATTGTCGCTGAGTTCATTTGGGAGGTTAAATACACTACGTGGCTATCGAATGTTGTCCTGGTAAAGAAGAGTAACGGGAAGTGGAGAATGTGTGTCGACTACATTCCCTCTCCCTAGTGTCCAAAGGATGCATTCCCTCTCCCTAATGTCGACAATTTGGTAGACAACGACTCAGAGTTTAAATTCCTTTCATTCATGGACGCATACTCCAGGTACAACCAGATTTCGATGTACCCTCCCGACCAAGAGAATACCGCCTTCATGGCGAACAAAGGGAACTTCTGCTATCGTGTGATGCCTTTCGGGCTCAAAAACGTCGGTGCAATGTACTAGAGGATGATGAACAAAGTCTTCAAAGTCAGATCGGTCAAATGTTAGAAGTATACATGGACGATATGATCGTCAAAACTACGTCAGACGATGACCATTCCTCCGACCTAACTGAGGTGTTCGCCGAAGTACGCAAACACAACATACGACTTAACCCAAACAAGTGTACCTTGGGCGTCAGGACGGGTAAATTCCTCGGGTTCTATCTCACCGAGTGCGGAATCGAAGCAAACTCAGACATGTGTTGGGCCGTCACGCCACCAAGAAGGAGATACAAAAACTCACCGGCATGATTGCTGGGCTATTTAGATTCATCTCAAAAGCCGCAAATCGGTCCCTTCCCTTTTTTAAATTGTTAAAGAAGGGGGTCGAATTTGAATGGACCGACGAGTGCGAAGAGGCGCTAACCCAACTCAGGCCACCCCTATCTGAGCCGCCCGTATTGAGTAGACCCCATGACGGGGAAACGCTCTACCTCTACCTTGCCATAGCAGAAGAAGCCCTCAGCGTCGTACTATTCCGGGAAGCAGAAGACGACCAGAAGCCCGTGTACTTTCTCAGCAAGGCGTGAAGGGAGCAGAGATTAGATACCAAAAAGTTGAGAAGGTGGCTCTCGCATTGGTCCTCACAGCTCGACATCTGAGGCCCTATTTTGTCTCCCACCAGGTAATCGTGAGGACAGACCAACCGATCCGACAGATTGTCACTGACCCAACTTAGCAGGTTGAATGATAACATGGGCAGTGGAACTATCCGAGTTTGGCATCAAATACGAATCAAGGACCACTCTAAAAGCCCAAGTCCTCACCGATTTCGTGGTAGAGTTAACACCACCCACGCAGGAGACACAACCCACTGCAGCCTGGAAGCTCCATGTCGACGACTCCTCTAATAGTAAGGGGAGCAGGGCATGACTCATCCTCGAGAATGAA
Organism: Astragalus membranaceus; assembly: GCA_039519185.1. Taxonomy (NCBI): domain Eukaryota; kingdom Viridiplantae; phylum Streptophyta; class Magnoliopsida; order Fabales; family Fabaceae; genus Astragalus; species Astragalus membranaceus. Next base: position 101,594,679 of record CM076848.1, on the reverse strand, counting down.
GACGGGTTAGTGGTCGAAGTGTCCCTCACCTTTTCATTTGCAACTTCAAACAACCAAGCCGTACAAAGCCTGCATCGTCGGACTCCAGCTAACCAGGGACTTTGGTGTACAACAGCTCGAGGTCTTAACCGACTAACTGTTGGTAGTATCCCAAATCAGGGAAGAATTCGAAGCTAAAGATCCCACATTGCAAAGGTACCTCGCTAAAGTAAGAGAACTGTTGAAATCCTTCACTCAAGCAGAGGTAAAACATGTGCCCGATGGAGAAAACATCTGGGCCGATATCCTTTCCAAGCTCGCTAGCACCAAGAAGTCGGGGAACTTGCAAAGTATGATTCAAGAAACTTTCTTCTAACCTAGCATATCCCCCACAAGCTCCTCCAGGGGGAAACGTCTGCAACATCACTACCGACCACAATTGGATGAATCCCATCATAAAATATATCCAGGACGACGAAGTCCCTGACGACCCCAAGGAGGAAACCTTAGTTCGGAAGCGAGCATCTTCATATTCCGTGATAGATGGGAAATTCTATCACCGCGGATTCTCCACTCCATTCCTAAACTGCCTCGAAAGGGAGGAAGCAGACTACGTGCTGACCGAAATACACGAAGGAATCAGAGGACAGCATTTCAGAGGCAGGAATTTAGCCAAGAAGGTACTACGTGCAGGCTACTACTAGCCTACCCTGCACCAGGATGCCAAAGAACACGTGAAGAAATGTGAAAACTGCCAAAAGCATGTCAACATACATTTGGCACCTCCAGCCGAGTTGACGACACTTGCGGCCCCATGGTCATTCACCTGGTGGGGAATCGACCTTCTTGTCCCCTTTCCTACAGCACCAAGGCAGGTCAAGTACTTAATAGTCGCCATCGACTACTTCACTAAGTAGATCGAGGCCGAACCACTGGCCAAGATAATGTCAGAAAATTGTGCAAAATTCTTCAAGAAAAACATCCTAATCCGATTCAGGATACCCGCAGTAATAATCACCGACAATGGAACACAATTTACAGACAAGAACTTCCAGAGAACTATGAGCGACTTGGCGATCAAGCACGGGTTTACGTCGGTAGAGCAACCCCAGACCAACGGGCAGGTCGAAGCTGCGAACCAGGTTATACTCCAGGTCTAGAGAGGCGATTGGAAAAAGCCAAGGGAAATTGGGTAGAAGAGCTTCCTCGCGTCTTTTGGGCATATCACCCGACCCCCCATTCGTCCACCGACGAGACTCCATTCCGACTCACCTACGGAACTGAAGCTGTCATCCCAGTAGAGGTCAGGGAGACATCATGGAGGACTATGCATATGAGAACCCAACAGGACAATCGACAAGAAATCCACGAGGAGCTCGACCTCATAGAAGAGGTACCGGATAAAACTACCACAAGCGAAGCCGCCATCAAGCAACGAATGGCATCACGGTTCAACCGACGCGCCGTTCATCGTGAATTTGAGCATGGAGACCTCGTACTGAGACGTGCCGACGTCAGTCTAAAGAACGCTTCTGAAGGAAAGCTCGCACAAAACTGAGAGGGCCCATACTGAGTTATAGCAAAAACTGACAATGGAGCATACAAGTTCGAGACTACTGAAGGACAAGTAATCCCAAGGACTTGGAATGCTATAAAATTAAAGATGTACTTTAGCTAGGTTTGTAAACATCCAAATTTTAATAAAGAAGTCGGAGCATTCCGACCTATTTTCTCCAATTCCCTCACATCAAACCAACGTAAGCACGGAGGGGCTACCTCCCAATCACGTGCAAACATTACATAAATGCCACCCCTTCTAATCGAGCTAGATCAGGGCCGCGACCCGTAAGCTGATTAGATCGGGCAGGGTAAAGTTTACCCCCGTTATCGTAATTCGGGACCCCACTAAGGGTTTCGCCCTCCCGGATTCGAGCTAGATCAGAGTCGTGACCTCTAAGCTGGATCCGACGAGGTACATCGGGGCACACCCTTCAGAATTTGGCACGACAACTGCCTTGGTCGCACCTACCTCGGTCAAGTTGAAATAGGGTCGCGACCCGTGAACCGATCGAAGGTGAATCAACCCAGAAGAAAATGACATACTCATCCTCTCTGCTTATCACTCACGAAGGAGCGGATCCGACTCGAATCATCTGGCGACATTCATTCAAGCGGCTGGACTAATAAAACCTTATGAAAGTCTCCTTCCTTCAAACCAAGGCCAAGCCCTTCGAGCTCGACCTCGGTATGGGGGAAACTGTTCCGGACCGAGCTCCGCCTCGGACTGACCTTGAGGAACCATGCCGGGCAGCTCGGCGTTTGCACGACCAAAGTAGCGCCCGAGAGGATCTCCACCTCTAAGCATAGATAGCATTCCGAGTCATGCCTGAATCAACGGTCACGATCAACCCGCATCCAACAACGTACAGCCAACGAGACCCACTCTATAAATACCGGCACATCCTCACGCCTCAAGTATGATCTCATAACCCATCTCACCATAAACTTCACTATACTGACTTGGGCGTCAGAGTGTGTGGAAGTACCACACCCACGTCGGCCACCTGCTTGTAGTTCGAACGGTACGTCGATCCAGCTCGTCTCAACCTCATCTCGGGTCCTACCCGATGACATTTTATATCTTCAAAAAAAAAATTAAAAATAGATAAATAATTTTATACATAACGAAATATTAATTATTATTGATATTAAATGACAACAGTGTGATTGGGAATTACTAATTTAAATAATTTTTTTGACAACGTTAATTTAAATAATAATATTTTAAAAATAGTAAATTGACATTATACCTTATTAAGTATTAACTATTGTGCGCATAATATTTATTTTGTAATATACAAGCTAAATGTTCAAGAATTGAGTATTTTTATAATTTTGGAAACAGTTTCTTTTTTGACGGATTTTTTGGGAAAGAGTAAATTTTATGTTATATGCATAATATTATAAAAATGTAAATAAAATTTAATTCAAGCTATTAGTAAAATTAGTTAATGAAAGAATAAGAAGTTAATATTTACTATTTTAAATTAATATGAATAAATTTAAATATTGTCTAAATTTGAAATATATTAAGCAATTAACATCTGTCTAAATTTGATATTTACTAATTTTAGTACTTTTTAAAATATTTTATTAGTAAGATGTAGCTCATATCCCCCTCCCCTAATGGTGTTAGTTCAAATTTCATGGTAAACGTGATGATGTATTTGTTAGTGAACAATAAATATATAAAAGGACATCAAGAATTATAAACGCAATTTGAAGCTTGAGATTTTTCCATTTCTAGTGAGCTTGGACCAACTCGCTTATATTTGTTAAGGTCCGTCTCAATAGTCAAGATAAGAGAGACAAGATAGGACAAAATATCATATTTACTAAAATTCAATGATTGTTTTTTGTTACCATGTTTTTGGTGTGTAGTTTCCACCGACTTTGTCGATGACTAATCTACGCTGGGAACTTGACTGGCCACATGTATAACCCAGCTTTGCTGATGCGCAGTTTGTGACATCCGTGACTGACGAGGGCGGGGAGTGATCACCGGTGCTAAAAAAGTTGGCACGGACAAAGAGCGGCTCCTGGCAGCTTCTAGGCGAAGGGACACATGAATGAACCGAATACGCACCAGAATGAGAGGGATCCTAAGGCTGTGCAGGTATGGGACTGTACAGTCGAAGGAAGACTTAAAAAGAATTGATTTGAACTACCTAAACCAACAAGATGCATCTTCTTTTCGGGAGCCCTTCCCATAAGAACTCCATAGTTAAGCGTGCTTGACTTGGAGTAGTAGTGGGATGGGTGACCTTTTGAGAAGTTTCCTAGAAAGCATGCAAGTCTGGGATGTTACATAGTTTCCACCGACTTTGCCGTTGACCAATCTACGCCGGGGAGCCTGGCTGGCTACGTGTATTTTCGGCTATGCCGGTCCGAGAACTTGAGGTGGGATCCAAGCCCAGTTACCACTTGGACCAACCCTTGTTGGTAGTGATTGTTGAGCTAACATGATATGATAAAGTATCGTATTTTATTATCATTATAATGAGTTATAATTATTATTTAACATTAAAATAAGAACTAGTTTAATAAATATATTTAACATTAAAATAAGAACTAGAAATAGTAAATTAATAATAAAATTATAAAATTAATTAATCTAAAAAAAACATACATTAATGAAAATATCCCTAAAAATTAGAATAAAACTTAAAATTCAGAAATTGTTAATTAAAACTATATAGTTAGATTAAAAAATATTTTTAAAAGTTTTTATATGATTTTGTCATTCTGTATTATTAATTAATATCATTATACTATAACGTTTAGTCAATCTCAAACACACGATGACATAACATATTGTTATTAAGTTTCTTATGAGGTGCTGTCATACCCTAATTTTGTCCGGCTAATTGAAAAAATCCAAAAAAAGGTTTTTTATTCTCGTTGCTTTAATCGTGCGCTTAATGCTCAACGTGTGACGTTTATTTTGATTCTCGTTTTGGTTGATATTGCTCTATTTTCATAAAATATAAAAAATAAATAAAATGTAATATAAAATTAGGCAAAAGCTGAATAGCCAAAGTCCCTTTTATTACATAACCAAGACCCTTTATACATATGGACAAAAACCAAAAAAAAAGCAAATAGTACAAAAGTTTAAAATAAAATTCAAAAAAAAAAAGAGGAAGAGGGCGCAGCAGCAGCCCTAGGTGCTGGTCCTTTTGTTTTTTCCTTGATGTTGTCCTTCCTCGTCCTTTCCTTTGACTGTCCTTCCCCAGCACCCACTACCAGCGCCTCATCCAGCTGCATGCTGTCCTTTTGCCCTAATTGCTGTCCTTTGATTCCTCACCTACATGACAAAACCTGCCTATAAATACAATTCAGCAACAACAGTGAAAGGGGGCAGGGACACAGTCGGGCAGACAGAAAAACACAACACAGTAGAATTAGAGAAAAAAAGGAGGAAGAGGCAGAAATAAAGGATAAAAAAAGGGGATATGAGATAGGGGAGAAAGGAGAGGCAGCCACCACCGTGACCACCCAAAGCCACCCCCTCATGGCCAAACCACCACATCACCACCCAATAGCAGGCCAACTGAACCCCCTCTTCTCCCTCTCTATCCACCGTAAGACACCAACCACCAACACCAAACCAACACCACCATTTTCGCACTATAAAGCCACTAAGAGTCACCACCGTGACCACCCAAAACCGCCACCTCATGGCCAAACCACCACATCACCACCCAACAACATACCAACCGAACCCCCCTCTTCTCCCTCCCTCCACCTTGAGCTCCATCCACAAAACCATCATCTCCATCGTTCTCTCTCCCATCGCTCCCTCTACCTCTCACCGTCGCCTCACCACTGTAGCATCCTCAAAATAATTAGTCGAATTATTTGGATGTTAATCCAATTGAATTATTTTAGTACTTGATTAGTAAGATTATTGAGTGCTAAAGTTAATTATTGGTTGTCTTAGGATCGTTAACCAGTTAATACGGATCAAGGACGGTTTAGAAACGAAATTAGAGATTAAGGGCAATGTGGTCATTTGACCACATTACCACTTAATATAAAAGAAAAGAAAGAAAGGAGAATTAAGAAAGAAAGGAAGGAAGCGTGAAACAGAGGAGAGGAAGAGAAGAGGAAAAGAAGAAGAGGTAAGAAGAAAGGAGAAAGAAGAAGAAGAAGTGGAACCCAAGCCCCAAGTCGTCATCATCATCATCATCATCTCCCTCCATTTTTGTTTCCCAAGAGCTAGGTAAGCTTCTCACCCATTTTTCCCCTTTTTGTGGATTTCGAATCTTGAGGGTTTTGGGAGATGATTTTTGTGTTTGAGATGATTTTGATGGTTTACACATGATTAGAAGCGGACACAAGGAAGATTGAAAGCGGATTGAAGCTCGATTCGAAGTTGGGAGCGGATTGGTGACTATAGGGTTCCGTTTGGGGATCTTGAAGTCTCAGTGATTTCGGCTCGGTATCGACTCTCGCTTCAAGGGTGAGTTTTACTCACGTTTGGGTTTATTCTGTTTTGAAATGAATTTTGTGTGATTTGGTTTCGAAAGATTTTGAGTCGAAAACGTTATTTTGAAATATATCGCGTTTTGACGAAATTCGTATATGTTGAGTTTTTGATTGAATTACATGATTGTTTGATGTTGATTGGATGTGTTTTGATGCGGTTTTGGACTGTTTTTAAGTTACAAAGGTCATGGATTGTCTCGGTGCCGGGTAAAAAGCGAAACGACACAAAACCGAGTTTTGAAAAGCTGTTTTCTGCATTTCCAGTGCCCGTCGCGTCGCGACCATCCCCCATCGCGTCGCGACCCTTGATTATTTATGAAACGGAAAACTTCTGTCGCTTTTCGCGTCGCGACGGAACCTGTTCGCGTCGCGACGCTTTGCAGTTTTTCAACAAAATTCACTGATTTTGTTTTCACGATAACTTTTGATCCGGGAACTCGATTGAGGTGTTCTCAGGTGCGTTTGAAAGCTTATTGAAAGGCCTAATCAAATATGTAATTAAAGAATTTATATTGCATTGTTTTTGAAGTTATAAACTGTCTCGAAAAACCGAATAATAGAACACGTGTGAGGTCATGTTTTATCGAAAGGAAAACAGACTATAAGTCCTATGTGGTGTTGTATAACTGATGCGGGATGATTATTATTTAATCATCTAAACCGGTCTATGATTCACGATATATAAATTATATCGAATATAGGAGTCAGTCCAAATGCGGGTGGATATATATATATATATATATATATATATATATACACACACACTATATCGAGTTTGGGTGACGAACCCATGAGGTTAACATACTAACTAAGTCATGATCCCTTACCCTAGGACCGTATACCATTAGGGAAAGTACTATTGGTAAGGGGGTTCACCGGGATTACTAAAGCTGGGGTCGGTGTTATGTTACAGTTATAAAACAGTTCACCGGGATTACCAAAGCTGGGGTCGGTGCTGTAATAAAGTTATGATACGGTTTACCGGGATTACCAAAGTTGGGGTCGGTACCGTGTTAAAGTTAGAAAGAATGGTCACCGGGATTACCAAAGCTGGGGTCGGTGTGTCATTCTAAAGATATCAATAGTATGGTTACCGGGATTACCAAAGCTGGGGCTGGTATCATACTATGTTGACTAGTACGGGTCACTGGGATTACCAAAGCTGGGGTCGGTACCGTGTTAAAGTTAGAAAGAATGGTCACTGGGATTACCAAAGCTGGGGTCGGTGTCATTCTAAAGATATCAATAGTATGGTTACCGGGATTACCAAAGCTGGGGCTGGTATCATACTATGTTGACTAGTACGAGTCACCGGGATTACCAAAGCTGGGGTCGATGTCGTGCTAAATTAAAAGAATGTGTAGTTTATAAAGTAAACTACGAATGTATGAGAATTCATAAATGAATCGAGAGCGTAGTTAGGGGTCTCGGTAGAACTCACTGAGATTGTATCTCATTGTTTATATGTTGATGTTTTACAGAGAAACAGGGAATGTGGAGATCGAAAAGGCACGAGTAGATGATTACTCGGAAGGATACTGAAGACTTAGCTTTTATGTTTAAGCTTATGTTTTTCCCTTATTATCTTTGTATCACAACTTTATGCCGCTATCGGATGGGCGAGTTATGAATTTAGTTTCCGCTTTCTTGTATGATATTGAACACTGTAGTTCACTGATGGTTTATGGTCAGAGAACCAACATGGTCTTACTTATGTTTAAGACGGTCTTGTAATTATTCAGTGAAAAAATTTAGAGTGGTGTTCAGTATTTAAACAGGAAATATATCTCTGATGTGTTAGGGATGGTGCACTTGGGTATTTTTACTCGATAAAAATACCGGGGTGTTACAACCACCGTACAAAACCTCTACCGACACAACCCCCATCGACCTCACCCTCTCTCTCATCACCCCCTCACGTTTTTTTCACTCCACCATCGCCAACCACCACGTTTCTCTATCTCTGCTGCGAACTACCACTACCACCACCGAATAACCACCACCAAACGCCCCACGACCACCTTAGCTCTCTCCAAAACCACCAACAACCAAGTAACAGCGAAGCCACCCTTCATCACCGTCACCACCCCCTCCCATTCCATTCGCGTTTTTTTTCTTCTGGACGTCATCATCGTCGCGTCACCATCGCGAGAAACGGCGCCACTTTCGGCCACCGTCGCAGCTCTCACCACCGCGAAGCTCTGTTCCTTCTCCCTCTCTTTTTTTCGTTTTCTCTCTCTCTCCATAGCCCCACTGAACCCACAATCTCGTAGAGCCCCTTCTCTCTAAACCCTTGAAATCCCTCTTTCTCTCCCTCTGAACCTTGCGGCGCTGGAGAGTGGGGAGGGATGAAAATTTAGGGTTCCCTTTCTTAAAACATACCTTATATATTTTATTTTGTTTTTATTTTATTTTATTCAGAATACTAAACACACCCGTCCGTTTCCTCATCACAGCCCCACAGAAAGCCCATAACTCGTGGGCTAGGAGATCTGAAATAAAGACAAAGCCACTACTGATTGCACCCCCCCTATGTTTCATTGCTACGCCCCCTAGTTTTTTAAACTCAGATTCGTTATTTACACCATCCTTGTTACTTCGTATACCCCCTGTGAAAAGCTCGTGAATTCGTGGGCTGGTAGAACTAGCAGTGGGCTGCTTTACGCACCCCCAATTTTATTAATACAACCCTCTTTCTGTTAATTGCACCCCTGTTTTACTATTACACCCCACTCCCTTGCAATGGTCACTC